>CM030842.1:9733322-10333322 GCA_018105865.1 Metaphire vulgaris | reverse complement strand
TCATAGTTTTTGAAAGTTTTAGTGTTATAAGTTAATCGAAATAAAGTAAATATCTACCCAGGAGAATTTATAAAGTAAAGAGCAAATTTTTAAATTTATTATTCTATATTTATTATTTATAGACAAAAGTATCCATTTATTCAACAGACTGCCTATAAATCAGATGAATGAATAAGCAATATTAGAATACTTTAAATTTAGACAAATTTCCGATCGCAAAAAGTTTTACGAACTCTATATGTTTCTGAAATTTGCGAGCGTTGATTCTGCTACTTTCACCTCGTTTTTAGAAATGTATCTTAATATTAAAAGCAGATGGCAACACGAGTGGATGCCACTGAGGAAAGTCAGCCTCTTGTAATTCCACTGAACCCAATTCGCGGAAAGAGTTTAGAACTTTAGAGGAAATTGGAATGCGCTTGTTTTGCGTCGGAAAGGTGGCATATTGGCAACACTCTTGAGCAGAACGGTACACGAACATTCTCCCTGGACATAATCCCCCCGGACATTATCCCCCCGAACATTATCCCCCGAACATATTCTCACTGGCAAAAAGTAATAGATCTTGATTTTAAAAGGTACTTATCGGTTATCTGATGCCAGGGCTGCCGTCAGTATCGCAACTATCGTTTAGGGTTAGTGTTTAGTGTCTGGTTTATGGCGTGGGTAATGATTATAGTCAAAGTCCATAGAGAAAACAAAGAAAACAAAGAGGGAATTATGTCCGGCTGTGTCATTTCAAAGGGTGTACCGGGGGATAATGTCCGGGGGGATTATGTCTAGGGGAGAATGTCCTACAATCGAGCAGGACACTGACAAAATAGAATGGTGTCTCGTAGGACACCAAGGGTCGGCTCAGATCTCACTCGCCAGATGGCAGTGCTAAAATGAGTAGCAATGGCCAGAGGCGTCGCCAGGAATTTGATTTGGGGTATAAATATGGGGGGGGTATAAATCTTAACTATAAACCTTCTGAACCATATAAACCACATATAACC
This sequence comes from Metaphire vulgaris, assembly GCA_018105865.1. Lineage (NCBI taxonomy): Eukaryota > Metazoa > Annelida > Clitellata > Crassiclitellata > Megascolecidae > Metaphire > Metaphire vulgaris. The sequence goes on along the minus strand of CM030842.1, from coordinate 10,332,324 downwards.
ACATATAAATCACATTTAAAAAAATTTAAAGTAGACTGATTTTGAGCGTACACTACATATACCTATATACCCTCTTCCGTCGCTACGCCCCAGACAATGGCAGCAGTACGCGGGCAATCATCACTCCGACGGAAGAGACTGGCCACCGTCCGCCGATGGGTGGCTTAGCTACCTGAGGGGCTGATGGTCATGAAACGAGGGATCAGCACAGGACTCTCAAGGACTGCATGAGTCACATGAGCCAATACGTGGCCTTTGGATTCTCTCTGCAAATATGTCTAATTGATGATTATCTTGGGAAATTTTAATTTGAGAATGTTCTTTCAAACAGCAAGTACTAGAGATCTGTGGGTATACCCGTACCCGCGGGTTTACCCGTACCCGACCCGTACCCGTGGGTTGGGTATGGGTTGGGTAGACATTTTACGGGTGGGGTTGGGTTCGGGTACAACCGTACAACAGTCACGGGTACGGGTATACCCGTAATTTACCCGAAAATTGATGTATTTTATCATACCCGTATGTCAGGTTCACAATTTCACATTCATTTCACAGCAACAATATTAATTGACAGAATTATGTTCAGACTTCAGAAGCTCATGGATTTTGGATGTTAATATTATAATTTTTCTTACCTGTTTAAATTAAAGGCAGACAGTTGGTATTATGTGACTTGCATGCGGAATGTACTGTAGGCCGTTGACAGTAGTGAGTTGAGTTCACTGCTTGTTATCTCCTTAGTATGCATTTTTTAATGTATGCACAAAGTCTAAAACTCTAGGCTATATTTGTTTAATTGTGTTTGTAATTTTTATGCAAGACTGCTTAATTTCTATCTATTTTATTTCATACTTTGGCAAATTGGCAGTTGTCATCACAGACTCACAGTCCTTTGCCATTAACACTGCATTAATAACAATTCATTAAGAATAATCTAGTTCACCATTGTAAAGTTTGCACCTAAAGAAAAGAATTTTTTAAGAACAATACTTGTCTACTGTTTAGTTTGTTTTCATATTATTGCAGTTAGCACTGCCTGTTGCAACAAAACAGACAGAAATTTAAGTAATTCCCCTTCTCCGAAAACACAATCCCGAGACGGGGTTTTGTATTGGGGAACGGTGTTTACATTTTACACGGCCCAACCACGGGTTTTGACGGGTACGGGTACACCCGTGGGTTGGGTCGGGTTGGGTACAGATTTTTAATGATGGGTTGGGTCGGGTCGGGTACAGTCTAACAATTCACGGGTTGGGTTGGGTAGGAAAAATGCTGTACCCGCAGACCCCTAGCAAGTAGGCCTACGCTTTGGACCAAATTCTCTTTATTCCGTGTTTCCTTTTATTTAAACTGCAATTTGACTTTGAAATTATTAACAAACAAGGCTTCCGCTTAGGCCTACCTTACTAATTCCTTTTCTACTTTCAGTTTCGACATTTCTACACGAAGCGAATAGAGACTTTTCTTCAGCTTTACCTCCAGAATTCTCCAAACTTTCAGTTTCTCGAAAGAAAAGAGTATTTTAATCAGCTTAACCGATAAAAACTAGCAAACGTTCATCATCATTATCATCATCATCATCGCCATCATCTTCTTCTTCTTCTTCACTATTATTTTCATTATTGCCCTTTGTTTCGCCCATATTAATTGTACCGGAAGACCAAAGGTGCCTTGCACTGTCAACATGAAGATAACGGCATAACATGGTCAGCCAGTGACTATCTCCGATGGTTATTGGTAGTTGCGTTAACAAGAGGCAGGCTACTCTAACCTAACCAAAATTACAAAAACCTTGGTTCTTGGTACAGTCGATTGCGTGAGTTTTTCTTTCTATGTGTGATTTCATAGACCGAAGTCAATTAATGAATTTTATGTGAGAACTGCTATGCTAAATATTTATGAAAAATGATATTATTATCAATTAAATCACATACCAGACTTAATCACATGAAGAAACAGCCAAACTATCTACGTATCCCAAGGGGATTGATTTCGATTCGGTATTAAACGATTCAACTGCAGAAAAAGGCGATATTGGAAAAAATTAAATGACTACAAATTCTTATTCACTCCGTTGTAGAATTCTCGATTATTCTTAATCTTCTGTTTGTATCTTGAAATTTCTTCGTTGAGCTGACGAATCATCTTCTGCATTTCATTTTTCTCTTCTCCCCAAGTTATTTGACAGCGCGTCTAATATACATGTCATAAATGTATGTCATCTGTGTACAATCATGCAAAGAGATAACTTCGACCGAAGTGTTGGCTTAGACTATTAGACCATTAAAATGCAACGATTGATGCAGTCACAGTTCATACGATTTCTTGTTTTCGATTAAAAGGAGAAGGGATAGACGGAAAAGATTTAAGAATATTTACAGAAATATATTTTAACCAGAAAGCAACGCCTCGAATAAATGGAACAACTGGAAAAATGGATTCAAATACTAAAACACATAGCAATGAAAACAAGATGATTAGGGTTCTAAATGTTATGTTTGGCCAGTCATGTAATATGGTGCAACTTGGGCCAAACGTAACATTCTAGAACCATAATCATCTTGTTTTCATTGCTCAAGAACTGTGCAAGATCCGTAGGTGAGGCAAAGATTTAAAGAGCGACCATTATTACTTGTCTAACCATGCATGACAATCGCCAGCGAGTATTTTAGCGCAGACATTCTTCTAACTCGACGTAGAGTTGGTTTTCCGATGGTCATTCTTTCAGAGAACACTTCTTACCAGTTGTTCGGAGGCACTTTGAGCTTCGATCGTAAGACTGTGGATCTTCGCCAACAGCTCCTGGCGTCCAACGGCGTAGTCTGATGGGTTGAGGCGCGTCGTCTGCAGCTGCGCGTCAAGAGACGCCGTATAGTCTGACTGCAGCTTATCCAACAGCTGCTGCTGTCCGCTGAACTTCGCTCTGCAAGCAACAAGTTCAAGCGGAAGATGGCAGAGAGGGTTACGTGCTGGAGCGTCAGGCCGACGGAGCGGGTTCAAGCCCCGTTAGTGCCCCTAGTGGCTTTGACACAGGCAGTAATGCCTTCTAAGCCACTTTAAATCATGCTAAGTACAAGTATAAGCAAACTATTCTGGGAGTCTTTGCCTTTATGGAACATGCGTCTAGGATGCTTCTTACATCGCCCATTATTACATTTGACGTTGATTCAGTGGCGTAACGCGGGGGCGGGGGCACTTTGTTGACTGCCCCGGCCCCGGGCGGGGCCCCAAAGAGGGGTCTAAGCTAGGGTTTAAATTAGGCTAACCCTAACTTCTTAACCCTAGCCATAGAAGTGAACGTGCTGACGACCTTTTTTTTTACTGGTCAGGGTAAAAAAGGAGGCGATGACCTTTTTTTTTTTTTTTTTTTTTGCTCGTCAGCCCGAAACTTTGAAACTTTGGGGCCCCCATGACAAAGATGCCCCCCGGGCCCCCAAAAGTCACGCTACGCCACTGCGTTGATTCTAGCAGCGCGTTGGCCAATGAGAACGCTGAAATTTGTTTCAGCCGAACACACGCAGACATAGGCCTACTTTGGGAAATTATATATTATGTTATGTAAGCCTCGTAATGCTGTTTCCATTCAGGAAGTTCAAATTTCTTCAAACGAGCATTAAATCCACTATTAATTCTGAATTGGAAAGAAGATAGGCCTACGTAGAAAACCAGGACAAAATATGCGTCCAGACAAACATTTCAGAGACAGCGGGACGACCGATGAAAAACCCGGACAATCCCGGAAAACCGGGACGTCTGGTCTCCTTACCCATATTATATCTTCTCTATTACCAATCATTAAAATCCGACATTTGCGCCGGCATCTCGGCGCCACCGGTAGCGCATCTATAGGCCTACCTCTCAGCCGCCGCCTCATCCTCTGCCTTTTCTTTGGCTTCCATTGCTCCGTTCAACTGATCTTTAAGGGAAATGATCAAATGCTTGCGCTCTTCATCTTCGTCCATTCTCTTTCTCTCCATTTCCTGCAATTTCACCTCCAACTCCATCCTATATATATATATATATATATATATATATATATATATACTGTATATATACTGTATATATACTGTATATATACTGTATATATATATATATATATACTATATATACTGTATATATATATGCTCGTAATTTCTTCTAATCTTAATTTAAAAGATCTTAGAATAATAATTAATAAGCAGAAAAAAATCAGTAACTCAAAGAGAGAAATTTTTACGGCAAGTTTTATTAATGCTTCATTTCCTGACTCTCATTTGCTGAATATGGAAATAGAAGTTTTGTGACTTTTAATACTTTTAATAAGTAGAAAATCAATTAGACCCTACGTCACTGCAAAATTCTGCCTTCATTAAAGTAATTGGTTTTTTAAATATCGAAACATCGAAACTCATTTTGAATACTTTTTATGAGTTTGCGTGTTCTTTAAGTCGCTATATTTCTTCTCGTTTCTTGCGTGTGCGAGAGTAAAATATAAGAAATAATTGGTCCATACTTTTCGTTGCGTATGCTTTGAAGATTCTTCCATTCCTCGTCACGGCAATGTTGCAGTTCTCTCAAATGATCCTTGGTCTTTTCAGCAATGTACTCGTCCTTTTCTTTTAAGATATTCTTTAGCTCTTTCAACTCTTCATTGCCGTCTGTAATAAAGATTTCTAATTGTCAGATCAAAGACTTCTTGAACGTCTTCAAATTAAGAGTATAACTCTTACTTGATAAAACGGTCTAATCAGGAAAAATAGTTTAATGCAAAGAGATTATGAAACCTGGTGTTGCGAAATAAATTGTTACGGCAAGTTTTTTTAATGGTTTATTTTCCTGAATTTCTCATTTGTTGAAATGGAAAATAAAAGGGTCGTGACTTAGAGAAATTTGCTCAGCGAGTCAGCGTCTATTTCTAAATTTATTTGATGTCTTCACAAATTGGAATCTGACATCTTAAGGTTTTGCAGCGCATCGCTTTCATGCAATCATTCATTCTGTGCAGTTTTTATTTGCCCAAGCGCAATTGAAACTGCACATATACTATTCTACGTTCGCATAGACTTTAGCAACTTAGCAAGAAATTGAACTTTAAAAAATAAACGGCTAGCAAGGATTGCTAAAAAGCAATCGTTTTTGCCTCTGACTGTCAGTTGCAGCTGCTCCATTTCACGCTTCAGCTGATGAAATTCAGCCATCTTGTCGATCATCGCATTGCTTGGATGGCGTTGAGTCTGTTTTCTGATTTCTCCGGAGTGATCGTTCGTGACTATTAGCGGCTGTCTTTGCTGTTGCGGCGATTGGATGTGAAGAAGACGCCTTCTCAGTTCTCTGTCCAACAGCTCTGTTCCCGACTCATCCGTTCTTAGTCTCTCCGCTTCGTCCTTCTAACACCAAAACGCATTCTCAGTGACCTGTCGGACTGAAAAGGTCAAAACGCGAATCTACCTTCGCAGAATAATCTACTATTTGACCCAATGAAGCCATAGGGCCTACACAATATTTCTTCATCTGGCGGGAAGATGGAAGATTGTTGACACGCTGGAGAAGCACGCTAACGTAATTGGTTCAGCTCCTGCTGGAGCTCCAAGGTCGACTCAGCCTTCATTCGCTAGACTCTAGAGTGTGGCGATAAATGAGTAGCGGCTTAGGCCACAACAGATAATGCGGGTCTAGAGAAAACAATGTTCAACTACACTGTGCCAGGATGAAAAGTATGCCAACTCTCTTTTACTAAAACTTTAAGAAAACTTGGCCGATTTCCATAACAAATTGCAATTTGAAATAGGGATGAATTGGTTTCAGATAGACGCAAACATTGTCTGAAAAAGGTTACAATGAATATTCCGCCAGAATTGACACATGATTTCAGACGTTGTCACCACTGATGAACAATTGCTGCTGCAATGACATTGTGTTTGAACTTTCCCACTCACTCATCAGTCACTCACTCACTCACGAGTCATCAGCCTCTGCTTCATGTCTACCTGTCTCATTTGCTGCCAGATGACGTCATCTGGTGAGTTCTGTCGAGCGTCAATCACTGCTCGTTCTTTCGCCACTTCTGACGTCAGAATCTTGATCTTCAGTTGAAGTCGATCATTTTCCGTCTGCATTTGCCTCATCAGCTGATCAGCGGAGATCGACGACGATTCGAGATTCTGCAATCGACGACAAAGAATCTCTTTCTCTTTTCGTAAGGAAATCATCTGAAAACATATCTGCAAGCATTTACGTTCACGTTACGTCGACTACCAGATGTTCGTCTGTGTGTCTGTCTGTTGCATTTTGACATTGACTATACTCTTCCCTAGATGCTGCTTCTCAACTCAGTGTTCAAGAATGTGAATTTCATGGAATTGAATTTTTTTAAAGAAACTGCGACTTTTAAAAATGAGCTGAATTTTATTGCAAAGAAAAACTTAACTTTATGATTGCAATTGGTTTAACAGTGACATCACACTTTTGTCATTCTAGTTGTTTCAATTAACGGCGCTAGTTTCACCCAAAAGTAATCCAACCAGAGTAACTGTATGGCTGAATTTTTTGCTGAATTTTACTGAATTTTTATTCAAATGTAAAATTCATGAATTTCACTGAATATTAAAGTCGCACTCACTGAATTCTCGAGCACTGCTAGCACCAAACGTCCTCAGGGGTTCAAATTTTGAGTGTCTCAGCAAGATTTCTCAGAGACGGTCGGTGTAAAAGCAATCGCTCTAAAAGCATTGCGTTGCCAGACTGTCTTCGTCTTAGAAAATATTAATCATAATAGTTTTTTGTGTGAGCAATAGCTTTACTGTTTTAAAAGTCTTGCGTTATGATCATGGTCATGTCTTACCTCAGCTTCATGTCTGCTGGATAGCTCTTCGGTTGATCTTATGTTCTCCTTCTTTTCTCTGTCAAGTTCAGCTTCGCAGAGAACAAGTTCATGTGACACTCGGCTGAGGCCATTTTGATAGTCTTCCATTTCTCTGTTCAACTGTTCTACTTTCTTCTGAAATGCCTTTTCAGTTTCTTTGTAAATCTCCATTTTTAACGAATCGATCTTCGTCGGATTTAAGAAAGTTGATAACTAAATTATATAGAAATACTTAGACTCTGGTTTTAAAAATATCAGATGATTACAAAAAATTAAGTTAAAGAGTAGAGTTTACATATGCTGCTTTTGCGATGAGAAGATAAAGTATGTTGCTCAAATATAATGGAATTCAGCAGCGACTATTACATTTTAAACTTCCTTTACATAATCTGGTTCCTCTTGATGACCTTAAAGAACCGAAGTCATATGTAGTGCTGTCAACTTTCATTAATAAATTGGTTCAAATTCTCATCCTTGTGAGCTGAAAATTCCTCTGAAGAGATGTTGTCAAATATATTAGGCCTAATATTTTGTCACTTGATTAGTCCAGCCAAAATAGATAGACATGGGCCTACATTGCATGAATATGTTTCACCAGTGTTTATTCGACCTTGACCTAGAAATGAAACTCTAGTCGCTTCGAATTCAATCTCAAAGTCAACTTAGAACCTGAATTGCTGATGATCACAGGGTCAGCATTTGCTAAATTCAAATTTGTCAAATTGTTAAATTCAAATTAGTCAAATGGTTACGTATTAAAACCGTGAGAATAGGACTTCTGTAGCGCATTTGTGACTTCTATTGTGCCCACGGAACCGTCTAGTGACACTCCAGCGACGAAAATCTGTGAGCGTATTGCCGAAATAAAGGTGGTTTATCGATTTCAAAAACGAATGAGATGGTTGGATGGAATTTATGAAGCTAAGCGCATGAAAATGAATGAGTTAATTGAAATTGTGAAGAACAGAGAAGACTGAAAAACACGTCCATGGTATCATCAGGAGTTGACGCCGATCGACTTGATGGAACATGATGACGATGATCGATTTTAAGCGTCTCTGAGAGGACCGTGAGAATGGCTGAGTTGCTTACTTTGATCCTGTTTTCCTCGCACTCAGTTTGTCTGGCGTTGAACTCTCTGCGCATTTGATCTACGAGGCATTTGTAGCGTCCAACTGCTCGGTCTCGGTCAGCTCGCTCCGAATCCAAGTCATCTCTCATCGAAACCAATTCATCCTGTAATCTAACAACGACGAAATTATACGATTATTAGGTCTATTTGCCAAAAATCTCGTCATAATAAAAGTCGGACTTTTAATAATTATAGTGAGCCCTGCATATTAATTATATATATATATATATATATATATATATATATATATATATATATATATAAACATTTTGTATTCACTTGCATTGGTCAGCAGTTTTCAGCACACATCTAACTGCAACTTAAGTCATCGACTCAGTGAGCGAATTTAAATAAAAGTCACAGAATTTAGGCCCATAAGAATACTCATTGACATATCTGCCCAGTTATTTCCCAGTTGAAATTTGCACTAAATCACGTACTTTTGGTACTGAGACTTGAGTGTCAGATATTGAGTCTTTGTCTCGTTGTGATGCAGTCTTTCTGAAGCCAACTGCAGCTGTAGTTCAGACTCTTGGACAGCTGAACTGACAACAGAAGTAATCCGATCGCAGTCGTCATACATCGGAAATCTCTCTTTAGATCCAATCTACAATGGCAAAAGCTGCAAATCATCTCTCACATAATACCAAGTCATTCAAAGCATTAACAACGACAAATAGGAGCAATGATCATTATGCTGACCACTGCGCTAAAATCCCGGGCATAATAAAAGGCGGACTTTTAATAATTATAGCCCCCTGGCCCACCATGAAATAGGCCCACCGATTTCCCATCTGTTATTTAATTTTAAAAGATAAGGTTTTTGCTTATAAAATATCTGGAAGGAAGATAAAATTTTTTTGCTTCTCTGAATTTTTTAGGATATTAAATTATTTATCCTCAGCTCCCCGGCCACTAACACCTTAATCCGGCCCTGGCTATTCGGTCCATTCGATCATGGGCGTAGCTAAGGATGTGGGCGGTGACAACCCGTTTTAGCTTTTCGCACTCGTGCAGTGAGCTCTGCAGTCATTCGTTAATTCTGCAAGTTTCGTCAGAAATTTCTTTTCCCTTTCTTTCTAAGGGCCAAGACTCCAACAGCTTTCCACTGACGCTCAATAGTTTAGTGACTGCTTTAACCTGCCAGACTAAAATCCAGAATAACCAACGGAGAGAGATGCGGGGCAGGAATAGAATGTCGTTGGATGTGCGTCTATACCCCAACCCGCGGCTGTAGTTCCTACCTTGGACCCGTACCCGCGGGTACGGGTAGGGTCGCAGTCGTCACACATTTTACGGGTACGGGTCGGGTAGATACAGCGCTACAATGGGTATAGCGGCTACGGGTGCGGGTATACCCGTTTTACCCGAAAAGTTATATTTTCATTTCTCACTACTAACGCAAATTAGCAATGCAATAATCAAAAATAATATTGAGTAAAGTGTATTAGTATAACTTGTACATCGCGTTCAGTTTGTCAGACAGCATGCATTTTACTTACTGAAAACATAAAGGAAATACAGATGACGTAATCTGACATCTTCAGTAATAAATCTATAATCATAATGGTTTTTGCTTGTCGACCAAGGACTCTTTGACCGAAAAGTTCTTCTGGTAAAGTTTTGTAGTTTAACTTGAACTCTAATGCCTGCTCAAGATAAATGATATCCTATCTACTAAATATTTTAAACAAGCCCATTTCATGTCGATTAGGCTACTGACTGATTATCCTGATTTCTAAGTACTAGATCTGTCCTAATCTAAACATGGCTATGCTATTTACAATGAATAGTTATCCCAATTTCGTAGCCCCAATTTCACTGTTGCCTCTCTATAGTCTCTAGGAACGGATGCAGGTTCACGAGTCCATGTACAGGTCCTTGTAGTACTTGTACCAGAAATTTCTTTTACCTTTCCAAAATTCCAAATCAAAACTCAAACTCCAACAAAGTCGGTTACAGGTACGGGTACACTGACGCTCAATAGGTACGGGTCGGGTACTGGTATAACCTGCCAGACTAAAAGGGTAAAAAAGTTTTTCCACGGGTAACCAAGGGTAGCATTTTGCTGTACCCGCACATCTCTAATAGAATGGCGTCTACAATCTGCCGCTGGCGCTTAATATCAACTTCAAAGTCTCCAAAAACCATGAATGCCGTCAGAAATTGCCAGAAACACACACCGATTGGTTTTCCACTCACAGACTGCGTTTCCTCCGTTGAGTTAGCCGCTGGTAAAGTGACAAGGTCGGTCAAAATAACACAGACTGTTCGGTAACAATAGACAGCGAATTAGTCTGATTCTTTTAGTGACGTCGTTCATTCGACATATAGGCTACTAGGAAATTCTCTGTCTTTTTACCTCGCAACATTATTCAGCTAATCTTTGGCGATTCCGATATTGTTTTAATATGTACCGATCTTTGGAGACTGCTGCTTGCATTCGACGGCCAACTTTTGCTATGCAAAAATTATATTTACAGTATTTCAATGTAATGCTAGATATCAATGTATCATGAACCTCAACTAAAGTGAATTAGGGACCGACGCAAAACTCAACTCACAGAACTAATCTAGTTCACACAAACAGGTTCGTAGACTTACTAAAACTGTCAGCCGTTGAAATATTAATAGACAAAATGTAAGACCATTCGATCCTAAAAAGAAATTCGTAAGAAACAAGATGGGTAGATTTCGACTAAATACTCAAATTCATGAACAGCTTCTTTGTAATTGTCGACCTCATACCATTGCACGATTCTCTAAGAGCAGCTGATTTCAAACGAGAATCAGACGATCTTTTGCATCACAAAGAGAACGCTGTTACGAAGAACTTAAGCGTCATAATAAAATTCAAAGACTAATACTATATCGTCATCATTGAATCTCAAAGAATTATTAAGATCAACGTACAGCAACTATGACGAAAACAGTGCATTGTCATAGTCGTATAGGCTACTTCTATAGAGTCCATCGGATTCATGCATCCTAGGCTGGTAGTATTCCACTTACACATGAAGATGTAGGCTAAGCCAGATTAAAATCTGCTAAATCAATCGCCAATGTAAAGAAATACTTTTTGAGTTTATGAGATAATTTAATTATAACAGGACAGTGCGGTTATTTTTATTTTCTTAAGGAATGCAGGCCATACTGAAAATGCACCTTTGTTTTTGACCCTTTTGCCTCTCTGGGATTCTCTGAATGTTAATGCTCCGATTGGAGAATGAGCGAAGAGTTTAGTTTACAGGCAGATTAAGGGCTGGAAAATGGTAATTTTAAAACTCTAGATTTTTCAAAAAGTCACATTTTAGTCTCTTTTGGTTTACGTTTTAAAGTCGAATAGTGAAAAAATCCCATCTTTAATGCTTTAAGGTTTGTTACAATCTGCAGACAGCAGAATAAATATGTGACAACAATATAGAGAAGGGTCTATGGATGTTGATATGCCAAGCATTAAATCCTAAAAAATCTAAAAACCTGCATTTAACTTATAAAAATCCTATGTTTTCCAGCATTGGAAACATTTCCTATCTAGCTATTGCCGCAATTAGTTGGCAGAGCCGAGATAATGATGATGATGATGATGATGATGATGATGATGATGATGATGATGATGATGATGAGGATGATGATGATGATATCTTCAGGGCCATATTTTGACTTTTGGACGCCCTCGGCAGATTTAAATTTTCGCCCACTCGCAGAAATCGATTACGATAACACACGACACCGCGTAGATCATGGAAAATTGAAAACATGCAGACATGCTCTATGACTCTATCTATGCTTAGTGTTCATATTTGATTTGAGCTTATCAGAAATTGTGGATATTTTCATCAATAACTCCTCGGACATCTCCTTTTCTGCTGCTCAGCACGTCTTTTAGCTCCACTGACCTTCTTATAATATGGAATACGCCACATTTTAATCAAATTTTCTGCAAAGAATGCAATACACTATTATAGGCCTACATAAATTTTGATGAATTGCAAATGATTTGAAAAAATAGAGAATTGCAAAAAGACAAAATCTAAACAAAAAGTATGATATTGAAAGAGTTGACTGAATTTAATTTTAATTAAGAAACATAACTTGAATTTAATTTTAAAATTTTGCAATACATGAACCCGAGTTCGTATGACCGACCGCAGATATTTTTTCGGGAATTGCGGGAAGGGAAATTGCGGCTTCGATTCTGTTCACAGTAAGCAATCTATTGACATTTTGTCTGTGGGTCTGACACTCACAGCCGGTGACTTATAGCCCAGTGCTTCCCAAACTGTGGGTCGCGACCAAAAAGTGGGTCGCAGGGATCAGTCTAGTGAGTCGCGGGGTAGGGCGAAATTAGATTCAAAAGTGTCGTTTTCTAACAAATACCACAAAGTCACAAGTCTTGAAGGTTGCAAGTAGGCTTAGGTTTAAAGAAATTTATATGCCTGCGCGGTAACATCCGCCGGTGAATTCCGAAGAAGCGGAAGGCCGGATGTCATCGTCCGCAGAACGAATTCTTCCAACTCGCGGATGTACAACGTCATCTTTCCGCTCCTCGCTAACGTGTTTTCTACTGAAGGACCGCTTCTTGTGGACTCAGCACCAGTTTCTTCATGGCAGCGAATTCATTTTATCAGCCGAATGGAATTTTAACATCGCCATTTTTGACCTTCATTGACACGTTAGCGCTGTCAAAGCGCTTTTGATTTTAGTATTTAAACTACGCTTACGGCGCTATAAAAATCGTAATGGATAATAATAATAATAATAATAATAATAATAATAATAATAATAATAATAATAATAATAATAATAATAATAATAATAATAATCGATATACGGCTTATATTAAAATGATTAGTGCTTAATCTAATTTAGTTGAAAATATGTTAGCAGGGTCGCGACATGTTACTTAGCGCTATCGGGAGTCCCAGCGTTCCAAAAGTTTGGAAAACCCTTGCTTTTAGTGCTTTTAAAAATTAATCTTATTTCGCAATTTTAAACGCAAATAATGCGTATTCTGACCATTTTGCTCTGAAACTCCACTAACTGTATAGGGAATCCACGCCTGAAATTTCAGAAGCTCAGCCTAACGGTTAAGCGATTTTGCCATATTCGTAGGATTTTTAGGACGCGTAATAAAGGTATGTTCCTGGCAAAATTTTAAAGAAGATAATTTTCAATAAATGTCAACATCTGTTTCTCCCATTTTGTTCTATTTGACAAAAATATTAGTTATTCTGTCTAATATATTTTCCAAATTTTCATTCGAATTGAATCAGAGCTTTTGCTTTGCCATTTATTAAAAATTCAGAAGATTCTTTTCAAATAACGTTCGCCAGATGGCCTAATGTGAGAGCCCTACAAGAAGTTATTAAAGGCCCTCCAAAATTGTGGAAAAGACCAGTTGGTCGCCCAAGAACTCCCTGGAACAGAACAATTCGATCTGACTTGGCTCCGTGTAACGTTGGACTTTTCACTACCTGGAAAACGGCTCAAAACAGAGATTCTTGAAATGTTTAGGGGAAAAGGCTACGTAGTAGGCCCTACGTACGCTCCGTCAGTGAGCTTGCCGATGATGATGACGATGATGATGATGATGATGATGATGATGATGATGATGATGATGATGATGATGAGATGGCCTAATGCAATTTGAAAATATTACATGCTATGATTAGGGTTATAACTGTTAGAAATGAAAGTACCCGCTAATTTTAGTCTATGGGTTACGACTAAGTTGGACTAACAAGATCAAAATTACAACAGTGCTCATGTCAGTGACGTCATGCAGCCCGCTATTATTTATGCCAAGAATAGCAAAGCAAAGAAAAGAATATTAAATTAGATTCGTTCATTCATTATTCTATTAAAAAACGCGCCTCAAAAATTTTTTTATCGTTTTGTTTAGCCCCTAAAAAATTTTCGCCACTAGGCAGTGCCTAAACTGCCTAAGCCTTAAGGTGACCCTGTATAACTTATTTATATGCCGCTATTATTATAGTCCGCTGTGGTTTAAACTAAGTCTTATAAATAAAACGCAAATCATTGCAAACTGATGTAAAGTCAGTTTAAGCGTGAAAACCCACAAAATCTCCAAAAATAATTTCAATTAAAATAATTATAAAATATCGACGAATGGGTTTCGAAACGATGTTCCAGCGGAAAAAGCGCTGGTTTTAAGAGCTTTAATAAGTTACCACTTTCTATACCATATATTGATCTAGCGTTAATAGTTGGAACTACCGACTTGAAGTTGATTAGATTACTGTATGGTTGCGGGATATCATCTGACTATTGACAATGCTCCTAAAACGAGTTGTAGAATTCTTCTTCTTAAGTTCTCTGTCCGGTAATATTACCGGTTATTTTAATCTGAATTAGAAAGCGGATCCATCATCTGTCTTCTGATAGATTGCTTCTACTGTGTATGTCCAATTGTCACCAATGCTTCTGTATTTTCTGAATCAGTTCTTCAGAGATGGCGTGCTCAATATATACTGCGTAATCCTAAAGCTGTCAGTTGTTTAATCAGTGTCTGCTGTGTTCGGCGGCGAAGGGTATATGTCAACAAACTGCGAAGTAATTTCCTCAATTTAATCTTCCTGGAAAATGAACCGGAAACTGTTGTCATTAGATTGAAGAGCTGCTTTGTCAGAGATGTCTCCGCTATTATTAGTTTATGGTCAACTGCTTCATAATCTGTCTTGGAAACAGCTGCTTGCACAAACTCAGAGCCAGTCTTTCCGGAAACTGTGTTCCTCCACACTGAATATTGGCTGAAAATATTTGCCAAATTGCAGGCTGCTTTCATCGATACCGTTGTTCAGCCGCCATTTCACTTAAATAAGATCGATCCGTCTAAAGTAAAGGCCTATTTGCTACAAGATGGCGTCTCTCTCAACTGACCACGAACATTTACGGCGATCGTCACTGTTCATTAAGATCGGCTTCTTCATTGGATTCCTCAATCGTCGTCGTCGAATAATAAATAAAAGGAAGTAATTGCTCGAGAGGCCCTCATATCTAAGTCGCAGTATTCGCCGCCTTTTTATCAGTGTTTTGTCAGTTAAGACTCGGAGCTCTCGCGTTGATTAACGAAAGGCTCATCAGGATCGCTTGGTATTTTATGAATGTAGCAGTTATCATTAAAACTACTAATATTACCCAGACCCGTCGGAACTGACGGTGCAGGGGTGCAGCTGCACCCCTGGAAAAACTTAGGGGGTGCACTGCATCCCCTGGAAGGCAAAAGTTATGACTGCAGTTCACCTCATTGTGTCGGATTCAAAAGGAGGAACAGCTAACAACATATCAATTTACCAAATGGCCAACGAAATGCACCCCTGCTAAACAAATTCGTTCCGACGGGCCTGACTTTACCTGACAACATGACTTGTTTGACAACGCTTGTTAAGGAGTTGGTTATTGACTCATCAAAACACAATTAGCTGTTCAGTCTTATCACTCTTCAGTCACATACGACTCTGCAATATCATCACTTCGTCTCATTCTATCACGCCCACTGAACCACAGACAACGACTGCGCTGACAGCGGATCCTACTTTGCAAAACGCTTGAGAATAAGTTGCTTCCGCCTATGATGCCTAGTTAGTGCTGAAGATATTAACGAGAAATTGCATTGTATGACGTCACGATGATGATGATGATGATGACGATGATGATGATAATGATGCAGCAGTGACGTAGTGTGACTTTCGGGGGCTCAGGGGCATCCTTGATATGGGGGCCCTGACAAGTCTTAAAAACTGATGACAGTTTTTTTGCTTGTCACTGACTTCCGAATCAATGTATGTTTGCAAATAACTCTTGAAAACCTATTGATGACCTTTTTTTGCTTGTCACTGTTTTACGCAGTTTATGATGTCCTTAGCGCCAGGGACCCCTTTTACAACTCCCCGGGCCTCTGTGCATATAACATGGTGACCTTTTTTCTGATGCTATTATTGTTATAATTGTTAATATTGTGAATAATACATATTCATCACCAGCCCATGCCCCATCCAGACCGCCGGGCCACACTGCATTTGCCCCTGCCCCCTCTCGGGGGCCCTGATCATATGCGAACTGTAATTTAGAAAGGTGAAACTTCATCAGAGGTCACTCGTCGGGGACCCCTTCTTCCGGGGGTCTTTCTGAAAATTGGCCCCCTCGCCTCCCACCCACGTTACGCTACAGTGATGATGATGATGTGATGACGATGATATGGTGATAATGATGATGATGATGATGATGATGATGTTGATGATGTGTTGGTGGTGATGTGGTGGTGATGATGATGGTGGTGTTGGTAGTGATGTGGTAGTGGTGATGATGATGATGATGATGATGACGACGAATACAAGGAAGTCGCAGTAGACCACAGTAGGTCTTCTTATGCCAGTCTCGAATGAAGGCGTTTCAACATTTGGCGCTGGTACAACTATAGACCAACTATTGGCCACCAAGAGAAGAATGAGGGCGCGCGAAAGAGTTGGGCTACGGAGGAAACGCTGGTGAGACGCAAGAGACGATATATAATATTGTGGCGACCCCGGCTCGCCATCTGCCGCCGACTCTGCCTGATCGGCGGCGTCTGTTCGATTTTCCGGTTCACCGACATCAGGTGAGGTGTCCGCGGCTGCCGGGCAGGCCGCATACTGAGGATGGCCGTTCCTCAACATAGGGTTCTGATTTCCCTCATCTGACGTCTCTCTGTCGGTTCCGTTCGAGAGGCCCTTAACTTGGCTCCTCTTTTCGCTGGCCACCGCTTGGTCTCGGCGCCTTAAGCGATTTCGATACATATTCTTGGTCACTGGCTTCGACTTGGTACCACGCCTTTTCATTGTCGGTAAAGTGACCAACTTCCGCTCCCCTTAAAACAGGCGGCGATGTCTTTCCTCTGTTGCGGCTTTTTAGCACGCTTGGTACCTTCTGCTCTCGCTCCTAGACGGGCAGCGGCGTCTATTTGTTTCTTCACACTTTCACCAAAACCCGGGGTTAACCGTGCCTGAATGGACGGCGGTCCACTCGCCCCTTCCTTGGCTCAGAGTTGACCTCCTGGGCACTAACGTGACCTCAGGTAGGCGATTTTCATCGCAGTCAAGACTCACCTTCACTGACAGTGCGCTGAGACTCGGTCAACAGCGACTTTATAAGACACGAATGCAACTTGCTTCTTATTGGTTTATTTTTATTTATTAATAAACCAAGCAACAATTAAAACAATGGCTACAGTGGCAACACTGGTAACACGGACAAGACGCGTTAGCTAGACGCACCCCTGGGCTGCCAAAATAATTAGCGCCACGCGGGAAATGCAATCAATAGCCTTTGATACGTCAATATGAAACGATAAACTTTTAGCACTTTATCGGGCTCCAATGCTCACATTCACTTTCAATCGCTGTGCTTTGCTCTATCGCTCCACAATATATGCAACCGGACCGCGAATACAAGATTTCATATCCATAACAGAAAATTGTTGGAGTTTGAACCTTTTTGACGGGCACTCAAGCGGATTTCGCAACAGCTGTCTATATTTTCGCGTAATTGCCGTCAATAGGAATAACTAGGGACCCGCCTGACAGCGTCGTCGTTAGCGGTGGTCAAGGGCTTCGTCTACGGTTTAGCGACTCGCCAATCACTCCTGCCAGCTGGGCGCCGTGTTTCAAGCGGACTTAGTTACAACAGCTGCCTGCGTCCGCCTCTTGATGCATGATACAAAATTGCCAATTTTTCAGAGATTTTCGATTTTTAGGACCGGCGCTTGAGGGGATTTGGCCACTGCTGTCCCTATTTCCGCGTATCAACCGTCAGAAAGACAAAACTCGGACATACCCTCCCCCAGCGTCGTCGGCAGCGGCGATAAGAAGCGTCGCTGCCGGCAAAGCGCATCGCCGACAGACTCTGGTCTCCGGGCGCCGGTGTTCAAGCGGACATGAAAACAGCTGCACACACGGCCGCCTAACTTCGAGCCGGTCTTCAGGCAGACGCAGTGACTACTGCTGGCCAGCCGCTGCCGTCAGCCCTTCAGTCCTGTCTCTCGTTGCACCGTCGCCGCGGTCAGTCGCCTCATCGGCCGTAGCGTCTGTCGCCGCCGTCTCCGCTAGCTGCACGCATCGAACAGTCAGACGCGTCGGTCTTCCATAGCTATCGGTCCCCGCAGTCGTCTGTGCCTCAGTCCGTCCGGTCCGTTGTCAGCCTAAGCCAGCTGCGCGCAGCTGACTTAAAATTAGCAGCGTCGATGACCGAGCGTGTAGCGTTCGCTGGTTTAATAAGAGTTTCTGGTATTTCTAAGAGTCCCCTGGATCCCAAGCGGACGTGGCATTCTAATAATTTTACCGAAGTCTTAGCGTCTTAAGCTCCCTTCTAGCCTAGCACGTACTTTGTCCGTTTTACATGAATTAAAACTTTATTAATTAAAATTAGTGCAAATTTACATTATTAATAAACGCTAATTAATTAGATTAAATTATTAACTAACAAGTTTATACAGTTAAGCAATCTTTAATAATTAGAAAATATTTAATAATAATAATAATAATAATAATAATAATAATAATAAATGATAATAATAATAATAATAATAATAATAATAATAATAATAATAATAATAATAATAAATAATAATAATAATAATAATAATAATAATAATAATAATAATAATAATAATAATAATAATAATAATAATAATAATAATAATAATAATAATAATAATAATAATAATAATAATAATGCTCTAATCTATCTGTGGCACATGGTCGCCAGGCAGAAATTCCGCAGAATACGATTTTCTTCAACAATTAGAAGAGTCCAATGTAGAGACGTTCCTGTGATGCGATTATTTCCTCGATTTTGCATTTGGAATCATTTGAATGCTAAGACGGCACATCACACTGTAAGTAAGTAAAATCTCGTGAATTTATATAATGCCTTCGTAGTGGTACCGCAGTAGCTACTTATTCTTAAGTCCTCACTGAACGATCCATCGGATTTAGTCGGAACTTGTCAGCGACGAATTCTGAATGATAAGCCAGCTGCAATGCCTCACTGGCTGACTTTGTCAGCGGGACGTTCTTGGGGAGTAAACGTCCGCCAGATAATCTGAATACAAGATCTGGCCGACTTCGTCGTCGGATTTTCTGACTTGTCAGCCAATCAGCAGTCGTCAGCGCGCGAGTTGACAATAACAACAGCCGAGGACACTTTGTGGAAAATTTGGACGGGAATTACAAAAACATGTCGAAGAGTGAATTCGACTTGAATCTCCTAGTGAAGTCGCGGCAGCCCATTTTATGGGACTGTCGCGACGATCTCATCTAACTAATATTAAAAACATTATTTTGATATGTATATATAGACCCCTGGCACTTATTAAACTTATTAATTCTAAATTGAAAGTCTTTTAAATAATAAATTATTCAGTGTTTTAATGGGAGATTTTAATCAACCTTTAATAATTAACCAACAGCTGATTTTAACAATATTATAATAGATTTATACCAATGATAAATAAACCCACTAGAATCAAGATAATAATCAATCTCTAATTGAAATTTTTTCATTAACTTCATAATTATAATATTAAATCAGCTATCATTCAATAAATTTCTGATCACTTTCCAATAATTTTATCACTAATCTTAAACATGACAAAAACCATTGTTCAAAAGCCTATTTCTAGAAAAATCAATGATAGGAATAAAATTCTTTTCACGAGAAACTTAAGCTAGTTGATTGGACTGATGTCAAAAAGCCTGTCTTGAAAACAATCCGGATAAAGCATATTCTTTATTTTTGATTATCATATCGCAAATCTTTGATGAAACTTTCCCTGTTTTCTTCCTCTAGTAAATTTAAAAACCTTGGATGTCCCCAGCTCTTCTCAAGTCAGTTAAAACCAAATCTAAATTATACAAAAATACCTTAAAGATCCAACATATGAGAATAAAAAAGTTATAACACTTATAACAATAAGTTCAAAACTATTATGAAAAAAAGCTGAAAAAACTCTATTATTCAATAAACTTTTGAATTGTAATGACTCTAATTCAAAGATCTGGACAACAACATCCTCAATAAAAATAATAATATCCATAATGAAACGACTATTAAACTAATGAATGATATGGGTAAAAATTCCAATAACATTGAAACTGTACCAAATACCGGTAGATTTAATAACTACTTTGTTGATGTAGGACCTAATATAGCAGCCAGAATTCCAACTAAAACTGGACTTCCTTCTATTAAAGATACCCTTAAAGACAACTCTGATAATCACATTTTCCAAATTTATCCCACTACCCCAATGAAATAAAAGATATTATCAATAACCTCAGCAGGAAAAACTCCTCAGGATATGACAATATTAATCAAAATGTTATTATAGATTGTGCTGACTCCTTAGCGGAAATTTTATCTGATATTTCCTCATTCTTAACTGGCATTGTACCTAATGAGACTAAAATAGCTAAATTACTCCTATATATAAGGCAGGAACTAAGACAAATGAGTCTAACTATAGACCTATCTCTAATTTGCCTGTCTTCTCTAAAATCATGGAAAAGGCTTTATTCAATAGAATGGTTAATTACCTAGATAAATTTAACATGTTATCAATGCATCAATTTGGCTTTAGGCCAAACAATTCTACCTTCATGCCAATAATTAACTTAGTGGATCTAGTTAAGCTAATTTTGAAGCACATAATTACTCAATGGCATCTTCCTTGATATTAAAAAGCATTTGATGTTATTGATCACAAAATCTTATTAAGAAAACTGGACTACTATGGGTTTAAAGGCTTATCACATCTATGGTTGACTAATTACTTATCAACCGTCAACAATTTACCTGGGTAAATTACAAAACTCTGATCTTAGAGCTATTACGTTTGAGTTCCACAAGGCTCTATTCTTGGCCCTCTTTTTTAATCTATATTAACGATTACCTAATGTATCAACTATCTTTAATTTCTTTTTATTTGCTGATGATACTAACTTAATTGCTTCTCAGAATCTAAATGAACTCATTGCCTTAATTAACTCTGAATTAATAAAAATCTCTCAGTGGTTCAATTCCAATAAACTGGAGTTGAATCTTGATAAATCAAACTTTATGTATTTTCACCTTAAACCTCATGTATATAAAATTGACTAAAAATAAATGGTACCAATTTACTTCAAAAATCATCTGTTAAGTTTTTAGGAGTGATTATAGACCAACACCTAAACTGGCGTGAACATACTGATGAAATTTCTAATAAAATAGCTAAAAACTTAAATGTTATTAGACATAAAATATTTACTAGACACTAATGCACTCCAAAAACTTTATTTACATTAATACACCCATATCTTACATATTGTACTATTGTTTGGGGAAAAACTACAAATCAATCATTAACAAAAAGTGCAAATTATGAAAATAAAGCATTAAGGCTCATATATTGTGCTAAGAAACTTACAAAACTAACCAACTATACACAAACTTTAAAATCTAAACATCGAGAATATTTACATACAGCAATCTGCAATATTCTTATTTAAATATCTAACTAATAAACTTCCCACGATTTTCTATAATAATAAATTCTTTACTACAAGATTTAATAAATGTGAACTTAAACTTAGAAATCATGAAAATATTAATCATCAATTTACTTCCATAAATGTCAGACTATTTACAATTAGATGTCAAGGGCCTAAAGTTTGGAATAATATTCCCTCTGAGATCAAAAATATCAAGCTTCTACATTCTTTTAAGTCTAAGCTTAAAACATATCTCCTTAATGAAAATCTTAATGACACATCCTAAAATTTGGAACTATTCATTACTTTTTTCTCAGCTCATAAACAATTCTTTATTTGAACAGTAATAAATCCAATCAACTTCTTAATATCTAAATATCTCATTTTCATATTCTTTTGGTTGACCACTTTTACAGGATAATCATCCCCAGTTTTTTTCTCTCTCCGTCTACTAAAATATCACTTCATTAACTTATCATTACATGTAATATGATCTTAGTTAAGTGTTTTTCTTACCTATTTTCTTGATTAATTAAGCTTAGTTTGATTCATTTGTCGTGTTATCTTAATTATTGACATCTGTTCAGACTATATATAGTTGTATACAATTTTTTAGAGAAAATAAATAAAATTGATTGATTGAAATTGATTGATTGATCTATACAAAAAATTTATAAAAAAAGGTGGTATGGCTTGAGATCGCTGAGAAAGGCCTGTTGGTCTATCTCGGTGAGCTCCTGGATTAGGTATGGTAGGCTCCCTTTAGTTCCCTACACCGTATCCAAGGTCTCACCCAGACCTTTCTCTTTTTCAGGATTTCCTTTGTGCGGATAATGCACGTGCAGATGCAATAACCGTCAAAATTAATCCACATAATAACAAAGCGTCAAATTCCTCGTCAGCCATCTTAAAATGAAAGCATTTGTAGGCGTAACTTGTTTCCAGACAAGACTTCAGTGGATTGGTTTGCCGACAAAATCAACGACTGAGTTTAAATCGTTAGCAGTGAGGCAGCCGCTTTAGAATTTGAAATACCTCATTCGCAAAACGGATCAGTGAGACAGGGTCATTTTATCCCAAGAGTCATCATGGTTTCGGACATTAGCTCTGTGGAGGAAATGTCTTTTAAAGAGCTCTAAATTCAGATTTTAAAAACTTGATGGGATGTTGCGGGAAGTTAAGACAATTGTCTGAGAATTTGTTGTTTGACAAAGGTGTAGACAGAGGAGTGATGCTGGAATTTTCTGGTGCAACAAATGAAAAAGCACAATTGCAAATTTTGAGAGATGATTGATTCGGAGGACGCGGGAGAGTGACACGAGAGGAAGATGTGGTCGATCGAGGATTTGGTGAGAATTATCAGTTTTCGCAGGTAGACTGATTTTGATGCGTGAAGGGTATATATGATATGTCATCGATATAATTTTCTGTTTAATGCGTTCCATTATTTTCAGTCAGTGTAGACTGTAGAGATTTCAGTGCTGGTGAAAAATGGCAGAATTTTGGAATTATGCGACGGATTATAATCCGTCTTCTGATCTGTCGTTTGCTTTCCGGAGCCAAATGCACGACTGGATTGAAGCGTAGACAGACGCGCCGCCGACAGTTGGCGCTGCTGCTGCATCTCTGTGCTTTTATGAGCACACCGATATGTCAATCAACTTTAATTAGGAGATTATGTGCATACTTCCTTCTCAGTATTTTCGAACACTCGTGTCTATTAGACAGCCTTAGTCTATTTCTTAATTTCCATTTCAAGCAAACAGGGCAAGACAATTTTTAGAATTTGAAACAATTTAGAAAAAATGGGCAGTTATTACGGTATTAAATGAGTTCCTGGCCTTACATGAAGGGTCTTCGCCAGAAACGATTAACATCCAGTGACTTAGTGTCTATATTTCTACGTTTTGCAAAATAGCAGTGGCATAGTAACAGTTCATTCGCCAAACGGGATCAGCGTCATCATCCGAACGTTTTCGAGTCAGAAATGCACAAACGACGAACACAGGAATCAGATTTTTCACTTTATATGGTTTAGATCTTAGAAACATTGCGTTGCAGTTGTTCGATTGAGTGCGTCAACATCTACGAAGATTCTAAATAGTTTTCGCAATGCGTAGTTTTGCCCTTCAGCGTGATGACAGTTGTACAGTGTGTGTGTGTGTGTGTGTGTGTGTGTGTGTGTGTGTGTGTGTGTGTGTGTGTGTGTGTGTGTGTGATTAGGATGACGGTATGTCTCAATGCAGCAATGATATTGGTCTAGTCAACAAGATACTGCAGTATTCTGTCTGACCCTAATATTTTAACTTCCCTCTGAAATTCTCCATTACACTTTGCTCTCAGCTGCTCTTCTCCGCTCTGTCTGTCTGTCTCTGTCTCTGTCTGTCTGTCGATCTGTCTGTCTGTCTCTCTCTCTCTCTCTTTCTCTCTCTCTCTCTCTCTCTCTCTCTCTCTCTCTCTCTCTCTCTCTCTCTCTCTCTCTGCACGCAAACATGCGTTCCTTCAGCAGTCTCCGGCGGCAATCGTCGCTTTCTCTCCCCCGATAATTCCTTTACCCGCAT
The DNA here is from genome assembly GCA_018105865.1 of Metaphire vulgaris. Classification (NCBI taxonomy): domain Eukaryota; kingdom Metazoa; phylum Annelida; class Clitellata; order Crassiclitellata; family Megascolecidae; genus Metaphire; species Metaphire vulgaris. The sequence goes on along the minus strand of CM030842.1, from coordinate 10,308,261 downwards.
CATCCGTTCATCCAATTATCTGCCTCTAAATTACTTCATTCCCATCCGACGTCCATTATCTTCTAAGGAAGTTCTCGTTCCCGCCTCCCTCCCTCCACTCTGCGCCCTTTTCCTTACTCAGACTTAGGCAGAAGTCACGCAACGACATTATGCTGCTTTTCTCGCCACTGCTCTTAAGGGGGCGGCGTCATCTCGTAAGATTCTTGCTCTCTCTCTCTCTCTCTCTCTCTCTCTCTCTCTCTCTCTCTCTCTCTCTCTCTCTATCTATCTATCTATCTATCTATCTATCTAACTCTCTCTCTTTCTCTCTCTCTCTCTTTCGTACAAGCGCACGCGTGTTAAGGGCGACAGTACACCTCGATGTCATGTAATCTACTTATAGGTATTTACTAAGATAAAAATAGAGAGAAATTTCATCTCTCCCCTCCTATGTTCTTTCATAATTGATGATTCTACACTTTTAATAAAATTACTGCTGCTGCTGCTGCTGCTGCTGCTGATGACGACGACGATGACGACGACGACGACGACGACGACGACGATGATGATGATGATGATGATGACGACGACGACGGTTGTGACGGGCAAGACGTTTTAGGTGTTTTTGTAGGATCAGCCAAGTGTTGAAACCATTGTAGATCCTTTTCGTTGAAATTCTGATATACAAATGCTGAGCGTCTGGGATAATTTTGGGCTGGTTTCATCGGCCGAACATTCTAACTGAGGAGATTTTGACTCATACTATTTATTCACACAACTTTTCAAGTTTTCAGGAAGGTCTGCTTAGAACAGAGAAGCACCCTTATGTCGCCAGAGCATCAGAAACAAGCAAGCCATGGGCGTTGTCAGCTTGAATTTGTCCAGAGGTTGCAACATTTTATTTACCTGAAAAGCATTTCCAAGATCTTTTGTGATTATTATTTATTATTTAGCGCTAATATAGCAGTTTACCGAAACCTTTGACAAATTGATTTTTAACTTTGTTTTATATTGTTATTAAGATTGAATATTAATTTTTATTCATTAAAGATAAGTTCATACTTTCCAGAGGGTGCAGTTGCACCACTTTGCACCACTCCCGACGCCCAAAAACCAAGCAGCAACAATATTTTCACGCCCACGGTTATATTTTTTTACCTTTTAGGTTACAGTCGTGCGTAAGCAAAGTGAGGCAAATTAGTAGACACTTTATCCGCAAGACTGCTTTTGCCTCTGTTAGTTTTTCTGTGCGGCAGCCTCGAGGATCCGGGGGCCGCCACCCCGCCACCCCCTATTCGGGTTGGAATCATTTGTGAAATTTGTGCAAAAACGCAGATAGATTATTCTAGGGCGGGGGAGGATGACTGCTCAGTAATAAATCATGAAATATGCACCAGAGTTCCCAGACCCCTCTCGTCGCTGGGGAGCTCACGACGCTTCTCTACCCCTCCCCGAGTCGGAGGAAATGGGATGTGCGTGTCTGTCTTGATGTCCATTAGCGCAGGTACAAGAGAGGCAGTGGTATTGGGGAGGGCTCTGAGCAGGCTAACACTAGTGGAGAGATTCTTGCAGAAGCAGGCTTGTCCATGGGATAGATTTTTCTGTCACATTTTCATCCCATCCCATGGTAATCTATGCCTATCCCATCCCATCCAATCGTCCCATGGGATTCCCATTATAATATTAATATGGAATATTAATCATGTGCAACACAGCTCAAATGGAATTATGAATTATGAAATTTATGAAAGTTCAAGGTTTAATGTCTACTAAATAGGACCACATGTACAAACGAAGACATGTAAAACGACAGAATTTATTAACTTTGTTAAATTTTATGTCCCACCACAAAATATAGATACAAACATTATGAATATATGAAGAAAAAGAGGGGCAAAAAGCTTCAAAAAGGTAAAACACAACTAAAAAATTAAGAGTAGCTCTGTCCCATGAGATGGAACAGTGCTGTCCCATCCCATCCCATGGGACGAATCCCATGCAATTCCCATGGGACATCCCGTCCCATGGACAAACCTGTGCAGAAGCGTTTAGAAAATCTTATCTGAGATGTAAGATGATTGCCGAATAGCTGTACTATAGTCTGCACATTTGCTCCAAAGTTCAAGGTTTGAATCTAGTATTACCCTAAATTGGGGACGGCTGGGGCTTCGTTTCAGGCCCCGCTATAGAAGAACTAGTGACCAGTTTGGGAATTGCCAATATCCTGTCAAATAATTAATTATAAAGTCTGAAAAATATGGACCAAATCTCAAGATTTAATTCTAAAGTAATATTACCCTAGAATTTTTCAGCTGAGACTTCCCCCTCCTATATCCCGATCTTTAAAAGAATTTAATTCTCTAACACTGTCCAACGCACTTGAGTTATGTTAGAATTTGGCTCTCCTATCCTTCTAACTTATATAGACGAGTTATAGCGTTTTAAACACAACCCGTTCATTTCTAATAAGAAGAAGATGTCTAATAAGAAGGACGTATGGATGTCCGACAATTGTCGCTGTGTGAGGAGGAGGAAAAGGAGGAGGAGGAGGAGGAGGAGGAGGAGGAGGAGGAGGAGAGAGAGACCGAATATGCTTCTCAAGCAGAAGACGCCGAAGAATTTGAACACGAAGAAGTCCTCGTGGGAATTATATTACCGACACTCCGGATCGGAACATTAATGAGTGTCACGAGCAACGAGTGACAGAGGAGGATACGGCAGTGCTGCTCCAACCAATTGCTGCTGAAGCGAAGGAGGAGGAGGAGGAGGAGGAGGAGGAGGAGGGAGGAGGAGGAGGAGGCAAAAGCTGGTGGTGAGCAATCTCAGGAGGAGAAGGAGGAATCGGGCAGTGTGGTTTCAGTTATTGATTATTTTTCAGTTACAGTTAAAGTTATTGAAATTATTTTCCAGTTATAGTTACGGTTAAAGTTATTGTCATTTTTCAGTTACAGTTTCAGTTATAGTTAATTATTTTTCAATTATTTTCAGTTAATCGCCATTGAACACGTTAACGAAATTTTGATGATTTTTCTTAATAGGCAATAGCCCCTAACTCTATTATCTCTAATTCATTGAAAAATCTACTTATATGTCCATTTTTTAGAACCCAACCCAAGCCACCATAACTGCCTAATTTTCTGACCCAATCCAACCAATAGATGCAAGAAACGTGATTGAAATACACGCGTAATGGCATCGGTGAGTTCTAGAATATCGCGATTTAAGGATTTGCCCTTTACCCGTTTTATCACAGGAAACCAGAACATGCATTAATAGCACTGTTAAAAAAATTATCTCGGCGGTTTCGAGTCTTGACAGAATACATGACACGTTTATCTGATCTTAGTTGTTAAGGAATGTATGTGTCAGGCTGTCAGCACTGGCACAAGCACACCCCCATCCCCGGTGCTGGGCAGCGGAAGTTCTTATGCAATTTAGATTTTAGGGTGTGTGCGGGGAATGGACGTTCTCCCCTCTAGACCTAATCCCTCGGACATTACCCCTCCCTCCGGTACACCCGATGAAATGACACTCCCGGAAATAATCCCCCCTTTGTTTACTTAATAGGCTTTGACGAACTCTACTGGCGCTGTGATGAAAGAGAATTAAGTGTCGCTGTCACTATTGAAATGTTTTCTATTGAAATCTTCTCTAAATCAAAATTGAAAAAGTTTCTACTCACCGGTCTTTGATGCTTTCACCTATTCATTCTAGTCAATACTTCTCGTGATTTTCCTATAAATCCGCTGCTATGAAATTGGCTTTGGAAAGTTTGGACACCTAATTCGTTTTCAGCATTCTAGACTAATATACCAACGTTTCCCAACCCATCCCAAACCAAACCACCATAACTGCCTAAATTCCTGACCCAACCAAACCCAGCCTATGAGTTAACCCAACCCATGGCCATCTCTGCATGCATGTCCATCAAAACATGACAAAAATAATTTCGGAAAATCGAGAGTTTCAATGTGTTTAATCGAAGATCTTTTTATGTGGTGTTTGACTTTTTAAGTTTGCCATTTTTCAGTTATTTTAACTATTTCAGTTATTTATTTTTCAGTTACAGTTACAGTTATTGGTATTTTTCAATTATAGTTACAGTTACAGTTAACTGATTTGTTATTTTTAAGTTAACTGCTATTTCAGTTACAGTTACAGTTAACTGAAACCACACTGGAATCGGGAAAAGAAAAGGAGGAGGATCAGTGATCTGGAAGATGCGGCTTCCAGGATCCAGGCGAACATGCGCGGGGTCCAGATTCGGATGACACTCAAATCCGGAAAACTTACTTGTTCACGTCCAGGTGGAGATGAAGAGGAGGAAGAAGATGTAAATGCGGTAACGACGGTTTTTACTCATGAGACCATCGCCATCATCTGCTCCAATGGCAACGCCTACGAGCAGCCATGCACTCCTCAACATCTGGATCACATAACTCCGCCCACGACCACTTTCGCCATGGCAACCATCACTACTACCGTGACTTCTGTGACGTCAACCTCGTCGACTACGGCGCCGGAATCCAGCAAGGATATAGTCACCATGGCTACGGCAGCCATGGATACGGAGGATGCAACGCTGGACACGGACACAGCGGTAGATACTAGGTTTTAAGGGCATTTTCATTAGAGGTTTTGCGATTGGTGAATTTCGCATGTAACGTATACAAACGATTTGGTCCCCGGAGCCGTTTCTTGTTCGGTTACAACGGACACACAGGCTGTGCCTACAGGGCGTGTGCATGGTGTGCCGATGATCTCTAGTGCAGATTACCAATTGCAGGCCATGCATTCTTCAAACAGTCAGGTAAAAAGAGATTACTGCCTGTACAATGTAATCTTCTATAGGCCTACCGTAAGTGTAGGCCCTATATGCTGCTGGAGTGTGGCATGAGCAAATGGTGTCCTGTGGTTGTGTTATGAGCATGCAGAAACTCTGGATATAACGGACTGTTTTGCCAGATCCCCTCAAGGCCGTCAACACGGGATCCTACTGCAGTTAACTTGTTAATATATCAAGAGGTAATATGATATTGAAGTGATTTGAGTGGTTTAGGAGGCGTCAACGGTCAGCCTGTGTTAAGGCACTTGTATTTCTCGTCAATTCCACAAATTGAGCGTGAGCACAGGTTTCGCCATTCTCTTGTTTACGTTCTCAGTCTCGCAATATCAAATAAACAGCACACTGTGTCCTAGACCCATCTATCATATTAAGGTCCTTATCTGTATGTCTCTCTGTCTGTTACCTTCAAGCGTTCTGATTGGTTGACTATTGGTATACGGTTTAGACCGTTTAGTCTTTACGTCGCGATGCGTTGGTGGACGATGTTCGAAGACGACGTTGCTATTGGTAACAATTGTTCGTAGAATCGTAGTTTAACACGGTTTAGTCGAGTCATTGCAGCGTCAGAGGGGTGGGCGTGCGACGACGTTGCTATTGGTAACAATTGTTCGTAGCTTGAGGATCTTAACGTACATTTTAACGTACACAAAAAATACGTGTACAGCGTCACAAAAGGCCACAGTTGCGTGATTTTAACATGCATAGGACTAATTATTACGTGGCACAGAGCTTGGCTAGGTGGCGATCATTGAAATGTTGTTCAGCATGAATTCAATGATTGGGTATTAGGTATAGGTATTGGATTAGTATTATCCTGCACTGCGAGCGAAGCGAGCGCGAGCGAAGCGAGCATCTTTCTAGTATATAATGAAACTTTCAGCTTATTATAATTTAAAATGTTCTTTTCCCCGATTTCTTCTCTATTTTATTTTACCGTGTTATCTAAATATATGATATATTTAAATACTTGCCTTGATTATATCAGCAATCAACAGTTTCATTTCACAAACGTATAGTAAATAAACGTATTTGTTTTCATAACTGAATCAACGTGTTTTCTTTTAACAATAGAATTTATTGAAATGAATCAAGCGACTTTCAAGCGGAACAAATTGCTTAGCGAGTAAATAAAACATTCAAGTGCAAAGCGAAGCACTAGATAGGCCTATTATAATATGCGACCAGTTTTATTCCGTCTATAATCGACAACTTTAAGGCACCAGAACCGGGTACTTAAAGAGCGTTCAGTGCGGATTTAAACTCGTATTGGTTAGAAAATCAGACACAGACGCTACAATTCTACTCTAGAGGCTACTTAATCAAACCAGAAAATTGCTGGTCTTTTTCAAAACTTTTCATCTCTATGCGTAGGTAAGTAAGCATCTTCATAGTCAAATTGAATTAACATCTAGACTAAAAAGCTTACACAACAGATGAACTCAACATTCAGTGCAATAATACAAAATACGAACGTATTGAACTCATTCAGAATGACCGAACTAATTCTGCTAGACCTCACACCTTAAAGAGCAATCAAGCAGTCGTTAGACATTAAATTTGCAAAAAATACACACGGAGATTTTGACAAGATTCATAATGACTCTTCATAAGAAACTAACCCTCATGAGAAGAACGCTAACCTTCTCACCAGTCTAAGTTCAATAATACGTTCACAGAAATAGTTAGCAAAGAATGGTAAAATATCGTTTGATGAATAATTAAGAAAATGACAACACAGAGAAAAATTTGTGTAACGTTACGATGAATTTAAGTGTAAATGTTACCTTAGTCGAGTAATCTACGTGTAACGTTACACAAGGTTACACTGAAGTGTATACCGAGAAAATGTTGTGTAACGTTACGATGAATTTAAGTGTAAATGTTACCCTAATCGAGTAACCTATAGTGTGGCGAAATCAGAAAATAGCAGTGAAAAGAATTAATAATAAATAATAAATAAGCCTGAGGTCATACAGAAATAATACATAGATGATAATTATCCAAATAGCGTATAGAAACAAAGAAACAAGTATTCTTTATATGGCGCAAGACGTTAAGGAAAAGGAGCAATATTAAGATAGTGAGTGTAGCACACCTTTCTTTCGCCGGTTTAGAACTCCCTAAATAGCGGTACAGGTTTTGCATGCCACGCAATGTTAATATAACCCTACTTTTGCTTTCTGTGTAAACTTACTCTTTGCTTTGTTATGTATTGTTGCTTTGTACTTTTGTATATTGTATTATCAACTATTCCACTTTAAAACAATTTGGGGGAAACTAAAACCAAGTTTTCCCGAATTTACACCAAGGCATGGTGTCAACTTTACACAATGTTAATGTAACCCTACTCCTGCTTTTGGGGTAAACTTACTCCAAGATGTGGGGTTAACTTACACCAAGTTTTCCCAAGGTTACACCAAAGCATGGTGTCAACTTTACACCTGGTTCGCGTTTTGAGTACACCATCGCTTGGTGTAACCTTACACCAAGCGATGGTGGCAGCTGAATTACCACCAAGTCTTGGTGTAACGTTACACAACTTTTTTCTCTGTGAACAATTAATTCCAATGATATTTTCATCCCAAGTTTAGGCAAGATGTGCTGCTCCATTAATATAATGACTCCGTCGAATTCCGCAATCGGAAAAATAAATTTAAAATTCTCTTAGTAGAATATTAAATCTATTAATCAAGTATTTAAAGAAGCGGTTGATACTCGAAGACTAGGGTTATTTATATACAACTACACAGTTAACAATGTAGTAAAAATGTCTGCTTTGAAAAATAGGCACGCGTTTAGTTAGACAGCACCGTTGGGCACAAGACACCGCCGACCGCCGAACTAACGGCTTTGCGTAGAAGCCGATGGTCGTCGTCCTCTGAAGTTTCATCGGCGACTGAGCGCCTGTTACCAGAAGATCTCCAGCTCCTTGCGATATGCCATCTTCCTGAGCTCGTATGACGTCTCGATTTCTCCCTCCTTCTTCAGAACAAGGCAGAAGGAGCGAAAGGCCGACTCGCCTCTCGTGCACAGGATCTCTATCATCTTTCTCATGCGGTCGACGTGCGGTTGCTTCATCACTTCAAAGCTGAGAGTTTTTGTGAAGATCCCTTCCTTGATGAGACCTCGCAGCACGCTGTTCAGATGAAGACCTTCGCTCAACTTTTCCTGGAAAGACCAGAGTGCCTCACGTTCCAGTGCATTTACCTCTAAAACACAGAAACTGATCATCGTATATTTGACTATGAACGCGTTAAATCCGCGGTAGCCGCGGATTTAACGCGGCAACGACAATAATTTCTGTTATGGATGTTTTTTCCTACGTCAAAAATCCTAGAAACCAACTCTATTTCCATCTATGCCTTCGCTATATCGAGATGTCTGCGCGGCAGGGGCGTTTTGAAGCTGGTGCGCAGATGCCTCTCAAAGGAGATCAGAGAAATACTCACGAACACTAATGACTTCTATGAAGAAGACCTCTGAGACATCATTAAATTAATGGTACTAGACAATTGACAAAGAGGCCTCCATGTTGGAATCATTCTCAGGGGTCCTCCAATGGCGTGCGGTAATAACTTCAAGCAGCCACTACCCTGAGAGAACGTCATCCGATAAGTAAAAGATACGAATATCGTTTAAACTGAACATTCCTGTTGACCTTCTAATTCTGGAAAATCAACACACGATGTTCCAGCAAATATATCAGTGAAAATGAAAATGTATAATTGTGCATGATCGCAGTTTGTTTGATAGGAAGATCGCCGTTACATCAGTTAAAGTTCAATTAATCTTACACCTATTCGTGCATCCTGCTTTTGACATAGAGCAGATTAAAGATAGATGACTTTGTGTTGGTGGAAGCGTGCGATCACGCATAGATCACGTTAGGATCACGTGGTGTAGTCACGCCGTAATTTGATTGGTTTCATTTTATGGCGTCATTCTTTTCTGACGATAGGTTTTGGTCACGTGTAACCAATAGGAAAAGCCAGATTGGTATGCGCAGTTAAACTGTCGTCGGATTTTATTTAAGACTTTGAGCAATTGCTTTGTGTGCTCTCGACCATGGTCAATTGTAAATACAAGTCTTGTGCATATGACCATTAAGTAGAGCCGGATCCAAAACCTGTGCATCTGTACAATGTACATAGCTTAACGGACGCTCATTGTATTTGAAATAATTGAAGAGTTTTAAAATAAATGCGTCAAACGAAACGCACTGTGTCTTGATCTAGTATATTTAAATTGTTCCCTAGTTACATAGTTACATAGTTATAAAGTCATGCTTGGGCGCAGGTCAGAGTTAACCCTCTGCGTACCTTTGGAACACTCACTTATTTTTACTTGTTATATTTACGACATATTACTAAATTCATGTGGTGGTCCAATAAATGTTTATCTATCTATCTATCTATCTATCTATCTATCTATCTATCTATCTATCTATCTATCTATCTATCTATCTATCTATCTATCTATCTATCTATCTATCTATCTATCTATCTATCTATCTATCTATCTATCTATCTATCTATCTATCTATCTATCTATCTATCTATCTATCTAACCTTTTAGGGACTTGACTTGGAACTTCTATCGAACATGCAGAGATTGGAGAATTTGCAGCAATAGGGGCCTAACGTTTTGAGTGCAATATTGAAGAACATTGTCGAAACTCAAGACACTCCCTGTTTCTTACATGTTAGTATAGTTTATTACCGAGCGAAGTTTCCAACATCTAAGAAGTACCTCTCACAGGGCTAAGTAGACTTTGCCCGGCCCCTACGATATACAATACTACACGCACACGCACACGATGATTATATGATTATATAATATGTGTGTGTGCGTGCGTGTGTGCGCGCGTGTGATTTAACGGTTTTTGTTGCATGTAAAGAATGTAATCATTTGAATGCTTTCTATAATTTGTCGATTTCTCTCCTGACTTGGTCCTATTGAGTTCTTAGTTTTTGCCATCGTTTCTGTCTCTCTTGCAAGATGGCGCTGCAAACATCCATTGCCCCGATCGGCAATCCGAGCACAGGTGAAAGGATAATTATCTGTCATGATCTAAAGGTTACCAATCTTTTGATTAATTATACTGCTGCCCGTCAGCATAAAAGGCGATCATAATTCAAATTATCGTTTGATTCGACTGTGATGACGCAGACCCCAATGAAAATCATCAATGACCTAGAATATTTAACTGCTGTAACGGCCAATTATCATCATCATCATCATCATCATCATCATCATCATCACCACCACCACCATCATCATCATCATCATCATCATCATCACCACCACCACCACCATCATCATCATCCACGCATAACAATTGCTGGCATTAACATTCTATTCTGGACACATTGCTTAGTCAGATTATGCATGTACTAATGGTAATCTCGCTTTAGACGCACTTGCTTTTCTTAAATACGCAAGCATTTATTCGCTGTAGACAAACAATTCAATACACAACAAAACTCATATTAAACTTTCTAGCGCTAATAAAACGTGTAATCCTATCGTTTATTGTTTATAAGCAGAATTTTTCTAGAATCCAGATATTATTTTCAGCTTTAAACTATACGATGCTAGTTTGCGTCACCATCAGCTAGAACAGTTGGAGAAAGATCAAAGAATATTCACACGTACGTACTTCTTATAAGAATGCTTCAATAGACTTTACCAAATTAACACTAGTAGGGTGGCATTATGCTGCCACCCAAAGGACGGAATGGTAATGTTTATCAATGCATTGCTGCTGCAATTAGAAAGCTCCAGTGTTGGGTAGTAACAAATTACAAGTAACAAAATTACTGTAACAATTACTTTTTGAGTAACAAGTAACGGGATTTGTTGCATATTAAATCTAGTAACAAAGTAACAGTAATAGTTACTTTTTTGAAGTAACAGTAACAGATTTTGTACTAATTACTTTAATGTTACTTTTTGAAGCTGTCGTCTACATGGATGGTTCTAAATTCTAATGGAATGCAATTCAATTTGCTAACTTCAATACATTACGTACTTAATTGGTTTGATCCAATGCAAGTGGAAAACGCACTCACGCACTGTGATGCTTGCATAAACTATTTACAGAGAAAACGCACCCAACTTCCACTTTGAGCTTGAAAGTGATAACGTCACGAGTTTTTGTTTAAAGTTGACTGAAATGGATGATGCATGTCCTATATAATGTTATGCGTGGCCACATAAATGTTTATAGGCCTCATAGTTGAAATTCCGAAAGTCTGTTCTGCAACTGGTGCATTGTTTATTTCAATTTAATTACTACTTCGGGACCAAAATAACGCTGTTAAAGAAAATACGATTAATCGCGATTAATCGCGATTAAATAAATTACTCGTTGAACAGCACTAGTAAATAAACTTCACAAAATAAATAGCCTTACACTGTAGATAACAGTGTTGTTTTCTTCAAAATCGCACGTAATCTTAGACAACATTACGAGCAACTATTGAAAAGCTATTTGTTGCGGTCAACCATTCATGCTTCTAATCACAAACACTCTATGCCAATGGGAAGAAGTGATCCATGCCGTCCTTCTGGTGTTAAGGCATCGGCATTATCACCGGCCAAGCCATGGAGTGCCTAGCAGCTGCGACTCCTAACGCCCGCCCAGCGACACGCTTTAGAGTTTAGACAGTCGACACTGGGATCATCTTCCACTCTCGACCTTGGCAATGACCGGAAACCGCTCCGAACATTCGCTCCGGACGGATTAGTGTGATATTTGGCAATTTCCGGATTCGCTAAATACTTAGATATTTTGCAATTTCCGGATTCGCTAAATACTTATATCATGAAACTATAGAATCCGAATATTATTGTCACATTTCATGATTTAATGAAGAGCAACGTAACTGAAGTTAACGAACGCACCAGCAAAATTTAAATTTAACCGGAACTGCGTCACAAAAAGAATTAGTTGAGCCTGGATAAGGTAACCGAGTTGTGAGTGACTATACTGGTAATTAGTAACTTTAATAGGTAGTAAGTTAGGGTCATTCTAATCCTTGCGGTAATATTCGATTCGGATCCGGTAAATGTTGACCCAAAATATCCGGATCCGGTGTTAAGTTGTCATCCGGTCATTCCCTGCCCGGGGGCCGAGACCGCTTAAAACTCCAAACCTTGGTGATCGCGCCTTCTCTCCGGGTGGAGCCAGAGCCTCCTCTACATCAGGCCACCGCGCTCGCCCACTAGGCGGGGGGATCCCGTCTATTCAATTCAATGTAAATAGCAGTGATTTGAAGGTTATTTTAGCAAAAATGATGATAAAACACATATATACAGGGACTGACATGCAAGCAAACTCAAGGACAGTGGAGACAGACACGTAGTCAGAATGAGACACGTAGATTGAGAGGAAAGCAATTGAATGAGAGTACAAATAGAAAGACAGACCGATAGACAGAGAGACAGGAGACAGACAGAGAGAAAGGGGGAGACTGGGAGAGAGAGAGAGAAAGAGAGAGAAAGAGAGAGATCGCTAAAGTCAGTGTTTATTCTAGGCCTTCTCTAGAGGAATCCCCCAAAAAGAAATTTTTCTTTTGGCTTGGGGTGAAATTTTCCCCAAAAATTTGACGACGGGGTTTTTTGTATCCGGAGAGGAAAAATACAAGGATTATCTTTATTTTGTTTGTGAGGCATTTGAAAAGGGAAAAAATACAACGATAACCCCCTGCCGACAGGGACGTAGCTAGGGGTAGGGGCATATGTCCCCGGGCGCCGAGGTGGGGGCGCCAAAATTGGGTATTTGGGTAAATGAAATGCTTACTAAATAAGAAGAAACATGCGCGACGACCTTTTTTTGCTTGTCAGCACTATTTGAAGAAGGGCGTAAGTTCTGAGGAGCGCCGGGAACATGTGACGAACTTTTTTGCTTGTTAGCAGTGTTGAGGGGGGGCGCCGACGGAACACTTTGCCCTCGGGCGCCGGATATCCTAGCTACGTCTCTGGCCCCCGAGCATATTGCTACGCCGCTGAGGATAGACAGACAGATATACAGACAGTCATAAAAAAGATAACTTGTGCAAATGAGCAAATTTTGAAAACTAGTTTAAGTTGCATCGCTAATGGCTTTCCTCTCAATCTGTATGTCTCTCATACTGTCTACATGACTGTCTCCACTGTCCTTGAGTTTGCTTGCTTGTCAGTCCCTGTATATATGTGTTTTATCATCATTTTTGCTAAAATAACCTTCAAATCACTGCTATTTACATTGAATTGAATAGACGGGATCCCCCCGCCTAGTGGGCGGAGCATATCGAGCGCGGTGGCCTGATGATATAGTTCGGCTCTGGTGGAGCACTCCTATAGAATATAATCCCACCTGAAATAACGAGGATTAAAGCTATACCCACCTTTAAAAGCAGACTAAAATACCATCTGTTCAGGGAGTCATATCGTTACTCTTTGTAAAGCGCCCTTGTCTTTAGTTATGCTATGCTTACGGCGTATATAAAGAATCCACTAAGCATACATACAATACATACATGTAATGTCATGTAGTGTAGCATTTATATAGCACCTCTTGTACATACATACATACCAAGTTACATACATACATACATACATACATACATACATACCAAGTTACATACATACATACATACATATATACAGGGTAATTTGGGGTAATTTCGGCACCTTAAGCATTTTGTTCAGAATTTTTGGCAATATGCCTTTCTGAACAACTGCATTTGTTGAATATGTTAGAAGAACATCCTGGCTACTGAAAATTCACGAGAAAACTTGATATTATATTACAATATTGTAACTATTTTAAGTCTGGTGGAGGTTTCCGAAAAGCCGAAATTACCCGCACTGCTGGTATTTTCGGCACAGCTAGAGGGTATTTCCGGCACCCCGTGCCGAAATTATCTACAGCCAACTTGTGATCAAACAGAACAGTTGTGAGTAGGCCGACTCGAGAATGATATTGCCTATATTTGCATCTCGCAAGATACAGTCTGAGAAACCTTAGACAATAATAGAAATTCTGAATTTTGCAATTAAATGTTTTTAGTGTTGGGGCCAAAGTTGGTCCAGGTATTGGGGTTAAATTAACCCGTATGGATAAATTTACACAGTGATAGGCTATATAACCTAAGAATTAACGGCTAATATCTTTTTTATAATGTGCCGAATTTTAATTTAACTTAATTCTTTTATTTTCAACAAATATGATCCATATTTGATGATCAATGTACTTAGGCACAATACTTGAAAAACCGATTATGCTCCTGAACGAATCCTGGGGCTCTTGTGGCACGAAGTAGAGTTAAATGCAAAAGAACAGTAACATTATTTCAGCTTCTGTTCTGGCAAATGACTAAATTTACTGTCAGTTGATACAACCTTTGCAGTTATATGATTCGTCATTGTCAAAGATTCCACAGTTTTCTCCACACGATATGTGATATCGTTTGGAGCATCCTTTGCATGTAACCCAATCTTCACAATATTTGGGATCAGAAGTGTCAGCATACTCAACTGTGCATTCTGCCCAGTTCCAAACATAGGGAGATTTAGTCGCTATCTCCAACTGATTTTTATATGGTGATCCTGTCAAAGTCTCTGCGTGAGGAACTTTTCTTATTCTTTCCCGGCCGCTGAGCGGAGTTTTTGAAGCTGTCTCACCTGCCACTAAAACTCGTGATAGGTTGATTAGGCCTAGCACGTAACTCTTTAGCAAGAGATGCAATAGCTGTTATAGATCCACGCTGATTGACAGCTGGTATCAATTGGCTATCACTGTTGTCAAACACTACCTTCTGTAATTCCTCAAAAAACCGGTTGACTTTCGCTCTGTTAAAACCAATGGCTCTTTGGATTGACGTAGCCTCTGCCACTCTCACCGACAACAGCGGGTGTCGTTTCATGAACCCTCCCACCGTCTCCCAACCAATATCTGCCAGCTGTCTTCTCCTTGGTGTTGAATCTGTGATCAATACAATTTATCTCACAATAGCTAAAAACAAGCTCTCTCACAATCTTCGGCGATAGACCGAACAGCCTGTTGGCCATGCTTAGTAAAACCTGTTCCAACTCATTTTCCTGTTCTTGTGTCAATGTTGTTGGACGTCCTGCATGAAGTTTCTCGACGCCTCCATCAGTTGCAAGGAGTCTCTTAACATAGAGTTTGCAGAGTTTGCCGAGGTATACCAAACTGCTTAGCAGCAGTCTTCTTCGGTTTACCGTCAACAAGGACTGCATTGACCGCCAACTTCATTGTCTCTTCAAGCCACTGAGCATAACGTCCCCGCTTCGGACGGCTTGAGTCGCCCATGATTTAAGTCCTGCGCGACGTAGAGAGTGGAAGCAGAGAGGTTGAGTGATAGGCTATGAGAATGCTGATAATTTCGGCATCTCAAAGAAGGTAATTTCGGCACTGCCGGAATAACCTTTCGCGTCTGTGCCGAAATTACCCACTTAGCTGCCTACTTACAAAACGTAACTGTGCAGAAATTACATGCTGTTCTGCAGTTATTATTGCTCATAATTTGACTTGTCCTAAATTTTCCTAGCAGAAAAACATCTACGCTTAAAGAACAGATCGATTGTCTAAGAAAGAATCACTTTTTGTAAACAAGAAAAATGTTAAGAAAACAGCACCTTCTGATAAATGACCAACCTGGCTGGAATAATAGTAGTTTAGGCCATATTTTCAACTTGCGTCTAACTTCGGCAGACATAGTGATGATGTTATACTATAGTCTGTGGTAAAAAATTAATATTTTCACACTAGATCTCGGGGTGCCGAAATTACCTGAGTGCCGAAATTACCCGGTGTTACCCCATACATGTCAAGTTACATACATACATACATACATACATACATACATACATACATACATACATACATACATACATAGGCTACATACAATGTGTTTATTTTAATCATTTTGAGCATAGTCTCGCAGCACGACAGAGCAGTCGACAATCTTTTATTCCAGCGGACATTAAGTCACGCGAAGGAATCATTTGCTTCACACGGTGACCATTGAACGAATTCCTCCAACCTTTAGTCCCACCGTCTCCAGTGGAATGGTATTAGAAGTGTGACCAATATGTCCACAGTCTTCATCAAGCGCCGATCTGATCGGACCTGTCTCGACCTAAAAGCTTCTGGAGCAGCAAGTCAGATCAGAAGACCATGATAGATCAGGGTAATTACTTTTGCTCAGCGCTAGATTTAATTATCTTAGTGACTGATGCTCGAAGGGGAACGGACAGTCGATGCAGACGCACGGCGTTCACTTCACAGCTGCTGCTGCTGCTTCGTCCACAAGTCGTGACAGAAGGAACTTCCTTAGTCATACATGGAAGAAGATGCATTCGTAGTCATGCACACAGTGACAGCAAGATGCCGGCATGTATCGGTCACGACTGTATGCATGAACGCTGTAACAATGCTCATGATGGAACAGAACTAGACAGACGCAAGCACTATGACGGTCGAAAGGAAGTCTAAGCGAAGTAAATTGAAGATCAGTTATTCGCCCTTGAGGCCTCGACGCAGGCGCGTGGAGATGCGCTCATTATCAGAGATATAACCTTGGCAACAACTCGGTTTTAGCAGCTGGTGCAAATTTCACGCACTGTAATTGCGACCATCGAATTCCAATTAGTTGGACTTCGCACGATCTTTAAGCACAAAGCTTGAGGCAAGCTCCAATTAGACCTAATTGAAGTTTCCATGTGCACTTATATTGCTCGAAAAATGATTTTACATGTCTCAGAAGATCGAAAAACCTTCTAGTCACTCCATTTTTGGTCATTATCGCTACTATTGATTCAGTAAACGCAGGGAAGTAGCTGAGAGCCTGAGACAGTAGCAGTGGCCTATTTTTGATCCAATTATGACACAAAGTATGGCACAGATGCTTTGAATGTTTTGACACCTAATAAATTGTCTGATAAATTATCAACGTTATTCTTTTAGAAACGCGGTTCCGAATTCAACTCAGAGCAGCATAATAAAACTTAGTCTTACAGAAAAACTGCAAAACAAAAGAGATGACAAAATTTAGATCGCAAGAAAATCCTTTTACTACGGATGGAAGGAAGGGTGATTTCCAACTCCGAAGTAAGAATGACCTTCAAAAGAACCACTAAGAGAAGGCTTGGAAAAGGCACTTTAGATGCGGTTATGAGGGGTTAGACCGTTAGACATACGAAGGAAAGAACGTGTCGAATCGACAGCGTAGAAAGGCAGTGGCGAGGCTGCTACCCAAGGCCCAATGCGCTCGTCTTCTGAGCCTGAAAATCTTCGGCTCTGGTCATCGCCTTCTATGACTATGTATAATTATCACTGGCGTAGTCAGAGTTCTGGAGGTTTCTACAGAGTGGTATTTGCAGTTCCGACCCTAGGGGGCTCCGGGAGCGTCGTGGGCTTTCCAAACAGTGTCTGGGCAGAGCCTCAACCGCCCAAAATGTAGGGCCACTCAAATCTTGAACTTTTGAGCAAATTTGCAGACTATGACAGCTATTGACAATCGCCTTGCCGATTAGATATAAATGCTTTAAATTTCTTAAGATTTTTATATAACTCTCACAACTAATCCTGGCCTTAATAGAGGGGCTCGAGAACCTGTCCCCTTTTGTGGCTGCGCCAAGGGGCATCAGGACAGGCGCAAGCGTCCCATTTATTCCAAATGGGGAATTAGGGCGCGTCGTCAGATCACCCAGCGGCATCTGCGCAAACATCTATTAGGCCTCTATGCTCGATCCCCCCACTTTTTAAGAGGCTAACATAGGGAAGGTAGGCCTATAGGGGTTGGAGCCCCACTGTTTCATCCAAGTTTACGCCAATGACCTGCGCAGTCTGGGACGGAGTAAGCCGTTGAAGATCTTTAGTAAGATTTGAGTTGTACTGTGAATAGGGATGTGAGTTAGAAATTTCGGAAAGTTTCTCCGGAATTATTCTGGAAATTTCCGGGAAAATAGCGGCACTTTTCCGGAATAATTCCGGAGGAAAAGTTGATTATTATTATTATTGTTTATTATTATTATTTATTACTATTTATTACTATTACTGCTATCTATTATTATTTTTATCATTATTACTATTTATTACTATTCATTTGTTGGGTATTTGTTAACAAGTTAACAACTGTCAGGATTTTAGCGCTATATAATGTCCGAGTCGGAAGTCGCAGAAAAGCAGACTACATGACGCCATTACAAATGTGTGATTCTGAGATTGATAATATTATATTTGAAAGTTTATTACTATTCAATTGTTAGTCAATTGTTAGCGAAAAATCTAGATTTGTATAGTTTAAAAAGGTGATTACAATAATATCTTGACATGTAATTAAGAAATAAAATATCTTCATAAATACTCTACCTAACCTAACCCTAACTCATTGCCTCAACATGTGCGCATTGCAAATTCAATACAGATTTTTAGAAAACAAATTAAAAACCCATCTTTTTGACCTGACCTATCCACCACGGACTGTCACCCGTTTGCCTGGCCGGATACCCTGGATTTGGCCTGGGTCTTTAGTTATTTGGATTTGATGCTCCTGTGCATTATGAAGTGGCGCTATAGAAGTTTTAGATTAGATTAGATAAGTAATTTCCACAGCATTTATTTCATGATATTTCATAACAAATTTTCATAGCATGGTCAACTTATAAAACGTTGTTAATTTTCTATAATGAATGGGTATAGATTAGTTGCTAAGGCACATTGGTAACAGATTTTGGCGGTTCTTTTAATAATTGCGTTTTTACTTATATGTGCCAAAAATATAATAAAACGTCGTATTCTTAGCTGTGGGGCCTGTGATAATTACTTTTGTCCACTGCTTTATGTTTACCTCTAACAATATGTATGCTAGTATGCTTTCTGGTACTTTTCCGGAAATTTCCGGAATAATTCCGGCCATTCTATTTTTTCGGAAAAGTTACATCCCTAACTGTGAACACTTTAAAGACCTTTAATTGTGATTTATTATTGACTGGCCAAAAACTGTAATGCAGCCATGCGTATCGATTCTGTCGACAATCGCTCTACAGCCCCTACCCCTACCCACTCCGAACAAAATTTCTCATCGGTTTTCTGCTCAGATTCCACGACTGCCAGTCCCAGCACGAATAATGAGGCCGCGCCAATGATAGCCCTAATAGGCAACGCGTCTGATATATTTCTCTCATCATTCCTCCTCGGAGAGAAGACATACTGAAACTCTGCGGCTAAGTTTAGTAGCATCTCGATTGAAATCAAATGGTATAAAACATGTTTGTGAAGCAGTGCGTTGCAGTAAGAACCTACGTTGGACTGCCCATATAAGACATCGCTATGTGCAATGACGTAGAGAAACAAGTCTAAATTTGTAATAAATATTGAAACTGCGTAAATTCTAGAACTTTGCATTTATTGAATGTCTTAAACGCGCTGGAATTATTCTGTAAGCTTTCAAGACCAACAATCACACAAGACAACAACTCCTCTAAATCTTATGCAACTTTTCTAAACTATTAGACCCTTTTACTTTGCAATCATCATCGTCGTCGTCATATTCGTCATCGCCATAGGCAACGTCGTCATCATCGTCATCACCATCGCCATCATCATCGTCACCACAGCCACCACCACCCCCCATCATTATCATCATCACATCATCATCATCACATCAGCATCATCGTGCACCTTTACACCACTAGTATAGCAATCGAAAGCAGTATCGCTTTGAACTACTACAATTCATCGGCCTAATGCACTACAGATATCGTATAACAAGAGAATTACAACCATGTCCTCTGTTTGTTCATTACCTAATCATGAGATTGTGGCAAGCTCCCAGCGCTCATTTTAGGAGATTTGTCTGCTATCCTTGATGCAATTCACTATAATTATTATCATCTTTTATATACCTGAATAATGTTGTGGATATACTTGGAATTGCTTTAGAATAGAAGAAACTCAAGATTAGCTAAAAGAAACTTTGTATTCCTAGAGCCATCACTAAACTTCTTTTTGATCTTATGAAACCTGCTTTTAAGATTTTAATTACTTTTTTGAACAAATTTCATTTAAGACACTTCTTTTAATTTACAAAACTTTACCAAGAGACCAATCACAATATTTGAAATTCATATTAACAGGGCCGGAGCTAGCACTCCGGCGCCCCTGCAACTTCGAATGTGGCGCCATCGGCGACTTTTTTGCGGACAAATCACAATTAGACCCTACACGGATACAGTATACTCTGAATATAGTAAATATTTAAAAGTAATGACTACGTATAAACAGAAACGGGTTTCTTCACTATAAACATGGTTTTTAATTCACTGCAGAAACACAGAAATTGCTTTACGAGCTTTCATGCTAGCAAAGCTCTCTTTTGGTTCAGTGGTTTCTAGTTTAGAACAAAGGCCTACACCATTTTCGGTTGCAATCAAAGCCAGACTGACAAGTCTTTCTTGGGCGATAGTTGATCGCAGATGAGTTTTTATAAAATTAATAGTGAAAATGATCGTTCTCCATTGGCTACACTAGGAAGAGTAAGCGGGATCCGCAATGTAATAGTCCAGTTTGGGCAAGTGAGATGATTTAAATCAATAGACTTCAGAGTTTCATGTGTATTAATCAACCGATTCAATTCCGATTTAAATACAACTCTAAATGGTGAAATTTCCTAAAATAGTTCCACCCTCTTCGCATCTGCTTTGGTGTCATTTGTCAAAAGAACCTCCAAATTGCGGCAATTTTTAAGAAGTTGCTAGTCGTCTTTCTCAGATATGTCTTTAATTCTACGCAAAAATTCTGATTCTGTTGACAACCTACTCACGTACCCGAAACAATTTTTCCACTCTACGGAGTCTACGCAAATCCCGCGACATGATCCTAGCCGGAATAGGGGTGACCTCTACGTCGCCTCCTATCCCAACGCCCGACTATGCCAATGTCTATAATAAATTTTATATAAATCTTCAACTCTATAAAAATTAACTTTGATTAATGTTGCGATGAACTACTGCTTGACACAAGAATTTAGCTGTTGCCCGATTGGTATGAATATCCCAGTCAGTTGATATAATTTCTATATTAAAGTTACTGTTATTGGACCAGTTTGCCGCGTTGCTTTAATTTGCTCCGAGGAAGGGACAGAACACGTTGGCGGGCCGGATCCGGCCCGCTGGCCGCTGGCTGATCTAGATAGGGGGTGCAGATATTTGGTAAAAGTCATTATATGTCATTAGTAAGATTTTTTGGTTGCTCCCATCCCAATAGACACTTAAACAACCCTTCGATTTGTAAGATAATCGTTCTTTAGATCGGCCTATGTCAAATTTTGAATTTGCTGTTTATTTACTTTCATAGGTAATATGTTAATTGCTGATAATGACACGATTGTTGGAATTTTCTGTTTCAGTATGCAAAGTCATAAATAATAAAAAAGAAAAATAATAATAGAGATGACCAGAGACGGTTTCACCATGGGATGACTGGAGATGCGCCCCCCACTCCCAATAGCCTTTTTTGAGCATGATTTAAAAGGTAAAATGGAAAATCCCTGCTAATAACTTTTTTGTTTGACAGAATTTTCAAGCAAAATTTAGTCGGTAAAATGGAAAAATGCTGCTAATGACCTTCTTTTGCTTGTCAACCTTTTTCGTGATTTATTGCACGGTACGTACCACGACCTTACTCTCTACAAGTCGCACCCCATATTAGTATATTTTACTTGTTATTATTACTATTATTCGCAGTAGTAGTAGCAAAAGTGGTAGTAGCAGCAATAGCATAGTAGTAGTATTTTGGAGTTGTCGGGTTATTATTACCCGCTAACTTATTCCCAAAATCGCATATCTGTAGCTAGCAAATGCATTGGAATTTCAGCCCTCAACCCCCAGCTCAATTTCACAACTCCAACACTGAGTAGTAGTAGTAGTAGTAGTAGTAGTAGTAGTAGGGTTGCAGGTTGTCGGGAGTTAGGGGGTGGTTGAGTCCTCCGCTAACTTTAGCAACCCTCCCAAAAAGTCGCAGTGTGATCCCCTGGGTCTCCCTTACTTGCCGTAGCCTTCTAACACTTTGCTAGGTCGGTTAAATACGCAGGGTTCTGGCTAGATATGTCCATGGGTAAGCCTGCCCTGTGCGAGGGTAGGGATTATAGGTTGCATGGTAATGAAACAACTCAAATAAGCACAACGAGAGATAATAAGAAAATGAATATAATATAATCGAAGTCATAATGAAATGCAAAGAACATATATAATAGAGACTTTAGAACAGCCCCCAAAATCAACCTAGCAGTGTCTTGAGCTCAAAGCAACTAAACAATGCTAATGTACATTCGCATTACTACAGGCTAGATAAGCAGTTCCTATATAATATTGCATTTACAAAGTCTCTCAGCGAACTATACTTGCTTCTTCATGACATACACCAGAGCCATTATTCCTGGTCAGTTATAGCGACATAATTAATAGCATACACATAAAATATAAGTGGTGATCAATAATATGCAGCAATAAATCAATATAAGCAGGACAACGTTATTCTAAGACTAAATCAAGCAACTTTCCTGATGAGTGCGTTGAGCTTAGAGCTAGTCGATGCTCAGAGTCAGTAGTTTCTGTTACCCTTCGGCTCGCATCATTCACGAATCAAGGTCCTTCTGTTACCCTTGGATTCGCATCGTTCACGAATTAAGGTCTTCTTTGTTACCCTTACATTCGCGTTGCAGGCTTCTCCTCTCCAATTCCTCCCGAGTTGCCACTCAGTATCTTTTCCTCGAGTGAGAGCCGCGTGATTGCTCTCACCCATATTTATAGCTTTCCGCCGCTCTCCCGGCTTCCCGCCCATGCTCTCCGCACGGCTGGGTCTTAGCGCCCAGAGCCTGACTCCTCAGCGGCTACTGTGGCAAGATACAGCGCGCAGCTAAGTACATACAGAGACAAATACAGGGACATTATGTCACAGTAGTAGTAGTGATGTGAAGCCTTGGTCTTGGTCTTGAACTCGAGGCAGCCTCGAGGCCGGATTTCGAAGCCTTGGCCTTGGTCTTGAGGTATAATATCTTGGCCTTGGCCTCGCTCTTGTAGGTCACTGCCTTGGCCTTGGGGCTCAGAGTCTTGGTCTTGAGGATTAGTGTCTTGGCCTTGTACTGGACTGCCTTGGTCACATCACTGAGTAGTACTAGTAGTAGTAGAAGTAGAAGTAGTAGTAGTAGTAGTAGTAGTAGTAGTAGTAGTAGTAGTAGTAGTAGTAGTAGTAGTAGTAGTAGTAGTAGTAGTAGTAGTAGTAATGAGAGACAAGAGGTGAGTCAGCCACGAATTCGGGGTGGGGTAAGTCTTAGAATTTGTGCTGAGCCTCAGCCATAGTAGTTGAAAATTTGTCTTACCATGCTGCCACTAATGTTTCTGTCCATAACTTAGGCATGGAAAATTTGTGTGGTTTAGTCGGTCACAGAACAGCAGAGAACAGGAACTTAGAGGCAACCAGCCGAGCAATTGTCATGCAAGGCACCATAGAGCTTCGATATACATTTGACGACAATTTCCGAGACTATGCGCAATCAGTTCACAGAGTGAAAAACATCAAACTTGAGTGGTCAAAAATCAAGACACTGTAGCTGGAAGAAAAACTGGGAAGAAGCTAGATCAAAATTTTTAATTTGATGAAAGACTTCTTAAACAACTCGAGCAGTTGAAGAGTTACAATGGACCCTTTACCTCGTGTGATGAAAATGATGAGTACCTGCAGCGAGGAGCCTTATCTGATCAAGTAAAGAAGACAAGGATGAAGATGGAAGAGCAATACAGTCGTGATAGCTGCCAGTCAGTGCCCAGTAATAACCCAGTTCTAAATTTGACATAAAAAAGGCAAGGAACTGACAGCAAAAGAATTTGGAAACAACGTAAACTTATGATTGCTAGGAAGTGTTTGGGTCCAGAAGAGCTGTATCAATATCTGCTTTTGTGTCCGCCATTGACTGAATAACTAATGCACTGTAACATTTCAATTATATTCTCCAAATAAAACTGATAAATACTTCTTTAAATAAGAAAATGTGTTTAGTCTATAGTAAACGTCGGACAAATGTTTCGAGTAATGCAATAAGAGGGTGGGCTTTTCAAAATGCCCTCCGGGCCGATCTAAGAAATGATCATGAGTTCGATCCAACCGTATTTTCTTCCTCTATACATGTAGGAGCAATGAAAAAAATATTACACCCAAATTTTTAATTTATATGCACCCCCTAATCTAGACCTTGGAAGTCGCTATTAGACATGGGCGTCCACACATTCGGGAAGAAGGGCACTTGCCCCTGGAATACGCAAATATATTTTTTCAACTAATAATCTATTGTATTTTGACTTTTAACCAATATTTTCACACTAAAGCACTACTTAAATAAAATATAACAGTAGGCCTAGCTGATTTTGTTTGTAGTTTATCTGGCATTCTGGCAGTCTTTAAAATTATCAAATTGTTATATTTGAAAGCCTTGCCAAAATACTAACCGTGACCCCTGTGCTTTGCCAAAATGGAACAATGTCTAAAGACACTTGAATTACTGTACTTTGTCTTGAGGGTCGATTAGAATTAGTTAAAGCCCCGACCCACCGACGGCAGGAAGTCTGCATGCTGAGCAGAGGCTAACCACACTACATGTAGTATGTCAGCCGGATTGCTACGCCCCTAACAGCTGGCGCCCCCTGCCTTGCGGAGCGGGCGGAGTGGATCGTTCCGGCCCTGCATATTAAATGGCCCAAATATTATCGCTCAATAAGATAATTCATTACTTCATGCATTCATAACGAACTTTTATCATCTGGATTTTCTTGTCCAGAAGTCTAGAATAATTGTTTATTTCCTCTCTTGGAGATTTTCAATTTCTTGTGCATTATAAATCTGGACTACTGTATAACACACATCCCTTGGTTGATTTTCCCTTCGCAGCATGTCTCAGTTTTTTTCTATTTCTTTGTATTCACATGATCAGGTAACGGACAGATTTTGAGTACTGAGTCCAGACTGGTGCATTAAAATATTGGTGCAATAAAGTGCATAATTATTAGTATGACGCTTAGGTAGGCCTATTGGTGATCACAGCATGTCTCTTTCTCACAAGATGCTATCTCTCTGCCCAATTAACATACTCATTTGCCATCCAGTCAACGAATGCCACATGAAAGCAGATATTAACACGGACCTTGTCTCGCATAGCTGCTTCTCTTTTCCATAATTTAGTCGTGCCTAATTTTAACAAATGCTAGGAATTGTCCCTCTCAGTAAGACAGTCATTCTAAATAAAGCCTAGACTACGTGCAACAATGCTATGCGCATGGATGCTCGAGTCTATTGAAATATCTATCTATATTCTCTCGTAGCCAGCGGAGGGCCGTTGCGTTGCCTCGAAACCATGGCCACGAAGGATGGCATGACGCCACAGCGTGGTAGGAGGAGTGTTGTTGCTGTCCAGGCAAAGTTGATCAATCCACCGGATCCTTGGTCGACCACGAGAGCGTCTCCAGGAAGGATCGGGAGTTCGGGACGATGACTGGATGACACATCGAGATGGGTGCTAAGGATCCGATGAGCCGGGACATCTTCGTCGAGGCGGGCGATGTGACCGAACAAAGCCAGACGGCGCTTGATTAATAGTTCGGCAAGCGGAGGCGTTTCAGCTCGGGTAAGAACTTCTTGCTTCGTAATAAAGCCATACCATCGAATTCCCATGATGGAGCGGAGACATTTCGTATGGAAGGCTTCTAACTTACGAAGGCCAACAGAAAGTAGCGTCCATGTTTCTGCGGTATGAAATTTAGGTTAAACTGCACAGGTTGCACAGTTGAAGCTTAAAATTAATAGAAGTTCAATGTATACGATGACGATAAGCAACATATGTCCTGACTGCAGTTTACTCACCTGTTCGTTCACGTAGAATGGCTTTAACGTATTCGGAATCGAAGGGGCAGTAGTCGAAGGCGTCGCTTCCGTCGTTGTCCTGGATGATTGGATCCGCTCCTTGTTCAATAAGAAATCGAATCAGCGGAATGTGCGTCTTGGCACATGTCTGACACGCCAACATCAGCGGCGTTATGCCCGCTCTGTCTTTGAGATTGATGTCGGCACCCTTCTGAATCAGCACCCTAGTGCAGTTGAGACTGGAGTTCGTTCCCATGAAACAGTGGTGAAGAACGTTCCTGCCTTCGTCGTCCTTTAGGTCGACCCTGGCTGCGGCTCGGCGCACAAGGCACGCGACGGTCGCGTATCTGCCGTTCTCGGCGGCGTACATCAACGGCGTCTTTCCGCTCGAATCGCGAACGTCGACGCCGCAGCGCAGAGGAACGAGCGTGTCCAAGATGGCGACGCAGTCGTGCATTGCGCAGTAGTGGACCTCGTTACGACCGTTGCGATCGACCGTTCCCAGAAGATCTTGGATGAACTTTGACCTCGCTATTTCCGCCGCCGCTGCGTGATTTCCGGTCACCGCGGCGACCATCAGCAGCGAAAGACCGCTCGAATCGCTTTCGACGCGATCTGTTCGCTGAAGAAGATACGCTGTAACGGCAACACTTCCCGACTCAACTGCGTAGAAAAGGGCGCTGCGATGGCGGGCGTCTACCCGACTCACCTCCACCCCAAGAACTTCCACCAGATACCTGACCAACGCCATCTGGCGAGCGTCCGACGACAGCTTCGATGCACACATCAGCAGCGTGCAGCCGGTCAAATCGGCGTCTGCCTCTGGTCGGTAGTTGGATCCGTAACGCATCAGCATGTCTAGGTCGCCCTGTTCGACGAAGTGGTGAAGGGCTGTACGGCCCTTAGCATCTCTGCTGCAGACGGCGCTGCCGGGGTCCGGAGCTCCGTCGAGTATTATGGCGACCACGTCGTCGAGTCCGAGTCCAATGCTGACGGATACGACGTTCAGTGCATTGGCGGCCGAGGCCGTGCAGGACAGACTCAGCCGGCGCTCTACGAGGGCGCTGACGACCGACGCTCGACGGGACCTCACGGCGTAGAACAGGGCGTTCTCGCCTTTGCTGTCAACCGAATGGATGTCCAATCCCGTTGATTGCGCGTTCGCCAGGAAATGGTCGACGAGCTGCAAGTTACCCGCCCTTGCCGCCTGCATCAAGTTCGTTTTCCCCTTTTTATCAGGTCGACATTTGATTCCCGTTGACAGTAAATACTTCAACAGGATGAGACAACCGCTCTCAACTCTGAAATATGCAAAATAATAATTATTAAAGCCATAGGAGTTAGTTATTGATCGCTTATTCTTCCTAATCGATATTGGGTTGACTCAATAGATCATGACAATCTCAGAATACGGCTTACAATTTTACTTCGAGTGATCTTCAATAAGAAGGAAATTGTTTTAGTACGAATAGCCTGCTATTAGGAACTTCAACACGTTCATAGAACGGTCATAATAGAGAACGAAAACAATATAGGAAAATGCAAAACGCAAAATTGCAAAATGTAAATATGAACCAACTGAATGACCCAACAACAAGTAATGCGTCACTGCTCCTCTAGGGTCATAACAGGGTATTGATGTTGCGTTTACGCATTGGATAGTGATGCATAGTTTGAATTCACATAGGTCTATTGTAAAAGTGATTTTATTGCCAATTAATTTCGGCCTTCGAAGCATCCTTTAGTAGGAATGGTGGAGTGCCTGGTCTAGAACCCAGCTCTCATACCACGTATGAGGATTTAGCAAACGCTACCATGCTCGCCCATCTTCTTGGTGTCCGGTTTTTGTATGTTTTGTGATTCTCTATTTTGAAACGCGTGCAACGACCTGGCTTGTTCTATGATCTTACAGGGTCCAGTGCCTGCACGGCAGATATTAGGAATAACAGAACACAAAGCAAGATGAAACCAGTCCGCAGTCAGCTAAAAGCAAAACTTGAAACTGTGAAATTAATTGATAACAGGAACGACAAATAGCGAACATGAGATGATGTAATAATTATTTCTGCGTTCCTCTTCTGAATTAGTCTGCATCCCAGTGCATGAATTTGAGAATGTCATCGGATTGTCGTCGTCAAATTCCAGCTAGTAGTAGCCTAGTAGGAATAGGAGTAACTACTCACCAGGGTTATTTCTAGGATTATCAAGTTTGAGGGTGTCTGTAAATTCTGAGGTCCCCTGCCAAAAAAGTCTGACAAGCAAAAAAGTCATCACATAGCTGAGATTGGGGCGGGGGCGGTGGTGTTGGGAGGTATCGGTCTCAAGTTAGCGGGGGGAGGTTAGGGAGGTGTAAAAATATATCTGCTACTCACCCATAGAACAGAACGTTTCTGCCTTCGTTGTCTGTCTGTTCCAGCTTTAGTCCGAGTGACTCAGCGTTTGCCGTCAAGTACTTGACCATGTCCAGGTGTCCGTTCAGCGCTGCTTGCATGTACACAGTTCTGTTGCAGTTGTCTGTGTCGACGCTGCAACCAGCCTCTACCAGCCTCCGAAAGATGTCCGGATTGCCGACTGAAGCGGCATAAAAGAGCACATTGCTTCCCCGTTTGTCTCGTACCTGTAAATCAAGACCAAGCTTACTGGCGTTGCTGACCAGGTAATCGACGAAATCCAATCGGTTACGGTTGACTGCTTCCATGAGAACCGTTGAACCGTTGACTGTAGTACAGATGGTCGATCCTCGCTTCAGCAGAAATTTAAATCCATCCATTATGTCCACCTGAATACATCAAAGTCATATCAGACCAATGTCCATTGTAATTATCCATTCATCTGACAAAATGAATACGCACTACTGATTGCCTTTTGCAGGCAAAGCAAAATTTAAATATAATTAGAGTAGACCTTCTCTTTCCTTAGTTACTAGTCTAGGAACATGATATTATACCAAATATTTACCTTCTTTGTAGCCAGCGTACGATTTTGAATATTTATTTAGCAGCGGAGCACGACTGGACGTCGAAGGCATCGATGGACAAGACGGCACCAGGCCCCCGCTCTCTCCGACAGGGAGCCTAAGTTTTCTCGCAATGGAGTGCCCCAGTCGGCAAAACTTGTAGGGTAATAGAACTAGACCTTGAGCTTTGAAGCCTGCGTGAGACTCAAGTCTGCCATTGATTAACATTTAAAGAGTAAATAACAAGATGAAAAGAAACCAGATCGTTTAGGTCGAAGCAATGTCAAAGACTGAAAGTGCTTTAGTTGACTAAAGTAACCACAGACGACTGATTTAGGAAACTTTGAACAATACTTGGGTGAGATGCTTGATTGAGGTTGAGCCATGTCCCTGGCTGTGATACAAAATTATTTTGTAAATACCTATATGACAGCCATTATTGTCTTATATTATCAAAAGTTCATGACAATAATAGAATTTCTTCGCAAATCAAACATATATTTGGAACGAATTGGTTACTTAATATGTTAATCAGAAGTTGACAAACGTTGTTACCACTCTGCTAACTTCCCGCCCAATTTCCCGCATAATTTCATAAAAGACCTTAATTTCATAACTAACGCCAGAGTTGAGGCAAAATCTTGACATCCGGTGAGACCATTAGATTAAAATGCGCAAAACAGTCAGGTGATTAATTAGAATTAAAGTCATGAAGCGGTAAATCAATTACTGGGCTATGATATACATGATACTCCTAGTCTTACATCGAAAAATTACCGTACATTGTTCAAAACAAAAGCCATCCCAGTTCACAATAGCTACAAAGTCAGTGAGACTTATTTGCTTATTGCAAATGCCATATTTGAGCATTTCAAAATCTAATATTTTACCAAACGGAATTTCTTGTGGCCTCCTAGGATAGAATCCAACCGTCAGATCTAACTTCTGGGATCCGCCCCTGTAGATGGATCATTCTCTACCAGTGAGAGAAGGCTAACACCCAACATCCAGACAAAGCGCACACAGTTGTGCGGGAATTATAGATTTTTTAAATTATAGATAATTAATTAATGTATGGCTATAGATAGATAAGCATATCGCAATGCTGATCCGTCCATTGCGCAATTACATTTATACGACAGAGAACTTGTCGATCCGACTGTTTTACAGGTATCATGTGCCGACCGACCCACCGATCTGAATGCTAAGTCTAGCCATAGGGTCTACGGCCGATTCAAATGCGTCTTACTGTGCACGATGGCCTGCAACATTGCTGGCGATATGCCGATGGTCAGAGGCAAACGTTTGCTTCTTTCACTCAGAACACTTTTCGTTTCATTATTAAGTATATAGGCCTATTCCCCAAGTTTTTCTTTTCTGCAGACACGTAATGACTGAAACACAGAAATCGAAGTTAACTGGCGATACTAACATCACGACCAGCGTCTGAGAATTTGAATTGCAAGAATAATCACACCATTAGTAGCCTTACCCTGTGCTAGTATGCTGCATAGCATAGAGCCATAGACTCCTATGAATGCTAGACAACCTACGCCTACTTCATGTTCATAAGACTACCTCCAATTCCATTGTTTGATTGGCCTAAGGATCTCCTTCAACGTATACACTTGCCGTCAGAACGACACATTCTTATGCTTAATTAGATAATTACTCCGGCAACGCTAGCTTATTCGCAGTATCAACAGCAAATGATAGCTAACAACAGCCACTATTACTACGGTTATCGACTGGTAATAGTTATACAGTCATGGGCATGGTCTTGAGTGATTTCTTATACAGCGTTAGTAGGCCCTTGTGTGTAGAAACCTTTGGCCACTTGCCTTGCAAATGACTTGGCCGTGCCGCCGTCAGTGAGGCTAAAGGCATATTCGGCGGACGGCCAAAGCCAAATCAATATTAGCCTGGCGCGGCTGCTGCGTCTTAAATACGTTCGAAACAAAGCTTATCAGTTGCTTACATTATGAACGCATAAGCCAGGTACACAACGCTACGCGGAGCGGGCGCCTATAGTCTAGAAAATCCCTACTTCCATTTCCTTTGCACGTATCAGTGTTGACTAATTAGGTCCCTCGAGGAATACAGGGATATAATTTAAAGCTGAATTGCAGTATTTCCACGTTTTAACAATTTACTTGATTAATTGTTGGTGCATTGCTGTATGCAACCGTTTTCCCTGCAACCATTTTGTCTGACGGTCCTCTGTGGCGGTCGGTGGCAAAGCCTGCATGTGGCCGGTGCACCTGCGGCGGCGGCGGCGAACAGAGCCCCTGAAGGCGGCTCCGCTCAGAACGATACGTGATGCGTTTATTGAGTAAACTTCTATAGCGCACTTTTGCTGTAACAAAGACGCTTTGAAGATATCTTTATATACGAATTCTCTGAGAGACAGCTCGGGAATGAATTTGGATCGACAGAGGGAGGCACACATCCAGGCAATTTATCACGAAGTCATGCGCTTGCTTGGAAAAACTGCAAACATTGCAAATGCTAAAATTTAAGCAGAGAGCTCAAGAAATTGCATGAAATTAAAAATTGGTTGTTCTAAATAGAAGTCTCTTATTCAAAGTAGTTTAAATTTATACAAGAGCCTTTTGTTTATGTAGACTATGTACATTTGTTTATAATGTGTATGCATGCATGTTAGCCAAGCATGTGTGCATATACTGCATACATGCCTTTGCTTGTAAGGTTCTCTGCAAGGCTACGTAAGACTATTTGCTAGTCACAGTGGAGAGATACATGAACAATTGAACATACAGTAATATATATATATATATATATATATATATATATATATATATATATATATATATCGGTACTTCATTCCCGAAGGTCTTATAGGAAAAATGTCCGGAGACATAAATTAATGTGTGTTAACTCGCTTCAGGTTCCTCTAGGTCGGCCACCAAAAAAGTTCCTCGAAACGATACTGCGTTGAAGCGTTGTATGGCCGTGAATAAACGCTGGAATAAAAAGCTTCCTTCTCTTATGCCTCCGGGAGACTCAGAAATACGACGACCTAATTGTCTGATTATATATATATATATGTATATATATATATATATGTGTGTGTGTGTGTGTGCGTGTGTGCGCGTGTGCGTGCGTGTAAGGCTCCGGCCACCAACAGACTAAGCAGCGATCCGGAAACTGTACCCGTGAAGGACTAGTTTTAAAGCAATTTCCTTTCTTAAGTCACAGTTAAAATGCCATTATATAGATATTAAATGTTTAAGTACAATATCCGTTTTATGTTGAGTAGGCCTATATACATGTATATACATGTAGGCTACATGTGTGCAATCATTTCACACACACACACACTAGCCTTGTAGCAGAAAAATAACTACAATATCGGTTTCTATTGCTCGTAGTTTTATTATTGCATTATAAATTATAATATGAACTAAATCCGACCATTGACGTAGTCATTGTTCGAGAATAGAGGCAGCACGCCGATGGCAGGCACGAACATTCAATTCAGTCCGATAGGGAAGCATTTGTAGATGTCTTGGCGGATCTGAGGCGAAGCTCCATCCGCAAAAGCCTTTGAAAAATGAGTTAAAAACTCTTAGCTCTGATGCGTAATTCACAGCAGGCTATTTCCAAGGAATTTGCGTTCGGGGGCGGAGGTGTCCCATAATTGCAGGGGTGTCACTGTCCAGTGTTTCATCTAGACTTCCTTGGAATCAGAGGAATAGAAATGGGCGGGGAAGGTGGCGAGGTTCGATGCTTGGCCCCCGAAAAAAGGACAAAATACAAGTCAAAAATATGATTTCCGTTGTCATCTCTTCCGTTTTCATACGGTCCATTCTAATTTTTGTGTACTCTGTTATAGTGCTCAAGTTTCAATTTCCAGAGGTGAATTTTCCCCTTTAAAATTTTAAATGCATAGTTTTAACATCAGTCTGTTTTAGTGATAGCCACCACCACCCCTAAGAAGGGGTGTAAGGGCAGGGGTGTCTGTCACAAACCGGGAGGTGTTACCCCCGCTGAGAGTGTAGAAAACCTCTGCTTCAAAGGCTTTAAAGAATGGGCAAAAGACCAGTGTTTATACAGGCGTGTTAGGAGAGGAGATTTTCCCACCCAAACTCAAAATACCCCCCAACAATCCCAGCACTTACACAAATTTTGCATTGAACTGTGTCTTTTCCCCTCCAACCAATTAGATTCCCCCAAGAAAGCCTCAATTCCCCCCTCCAGGCCTGGAGTCTGGATAAAACACTGGCAAAAGACGCAATACGATTTACTCTATCGAATCAGCCGATGATCCTTCCCGAAAATTTTCATCGGATTTGAGCAAACTCTACGACTTGTCCCATACGGAATTGGGGGCCCGGGTCCCTGATGGCTATGCAATGAATTCGATCCTCTGGCATATTAGAATTCCATTGCATGCTAAACTAGTTTAAGAAACATAACGTCAATACAGGAATTACGAACAAGCACACTGAAATGGAGGTGAAGAGGACTTCAACCCCAACATGTTTAATTTCCATACCGCTTTGCTTACACAGCCGTTCTTCATTGCAACCTATAGTTCTAAATAGGCGAAGAAGACGCTCAACTGAATCTCAGTCCGTTGCCTTGACATGCAGCAGCGAGAGATCCCCGCTCTAACTTTAGAAGGCCAGCGTTGTAACACATTACTTGTGTGCGAATTGTCAAATTGCAGACCTGGAATTGGCAGTTGCAGACCTGGTTCTTCTTGGAATGCACGTGGACAGTGGCGTTTCTAGGAGAATCATTTGCCAAAATCTATTTTGTAAAGGATCTCGCGGGTCAACTAAAACTCCTTCGCGGCAGTGGCGTAGCGTGGTCTCGTGCCGCCCATGGCTCCTGGAAAAAATGCCGCCCCAACCTGCTCCTATTATAACTGACAAGCAAAAAAAGGTCGTCGCGGCCGAATTTGCCGCCCCTTCTAAATTGTGCCACCCCTACGCTAAAACTTTCCGACCAACCTGACAAGCAAAAAAGGTCATCGCCGCTCAATTTTCCGCCCCCTTCATGTGTGCCGCCCATGGCTCGAGCCATAGTAACCATTGGCACGCTACGCTACTGTTTCGCGGGACAAATTTGGCCCGAGGGCCAGGGTTTGCGGATCGCTGTGCTAGAGGCTTGGTTTTAAATAAAAAATGATCTATTACATTTAGAGCAATATATTGAACGTCTATTTTCTCAAATCACGATTTTTGGCTCTCGAACATTTAAGCCAAATTCCAGTTCAACGGAAATTTATTCTCAGATTTTGCTCGGCTGACACAACTAAACGTTTAAGCCAAATCCCTGCTCAAGTGACCCAAAATCCCACCGATTAGACCCAGAAGCATGAATCTATGAATCAGTCAAAATATACCTTAGCAGTCGCAGTTCTAGGCCTGTATTATATTCAGCGTATAGAACAGCGGTACCAATAGCAATCCATGAAGATCCGACGGAAGATGGACTGTGAAGCGTTGGACGGCGATGCATTCGCCCTGTGACGGACGATGGTCGGTCTATTGGCGCCTCATTAACCAGTTGTTATTATTACGGAATAAATAATTGTCGGTCGAGAGAGGGATCGTTTGCATTTCAGTTGCCGAGCGTGATAACACACGAACTGACATAACGTACTCCCAAGGCACCGCTCCAGACGCCTCGACATCTCTGGCAGCAGTCTGTGGAATGTCAACATCGGCGATATTTGATCAGTCTGCTGCAAACACATATAACGTTTAATTTCAGCGGCAAATGATGACTCCGAGGAGCGAGCGAAATGCTTCTGGCGAAAATTGCGTTCATGATTTGTCATCCGCGGTAGAGAGAGAGATGCCAGCCGATCAGTTGTGCGTCTGTTGCACCAAACTCTGACAAGATATCGTTATGAAAATTTCGATCAAACATTCAGGTTAATTAGTGTCACAAAGAGAACAGAAATTGAATGGTAGGAGTTGTTAATGTCTGCTTTGTACAGCGTCATCGTATCGACAGAATTTAGAATTTACACAGACTTGTTTGCTCTATGATAGACCTATAACCAACAACGAAGAGAATAATCGTATCGCGAATCGACCTATACACCGCTGGATTTGGAAATCGGATACGAGGAAATAACAGGGCCTTTCGGACAACGCGCAGTTCTATTTGAAAAAATCAATTTGCGAATTGCGAGTTATAAGTTATTTAGACTTAGCATGATTTATAGTTGCTTAGAAGGCATTACTGCCTGTGTGA
The DNA here is from genome assembly GCA_018105865.1 of Metaphire vulgaris. Lineage (NCBI taxonomy): Eukaryota > Metazoa > Annelida > Clitellata > Crassiclitellata > Megascolecidae > Metaphire > Metaphire vulgaris. The sequence goes on along the minus strand of CM030842.1, from coordinate 10,273,326 downwards.
AAGCCACTAGGGGCACTAACGGGGCTTGAACTCGCTCCGTCAGCCTGACGCTCCAGCACGTAACCCACTCTGCCATCTTTGCTTTTTATTAATAAACGAAAGACTTCGCAGGCAAAATGAAGTCTTGGAAATGGCACTGGCTATCATTATTTTGGAAACGTTTGCTGAAACTTCAAGGCATACTGCAGTATATCAGTAGTTTCTGTTAATGGGCTATGAATGGCTGCGAAATCAATCTCGAACGGATTCTAAGCCAGAAGGTTGATTGAAAACGCAACACACACAAACACCATTCTTGGCAACTCCACCATAGCCGGTGGCCGTGACACAGCAACACACAAAGACCAGTTTTCTGACGGTGCCAGCTGTACATGTAGGCCTAATAGCAATGCATTAGTTGCATTAATAGAAGATAAAACCATTATAACCGTGATTAGGTCTTACTGCATTGGTTGAAAATGCTTCTCTGGAAGTTTTTATCATTGCTATTATCAGCAATAGAACTATATATATTTTTAATTAATTAAAACTAAACCATTAGCTTGGCTGTTAAATGAACGCTGCTAAAAAATTGTTATTGATAAAACAACGGAAAACGATTGCCGTTTGAGCATCTACTTTATCGTTGAACGATTGAATACTTACCTACTTTTTGGTTTGTACGACTCTAAATTTTGAATTTAAAATTAACATGTGCATTAAACCGCGATTAACGCACGATTAAAAATTAATCGCGCGATTAACGCCGTTAAGAAATTAACGCTTTTACAGTTCTACTGTAATTAAACTTATAATTAATGGTCAGATTGACCACACGATTAATGATTATTGCCCATTTAATGAATTATATTAATAAACAATAGAATATGAATGACATGTTGTTTTTCTGCCGATTGGTGATCATTGACAAATATGGGTTCAACTTTTGCATCCGATTGGCTGGAAGACATCTGGTGCACCGTGCCGGACTGGACGGCGAACGGCGTGTGCTATGCTCGTTTAAAGACGCGTCCGTCAAAACCATAACCTCCTCTAAATATAGGTAGGTGGCTCTGGTCAAACACGATGGGTGATTGTGTGTGTGTGTGTGTGTGTGTTTGTATTCGACGGCGGACGTTTGTCTAATACACTTAAATACCAGTCTATGTTACTTCAAATCCATCTGCAAAAAATCAAGTCAATGCCAGACAAAGCAGAAAAGTTTGAAATAAGCGAGACAGACTGGACGAAAATTTAGCTGGATAAGTTTGTTTCCTTATATTGGAAAGCATGCGAAAGACCTGCAGGCCAAACAGAGGGAATTATTTCAAAATAGGCCTAGTTGGTCCTGGAATAAAAACGTTCTTTGACCAATTTCAGTAAGCCTATTAGTTCCATGCACAATTACACATTCAACAATGATTCAACGAATCAGCAAAGTTAGCAAATTAGAATGCCTCTGGGTCTTGAGTCGATTTAGCATTGATTCAAAATTGTCAGACAGTCTAGTCTGAAATATTTTGCAAAATGACCGGTCTTAAACTTACTCTGTTCAAGATGTATCATGTTAAGGATGTTTGTTGATAGGATTCCATAACTTTTGGACATCAGATTTGGCTCTTGGCAATAACATGGCTCGACAACATTAGAACCTGGACTGGGTTTTCAACACTTCAAGCCGTAATAGCAAAATACTAACAAACAAAGTGGAAATGCCAAAGGAAAGATTTTTACAATGAAGCAGTATGATCGAACCAGAAAAAGTAGCATGAAACTGTTCAAATAAACGGGTTGGGAGATATAAATCTTTATTTTTTTAGTGCAAGAGTAGTGGACAGATGGAATGAACTGGATGAGGGGATAGTATCATTATGCAACTGTAAACGAGTTCAAAATAAACCTGAGTAGTTTAGGATATTAGATTGACTGCTAAGCAACAGTGGTTTATAAGGTGTGTGGTGTGTCCCTACTGAACCACTTTAAACCTTGTTATATTATATTATATTATATTAACTTGTTGAAAGACAAAATAATAAAAGATAGTCCAAAAATGTCCTTGCTCTGGGCTTTGCTAACCTTCGGACTGAGAATGGTCAAGGAAGAAGAAGAAACAGAAACAGAAAAAGTAGCCTAAGTTATTAGCAATAATAGCATGTTGAATATGCATCTTTATGTCACAACGTCAATTGGCCGATGGCTTTAGATTCAGCAACTGTGATTAATTATAATTTTTATTATCATTATGCAGTAATTCAAAGAATTTAGAAGCTTTTACACTTTGTCTCCTGACTGAGCATATCTCATTAGCAAAGACTGCTAAGTCGAAGGACGTTTATAAAGTGTGTGTGTGTGTGTGTGTGTGTTGGCTTAAAAAGAAGGGGCCGAAGGAACAGGAAGCCATTTTTCTTCGTGGATAATCCCTTCAGATCTCTATCAAACAGACAAAATAATGAAGCCATTGAGAAATGGTCCTTGCTCTGGGCTTTGCTCAACCTCCGGTTCACTGTTGTTTTCGTCGAATCTCGCATCGACGCAGCATTTGGTCTTCTAGTCGACCGCTTGACTTGATCTATCCGCCTCCAGTCTTCGGCCGTTGATGGCAGGCATCCGCCCCACCCCTATTCGTCAAGCGAATGACCTGTAAACGGCTTCTGAAGATAAACGCGTTTGAAATAGTCCAATATTTTACGCTAAATTGCCGACAGCTACAGTAATCGCTTGAAGATGAATGACTGTGAAATGGAGAGGAAAGCAGAGACATTGCAAGATCGATGGATCGTATCAGCGATGTAACCTGGCTACAAGTGATGTTATTTTCTCAGACTTTTAACTAAGACAAGACGTATTTTTAAAAATTAAGAACATGAACATACTGTAGATCAGTGGTTCTCAACCATGTTATGGTGAAGGGCCACGTGGAGCTATTGAGCTTACATGACGGACCACCTCCAATAGTAGGCTAGTGCAATAGACGTTCGGGCACGCCCCACGAAATGTCAAAAGCTCCCCCCACAGCAGGGGTCGCCAAAACATTTGATGGTATCTGCTACCAAATCAAGTTTTTGGACACCCGCTTCACTGTATGCCACGGAAACCGGAGATCAGCGCCGGCCCCGAAGCTCAAAAAATTGAGCAGGCCTATGGGAAACTTTGCTGCTTTGACCTATTGTTAGCGTCAAGTTATGCCTGAAATAAATGCACTTAAGTCGAAACTCTTTAATCATTACTATATGCTGTCATCTAGTGAGTAAAGTAAAACATGCATAATGACCAAATTTGTCTGAACGTGTTTAATTTTGTTTAAACAAACAAATTTGAGGAATTTTTCGCGGACCTTTAGGCAGATGGACGCGCAAAACACAGGTTGAGAACCTATTGATCGCAAAATTCTACGTGAGCGACGCTCTCCCTCTGGTTCGGTATGTCCGAAAAGCTCATCACTGATTCAAATCTTACCTCAGGTCTCGCTTCTTCCAAGTTTCATGCCTCAACCAATCCTCATCATCCCATATCGTAAATTTCGGTGTGCAGAATCCGTCCTCGGACCGGCATTGTTCAGTCTCTATACTACACCACTATCATTCATACCTAATCAACTCCCTCAACCTTAGTCACCAACTCTATGCTGGTGGCACTCAGCTAGTCATCTATTCCTTTCCTTTTCGCCACCTTCGAACGACACATCAACCACTGCGCTTGAATCAGCATTCTCGTCTATTTCTTCGTGGATGTCATCTAACCTCTTGTTGTCAATCCATCCAATAGAGAATTCCTCTTAATAGGACTACCCCAGTTGGTTAAAAAATTGACAGTCCCGAACTAGTTTTGGCTCCAGACACCACAGTGAGTAACCACTGCTAAACTGCACAAAACCTCGGTTTCAAGTTGACTCATCTCTATAAATTTCAAATCACAAATCTCTCAAATTTAAAAAGCCTGTTATGCCCATATTCGTGATCTATCGCCTTCGTCTTTGCCTCGACTTCAAAACTGCCTCCACATTCGCCACCTCAATAGTCCATTTCAAATTAGACTAATGCAACTTCCTCTACTATAGACTTCAAAGACCTCCATCCACAAATTATAATTTGATTATAATTATAATCCATTCAAAACGCACTTTCCCGAATGTATCTAAATCTCCAAAGTTCTGCCATATCTCACCTACACTGAAGTCACTGCACTGGCTTAAAATATCCGAACGCATCAAGTACAAGATAATAACGGTCACATACAGTTCACTCCATTCATCAAAACCTGTCAACCTGCGAAACTCTTAGCGCATCAGCCTACTAGACCTACACGATCGTCATCTCGTCCCACACTCTCACGCCCGTAAAATAAATGAACTATCAAAATCTGCAACCGCGCTTTCTCGTAAGCTGCGCCAGAACTTTGGAATTCAATTCCAGCTTCCCTCCGCAGCCTACGCCATGGTCAAACAACAAGCCCTGATTCCTCTTCTCCTCTAATTCCTTCACTATCTCCTCAAGCCTTCAGGTCTAGGCTTAAAACCTTCCTATTCCAAAAGTCACTTCCTCCGTAGCCATCGCAACCTGCCCCGCCGCCTCATAGATACGCTGACCTTTGCCCGGCCGACAGCCCACCTTGCCTATAGCTATTTCAAGATAGATTAAGCGCATAAAATAAGCAGCTAACACGGTGCTACTTTCTAAAGCGCTATATAAATATACGAGGATTTACTTACTGTGCTGTAGCACATTTAGTACTCATTTACTGCTTTTGGTGTACATGCTTAAGCGAGTACTTCGCCGCCTGAGTCAATAGGATTGACAAAGAACGCGACTTCTCAATTGCATTGAATCATTTTGCGCAAAATAACCTTGTCGTTTTTGTCTCTTGGTGACCTTTGGAGTTTATTGGGCATGGCAAAGTTAGCCAAATATCTCTTAGCGACATTTACTGTCTAATATGGCAAAGAGGGGTTCTTTAATGTCATTTGCTAAAGGCGATGTTTCAAAAGTTTTATTCGACATTAATTCTACTGCATTTTTAAGGAGAAACCTCAGTTTTGTTGGTTTAAGATAGTGATACTTTGGAAGAATAAATTTTCACTTCCAGTTTTTTGCGAGCATTTTATAATAACGTCGGGAAAAGCTTGGGAAAGTCAAAAATTACTGATTCATCCAGCACCCTAGTAAACTTATGCTAGAGGAGTTCCTACTGTTGGCGCGCTTGGCATCTGTTGTCAAAACTGGATGCAACTGCCGAGTATAACTGGTATATCAAGTGAAGTCAAATTCAAATGAATGTCTTTGCCTAATGGTCCCATTTGTACACTGGCTTCCATCCATCAACTCAAAGCCCCCTCCAGGAATCGTTGAGACCAGCTGCCCCGCCTGACGATTCTTTGCCAGCTGTAGAATTTACGGTCCTATGCCGAATGAATCGTCCATTCCCTAACGTCGTCAATTCATCGTCTTTGGGTCTTCCCTGAGGGCTTGCTCCCTCCGGTACAATCTTGTGACCGAACATCCGAGCTCTTTTCTCTGTTTGATTTGATCGCTGCATGTTAAGCCGACCCAGCGCGTCAGCAAAATCTTCCTCCTGATCTCTCGTGACTGCAATTTCAATCGATCACACCCACCAGGCTAACGAGATATTATACTGTACGAGCTGTTCTAAAGTTTCCAGTAGTATGCCATCTAAGTTGACACCCAATGGCTCCTCCACTCTACCTGCCATCATGACCTTTGTCTTTGTACGTTGATTTCCAGGCCTAATCTTCTTTGAATATGTTCGGCATCTTTTTGTAGTCTATTTTGTGTGAATGATGTGAGGTCGACGTCGTCAGAAAATCGCAAATCATTCAATGTCTTCCCATGAATACAGCTTCTGCCTCATCCTACTCCTTCTCCTCCTCCTCCTTCTTCAGTTTCTCCATTGCTCGCTCGAACATGAACAGGAATTGTCGCGGTGACATTGGGTGGCCCTGTTGCGAACCCACCGTCGGTCTGAACCAGTCTCCGATTTTCCGTTAATCATGACTGCGGTCATCGCAGAGTTGTATAGGCTCTTAATGATCATCGGTAGCTTGCCGTTCACCCCCATAGCTCTTCAACGTTGCCTATAATCGCTCGTACCAAACCGAGTCAAACACCATGGTGTAATCCAAAAAACAGTTATAGGCACATAATCCCCTGCATGCTCGACCAACTGTCTCAGTGTCAGGACATGTTGGACGATGCTCCTACGGCCCACGAATCCTCCCTTCGCCTCTGATAGATGGTATTCCAGCATTGATCTTGAACTTTGATAAATGAGCGACAGTATAGGTCTTTGCTTGGGCGGGAGCCGCGAGATATCAGGGCATTTGACCTATATAGTTCGAACACTCCTAAATCCTTGTGGCTATCTCCTTTCGGTAGCATCATCAGTATTGATTGGGTCCACTCACCTGAACACCACTTTTTGGTCTCCCATATTCTGATTTCTGAAACATGCTCGATGGAGTTCTCCGATCAGTTCTTCTTCTCCTGTTTTAGCATCTGCTGCTACCCCATCCACTGTATGGTTTTTATCATTTCTCAGTCTGCTGGATGGCTGCCTCTCTCTCGGAGCCAGGTAGTCTGTTCTTGAGATTATTCGGGATATCGTAGCTCTCTGTTCCCTTGTATCCAAACAAATGTTGAGCGCATAGTCTGCCCATCGTTTGCCAATTTATTCGTTTTTCTTCGAGATTCCGTACTGTATATTTGCTTCGTCGATAGAAAACATTCGCTTTGAGCTTTGAAGGAATGGTCGGGAGTCAACGGAACTGGATCAGACTCTACGCTACAATTCTTCTGTTAATTTTAAGAAGACATTATATATAATCATCAAATAGACCAAAGAATGATGAACGTAGAGTACATCTAGACTCCGTAATGAAACAGAAACCTGTCACAGAGAGAGTCAATTGAGGGAGATAACGACTGAATGACAGACAAGGTCTGTCGGTCTGTTTCATATTCCGAGAGTTAACTGGCGGCGTTTATGTTTAGAAAACAGAGGCGTCTGGCAACAAAAGTCAATCGAAATGCCAGTGACTGACTCGCTCTGTAAACAGATTGTGACTTGATCCGCAGCCTCTGTGGCTTGGTCATGCAAGGAATATCTTCGTATGGACGACAGATGCCAGGATACATGCCAAACGGAAATGAGACCTTAGCGGAAAGAAATCGATGGAATAGACAGCAAATGCATAGCCTCATCATGAAATACATGCACCAACCATTACGAACAGATCGAACAACTGCTGTTGGCCTCCATGCTACGTCCTCGTTTTAAAGATCGACGCAAACACTCAAAATCATCGAAGAGTCAATACCAGCTAATCAATAGCTGCATTTATTCATATCCTCTCTAACGGTAATTGCGTTCGCGTCAAAGTCCACATTCCAGCAGTCAATGATTGCATGGTTCTATGCTTTAAAATGTTTAGTGCCTACTTTGTTACCAGAAATTTCATTCATATGCGGTGTAGTATGCAGCATGCATGCATGTAATATATATATATATATATATATATATATATATATATATATATATATATATATATATAGTGTATGACTGTATGTTGCGTATAGATATATGGTGATTATTACTTATGAATACCACTACTTATAGTTATACTTATAGTTATAGGAAACCCAATAATTATTATTCGTGTAATCAAAACGACAAAGTGGAACCTGAAAAGCAGTGTAAGAACAAATAAACGATTACTAGAACGTTTCCTAAATAGAAAAATGCTAATTAAATTCGTCTCATATCTTAGTATTATTGAACCGAAAACACAGAGAGGATCACAATCAACCAAGAACTTCAAGACATTGATTGCGTTTGTGTATGTGTATATATATATATATTTATTTATTTATTTATTTATAATAAACACATTGTGTCCGGAAAAAGTGGCCCCTAAACTTATTGCAATAACTGCCTCGAACCTCCATCGGTTTCAATAACATTCTACATACACATGCAGAAATGTCTATTTCAAACAACAGCGTGTCATTAGTGAGATGTGCGCATTTAATAAGACCACCTAAAAGGAGCAGTTTCTACTTGCAAATGTCAACCTGGAAAGTCCAAAATATGAATAGGCTGTTCAAAACGTCCTCCTCCCCCTTTTGCGCGGATACATTTACGCAGTCGATGTCACCGCTGCAGGTTCACTGCCCTGTCACTTCATCATGAGGCTCTGATCGAAACAGCGCCACTCTTTGTCAACCAAACCTTCCTTCAGATGGCCAACGCCACGGATCTGACAACAGTAGACATTTTCGAGGCGATTCAGTCAGTAGACTGTTAGCAGTGGCGATTCTAGGGCATGGGCGTCCGCAGAAAATTTTCCAGCGGGGTGCAAAACAAGGTCTTGTGACGAAATATATGAAAACATTTCCAAGGGGGTGCAAAACAAGGCTTTGTGACGAAAGAAACAAGTAATTTTACTACTTTCATAACTCCACAATTTTTCTAGGGGGTGCAATTGCACCCCTTGCACGCCCCTCCGGACGCCCATGTTCTAGGGTGGAGCTGGGATTGTAGTCCCCAGATTTCAGCTTTGCCCTACATAATAATAGTGGATGACCTATCTTACTCGTCGGACTTTTTAACTTTTTCAGTTTTTTTTTAGAAGTTCGGAAGTGTTGGCGGTCATTGACTAGGCATAGCCCCAGGTTTTTCCGGCTAGAACAGCTACTAGTAGCTGTTCTAGCTATCCTGTTCTAGCAGGAAAAACCTGTCTGTTAGAACCGTAGGCCCTATCCCTTTTCTACTCTACATGTAGGACCTATGTGCTTCATGCAGTTAAAACACGATTTTCATTCGAAAACATTTTTGCCTGTTTGTTAACTCGGTGACGTAGAAAATGACACGAGAGCTGACCGCAAAAGTTGCAAAACTCCTAATCTACAGTAGTCAACGGATTCCAATGAAATTTCTCTACAACGACAAAATAGTTGTCGCTTTACGTACTTGAAATTATGCCTAAATCAGTTCAGGTTCGAAGTAGTTACTGCAATATGTTAAGGGGCCACTTTATTCCGAACACAGTATATAAATAAAGTAATAATAATAATAATAATAATAATAATCATCATCATCATCATCAACAACAACAACAATATCATTACCATCACTACTGCCATCAGCATCGTCGTCGTCTGAACGACGCACAAAAAAGTATGTCCGCACTTTCCTGGACTTGCACAAAAATGAGGCAGTTTTTTATTTATAAAATATTCAAAAAATAAATTCCAGAATCTTTTGTTAGCTAAATGAATTGAAAAAGAAAACTTTGTGCTCAAGTGATGACTGCCGAATATAGGTCAATCTTCAGAAACATAAACTTAACAAGCTGAGATCATAATTGTCCTGTGAAGAGAATTGTTTATTCTTAAATATAGCCTGTTATGGTCCTGGCTTCACTAATGGCAGCTGATATGATGGAAATAAGTGATGAAACAATTAATTCATTTCCAAAAACCAACAACACTTCATTCTGTCTCCTAACAACTTCATTAAGAGAAACGCCAGCTCTTGAGAATCTTGCTTTGCACGCGCAATTATATTTTGTTACGGTCATCAACTCTGGGCTGCGTATGTAAAACTGATATTCGAAACTGAGAAGGAATAAAAGTGCACCAGGAAGCAGAACGAATGACAGCAATTGAACAGTCTCACTCGGAAAAACGTGAAACATGAAGATCGAATATGAAAATGTTCGTTATGGGTCTAATGACAACTTTTTTTCAATTGTAGGTATAGTTATATTATTCTATACTTTCAAACAGTGGCGGCTCCCGGATTTGGCAAGTGGGGGGCATTGGGGTGGCAACTTTTAATTGTGGGGGCCAACCATTTGTTGTTAGGTATGTAGTATTAAGTATAGGGTCCCAACAAGGGGGTCACTGGGGGCAGGCACTCAATAGGGGGCACGGGTCCCCAGGCCCCTTTCTGTGGAGCCGTCACTGCTTTCAAAATCTATGTCCGTGTATAAATAGTTCTATCATAGGAATCCCAAAATATTGTTCATATCTTATGTCTGTTTGCAAACAGAAAAACTTTAAGGCGATTCATTCTTTTAAGTCATTATATAATTTAAGTTCCTTAATATTTAGCTTAAGCATTTCTGTGTCTGTATAGCGTATACTATACGTTCCCCTGCCGTTGTCAGAGCTACTGTGAAAGGACGTCATGACCTAACCGAAGACGACTGACATTTTAAAGAATGAACTACGAACATGTATGGCAGACAACCTGACGTGTGTGTGCGTATGTGTGTGTATGTGTGTGTCAGGAAATCTCTGCCTCAGGGTCTTTTTACCCTTGCTGGCTTTCATTAGTCTTGCTTTCTTCTAACGTCGCAAGAAGTAACGATAGTCAGGTACTCTGTCGACATCTGATCGGGTTCTGCAGTGTCTCGTTTCAGCGGAATAGTGTCGCTCGATGGACTGAAAGAAAATGAGACCGAGAGACAGAGAGAGAGAGAGAGAGAGAGAGAGAGAGAGAGAGAGAGAGAGAGAGAGAGAGAGAGAAAGACGAACGGAGTGTCTTGTCACGTCGTCTTTGTTTGCTTTCTGCGACCATTTACTTAACGAGTAACCTTTGATGTTATTCTCTTTTGACTCCCAACTTTCGTAAATGTCAACTGCATGCTGTTTGGTCAATAGCCCATTGTGTTCTTATCTCTACTGATCCATTACAGCCGTGTTGCTGATTCACTGTACGTTATGTGATATCTACCATTTTAGTATAACAGAAACTATGCAGACCACCTTAATATGCACTTGCCTTCTTCCTCTTCATTCAATTCATCTCCCTCTTCTTTGTCGTCTGTCTGTTCTTTGTATTTATTCTCATAATTCAATCTCGCATCTTATCTAGTATTTACTAGGCCCTACTACCAACACTATCGCAACAACAGCTATACTCCCACTACTGCTAGTAGCCTAGTATTACAACAACAACAACAGTAACTACTACTACTACTACTACTACTACTACTACTACTACTACTACTACTACTACTACTACTACTACTACTACTACTACTACTACTACTACTACTACTACTACTACTACTACTACTACAATGTTTTTTCTAGAAAAAAAGGTGCCGGAACCCATCTTCTGTAAATTCTGTAATATAAGTTAACAGATCATAAGTTATAGTCAGTCACAGCCTGGAAAAGCTATAAAAATAATTAAAATAATTTAGTTAAATTAATATAAATTAAAAGTTCATACAATTCGGGAGAAAAAGGTTCCGGAACGCCGTTCCGGCGTGTTCCGGCAGAAAAAGCACTGACTACTGCTGCTGCTGCTGCTGCTGCTGTTGTTGCTTCTTCTAGCGTATGCCTTTCTTTCGCAGCGGATAGCGTGCGCTACTGTAATAGATGGGAGACGATTTCCATTTGTCTTCTTATTAATCTTCCTCCTCCTCCTCTTCTTTTTCTTCTTCTTCTAGCGTATGCCTTTCTTTCGCAGCCACTCAACAGCGTCAGGTTGAGTCTGATGCAGAGTTTCAAGCCCTCCTTTGAATCGGAGAGGTGGCAGTCATTTATACTCTGTGGTTCATAGTCTGTCTGTTGCCGCAGGGACAGTTAGGGTCGTCTCTGGTTCCTTAGCGGTGGAGCATAGCGGCACACCGGCCATGGCCTGTACGATAGCGATTGAGGTGGACCCTATCATAGCGTACTAGGTCAAAGCCAGGTTGGCGCTTGCAGGGGTCTGTAATGAGGTGGTTGTTCATTACCTCAGCAGACTGCCAACTCTCTTTCCAAGAGTCTGGTACAGAGAAGTTCAGTATGGGCGTGGGAAACCAGATTGGGTAACGAGACGTTGGGCGGGGTGGTCAAAGATGTCCGCGTATATATTGGTAGGTCCGGTCGGGCATTAATGAGGGCAGTGAGCTTAGACGCTGCAGTGCCACGACGGATGGCTGGCAGGGCGATGATGTTGCTAAGAACTGACAACCAAGGAACCGAAGTGGACCAGATGGTTCCAGAGATTGTCCTCATGGAGGAGTTCAATTTGGAATCGATCAAGTGGACGTGAGGACTTCATGGCACCATACCAGGGCACAGCATTCTGCGATGGAATATCATAATGCCAGTGCTGATGTTCGTAACGTGGAAGCGCTCGCGCCCCATGTGGAGTCGGTCAGTCTTGCGTCAAGACAAGGCGTGTAGGTTAGTGCGTCTCCCCCGAGGAATAGCTTGGGAAGCTGCGTTGAAGATGGCTTGGCGGAAGCGCTTGTAGGAGTATTCACTGGAGATAGAGTTAATTAGGATTGCAGAGATTGATGTGTTGGTAAGATCGCTGAACAGACACCAGTTTGCTTTCCGAAAATTCCATCTCAGTTTCTCAGAGCACGGGATCAATGGTAATATGAATGATAGCTGGGCGGTGATGACTATGCGGGAAGTCCTTGAGGACTTGTCTCGTAGAGAGAAAGGCTCGGCCATTGACTGAGCTAATCCAGCACAGGTCAGGCGACGAGTCTTTGCTCCATCTAGCGCTGTGAAAAGAGCCTGGATGCTTGGGATCGTTTAATAGAGAGAGGTCGTTCGCAGAAGCCCAGTCTGCCGGGATGGATCCGTCAGCACAAGTGAATGAGTAGGCTGTCCCCGGTATTGGTGAAGACAATTAAAATCCCCGACGTAGACGACTGGATGATTCGGGCTGGGCAGGACCTCATCGTCCCACGAGGCGCTGGAAGGCTTGTAGTTGTACACGTTGACAAGCTGAATAATTCCAATACTAATGGAGTCATAAAAGGCTGAGCAGCAGGCAACGTAGTAGACGTCTGCAAGATCCGATTTGACGTAGGTGGCTCGGTCGTGGTCCGGGTGGAGATCACAGCATCTTAGGTCAAATCCACTGACGGTGAATCGAGTAGCCTCATCGACTGTAATGTGTGTTTCTTGTAGGCAGATAACATCTGCCTTGTGCTGTATGGCCAGTCGACCAGTAAGAGCAGAGGACAGCCCCTCAACATTTGGTTGGAGGACTCGGAGAGCAGAACCAACAGCTTGGAAGCTGTCAGGAGCTGCTTGTTGCTGGCTTTGAAAGTGACTGGAATCCATGTGGATTCAATCGGCGAGGAAGGATCGCTAGTTTCCCCCCAATAGATTGGGTACTCACGGGGTGCACCTCAAGAAGGTCGATCCAATGCACCATGATGCTGTTGCTACCAAGCTACTACTACCACTATTAATTCGACTAAAGTTACTATTACACCTGCTGCTGCTGCTATAATTTTTACATAAATTGATGACAGCAAAATAGACTGACCAAAAGCATCGTGAGGATAAACGCGACAATATCATTACATAATTAATAATTATTATAAACAAATTGGTCTGTTTGTACTCAGAATGAGAGCATCGTACCATCTCTGCTGCTGCCCAAAGAAAACAGACTTGCCAATCCAAATGAGGTTTAGTCTGATATTGAAAGCAGACGCCGTGAAAGCATTAACTCAGTCTAATTGTTGACATCCTCTTCTGTCAACGTCAGCATAAGCACAGTAGACTACAAATGCACTGCTCTTGACACACGATATATGTCATTAGATACATATTAAAGTAGTAGTCAATAGCAGACATCTCCACGAACCGTGTCCCAGGAATAACTATTGACCTTTCATGAAACGACATTTGATCTGCGTTTTTAGTAGTGATGATACAATGCCAAGGATCGATAGCATGAAAGAGAGAAGTAGACAAATAGACAGGCAGACACAGAGATTGACAATAGGACATAGGAGAAATGTCATGAGAAACTGACTGTTTTATCCATGTTACAAATTATCACCCTACAGCACTTTTACCCGACGTAGACAGGAACTCCAGATACGCTCATATATTATCAGATTTCTTATTCCGAATGTCTTTTAAGCAAAGGCTGCAGTACATACGGTTCAATGAGCAGCACACTCTTAAGCAACCACCGTAACAGCTGGCAAATAAGCCTTCGCGATATAAGTGGTGCTGGTTAAATGGATAATAATTATTGGTTGACATATCTGCACAATAATCTTATAGTTAGTCTAAATAAACACTTGTCTATACACAATATTTAAACTAGTATCCTATGTACATGAATCAAACTGTCTGATTGCCAGTGATTGGTACTGACAGCGGCGTAGGAGACCGGAGCGAGTTGTAGTGCACTTCAAAATCGATGTGGATTCTTAATGTATCACATGTCGATCTATCCAAACAACTGAGCAAAAATTTGTGAGGGCGTCTCGATATCGACACTGCGGTGAAAATGGAGGTAAACATACAGGAAATAGGCACGTGGACAAATGCGGAAATATACAGACGAACACACACATTCATTCACACATAGGCCTATCTAGGAATGAAAAACAACATTTAACAGCTGAAGCAGATTGGTTGATGTTTGTCCAAGTGTGCGCACGCAACGTCCATGGGTGCGTCTCCGGACGCAACGAGCAAACTGCACTGGATGGCATAAGTCCAGGTGCAATCGATATCAACCATTTCGTCATATATTACTGAGATTCGTTTGGCTCGTGAAATTATTAAATCATACAATCATGAAGTTCGGCATTCTACTATGAAGCCATGCTAATGTCCTGTGCGTTCAAAACGCATGATCGTTGTGACATCTAATTTCTACATGCTAAGTGTGCTAAAGATGTTTAGAAAGCTTGCACACAAAGGGGCTACAATATTTGTGCATATAATCTGATTTAATATAGATGAGTCATATGACTGCGTCTGAAAGACGCTGGCGCATGTCATTCGCGACGGCGGGAAATCTTGTGCGCAAGTCGTTTGTAGCAATCGGAGATGTGCGGCTCCAACAATTTTTGGACCGCGGATAATCCAGTTCCGCGAGGTTTGGATCCGCGTAGGATCCGCATCCGCGAGCGTTTCCGATATAAGGAACCGCGGAGGATCCGAATCCGCAGATAGCAAATAAATTTGGCCTTTTACTGTGGCGAAACCAGGCTATGACTTTACCAGATGACCTCACCTGGCTTCGTGCACAGTGTTTATCAATTATCTGTCTATTATTAGCTCTCTAGGCTCGTGGCGCTCGACCTAGGCTTTTTGGCTCTAGGGTTTATCAGTTCTCAGTTCTCAGTCCTTTCTTCCCTCGTTCCTGCTCTCAGATACCTTGTATCTCCTTTTACTGATACTTTCCTTCCTTCTCTAGCTATTGCTAGCCTATAACTCTTGCTAATGACTTCTCTGCTTTCACGGTTGGTACCGTCTCCTTGCTTCGACTGATACAACTGGTACCTCTCCTTTCGTCAGCCGGTACCGCTGGTACCTCTACCTTCTCAGCCGGTACCGCTGCTCTGACTATCCTCTACCGTGTACCGCTAACGCCTCTTCCCCTTCTCTCGCAGTCACCACCGCCGGTACCGTCTCTCCTTTATCTCAGGGGCGGGTACCGCTTGGTACCTCCTAACTTCAATGTCAGGTACCACCTGGCACCTTCTACTCTCACAGCGGTTACTACCTGTCACCGCTCCTGCCTTCCGTCGTCTTCGGTACCGCTTGGTACCGGAATCCTGCCTTCCGCCTTCGTCGGTACCGCCTGGTACCGGGATCCTTCCTTCCTTCCTCCTTCGGTACTGCCTGGTACCGGGATCTCAAGGGGACTTACTACCTATACGCCTCTACTATCGGCCTTCGGTACCACCTGGTACCGGGATCTCAAAGGGAATCTTACCTTCTATCCCTTTCCAACACACGCCGCCTCGGCAATCGGTCACGATCTGAGAAAGGGTCGCTATTTATACTGTTTCGGACTGGCTGGATAGGCTCTCAGTCATCTACTACCACCTCTCCCATAAGGCCGAGCCTCATTCATCGTACACTGCTTCGATGCCTTACTACCGCTCGGGCCACCCACTAGCCTCACATCATACTATCGGACTCCAGGCTACCTTATCATTAATATTCATGCGCTCTTGCTACCTATCTATAGTCTGGCTACTTATTAATTATTAATGCCCTTTTTTGGCCCTAGATTTAATTGTACTTAATTATTATATGATTTCTCCACATTACCCCGGACTTTCCGTCGGGATGGACCCCATCCCTCATTTATTAATATAACAGTGTGTGGGGAACAATGCGTGTTGACAAGTTGCTACAACTAATGCAATTACATAACACAGCGTTTTACATCAGCGACATTTTAAAACAATACAATTAAAAATAGTCAACATTAAATATTTAACATTTCAAGTTATAACAAAAGTCAATGGTCCATAAAACAATTAACATCGTAACACGTCATAATTAATCACAAAAAGTCTTCTTCTTTAGATGAACTCTTTCTTCTTCGCTTCTTTATCTGCAATTTAATCATTATATCTGGCTGGCCTCCTTCTCCTTCTTTGAGGTCTTTGCTGTCTGACTTCTGATTCTCCAAGTCTCTCGGGTACTTCTATGTGTTCTTCCTCTGGTTCTGCGGGTGCTCTGTCGATTAAGTTCCTCGGTTCTCTTTCTGAAACTGACTCCATAAGGTGCCTAGTTTCGTCTTCTGTCAATGCATTCTTCTCTTCACGGGACTTGTACAACAACATCTTATCCAAGTGCGTTACGAAGATTTTCCCCCGTGGCTTCTTCTGCACTCGGAAATTGAGCGGTCCTGTACGTTCCAAGACGATGTAAGGGCCCTCATAGAATTTCTGCCATTTAGGGTACAACCCTCTCCTTCTTCTGGGCACGAATATCCATACTTCATCACCCACTGAAAAACTCTTTTGACGCACTCTCAGGTCGTACTTGTCTTTGCGTCGCTTCGCTTCTGTCTTTAGATTTTCCCTCACAACTGCGTAAGCGTCGGTGAATTTCTCCTTCAAATCTTCTATGTAGTCGATGTATGGCATCTGGGTGCTCTGTGGCACTGGACCATATATCAGATCTATCGGCATTCGGTTCTCTCGACCGAACAATAAATAGTTTGGTGTATACCCTGTGCACTCATGCACCGAAGCTCGATATGCAGCTGTAGTCAAGGGTAACACCTCATCCCAGTTCCTATGGTTTTCTTGTACCATCTTACCTAGCATTGAATTCATGGTTCGGTGATATCGTTCCATGAGGCCATTGGTCCTCGGCTCATAGCTAGTTGTTCTCACTTTATCTATTCCTAGTATTCTGCACATCTCCTTGAACACTAGCGACTCAAAGGCTGGTCCTCTGTCCGACAACAGTCTTAATGGTGTTCCATACACTATACATATCTTTTCAATAAAGATCCTCGCTATGGTTTCTGCCTCTTGATTTCTCATAGGCACTGCTTCGATAAACTTTGAGAAATGATCCTGAATCGTCAGTATATAGATATTTCCATTGCGGCTCTTAGGGTGTGGGCCAGTCACATCCATGGCTACAATCTCCCATGGTGCTCCACAGGGTATAGGGTTCAACTTCGCATTCCTAGGTGCTCGCCCTTGACGATACCTCTGGCACTCTGTGCACTTTAAACAAAACCTCTCTGTGTCTTTGGACCACCCTGGCCAATAAGCTCTTCTTCTCACCTGAAACCTCGTTCGCCTTATTCCCAGGTGTCCACCTGTCATGCCAGTGTGAGCTCTTTTCAAGAAGTCTTCTCTCAAGTTCTTAGGAATTAACAACTGGCGTTGTCCTTCCACGTTCACTCGATATAATAGATCGTTCTCCAATGTTAACTGATCCTTCTGGTGCCACAACGCTTTTGTCTTCTCATCTTCTGACAATATTTGAAGAAGATCCGGTGCTCCGTTTTGTATCCAATCTCGCAACTTCACAATAAACGGATCTCGCTTCTGTTCTTCTGCAAGCACTGTATCGTTTAATTCTACCTGCACCGTGGCCACTACTTGGGTGCTTGTTTCCTCGGGTCGCCGTGACAATGCATCTGCGTTTGCGTGGCTCGCACCCGGTCGGTGCTTTATCTCGAACTTATATTCCGACAAGCACTCTTGCCACCTGGCCTGTTGCCCTATCGGTTCTGGAGTTCTGTTAAGCCACTGAAGTGCTGCGTGATCTGTACGCAACAAAAAGGGTTTCCCCAACAGGTAGGCTCGATAGTACTTCACGAAGTACACGACTGCCAGCAACTCTCTCCGGGTCACACAGTAATTCTTTTCTGCGTTGGACAGTAATCGACTGCCAAACGCCAGCACTCTTTCTACTCCATTCTGTCTTTGTGATAGGACTGCTCCTATAGCTGTATCAGAAGCGTCTGTATCCAGTATATACTCTTCGTCATCTAACGGTAATCCTAACACGGGTGCAGTCGTCAATCTCTGTTTGAGTTCCTCAAAAGCTTTTTGCTGTGGTTCGTCCCAATGGAATCTCACGTTCTTCTTCGTCAGTTCTGACAATGGTGCTGCTATCTTTGAAAAACCCGGTACAAACTTCCTGTAGTACGAACACAGACCCATAAACGCTCGTAGTTCTTTCAAACACTTGGGTCTGGGCCAATTCTGGACCTTAGTCACCTTCTCTGGATCCGTAGCGACCCCATTGCCTGATACAACATGTCCCAGGAAATGTACCTCCTGACGCATTAGCTTGCACTTCTCGGGCTTTAACTTCAAATGCGCTTCTCTTAATCGTTCTAACACTTGTCGTAACCTTTCGACGTGTTGTTCCGGTGTCTCCGAGAACACTATCACGTCGTCCAAATATACTAAGCACTTAAAGAAGTTGAGTCCTGATAGGACTATGTCCATGGTGCGTTGGAAAGTCGCTGTGGCTCCGCACAATCCCATTGGCATTACTTTCCATCTAAATGCACCTCGTCTAGTCACAAAAGTCGTCTTATCGGCATCGGTGGCACTCATCTCAATTTGATGGTACCCGCTTCGTAAGTCGAGCGTACTGAACCACCTTGCACCTGCCAACGTGTCCAAGCAATCTACTATCCTGGGTAAAGGATAAGCGTCTCCCCTTGTTACAGAATTTAGTGCTCTATAATCCAAACAAAACCTCATGGTGCCATCTTTCTTCCGCACCAGCACTACGTTTGACGCCCAGTCACTTTGAGCTGGCTCTATCAACCCATCCTGTAACATTCTGTCCACTTGTTCATCTATAACTTCCCGATGTAAACGAGGTTGAGACCTTAACGATTGTCGAATTGGGTTTGCCGTGCCTGTATCGATCTTGTGTTGGGTAACCTTGCAGTGTCCTAAATCATTCTCGTCCAGCGAGAACACATCGATATATTCAAGCAATAGTAACTGCAACTCGACTTTGCTCTTGTCTGGAACCTCGGTCTCAGATTCACTCAACATTCCTTTCACAGCTTCCATCGCTTTTGACATTGGCGTGTCTTCCACTCTAGTCGACTTTTGGCTCTCTAGTACTTCCACAGGGTGTACGGTGCCCAAATTATCATTCTGGTACAGCACCGCGGGTGCATCATTCAAGTTCATCACCCTCACGGTAGCTACGTTCGCACCTCCTAATACGACTCTTGCTGCGTGCACCCCGGACTTAATCTCTCGGTACTCAGTCATCCAAGCTGACGATGACCTATCTTGCCTTGCACCTTGTACTACTCTTATCGGCACGTCCATTTCTGACTTAGGAGGGATCACTATCTTCTCAGCTACTTGCACTCGTCTGCACTGAAGTGTACTAGTCTGTGTTATCGATGGTATTCTTCTTCTTCCGATATATACCGCAGCATTAGCGAAATTAATCCAACAGTGGTTCTCCATGAGAAAATCCATTCCCAAGAGTATTTCCGTTACTTGTTCGCATACAATGAAGTTAACGTCCCTTCGACACTTCCGAGCAAATCTCACAGGTATTGTCACCTGTCCGACCACCGTTATCTCACTTCCATTTGCTGCTCGCAACACCTGAGGTGCTGGATCTAGCCTCAATCCTTCTGCTAAACTCTCTGGTAACAAGCTTACCTCAGAACCCGTGTCAATAAGGCACTTCTGCTCTTGGTCGTTAATTATACCTTTGATATACACTGATCTTTTCTTGCACTTCCCTCCGGTCATTCTTACTATGCTTCGGTTCTCAATTATCCTCCTGGGTGCTGTGCTTCCAGTCCTTCTGCACTCTTTTGCTAGATGTCCAACGCCCTGGCACTTATAACACTGCACTTTACTCTTCCAATTGAACTCAGGTCGATTCCTTTGATTGCCATAATTTATCGTTTTCGGCACCGTGACTGCCGCATCTCTGGTTTGCACGTGTTCTCTCGTCTGTCTGGGCACTGCACCTTCTGCCCTTAACAACTGTCGTTCCATATTAGCTTGCCATTTCTCCATGCTAAGCTTCTGTTCCGACATGAAGTCTCTCACCTGCTTCATCAGTTGCTCTGTCGCACTCTCTTCGTTCGTGGCTCTAACCTGCCGCTGATTATCCGGGTGTCTTCTCGCATTTGCGGGCACTTCCTCGGCTGCTCTCTTGTAGCTTTCTAACCTCAACGCCACCCTATACGTCTCGTCTAAAGACCGTGGCTCTCTCTCCCTGACTTTGAGCGAAAGCTCCTTATCCCACATCGCTTCTAGAAAAGCATCTCTTGCCACTATCTCGGTCGTGTCATTTATCGGTCCGGGAAAAGCCAACGCTGTAAGCTTCCTTATATCATGTAACAAGTCAGCCAAGCTCTCCTTGTATCCTTGCTTCCGGCACCGCAGCTGCGTTCTAAAAGTCTCCTGCTGCGCTTCTAATCCGTACCTTTGTCTTAGTCTTGCTATCAACTCCTTGTACGTTACATCCTCTCGAGCCCCAAAATCCCATAACAGCTGTGCTGGACCCTTTTCCAAAGCACACTGCAAAAAAGCTCCCTTATCCACGTCTGTCCACTCGTTGTACCTGGCACAGACCTCGAACTGACGTATGAACGTCTCCAACGGTATTGTACCGTCAAACTTATTTGGCTTCATCGGCGTGCGCTTGACAGCTTCACGCCATGATCCTAGTTCCTCCGTTTTTTCTAATTCAAACCTCGGTGTATCTGCACTTCTTTCCGGTGTTGGAGGCAGTTGTTTACTCGTCCGTTTTGGACGTGCACTGGTGCTCACTAACCCTGGTTCGAAGTTAATATCTTTCATCTTCGCCTTCACTGACTCTAGTTGATCCCGACTCAATGGAACCCTTCTTTCTTGAGACAATGACTCAAGCCTTGCTTTACTGCGGGAACTTTCGGGTGCCCATCCTCGCCCGAATCCACGGAAACTATCCTCGTACGGGTTGTAATGATCGATAGCCCGCCTACGGTGCTTATCATCAGCCTTCACTTTAAGTGACAGTTCTTTATCTATCAATGTCTCTAACAGTGAATTATGTTCAATGATTCCTGTTGTCTCATCGTCCATGTCCATGAGACACTTCAAATCATCTGGTTCAGGCTCCATAGCTTGGGTCATCATCTATACTCCTTTCCAAAACTTTACCTTACTCTACTTGGTGTGATTTACCCTTCAAAGCCTTTTCTTACTGCACTCAGTGCGCTTTACCCTTATACAGCCTACCCTTACTCCACTTAGTGCGCTTTTCCCCTTATGCAGCCTACCCCTACTTGAACTGATCTGACCCCACTTGAACTGATCTGACCCCACTTCTGCTGTACCAAATCTGTGGCGAAACCAGGCTATGACTTTACCAGATGACCTCACCCGGCTTCGTGCACAGTGTTTATCAATTATCTGTCTATTATTAGCTCTCTAGGCTCGTGGCGCTCGACCTAGGCTTTTTGGCTCTAGGGTTTATCAGTTCTCAGTTCTCAGTCCTTTCTTCCCTCGTTCCTGCTCTCAGATACCTTGTATCTCCTTTTACTGATACTTTCCTTCCTTCTCTAGCTATTGCTAGCCTATAACTCTTGCTAATGACTTCTCTGCTTTCACGGTTGGTACCGTCTCCTTGCTTCGACTGATACAACTGGTACCTCTCCTTTCGTCAGCCGGTACCGCTGGTACCTCTACCTTCTCAGCCGGTACCGCTGCTCTGACTATCCTCTACCGTGTACCGCTAACGCCTCTTCCCCTTCTCTCGCAGTCACCACCGCCGGTACCGTCTCTCCTTTATCTCAGGGGCGGGTACCGCTTGGTACCTCCTAACTTCAATGTCAGGTACCACCTGGCACCTTCTACTCTCACAGCGGTTACTACCTGTCACCGCTCCTGCCTTCCGTCGTCTTCGGTACCGCTTGGTACCGGAATCCTGCCTTCCGCCTTCGTCGGTACCGCCTGGTACCGGGATCCTTCCTTCCCTTCCTCCTTCGGTACTGCCTGGTACCGGGATCTCAAGGGGGACTTACTACCTATACGCCTCTACTATCGGCCTTCGGTACCACCTGGTACCGGGATCTCAAAGGGAATCTTACCTTCTATCCCTTTCCAACACACGCCGCCTCGGCAATCGGTCACGATCTGAGAAAGGGTCGCTATTTATACTGTTTCGGACTGGCTGGATAGGCTCTCAGTCATCTACTACCACCTCTCCCATAAGGCCGAGCCTCATTCATCGTACACTGCTTCGATGCCTTACTACCGCTCGGGCCACCCACTAGCCTCACATCATACTATCGGACTCCAGGCTACCTTATCATTAATATTCATGCGCTCTTGCTACCTATCTATAGTCTGGCTACTTATTAATTATTAATGCCCTTTTTTGGCCCTAGATTTAATTGTACTTAATTATTATATGATTTCTCCACATTACTATACCTTCGCCAGGCACATAGCGCTATACAAATTGACAATAATAATAATAATAATAATAATAATAATAATAATAATGGGTTTTGTAAATTACTGACCTGCAAAAGTCTTGAAACAAGACTAGTCTGCTTTATTATTTTTCCGTACAACGGCACTTTGCATCTCACATAGGCGACATAGCCCTGATATGCCTCCTTGTCTTTATAAAAAAATTAGCGTAAGGCTTCTGTACACATCAGATTTTAACTTAAGTCTGGTCGGAGAGCATCCGCTCAGTTATCCAACCTTAATCTTTCCATAATTTTATCGGAATCGTTTTTGGTCGACATTGTATAACAACGAATAGCAACGACGCGAACAGTAGTAGGCCTAAGCTACATTTAAAAAGTAGCCTAGACGGTTAGCTAGAAATGCACTGTGAAGAACGTAAACTATGAATGAATGTCTCGAGAGTTGATATGTACGTTAATATATGAAAAATGTATATTGCACATCTCGACCAGTACAAAGCAAATTTAGGCAATAAATTGGTTACTTCATAACCAAGACGCTCCAAATTCCCCAATAGGGCGCCTACCTCTTCAAAGGGGAACGGACATTCTCACCCTGGAAATAATCCCCCCGGACCTTGTCTCTCCTGGTAAACCTGATGAAATGAAACCCCCGATGTAATCCCCTTTGTTGTTTACTCAATGGGCTTTGACGAAATCTACTGGCACTGAAAGAGAATTAGAGTCGCTATCACTATTGAAATGTTCTCAATTGAAATCTTCTTTAAATCAAAATTGAAATCGTTTGCACTCACTTTAAAGGTCTCACCCATTCATTCTAGTCAATGTTCCTCATGGCTTTCCTATAAAGCCGGCGCTGGGGATTAAATGAAATGGAATCCGATGCGGGTTGTCTGGACTTTGAACTTGTAGGAAGCTGTCTACCGTGAGTGAATCTGATCTCTGATGTTAACTTCCTAACTTAGCGTTTCTGTTGATCAAAGCGGTAATTGCCGCTGTGGTCATCGGAAACCATGCCATAGCCATAAAATTCAGGGAGGTAATTTGAAAATGTAGCAAATAGCAATGCACCATGTGTATTTATTTGTGTCTGTGTGTGCGTGTTGCCAGTTGCCAGGATCAGCGGATAATCCGCGTCCGCCGGCTATTTGATACTTGGGTCCGCCAAGGTCCGCGGATCCATTAAATCCTTGCGGACCTGACTCCGCCTGCGGATCTATCCGCGATCCGCGCATCTCTGGTAGCAATCGCACGGAAAAAGAGAAAGACCTCACTGACAGCAGTCAATCATCACGAAGCGATTGCTATTTCGGAGGAGGCGAATTCACGACTGCCTTTCCTTTATCGTCTGTTAAGCATTTGCCGACGATAAAGAAGCTTCTCTCGTGAATATTCGACGTCAGAAGAAAAGAAAGGCCGTCATATTATTGATTTTAGGCTTAAATAGCTCTACAGCGATAAAGGATTAGCGGTTGCGTATTTCAACAGCGTGATTAGGGTTCTTATGTTTTTTGGCTCTTATGTCGAACGTCGAACCAAAGCAAGCACAGGTTTTGATTCAACGTTTTCAGTCTTGTGACGCTGCCGCTGTAAGTTTCGAACAAAGGCAGATACACGTAAGCTGTGCTGTAGCAAAAACAAACGTATACAGTAGAAGTTTCAGTAAGACAAATGTAAGTTCTTGCTGCTGGTTGGCTATGTTCATGATAATTTTGACAAATCTTTCATAATCTACGTATAACTCCCATATTGTGGGCTCACGCTTTTAAAGTTCATCAAGAGAAATTTCAATATAAGGACACATTTCTGCCATAATTCTAGAATCTCATTAAGTTTCGAAACTTTGATGTCTGAATATGTGGAATCTTGGAGAATTTCAGCCAAATCACTGCTTTCAAGAGATTCTCTGTGTTCTTGGAGTGATGCAAGCAAGGCGCTTTTAAAATGGATCTAATAAGAGCAGACTGAATTATATCACTCTATAACACAACTCGATAAGCGCACGCAGCGTCGATTAGGGTTCTTACAATCAATAATTTTGACTTCAACATGACGCCTCGTCTCTTTGTGTTCGCTCTTTTCTTCCTTTGAATCGTGATAATTTCTCTATTTCAGATCTTCAGCTCGGTTCACATTTCACCTTCTCGTCACTGTTCCATCTGCCTCTGTCACTGGCGGTCCATTCATAGCAGCACCAAACCCATCCACTTAGGCGCTTCTCCCCCTCGGCCCCTTCGTCCCCACCAGCCCCTTCAGCGGGAAATGCAATCTCTATTACCGGCAGACAGCGTGTCCGGTTGACTCCGCCATTTCACTCGACAGAAGCGGAAACGGAATTCAATTGAAGGACATGACGGCTGCCGACGACGACGACGACGACGACGAGCGACCCCTACCTACTCTATGATTGCCTTCAGAACAATGCATGCATTATATATATACATATATAATGCATGTATTATATATATATATATATATATATAACATGTATACATATGCATATATGCGTCTGTGTACGTGCTATATATAGGCGCATGTATTAAAAAGCGTGGTCTTCACACATGTAACTTATAGGCCTACATACCAGCATACAGTTAAACCCACTTCACCGCAACCATCACCCATACACACACTCCCACCCCAGTGACCCCACTCACCAATGCAGGCCCTTTATGATCACTGAAAATCCTGTTTGTTTAATCACGAGAGTGCTTTGTATAAATATTCATATTTAAGATGGTTACTTGAATCCGGGAAGACAAGCCACGGGCACACAAAAGTCAATGTGAAATTGCACGACAGATTGGCATTTCTTTCACTTATGGACCAGTTACTAATTTTAGCAATCAAACGTAAGAATTCATGTTTTGATTAACGCGTTCTACAACTAACCTGGATTTCTCTAGGTGACGCCGCTGAACTTTGAAATTTTAACGAAGAACTTAAATGGCTGCATTCAGGATATAATACTGCAGATGTAGGCCTACAAGAAATTTCATGCATTTTGACTCAAAATTTGTGAAAATAGTTACAATGAAACAGTGTGGTACCGGTTCTATTGCGCCACCCTGTACATATCATTATCATCATTATCGTTATTTTTCATTATCGTTACCACCATCAGTGGCATCCACAGTTTCAATCATTATTAGTTGGGACCTTATACTTAATGACATTTAAACAAAAATGGTTGGCATGATTACAGTTGCCCCCAACGACTTGCCAAATCCTAGAGCCGCCACTGCCATGCATGCAGTTTCAATCATTATTAGGATTATTTCAGACGTTTCCGGAATCATATACAGTAGACTAGATATGTTATAATTAGGCTATTTCTCGAAAGAAGAGAAGGCAGTCCCAGGCAAATTTAATGTGAACTTCCGAATCGAAATAACTGGAAATATTTAGCGACGGAATGATGCGAACATAGTAGGCCCTACAGCATCGTCATTGGCATTCAACGGGAGAACCAGTGCAATCTTGACTCTTGCGATGGTACGTGCAGGTGCTGCGTGTCGACTTTTCGGTTAAGACTGAATAATCGAATGAACGTGAGCAAGATTCCGTCTTTCAGTCTCCGTGTTCAACTCAATGTTTTGTCTAGCTGAGATTTATGCCTCATACATCATTTCTTCTGAAATATTTAACTCTCTCTTCTTTTTCTACTAATTTTCCGTCACTCTGTGTGCTTCGTACAAGAGCAGCTGCACGTGAATAATTCATTGCACATCAGTCTATGGTCGTAACGCACTTTCTTGGGGGTAGATTCAAAACCGTGAAACAATATTAACTGGCCACAAAGCCGCCTAAAATAGCAGACATCCGCTGTATTGCAAGCAATTCACATGTAAGCCTCTATCGTGCACGGCCGTAGGGAGACATGTGCAGAGAATGAAACGTTATGGAAAACTACACCATAAAACTCAAATGTAAACATCTCATAGACACATTTTCACACATTTTGCGCTTCTTTCGCTCAGTCCAAACGAGCAAAATTAAAGCTCGTCGCCATTTTATTTGGGAATCGCTAAAATCTCGTAGAGCGTTTTATTACAAATCTCTTCTGTCATCAAGTTTGTAGGTTCTCAGAAGTCGTTGGACATCTTTGGCCCACTTGTCTCCGGGTATCTTTTTACATCCATGCATAATACCTAACACCAGTGCCGTTTTGGGAATAAATATTTTCTGATACACAATAATAGTATGTAGTATTATAGGCGCTCATAATTATAATATTCCATGCGGCGATCAAATAGTATGCTATGTACTGTATGCTAATGAGGTAACCGCACTGGGCAAAACTATCATGAACTCACTAAATAACTGCTTAAATAAGTATTTGTATAAGATTTTTGGCAAGCGCTCTTAGTGAAATGTCACTGAGATACGAACTATTTTAAAAATAATTGATCCTGTTGCCATGCTCATTAGTAATCGGTATGCTAAATTTCTGGTTAATTTGTAGAGCCACTCAATGTTTTCTTAGTATGAGATATTGAGTATATGTGCCGAAATACATATAAGTTAAAAGTTATGCCTGGGTAAAATTTTCTGTCTTTTCTTTATGTCTCTTCTTTATGTCTCTGTAGTTAATAGTTCTGTTTGCATTGTGCTGTTTCCTGATTGTTTCGGTTTTTATTTGTGTTTGCCTGCTTGCTTTCTTTGGCTGCCGCAAGCGCGAAATAAAGACACGCGTAAGCTTATGAAACAGAAGCCGATACGGCCGCGTTTGGTTCGCATGTAAAAATAAAATGTACAAAAATCAAATGGAAAGAGAGAGACAGCAAACGGCACAGTTAAAAACGTAACGTTTTCACTTTTGAACCCAATGATGCGAGACCAATATAAACTAGTTTTAGGGTTTCCGGTACGCCGACCGGTTCGTACCGTCACAAAGAAGCACTGCACTAACGGAACGGACGATCAAAAATGAGATCATTCATCCGAAAACACAAACCAACTATTAAAAACATAAAAATGAATCATGCTAAGCGAGACATGGAGTCATGGATGTGTGGACTGATGCGAAACAGATGAGCGGAGAACTGGACAGCCTATCAGAGAGAGAGAGAGAGAGAGAGAGAGAGAGAGAGAGAGAGAGAGAGAGAGAGAGAGAGAGAGAGAGAGAGAGAGAGAGAGAGGTATTTCGTAGAGTGTTTTATTATATATACAAATCCCTTCTGTCATCAAGTTTGTAGGTTCTCAGAAGTCGTAGGACATCTCTGGCCATCTCTGGCCCACTTGTCTCCGGATATCTTTTTATATCCAGACAGCGTTAAGCTGCGAAGGTAAAAAAGTGGGTCTGGGGAAAGACCTACCCCAGATTAATGGCTTAGGCCTATACCATGCACCTACGTCGCTGATTGCCTAAGACCGGAGATAAGCGCCGGAACCCAACGCTCGGACTCGAGTGCGGGACCCACCTTTTACTTGTTAGGTAGCTTCAGAAGTAAAAAAGATCTTAACATTCCAAAGAAGTTCACAAAACACGATATCATGCCACGATGACGTTCTTTGGCTAAACGCCTTCATAGAGACTCAAATGATCAATTAAATGAGATTTTGAGATAAAGTCCTAAAAGAGACAAAACACGAATCCCTGTTGCTGTTACTCATACTCATTCTGTTGTCAAAGTTTAACTAAACAAAATGCACAAGAACTTTTACGGCACCATAGATCTAATCACACAGAGCCATCTGCAGTCAACGTAGGCAACGAATTGAGAACGAAAGTCTGTCGAGATGGAAACTGAAAGCAGAATAAATTGAATTAGCACATTACAAAAGAAAATAAAATCGTCAAATGGCGTCGAAATGAAGGAAGACCGGGTGAAGAAAGATGAGAATGACGGAGGAGCAGAGTCAGAAAATAGGAAACCCCATTATCACGATTGTAATAATGATGGTAATTTGGAAGAGAGAGAGAGAGAGAGAGAGAGAGAGAGAGAGAGAGAGAGAGAGAGAGAGAGAGAGAGAGAGAGAGAGAGAGAGAGAGAGAGAGAGAGAGAGAGAGAGAACCGAAGTACACGACATAAGACTGGAAAAAGAAATGAAGACCAGGAGATTCCATTAATCCGACATCGAGTGAGTAATTTGCTGGTAGAGGTTCTTCGTTCAGCCGGATGTAAGTTTAATAATGAACGGCAAAAATCATCGTGTCTTCTCCTCAGAAAAAGTTCCGCAAATGGATTTATGGAATGTAAAATTTTCCTCACAATGTCTTTATTGGTCTATTCAACATTAAATCCACATTTATGTCACAGGACATTGCAATTTAACCTTTATGATAGTGTAGGTAGCTACAGGTAAAGGGAATTAATAACCGTGGAAGAATTAACTGCGACGACGTAGGCCCCCTATGTAGGCCTACGCATAATAAAGACCAAAAAGGAACCAATCGGTCATTGTGTTAGCAAATTCGAAGACTTTTGTGGTTATTTTAGACAAATCTTCTCTGATCATAAGAATTCAACTGCAGACTCTTTGTTGCCGGTCATTTAAAATTTACCAGTCAGATGTAGGCTGCAGAGTACGACGTTCTTGTAACGAAACTGAATTTATTTTTCCATTAAGTGCGTTAGTGGATTTGTGAATTTTAATTTCCCTTGCGTTAAAGTACCTATCGAGTTCTCTACGAGCCTTTGGCTGCAAATCTCAATCACTGTTTGATTTAAACCGCGACTGAAATCTTTTGAAGCAAATTATCTTAAAAGCGTAAGATTTGGCCTGTTCCTGCCAATTTGAGATTCGTTCGAATTCGATGTATGAAATGTTTGAGGGGATGTCCATTAATTACGCCAACAAAATAGGGGAGAGGGTTCGAAAAGTTTGACAGTTGTTGACTGCAGGGAGGAGGGGTGAACAATTTCATTTTTACAAACAATCAAAAAATAGGAAATTTCATAGAATACTATTTATTGCAACGGAAAAACTTCGACAAGCAAACAAAGCAATAACCGCCACACTTTGACACTTGATGGACAAGGTCGACTCAGCCTTAATCGCTAGAAAACAAAAAATGAGTAGCAATGGCAAAAATAATAACCTTCTAAACTTTTTAGCCAACCCATCACTGATCTTTCAGGGACCCTATGGGCGTGAGCCTACGGGTGAAAACCTTTACTTACTTTACTGCAAAAATAATAACCTTCTAAACTTTTTAGCGGAACCCATCACTGATCTTTGGGGGAGGAGATCACAAGTTTTTGACATAATTATATGGGGTCACTGAAAGTTTGACAGTTGTTGACATGGGGAGTGGTCAAAAATGCCCAAAAATTGTTGACGAAATTAATGGACAGCTCCTTATATTGAATTGAATCGGCTCAAACCACTTCATTTTCAGCAGAAAGTTTTAGAATTTAATTTTAAAAACTCCTTTTGTCGTTTTGCCATTTGAGTCAATCAACTAAAAAACATATCAACGGTATATCACATTAGCTTAGCTGAATTGCATTTATTATTAATTATTGACAAAATTGTGATTTAATTAACTTAACAAAGTTCATAAACAGAGTTTTTAAAACTTGAAAATTTGAAACGGAAAGCTTATTGCTTATTAAATAATTAAATTCTCCGAAAGGAACCAGAATGGGCGTCAAACAGCGAGCAAACTCCACGAAGAAAGCGACGACTTTAAAATTTGAAAACAATCAATAATATCTACATGTGTCACTTGTTTTGGGCTAATTGCCTCCTGGTGCTAATTTTGAAATTCAATTAGGCTATTATCGCCGGCGTACTTAGTCCATATTCTGCTTTGTTTTTCTATTCGTCGCCATGGAGTGTCGAAGAGCTGATGAAGCATGCCTGCAAAATGGAAGGAGGCGACTGAATAAGCCGTACGGAGACTTAACTCACTGCCGAGACTGACGTTCGTCGACGTCAGGCGTCATAATCGCCATCGCCCGATGAATTATGCATGGCCAGGTAAAGGCGTCTACAAAGTCGACGAATATAATAAAGAAGAGGAGCTAGAATGAGAGGAATAGAAAGAGGAGGAGGATGGAGAAGAAGAAGAGGAAGAAGAAGAAGAAGACGAGCAAGAGGAAGAAGAGGCAGAGGAGAGAAGAAGAAGAAGAAGAAGAAGAAGAAGAAGAAGAAGAAGAAGAAGAAGAAGAAGAAAGAGGCAGAAGAAGAAGAAGAAGAAGAAGAAGAAGAAGAAGAAGAAGAAGAAGAAGAAGAAGAAGAAGAAGGAAGAGGCGAGAGTTGGTTGAAGTGATGCGACTGAAAAGGCTGTATCGTCATTACGGCGTCTCCCTCGCCTGCAACGAAAACACTTTATAAGATCACGAGTCGACTTCGTTCATTGCATCCGAGGACTCGAAACCGAAGAAGTGGCTCTGTAAATGCGGAGAACTTTGCTCAGCCATCGCCCCAACCGCGAAGCACTCTCGCTAGAGACATTCATTTTCGTCTGTAGGAACTTAACTGACCGGAACTGAGCCAAAGCTACCAAGAAATTTGCAGAGACCCCGAGAAGTAACTACAACCGGGACCTGATATTTCTGCGCGTCGTATGACATTGGTACGAGACGAGAAACGCCGCTGAGGGGTATGTGAATCGAGTGGCATACGGTCCCAGAGTCTGCTTAGGTCTCCTCCTTTCAACAGTTTCAACTACTGTAGTAAGCAAGCAAATGAGTCTCGCGAATTTCAAAAGCGCTTTCGAAAGCGGGTACCGTAGTAGCTGCTTATTCCCAGGCGCTTAATCTACAGTTGAAATAGCTTTAGCCGAAGTTTAGTGGTTAACCGGGCAAGGTCAATTTCGGAGATCAGTCAGAATGGGAGTGGAAAAGCAGCGAGACAGACTGTGAAAAAAGAAATAGAAAGTGACGTGAGTTAAAACTATAGATTCTATAGTACTAAGAATGTATTGCTGGAAAAATTGTCCTAAAGACTGTCTTAATTTCATAATGAAGCCAAAGTAAAGCACAGGAGGCGATTGTATTTGAAAGATTTAGAGATTAAAGAAAGTCCCGTTGTACTTCGGCTCAGCACAAGACGAATAGTGCCAGCCGGTGTTAGTATGGAACAAATTATTCAATTAATAATCTAGAGAGAGCAACGGCCCGCAGCACCTATCAAACTACTGCTTGAAGCGGAAATCGAGTGAGCGATAACAGATTAAATTTAAAATTTAATTATAATTCCAAAAATGAATTCCACCAAATGAGACCCGCCGATGTAATCCATAATATATAACGGTAATAGGCCCTATTAAGATTAAGATCACAAGTCTCTCCATTACAGTAGAGAAAATTGAAAGTAAAATCCAGCGGTTCGAAATGCGCATCTAGCCTGCATCACTGCTCCCTCAACAACCGTAGAAGTTAATAAAACCACGGCCTTACGGATAAAGGATCAAGCAAAGCTCAACGACCTCATCTACTTTGATTGCTACACATAAAATAGACCAGTGCTTCCCAAAGTGGTGGTCCGCGGACCGGTGCCGGTCCGCGAGCCCTTTGCCGGTCCGCAACGTGAGTTGAATATTTTCTCCTTTGAGGATTGTTTAGAACTGTTTAAAAACGAGATCACATAACACACACAAACCAGTGTTGTTTCAGTTAACTTTAACTGTAACTGAAATATCAGTTAACTGAAAAATAACAAATCAGTTAACTGTAACTGAAACTGTAACTGAAAAATGTCAATAAAATGGATTCCTCGATGAAAGCAACGTGTTCAGGCGCAATCTAACGTTTTATCGTTGCTTGCAACAGCAGTCGGCCGTTATTAATCTTTGCTAGCTCTAGTCTCCTTCCGCCAGAGCGATTCTGGACTGGAAATCGACCAGCATAATTATTGTTTGGCTATAAAACTAATTGGCCAAGCGTTGTTCTCCTACGTTCCAAAAGACTCCATGCGCTGTCGGTCAAAGTCGCCTTTCCGTTGATTCAACGCCTTCCTTCCTTTTGTACCAAAAAACACGAGGACCAAACTGACCAATTGGTCTCTACCCCAATCATTTGTCAATGTTTGGACGGAAAGTGGCCAAACAGATGCGAATTCAAGAGGTTTTGAGTAGCCAAATCGTCGTGTGAGATCCTCTCTAACTTAGAGCTCAGTAAGAAAATTAGAAATGTTAAAATGCTTAAAGAGCAACGGACTTCTCGGAACCTCTTCAATGTTGTTTGAAAATGAACAGAGCTTTCGCTTCAGAAATTATGTGGCTCAGAGCTAAACCTTAAGTGAATGAACAAGATAATGCGATTACTTTGATCATCACATCTCGTCGTACGACATTATGAGAGTGCGTATATATGAGCGATGCACGAAACCAATTGCAGAATTCTTTGATCATGCTAACGGACCGAATTGCCCTGTAGGTCTTGACATTCGTCGAGCGAACCGTATACGTGCCTCTGGGTAGTTAAATTTCATTACAAGATTTTAAGTGATTTATGGCGAAACCAGCGGGTCACGCTCTTTCAATGAACGCGACATAGACTATAATAATATTGCGCATTATTTCTGATAATCTGAGAGCTGTAAATAGTCAAAAATGAAAATCGAAGTAGGCCTATATTTCTATTTCTATATAGGCTAATTTAGCAACATACATTTGAAATGTTTTAGATGCTATTGTATAGTTTTATAGAGTCTAGGACTTATGCATTTCTACAAACACCAAGAATGTTTAAAGAACTTCAAACGCTGTCTAAATTTTCCAAGAAGAAATTTTTCATATAACAGTTAAATAACACGGTACGACAAATTTTAACGAAATTGTTGGTTAGACTTCACCTTTTGGTGAACCTATATAGATTTTCACGCGTTGAACATGGATATGTCCTAGAAAATGTTTTCAGCACGTAATGCTTTACAGAAAGGCTCAAATACACATTTACTGTACATGGCTTGGTGCCTCCAGTGACGCACCGATAAGTTCTATAATATAACTGATAATATAGAACCTATCGGTAGAATTTATAATGCTGCAAAATTAGCAGCATAAAAGAAACTTTTCGCTGCAATTTCCGTAAAACTAAATATATTTTAAAAGGCCGAACAAGAATATGTATTTGAAATTTCTGTACCACGTAAAAACTTTAAGAAAACTGTGATTAGGCATTTTACATTGTAATATCTGGACATATATACCTGAGGAGGCAGAATCATAGAACACATAAGATCGATTTTCGTGCTGCATTTAAGTTTAGGGGTCTGTAGTATAAACTGCATTGGTCATGGCTGTAAGTCAAAAATCTCATCTAAGAAGGTCACGAGAGGCTCACACACATGTACATGTAACTTTGCAAATTCCCCATTCGAGAATCCTTATTTAAAAATATGCAATTGCGCGTTTTAAAATATAAATTTATACTTTCTATAAATAGTCTTAGGCCTACCGTACGTGATGACAAATTTTTAAGACATCTACCAGGTGCACCAGAATTTATGAAGGAAACAAAATCTGTGTCGTGCAGCGTAATAATGCGATGGGTGACGCAGCACATCATGCCACGAATCTGACTGAGTCATTTAAGAGTGCTTATATTTTCCCATTTTATTTCTGCCATTTCCAATTTGCCAGAAATATTTCCAGGGAATGCGGGACGTTTTTCAGAGTAATAAGCGTAAAAAAATTCGACCGTGGACCGGAGCCGAGTGCTGCACCCACTCACATAACCTCGACTACTAGCTGTGTGAAAAAATCCTGCACGTTTATAAGTTTTATTTTTTTTTTTATGAATATCTGAATAACCATTAATGATTTAGACAAATAATATATTTCAACGGCAGAAAAGAATCAATTATTGATATTGTATCCTCATAAATTTTTGTGAGGGCTGTAATAAACGTCAGGAATAAGTTTTATCAAGTCCAGTCAATAGTTTTATCAAGTCCAGTCAACTCATATAGCGCTTTAATGGATTAATTATGGTCACACTCGATAAACTACAGGCCTACTTCTATACAATACTTTGGAGGCCGGGCTGACGCAATATTGGATGGATTGAAACAAAATTAAACTCCATGCGCCTGTTAAGTAACAAAACATCTTCCCGCAGACATCTTTGTTTTCTTCAAGTGCTTTCATTTTAAATTCTTATCTGCTTCCTAACATTTCAGTCGAGTCCAGAAATTCTATATGTCTGCTATTTGTCCAGGTCTTCAATATGCTAAACAGTGAAATAATTAAGAAAATTATTAGGTAATTAATAGGCGCATCGATATAATTCAATCTCCCAGCAACGAAACCATTAAAGAAGAAGCTTCATTTAATCTAAAAATACAGATTCTAACTCTGAGATCGAATGAAGTTTACTAAATTTATGGATCGCAATATAGGCTATAGACGGACGTCATGAAGAAGTAACAGAGCAACAAAAAACTTAAATCCATAGGCCTACTCACTGTACCGTTACGATGAATTTTCTAGGTGAAAATTTGGACTTCGCTAAGAATGAATCAACGTTTGTCATGTTTTGACAAAGAAGTGTCATGTTAAGCAATCAATTTTGGAACCAACAATTTAGAACGAGGCACTGGAGTAATTACTATCCGCGGATATTACATCGGATTACGAATGAGTGATTGGGCCTCGAAGGAGATTTAATCCTGAATAAGCATGAAAGCAGTCAGAACGAGTGCTTCATCCGCTTGATGCTAATTTCTTTTCCTTGGTATTCTACTCGTGTATTACTGCAATGCATGGCTCTACCTACATTAATCAAGGCTAGGATTTACCGACCTGCAATTAATACACACAACCTAATAAAGAAATTCAAGGCTTTGCTGTAAATGTAATTTGTGTAGATAGGTTCATGTTCTTGTTGGATCATAAAAATTAAAAATATAAACATAAAAAGGGATTTCAAAATGGAATTTTGACTTTTGTTCGTGTGTCCGATTTGCACTCATCATGTTCCTCATTTACTTGCTATCTTAACTAGCTCGACTACAACACAAAGGCTATATGAAAAACGCTATAACAAGTGGAAATCCAGGCTGTTCATCGAGACCAAAAACAAGAAATTTCAAGACAAGAATCAAAACTTTATAAGCGCTGTTAGGGGCTGTCCATTAATTACGTCAACAATTTAGGGGGGAGGGGGTTTGAAAAAGTTTGACAGTTGTTGACAGGGGAGGCGGGTCAAGAGAAGTTGACGTCAACAATTTCACTTTTTACAAATAATCAAAAACTAGGAAATTTCATGGAATACTACTTATTATAATGGAAAAAAGCATGCAAAAAAGGTCATAACCATCACATTTTGACAATCGACGAACAAAAAAGGGAAAAAATGGTCATCATCGCAAAAATATTAACCTTGTATTATTGGGACCCGTCATTGATCTGGGGGGGGTCTAAAAGTTTTTGACGTAATTATGGGGGGGGTAACTGAAAGTTGACAGTTGTTGACAAGGGGGAGGGGTCAAAAATTGCCCAAAAATTGTTGACATAATTAATGGACAGCTCCTTGAAACAAGATCACAGATGTCTAACGAATCAAAATATAATTGGATGCTAAAACGAGGACTAGGCCTACTTGCCTTATTTAATACTATTTGATCAACTGATAAACCGCTTTGCAGATTATCGCACCTTAATGTCTTGAAATTCGTCTAATAGCTCGCGGATGTTTATTGGGATAGTCACATTCTAACAGCGGTTCCGTGGTAATTCATAGCGTGTGACTAGAGGTTATAATGGGCATATGAAAAGTAGTCCCCGCTGTCCTACGCTCACGGTTGAAGCTGTTGAAACTGCTTTAAGCAAACTAAACAGAGGGAAAGTCTCGGATTTTTTACAATGCCACGTTTGAATACATTTTGTATGCACACCCAATTGTTATATTGTGCATTACTAATCTGTTCAATATGATAATTATGCATGCTGGTTGTGTCCAGAATGGATTTGGCAGAGGGATTATGATCCCCTTGCTGAACAATGGATGCTCAGATCCTGCGAAATGTGAAAATTATCGAGGAATTCACTTTAAGTCCTGTGATCTCGAAAATTTTTGAACATTGTTTCCTAGAAAATTTGAGTTATAGCCTCTACCTTATTACCTCGGATTTGCAGTTTGGGTCTGGGGTTGGACATGCAGATACTCTATACACCCTGGGGTGAGATATAAAATATTTGAAGTAGAACAATTCTACAGCTGTTATTTCTGCTCTGGACATATCCAAGGTGTTTGACAAAATTTGTAATCACGGGTTATTTTTAAAGTGATCTGGCATTGTTTCGTAGAAAATTTGAGCGTCCTCTACCTTATTTTTTCCAGGGGTTGGACAAAACAAGGTTTAGTGACGAAAGAAACAAGTAATTTTACTTTTTTTGATAAAATTTGTAATCATTTTTTTAAAGCTGGCACGTGGGCGTCCGCAGAAATGTTTCAGGGGTGCAAAACACCAAACTCTACATTTTTTCCAAGGGGGTGCAATTGCACCCCCTTGCACCTCCCTCCGGACGCCCATGAGCTGGCACATAGAGGAGCACCGTGGTGCTTTTTTTATATCCTTTTGGAATGTACTCTAAAATGTTATGCCAACGTTCTATGGAGGGTTAATGCTCTTTCAGAATCATACAATCTCTTGGCTGGGTTGCGTAATGGTGGCATTATCTCCTCTGTGCTTTTCTCGGTATGTATATATTAATGATCTAATAATTATTGCATTTTGCAAAATTCTGGCTATGGTTGTCATAGTGATGAACGTTTTTTTGGGGAGGGGTGTCTGGTGTGTGCAGATGACATCTTAATAATCGCACATTCTATTACTAGGATGCAACATACGTTAGATATATGTACTGATGAGTCGTATGATTTAGATCTTAGATTTACCACTAAAAAAGAAATCGATGGTTATGTGAGTTGGACATGCATGTCTGTGTGCGCCTCTTATATTGGATGGTGCTGCTTTACCTTATATACATGAGATTGGATATTTGGCGAATGCTGAAGTCCTGGCGTTACCTACTTCAAAACATTAAAAACTTTAAGGCAGACTGATTTTGGGGAGTATATATTATATACTCATACTGTATACGCCTCCCGGTCAGTGTGGGGAGGCGTATACTTATTTAGAAATGCATATCCTCGCATATTTAGAAATGCTATCCTCGGATACTCTTATAGACTACTCAGATTTCAGTGGTCCAAAGTAATGCTGCATGGAAGGGAGATTTTTCAAACGCAAACCGTATCACCGCTAATGAGGACATGACCATTGCTCATCTATGGAATTTTTCCTGCGAATGTGCCACGGGATGAAGTCGTCAGTTCCGTTTTCTGGAACATGCGTTGCACAGCTACGTGGCGTTTATTATAGGAAGATCACGCAACCTCCTAATAGCTTTCGGAGAGCGATCCCATAATAGACGCCCGTGCCTCCGGCGTAAGTGAACATGTTATCGAGTCAATATCACAGACTCAAACAAATCGATTCAACTATTCGTTTACTAATTTATCATTCTGGTATCAATCTTTCCTCGCTATTTTACAGTATACCGCCTGCGAACATTCTGAATTATTAAGACATTCGCGTTCAACAAGACTTCAGGCTACTTATTCATTACTCAATGTGCGTACGCCCAGTGGCGGTTCCAGGAATTCTTGGTGTGGAGATGAAAAAAATATAGGAAGTTGGTGGGGGATGCAAAGTTAAGACAAGAGAAATGAGATTTAAAAAGGTAATTCTCGGTATTTTCCCACTAAATGTTAATAAACCTTGCCGGAAAAGGCTGATAAGTAAAAAACGCCATTCACAGTATTTTTCATTAGATTTTTTTTATAAACTTACCGGGAAAATAACTTGGCAAGCAAAAAAGGTCATCCGCATTTACAAAAATATGTTGACAAGCAAAAAAACTCCGTTAGGGATGCATCCTCAGTCATCAACATGGTGGAATCGCCACTGAATGCCAATGTGGTTTCAGTTATTGATTATTTTTCAGTTAAAGTTACAGTTAAAGTTATTGAAATTAGTTTCCAGTTATAGTTAGGCCTACAGTTAAAGTTATTGTCATTTTTCAGTTACAGTTTCAGTTATAATTAATTATTTTTCAGTTATTTTCAGTTAATCGCCATTGAACACGTTAACGAAATTTTGATGATTTTTCTTAATAAGCAATAGGCCCTAACTCTATTCTCTCTAATTCATTGAAAAATCTACTTATATGCCCATATTTTCACATGCATGCAGAGATGGTCTTGGGTCCATTTTTTAGAACTCAACCCAAGCCACCATAACTGCCTAATTTTCTGACCCAACCCAACCAATAGATGCAAGAAACGTGATTGAAATACACGAGTAATGGCATCGGTGAGTTCTAGAATATCGCGATTTAAGGATTTGCCATTCACCCATTTTATCACAGGAAACCAGAACATGCATTAATAGCATTGTTAATAAATTATCTCGGTGGTTTCGAGTCTTGGCAGAATACATGACACGTTTATCTGATCTTAGTTGTTAAGGAATGTATGTGTCAGGCTGTCAGCACTGCTACAAGCAGGATGGGATATGGCAGTGCTGCTCCAACCAATTGCTGCTGAAGCGAAGGAGGAGGAGGAGGCAAAAGTTGGTGGTGAGCAATCTCAGAAGGTCATCCCCGGTGCTGGGCAGCGGAGGTTCTTATGCAATTTAGGGTGTGTGGGGGGACTGGACGTTCTCCCCTCTAGACCTAATCCCTCGGACATTACCCCCTCCCTCCGGTACACCCGATGAAATGACACCCTCGGAAATAATCCCCCCTTTGTTTTATTTAATAGGCTTTGACGAACTCTACTGGCGCTGTGATGAAAGAGAATTAAGTGTCGCTATCACTATTGAAATGTTTTCTATTGAAATCTTCTCTAAATCAAAATTGAAATCGTTTCTACTCACCGGTCTTTGATGCTTTCACCTATTCATTCTAGTCAATACTTCTCGTGATTTTCCTATAAATTCGCCGCTATGAAATTGGCTTTGGAAAGTTTGGACACCTAATTCGTTTTCAGCATTCTAGACTAATATACCAACGTTTCCCAACCCATCCCAAACCAAACCACCATAACTGCCTAAATTCCTGACCCAACCAAAGCCAGCCTATGAGTTAACCCAACCCATGGCCATCTCTGCATGCATGTCCATCAAAACATGACAAAAATAATTTCGGAAAATCGAGAGTTTCAATGTGTTTAATCGAAGATCTTTTTATGTGGCGTTTGACTTTTTAAGTTTGCCATTTTTCATTTATTTTAACTATTTCAGTTATTTATTTTTCAGTTACAGTTACAGTTATTGGTATTTTTCAGTTATAGTTATAGTTACAGTTACAGTTAACTGATTTGTTATTTTTAAGTTAACTGCTATTTCAGTTACAGTTACAGTTAACTGAAACCACACTGCTGCATGCGTACGCCTATAGCAACTAATTACTGAAATTAGAAAAACAGCCTTTTCTGTTTTCGGTCAAAATTTTTTATATTCTTTTCTATATGCTAGATCTTCCAACCCTAGACTAAAATTACCGGCCATTTTTTCTTCATATTTGTGACCTGGACTAAAATATGTCGAGCTTGAAGGGATGTTTGGGGAAAATTCCAGTGGTAATGTAGCAGTAGTGGGGAAATTCTTCCTCCTCGTCTGTTTCTTCCGTCTGTTTCGCTGTTTTCCATTCCGACTGATTCCCTGGTCTCTGTGAACTGAATCGGAGTACCATCGACTGCTGTTATCTTCATAAAGGCCTAATACAGCTTCTGTTATAAAATTACATAATTACCATTATTCTGTTCCTTTGTTTCTGATGCGTAAAATGCAAAGCTATGACCCGAAGATTTTAGATCGTCGTCTTTGCGTCGCAATCTCTCCTTAATTTCTGCGATTTCTAATTAGCCTTTCATTCTGAACTGACCAGCAATTACGCCAGCAACCAGCTCACCTGGTGAAAAGCAGTTATCGAATGAACACAGGTCATGACGTCGTAATGTTCTTACCTGCGTTTTGTTGCGAAATGCTCAGAAAAAGCTCATAAGAATTGACGACGACGACGACGACGACGAAGGATACGATCAATTCCAGGCGTCTTAGCGGCTGCTGCTTCTCAGTCTCTAGTCTGGTCTAATTCCGAACTAGTCTTGTCTACATATGTTTAACGCCTGCAATTGGCCTCAGGTGCGAAGCATTATCGGGCGAACAATGCCGTCAGCCACAGCGTAGGCCTCGACGCGTCGGCACCTCTGGCGCCAAATAAAGAATCCATAGAACTAGAATATTCTGTGTTGAAACGGTGTCCGCTCTCGTCACAGAAATTTTCAGTTTTCTGTCTGATTGTTATTCGTAAAGCATTCCAAAGCTTTTGTCACGCCTGCGCCGATGGACACGCCGCATGCACACACAGGGCGTACGGATGAACGTCATGCAGACGTCGTCTTCGTAAGGCAAGTCCTGCCATTTTGAAGAAATGGATTGGAAACTGCGATTACAAAATGCGGCCGTCTTAAAGCATTCGGCCAATTTCAGTCGAATAAGTGGCTCACTGTCTTATCCGATCAACTGCTGTTCATAGTTAAATTAGAAAACGACATTTAGACAGCTAACGCTGATGTCGCTAAAAATTATTCTGAAATCAAATAAATACGCATCGAGAAACCACTTGACAAGGTATACGCAGGGGCGTAGCCAGGAATTTGATTTGGGAGGGTATAAATATTTTGGGTGGGTATAAGATTAATGGCTGTA
Organism: Metaphire vulgaris; assembly: GCA_018105865.1. Classification (NCBI taxonomy): domain Eukaryota; kingdom Metazoa; phylum Annelida; class Clitellata; order Crassiclitellata; family Megascolecidae; genus Metaphire; species Metaphire vulgaris. Next base: position 10,231,971 of record CM030842.1, on the reverse strand, counting down.
TATTGAACTTAGTCACTTCAATTAAGTATCTAGGGGTTAACATAATTGCTGCAAAGAAATTTCAGTGTACATATGAGCATATGAAACTCAAATATGTTCGGGCATTTAACAGTATTTATTACAGATCAAAAGCATCAAACTCTGAGCTGGTGACTGTCGAGTTATTTAAGTCGTCTTGTCTACCAATTCTTATGTATGCTGTTGAAGTAACTGCACCTAATAAAACTAGCATGAATTTGCTGAACAACTGTATTAATAAGTGCCTATACAAGATTTTTCAATCATTTTTTGGCGTTGGTACTAGGCAAAATATCACTGTAATACGAACTATTTTTAAAATTGATCTGGTTGAAGTGATTGTTAGTAATCGGTATGCTAAATTTCTGGATAGTTTGTGTTTGTCTGTGTCTGGATAGTTTGTTTTTGTCTGTGTTTGAGAATATTAGAGACATTGAATATGTGTGTAATTTTGCAAAACATGTAAGCCATTTGGCTAAGTAAGGCTTTGCAATAGCTCTCTTTGCATCTTTGCATTGTGTTGGATTAGTCTTCTTGCTTATTTCTTTTGTTTTCTTTTCTTTTTTGGTTTGGTTCTGTGTTAATAAATTAATTGTCCTTTTAGCTGCAGTTAATGCGAAATAAAGATATATATATATATATATATATATATATATATAAATCTTAACTATAAACCACATAAACCATATAAACCACATATAACCACATGTAAATCAAATAAAAAACTTGAAGGTAGACTGATTTGGGAGGTATATATACCGATATAGCCCCCCCGTCGCTACGCCACTGGGTTTACGCAGGAGTGTTGTGCCGCCTACTGACCTGTTCAGTCTTTCGTTGTTTCCTAGTGCGCCATCGGCTGATGCCCGAGGCATTATGATAATGACAGTGGCGCCATATAAGGTTTTCGATTGATTGATAATCTTTGTTGTACTTAGACGATTTCTCATTCATAGAGAGCGGTAGTGTAAGAGAGATGTCAATAGAAATCTCATCTGTTGTCAACCAGCTATAACCTTTTAGACATTGAAATACTGAGTCAAACTTCATTTTGTCGTATTGATAAAATTCTAGCCAAGTCGGAATTTTCCACATTTAGACGATCACAAAGAAATCGATTTCTCTTGCAATGAAAGAATAAAGACGCTGTTGTTTAGAAAGTTCAGACTGTTCCGAATGCATCCTGTAGATTATTTAACAGATGCATTCTTAATGAAGTTATAGAACCAAGCCTATTATAACGTTGTAAAAACATTATATAAGCCTATAGTTTCCCAAAATTTGCCAAAAAGTTTTTTTATACGAAAAAGTTGACTAAATATTAAAACTTTAAAAGCTTTTAGAATTCCAAATGTTAGTAGCCAGTGCTTAAAAACGACGGATAACTGATTAGCCTACTAGCAGTGAAATATACTAGTGCATGAAGATATTTGAGCTAGAATTGAATGTCTGCGATTTACGACACTTACGCTATGAATGCAAAAACACTTGGTAATATTTGATCCACTCAAGTAAAATCGCTTCTTTGCCACTTTTAACATTTCGTGGTTTTGTAGATCATAGCCACTGACTCAACCTGAGTGTCTCACAAAGTCGATGTCACATTTTGCAACGCTTACGAACTTGACGTTTGTAATCAGGGCGGGTTTGTTGCATGTTTCACGCCTAGGCGACGTGTAACGTCTAGAAGCAGTACGAATGTAGCGTCTAACGACTGTCTATAATCATCTTTATTCGTGACAAGCACAGCATAAAAAGTAGTACACAACCAGTAGTACACAACCAAGGAAAACACAAATCAACTGAACAAAACTAAATAATAATTTTAAAAACACACACACACAAACCTAATAATAAACAAATAAACTAAGAACAAACTTTACACAGTACAGCCTCTGCCCTCAGACAAATTCTAGTAATGCACTGAGCAAAGTACAGTGGCTTCTTCTCATATCTATTAACAAAGGATACTTGTCGCTTTTCTACAATAGCATGCATACTATCCAAACCCGTCAGGACTCTGATATACTCGACATTATCTGCCTCACATGTTTTAAAAATTTTGCACACAACTACTCGAATCAGTCTGTCAAGAGCATTAAGAATACTTTTGTTTGGAAATGTGGCTTCCATACCATACAATACAATAGGTAGACAATAGCTCTCTCTCTCTATATATATATATATATAAGCCTATAGTTTCCCAAAATTTGCCAAAAAGTTTTTTTTATACGAAAAAGTTGACTAAATATTAAAACTTTAAAAGCTTTTAGAATTCCAAATGTTAGTAGCCAGTGCTTAAAAACTATGGTACTCGAGACCCGATATGGTAGTTATAGGCAGGCCTACTCAGTGGCGTAGCGAGGCAAAGTGCCGCTCGGGGCGAGAAAAAAGCGCCACCTCCGAAATTTTCCTGACAAGAAAAAAACGTTATCGACTTCCCGAAATTTCATGACAAGCAAAAAAACGTTATCGACTTCACGAAATTTCCTGACATGCAAAAAAACGTTATTAAAAGCAAAAAACGTTAAACAAATTAAAAATTTGAAAATCTCGAAAATGCCGCTCCGAGGGGAAATGCCGCCCGGGGCGGTTCGCCCCCACTGCCCCCTCACTACGCCACTGGCGGCCAAACTCTCTAGTCGCTGAAGACCGAAGGCTCTCCCGGGAACCTATAGTAGTTGCAGGTTTCTATAATCTATCTCTCGGTCTTTGGGCGGACGCGGCGATTCTAATAATTTTACCGAAGCTTTAGCGTCTTCTAGCCTAGCGCGTACTTTGTCCGTTTTACATGAATTAAAACTTTATTAATTAATTAAAATTAGTACAAAATACATTATTATAAACGCTAATTAATTAGATTAAATTATTAACTAACAAGTTTATGTAGTTAAGCAATCTTTATTAATAATTAGGAAATAATTAATAATAATAATAATAATAATAATAATAATAATAATAATAATAATAATGCTATCGCTATCTGTGGCACATGGTCGCCACACAATCAGTCTAATGAATCAATCAATCAATCAACTAACTCTACATATTTTTCATGTTATATTGATGCCATAACATAAACGCCGCCACCTCGACGGTTCGTGCTTCTGTTATTACCAGAGTTGACTATTGTAATAGTATTCTCTGGGGCCTGCCTAGCTACCAGTGGCGTAGCGTGACTTTTGGGGGCCCGGGGGCATCTTTTACATGGGGCTCCAGAGTTTTGAGTTGACGAGCAAAAAAAACGTTATCGTCTCCACCTTTTTAACCCTGACGAGCAAAAAAAGTCCTCAAAAAAGGGTTAAGTTTAAATTAGGGTTAATCCCTAACTTAACCATAGCTTAGACCCCGCCCGGGGCCGGGGGTAGTCAACAAAGTTCCCCCTCCCCGCCCCCTAGTTACGCCACTGCTAGCTACCGACATTGTCGACTTCAGATGATTCTAAATGCCTCCGCCCGAGTTATTTTTGGAGTAAGAAGGGGAGTACACATCTCACCATTCCTGAAAGACATATTACACTGGTTGCGCAATGCGCATTCCAGAGCGAATCGCCTTCAAGAGATGCATGTTAACGTTCCGAGCCTTGCACGATCCGTATTGTGGAGAATTTGTGATTTTACAGTTGTCGGTTAATATTATTGGCTACCGGAATCTACCGGGCCAAAACGCATAGCTACCAGAAAATGCACTACATAATTAGCTCACGATTGCCATTTCAAACTTCTCCATTCTGGCATCTAAGTTCATTTATAGCAATTTTCAATCGTATGAATCGATTCCTAATTATTTAAGCTAACTTTGTTGTTATAGGAATTTATTGGATGTTGATTATTTCAAGAGTTAGAGAGCGTTTAGTCGGAAGCGTCCGTCTGAGCCTATATTTTAACATTGTAGGTTTTTAAAATGCTTCATTTATCCTTCTAACTTAATATCTCATGAATTCCATTCTTATAAATGAATTCTCCAGATATTTTATGAGAATTGTATCGTAAAAGCAGAATTTTAGCACGATTGTTAATTAAGTTTGAGAGCGGTTTGTCGGAAGTCTCCGTCTGCCCGCTTAACATTGCGAGATAGGAGAATCTTTGTTCGCGCATAACTTAATGATTATAAGTGCTACAGAAGTCATGTTTATCTTAGCTCAAAGATAATTTTCTCGTGATTCGAATGATATAATTTGATAAGCAGTTGTGATATAATTCGTTTGTTAGAACTTGTTAAAGTTTAACATGTTGTCTATGGGACTTGATAACTCGGTTGTGATTGGTTGCGAAACCGTACTTTGTGAAGAACAATGACTCTGATTGGTTGGAGGTTCACCTACCTCTACCTCACCAGATATTTTCTATAAAAGAGCGAGCGCTCTGCGTGTTAATCGGTTCTGAACGGACCCCGTCCCAACAAGGACGGTCTGTTGATTGTGTTGGGAAGCCAAACAGCTTCGTTGCCCTCTAGAATAGAGGCCTAAAAACCTCTATAACCTAGAACGGCGGTTGATTGTGTTGGGAAGCCAAACAGCTTCGTGGCCTCAGCTTTGGCAGTTGAACTCTAGCAAACCACTAGGTTCACAGATCCAGTTGAGGGCTGTCACTTATAGTGCCCAGCTTTGGCAGTTGAACACTAGCAAACCACTAGGTTCACAGATCCAGTTGAGTGCTGTAGTGGCCGCAAATTTATTTGCGTATAGTTGTCACGGATATTATTTGCGGATATTTATTGCATGTTTAAATTGTGGACTGTTATAGAGTGAAGCTCGTATCGATGCACGACGGAGCTGAGAACATATAGTTAAGAGTCGTTCTATTGTCTGTTGGGACTTATGTTGTCGGAGCGTTATTAAAGTTAATGCAGTGAGATGTTCCATAGGGTAACTGTGTAAAAACATTGTTGTGAATGACATTGTTCAGTTATGAGAAGAACTTCTACATTTATTAAGCATAAGAATGAATTCTTCGGCATTAAATAATAAAGTTAATGTTTGTGTCCTCACAAGTTAGCTACGCCAGAAACGGGTAGGGGCCCATATTATTTTAAGCGAAGTCTCTCTCAGAATTATCCCCCTCGGTTATTTGTAAATTCGCTACAAATTGGTACCAGAAGTGGGGTCCCAAAACTTGTGAGAAGGCGTAGGTGAAAGTTGAAGCTCTTATGTACTTTGTGTATGAATTCGGTGTTAGCGGAACTATTGGAAATTCAGAAATTGTCCGAACTGATTGCTAATATGTTTATTGAATTTGAATGTTGATGACGAAGAGTCAATTGCTTGTTATTTTTGAACTGTAGAAGTTAAGGCTTTTACAAGTGTTCATGTATGCGGAGTTTTCTGAGTGGTCAGTTGTTGTTGTGATTTGTCAGTAGGAGTTTAGGCCCTTACAGGCATTTTTACGTCTGCGGAGATATCTGTGCGATCTTTTGGTAAGAGTTAAGGCTTTTACATACATGTCATGTCGGTAAGACTTTAGGCCCTTGTAGTCATTTTCATGTAACATAGATATCTAGAAATTTGTCGGTTGGAGTTAAGGCACTAGCGACAATTTCACGTTTGTAGGGGTATCCAGGTGATTTGTTCGTGGAAGCTAAGGCTTTACAAACATTTCATGGTTATGTAGTTATCTGAGTGATTATCATTATACATTGTTTGGAGTTATTTTCATGATTGGGAGTTTCGTTTTAACATGAGTAGAAGTTGAGGCTTTTACGCGCGTTTCATGTTATCGATTTATCGGAGTAACTTGTGGTAGAATGTTATTTGTGAGCATTGATGACGGATATTCTCATGCTTGGTAGATATCGTTTCAATGAGAGTAAAGTTAAGGCTTTTTGTGTACACTCTATGGTTGCGGATTTATTTGAGTGTCAGATGTTATTTGTCGAGGAGATAGCCCAATATTTTGAGATTTCACTTCGATATGGGTAGAAGTTCAGGCTTTACTAATTCTTTGTGATCAAAAGTTATTGGATAGCGTTAATGTCGGACTGTCATGTAGTTGTGAAGTTTTGAAGGAACATTACTAATGAAGTTCGTTCAGTGTTCGTTGCTATGATGATCATTATGGAGTTATCCGAGTGAATGTTCGTCGGATATAGCTTGATAGACGTTGAATGACGAGTTCATTGCTTGTAGTTCGTTAAAGTTTAGTGTATATATGATATGTATATGTTCGAATCGAGTATATTGTCGGTGTGTTTAATTACGACTTGATATAACGTTGTGCTTTGTGACTGTAAACTTTGTCCGAAGAAATAATGGAGACCGAACAACCGGCCACAAGATACAATCTGATCAACGTGATTGATGACGAATGGGTGGAGGAACAACTTTCGAGAGGACCTGTGAGTTCTTCTCCCGTGTTAGAGCCGCCTCCACTCGAGAGAAGGTCGATGCCAGATGAATTCGCTCGCAGTCGTTGCTGCGAGGAGGTGCCGTTATTGAACGCGCCAAGAACTCTTGCAACCGAGGTGTATGCCCCGAAGCAACAGCGGTCGACATTCACGTCAAGAATCAAGAAACAATTTATGAAGCCGGGCAGATTTGATGGTACCGGGTCTTTAGAATCGTTCGTAAAGCAGTTCGAAGTGTGTGCGAGACACAACGATTGGTCAGCGAGGGAGAAGGCAGATTTCCTCCAGTGTTCGCTTGAGAAATCGTCAGCTCAACTGTTGTGGGATTTTGGGGCACACGATGACATTTCGTATGAAAATTTAATCGAACGCCTGCGTCAGAGATATGGACTCGAATCCCAAGCAGGAACGTTCCGTACTCAGCTAAGATATCGTCGACAGCGAGAACGGGAAAGTCTTGCTGAACTACTTACAAGATGTCAGGAAGTTGGTGACTCTGGCATATCCAGCTCCCGCGAGCGAGATTACTGAAGCGATCGCCAGGGACGCTTTCTTAGATGCAATGAGAGACGGTGAACTTTCTTTAAAAGTCCGCGAAAGAGAACCTAGAACTCTAGATGAAACTTATAGGACGGCTGTTCGTTTAGAAGCTTATAAGAAATCGTCGTGCTATGACAATGCATACGACGACCCTCGACGCGACTCTCGTCGACAAATCCGAGCAACGAGACAAGATGATCCGTTGACTCAATTGGACGCAAAGTTGGATGATTTTATTCGAACTCATCGAGAAGAGCAAGATAGGTGGAAAAAGTCGGTAAAGTAAAGTAAAGTAAAGTAAAATCTCGTGGATTTCTATAGCGCCTTGGAAAGCAGCACAACAGCAGCTGCTTATTCTTAGGCGCTCAGCCTCTCTTAAAATAGCTATAGGAAAGGTGTGGGATCAGCCAGGCAATGGTCAATATCCGAAGGGCAGTGAGGCTAGGTTGTTACAGCTATGGCGGAAATGATTTAAGAAACAGGAAGGATTTAAGCTTAGACCTGAAGACTTGAGGAGATAGTGCAGGAATTATAGGAAATGAGGATTCAGATTTTATTGTTTGAAAGTGTCCAAGTGTGCGAAGGGAAGCTGGGATCGAGTTCCAGAGTTCAGGTGCAGCATATGAGAAGGCACGGTTGCAAATTTTCAGGGATGACTGATTTAGCGGGCGTGACAGAGTGAGATGAGATGACGAACGTGTGGGTCGAGGAGGCTGATGGGTTAATAGTGATCTAAGGTAGACAGGTTTTGATGACTGAAGTGAGCTATGTGTAAGTGTTATTATCTTATATTGGATACGTTCTGTTATTTTAAGCCAATGTAATGATTTTAGTATGGGTGAAATATGGGAGAATTTAGGTGACATAGTAACAGCACGAGCTATAGCATTTTGTATTGATTGCAATTTGTTGATGGAGGCTCTGGGAAGGTTATAATAGAGGGAGTTACAGTAATCTAATTTGGAGTGGACTATAGAGGTGGCGATTGTGGATGCAGTCTTAATATCAAGACAAGGACGTAGGCGACGAAGGTCACGAATATGAATAAAGCAGGCTTTTGAAAGTTGGGAGATTTGTGATTCGAAGTTTAGAAAAGAGTCAAATTTGAATCCGAGATTTCTAGCAGTTGGAACAGGGATTATTGTGGTGTCAGGAGCCAAAACTAGTTTAGGATTGTCAATTTTTTTGAGTTGCTGGGGTAGTCCGATTAAAAGAAACTCTGTCTTAGATGGGTTGAGAGCGAGGAGATTAGATGACATCCATGCAGAGATTGACGAGAATGCAGATTCAAGCTCAATAATAGAAGCATTGAATGAAAGAGGTGAGAAGGACAGGAATAGCTGAGTGTCATCGGCATAGAGTTGGTGATTTAATTTGAGGGAATTAATTAGAGATGAAAGTGGTGTGGTGTAAAGGCTGAACAGTACAGGCCGAGAACAGATCCTTGAGGCACTCCATAATCTATAATATGAGAAAGAGAAATTTGGCCAAGACAGGACACTTGAAAAGACCGAGATTTGAGATAAGATGCAAACCAGTTGTGAGCTTTTTCAGATATGCCAAACCAGAGAGAGAGTCGCTCGAGCAGAATTTTTGTGATCTATGGTATCAAATGCTGCAGAGAGATCAAGGAGACAAAGGCCAGTAACTTGTCGGAGACCAATTGCAGTTAAGAGTCTGTCATAAATGTAGGCGAGGACAGTTTCAGTTGAGTGATGTTTAGTGTAGGCAGATTGATGAGCATTATATAGTGAGTTACTTGAAAGGTGTTCATTCAGTCTGGAAAGCACAATTTTTCAGTAAGTTTTGATAGAAGTGAAAGATTTGAGATGGGGCGATAGTTATTGAGATCTTCTCTGTCAAGACCAGGCTTTTTTAGGAGAGGAGTGACAAAAGAGTTTTTGAATGCGGATGGGAAAGTGCCTGAGATAAGAGAGAGGTTGATGATTCTAGTTATAATAGGCGTAAGCACGGTGGCACACTGTTTGAGTAAAGACGTAGGTATGGGATCTAGGTCACATTGTTTGTTTGGCAAGGATAGTAGAAGTTTGGATACCTCTTCTTCAGTTGTAGGAGTGAAGCTGGATAAATTGCATGGAGGTTGTGGGGGAGGAGGATAATGAGGAGAGGTGGTTTGAGTAATAGTGAAAGACTTGAGGACACTGCGAATCTTGGAGATTTTTACAGAGAAGAACTTAGCAAAAGATTCAGCAAGTTCTGACAGGGAAATGGATTGAGGGAGAGCTTTTGAGGGAGAGGTTTTGAGTCTTTGCGATGGAAAAGATCATTTACAGTTTTCCAGAGCTTACGTGGATTTGAGCTATTTGTTGAAATTATGTTAGAATAGTACTTCTTTTTGGCAGATGTAAGGAGATTATGATAGCGGTTGGTGGTGGAACGAAGATTTAAAAGGTCAGATGGAGAATGTGTTTTATGGTAGGTTCGCTCAAGACGTCTGCGAAATGACTTGAAAGCATGAATGAAAGAGTTATACCAGGGTTTGCTGTTATGAGACGAAAAAGTTCTAGTGATGATAGGAGCATGTTTATTGAGAAGACCAGAAAGCACAGAATTGTATTTATCGATCAGTGATGACAGGGTAGTAGGGGTGTTAGTAATTAGGTCAGATGACTTAATGTTATCACAGAACAAGGCAATGTCAATTTTGTTGAGACGGCGGAATGAGTAGGTGCCACGAGGTGGAGGAGTTGGTGAGCAGATACTTAAAATGGTGAAGATGGGAAAATGATCAGATGGAGGGACTTGACTAATTGCTGAGATTGGAGATAATGATGAAGAAGATGACGTGATAAGTAGATCTAAAGTGTGTCCAAAAGTGTGAGTTGGAAGAGATATGTGTTGCGTGAGGTTTGTCTGTGTGAGCAGCTGCATGAATTGGGTAGTGTTAGGATCATCACTCTTGTCCACGTGTAAATTGAAGTCGCCAGTAATTAAGAATTCGTGTGGAGTTGTAGCTGCAGAGCCCAAAAAGAGTAAATTCATCAAGGAATGTCACAAATGAGGCTGAGTATTTTGATGATAATGGGGACGATAAATGTTAAAAATAGTTAGTTTTGAGAGAGGAAGATTGAGGGTGACTAATGAGCATTCAAATGAAGAGAAATTCATTGAAGAGGAATTGCTAATTTGTATATGATCACGAATGAGAAAAGCAGTGCCTCCACCTAGATTAGAAGAACAGTTGGTAAATTTTTTCAAACGGGGAAGCTCAAGAGGGAAAAGCCAGGTGGGGTTGCCTCGATCAACTGGCATGAAGTTGTAGACGGAGATACCCAGGTTTCAGTTAGTGCAACTATGTCTATGGCTGAGGAGTGAAGCAAGTGTATTGGAAAGAAGGGGTCTAATTTTGTGTTAGCAAGTTCGTGTAGTGAATGTGTGTGTTGAGAGTGCATATGTTGATGATGTTGATGCTGATGCTGATGTTGAGAGTGCATAGTGTCATGTGTGATTGGGATGGTCCGGGATTTGGGTGGATATCGCCTGAAAGAGCAAGAAGGATGATAATGATATCTGTGCGCCGGGTGAGATGGAAATGCGAACGAGCGAAGACTTAAGATGTGAACAACGGAGGATTAAGGAAAAGGAGATAGGAATTTTGTTTAAATGTGAGTATTGATCAACGGCAGTGCGGTAGGTCCAATGATTAATCGGTTTTCGTATATCAAGCTTCGGGGAAAATAAATGAACAGTTAGAATAAACAAATAGAGAGGAAATAATGTCATGATGTCAGGCTGAGATTAACGAGTAAAATAAAGTTGTGAAGAAAAGTCAAATTATCTTTCAGCTCATGCAGCGGCTCACAAGCTCAGCACGAGGTCAAAAGTGCAGCCAATATTAGTGTGGAGTAAAAATTTAATTTGTAAAAACTAAGAGAAGGCCTAAATTCAATTCAATTACAAATAGTAACGGTAATGAAATGAGCGATAATAGGTCATGTTGATTCTGAGTCTATAAATTCCGGTAAAGTTAAATAAAACTGGTTAAAGAAAAATATACCGACATAAACTGCAGGAAACAGCCTAAAAATTAAGAGTAAAAATTTTAACAATTCGCAAGAGCAACATTCAAATTTGTCGAGTTAATAAACAAACTGAAGAGAACAAAATCTCAAGCGACTAATCTGCGTCACTGCCCCTAGAACACTAGGTAGAAGATAGACTGCTTCAAAAGGAAACATTTGGCGGAATGAACACACATTCGATAAGAAGTAATAGCAGATCAGGTGCCGAGCTTATCACCTCCGTAGCAAACGAGCAAGTCGGGGGCCCTGCCACAAAAGGTTCGTCTGCTAGTGGTCGGCGAACAATTCGTTGTTACAATTGTCAGTGTTTAGGGCACGTAAGCCGGAACTGCAGAAAATCGCGAGTTGAAGATCGTGGATCGACGTCTATAAACTCCGTCGCGTTTTCGCCTACTAACAGATCCAGAAATCCACATTCAGTGTATGTACGTTGTGTGATCAACGTTATGGAATGTTGGGGTTTGATAGACAGGGGTGGACTGGAGTGTCCAAAGCGGCCCGGGACAAAAATCAAAAACGGCCCTAGCATTGCCTCTACGATCTTATTCGACTATTCACAAAAAACACAATTATCACATTCCTTGAACGATAACCCCCCCTCAAAGTCCGACCCACACCTCACAGCGGTGAGGGGGGTGGCAACGACCAAGTAGGGGATTGCCTGCTAGGGCTATGCCATCAGGGGTGAAAGTGCTTGCACTGAAGTACCTCCTCGGGCGTTACGCGAGGTGGACAGGCCTAGCAGGAACCCTGAAAACGGTCGGCTAACGTGGGCTCCGGTGAAGACCGGACAAGGGACAAAAGACCGGTTGACTAGACGGCACTGGGCAGCAGCGGTGCAATACGGTGGTAAATGGCGGACTAACCTTAGCATATGGTCTACGGCATATACCGACAAAGCAGCTTTGGCTGCACTGCGGTCGGCAGAGGATTTGGGACCCACCGACTAAAATCCCAACTGAGAGCTATGATGATGAGACGACAAAACAAAGTACACGTTATAGGAGTTGGTTCTGGAACCTCCAGGGAAGCAACTACCTCTTTGGCTACTGGAGAAGAGGCAGGGACGGCCACAGCTACCAAGGCACTTAATGATGCCTCAGGCCTAAACCCAGTGACTGGACGGTCTGAGACGGATGTCAGCATTGGAAAGCTGGACCGGCTCAACCTACGTGGAGAAACCGAATAGCAACATGGAATGTTCAGACCATGTACCAAATCGGGAAGTTATGCAATATAGTAAAGGAGATGAACCGTGCAAGATATCTATATTAGGCATCTCAGAAGCCAGATGGACGGGTAATGGTCAATTTACAACGAGCACTGGAGAACTGGTAGTATACTCAGGCGACGACAAACATCAAGCAGGTGTTGCAATGATCCTCAGCATCCACATTAGGTCAAGTCTGATAGCATATAGAGCAATTTGAATCGAATGCTTCATGTCAGGATACGGGCCTCTCCTTTCAACATCTCACTGTATCAAGTGTATGCACCAACCTCGGCAGCATCAGACCAAGAACAGGAAGAGTTTTACGACAGACTAAAAGAAGAAATTGATACCACACCTAGCCAAGATGTATTAATGATAATAGGAGACTTTAATGCAAAAGTTGGACAAAACAATCTAAACAAAGAAGTATGCCCATATGGGGTGGGAAAGATGAACGAACAGGGCGAAAGACTACTTGATTTCTGCATCGACAATGAACTTGTAATCACAAACACATTATTCAAGCACCATCACAGGAGATGTTATACTTGGAGCTCCCAGATGGCAACACAAGGAACCAGATTGACTATATACTCATCAAGAATAGGTTCAAAAAGTGCATTATCAACTCCCGGGCATACCCAGGAATGGACTGCGGATCGGATCACAACCTAGTTGGAGCCAGTGTTCGTTTGAGAATTCTGTAAGGAAAGAAGAAAATGCAGCAGAGAAGTCTATAACCTGGAAAAACTAGAGGATGAAGTAACAAAAACACAATTCCGGTTAGAAGTGGAACATAGATTTACCATCCTACAGTCACTAGACGAAGAATGTCCACCAGAAGAGCTGTGGCAAACGATGAAAGAGGGTTTCAAGGAGGTAGCTCAACAAGTAATTGGAAAACAAAGGAAAAGAACAAACTAACCATGGATAACTGAGACTACTCTAAAGTTGATGGAGGTCAGGAGGGAACTCAAAGCAAATAAATCTAAATCAGAAGAAGATCGCTTGGCATATGCCAAGGCAAAAGCAGAAGTGCAGACACAGGCCAGAAGAGATAAGAAGCAGTGGCTTGAGGAACAGTGCCAACAGATTGAGCAAGGAATTAAATCTAACAACACCAAACATGCTTTCAAAGTGATTAAAAACTTAAGGAGAGACTTTGCTCCAAGACAAAGAAACATCAAAGACAAGATGGGAAGGCTTTTGACAGATTTAGATGACATAAAGCGTAGGTGGAAAGAATATGCAGAGCAACTATATGAAGACGATCACACCAGTCAAGATGACAACATCGGCGCAGAGGAACAACCTGAAGAAAGGCCAAACCTGATCCTTGTAGATGAGGTACAGCACGCCATTAAAAGATTACCAAAAGGAAAGGCTGCAGGATATGATGACTTACCAGCAGAGATAATAAAACTGGATAGCGATGTAATAGCGCAAGGATTTTGCCGACTATGCAACAAGATACTGGAAACTGGTGAATGGCCAGAAGACTGGAGACGATCAATATTTGTTCCCATTGCAAAAGTCAAAGGCACAACAAACTGCGAGGATTACAGAACTATAGCGTTAATCAGTCACGCCAGCAAAATACTTTTGAGAATCTTATTAAATAGAATGCAAAGACAAGCAGAAAATGAGCTTTCGGATGTGCAGATGGGTTTCGAAAAGGAGTTGGCACAAGGGACCAAATTTTCAATCTAAGACTAATAATGGAAAAAGCTAGAGAGATGTCAGTACCGCTGTACATGGCATTCATAGACTATAAAAAGCGTTTGATTCAGTACAGCACACAAAGCTCTGGAAAATACTAAAGGGAATGGGATTATGCCATGCCACAGTTGACATAATTCAAAAAATTGTATAAGGAACAACAAGCTACTGTAAGAGTGGACAAAGAAACAACAGGTTGGTTTATGATTGGAAAAGGCCTACGACAGGGCTGCCTTATCTCCCTATGTCATTTAATTGCTATTCAGAACACATAATGAGATGTTCAGCAGATGAACTTCCAGATACAGGAATTAACATCAGTGGACGAAAGTGATTAACAACCTGAGATATGCTGATGACATAGTTTTGATAGCAACTTCGCCAAATTCATTGCAGGAACTGGTAGATAAAGTGGATTTTGTATCGAGAGAACTTGGTCTTGAAATTAGCATTAAAAACAAAGGTAATGGTAGCTACAGACAAAAGGATCAAAATCAATATCATGTGTCGTGGGCAACCTATCGAACAAGTGGAAACCTTCCGTTATCTTGGTTCATTAATTACAGAGGATAATGACTGCAGCTCTGAAATAAGATCAAGGCTTGGCATGGGGCGTTCAGCCATAAAGACACTCACTACTGTTTGGAAGGATCGGTCGCTCAGTCTGCACATAAAGAAACGCCTGATGGAAGCATTGGTCTGGCCCATTGCAACATATGGAGCTGAAGCTTGGACAGTGAAAAAGGCAGATCAGAAAAGAATCAATGCTTTGAGATGACAGCTTTCAGAAGAATGATGTCCATCAGCTGGAAAGAACATAGAACAAATGCCTCAATCATAGAAGAACTTGGGGAAAATAGGCGTCTATACTCAGTTATCAAATTTAGGAAACTGAAATACTTTGGTCACATAGTGCGAGCTGACAATTTATGTATGTAACGATACTGCATGGCAGAATTAACGGCAAGAGGAAGAGAGGACGGCCTGCGTGAGACGATGGACGGATGATATTGTGGAATGGACAAAACAACCAATTATCAATTGCATCAGAACTGCAAAAGACAGAGTCACGTGGAGAACCTTGTCATCAGCCTGCATAGCCTCCGACCCTCAGCAATGAGGATGGACGATACCATACCATACCATACCATGAACGATAACTAAGACCACGTTTTCCAATCACTTTCAAAATCTCTATTACTCTCTCCAGCACTTGTCTTTTTTCTTTAACTTGTTGATCCCTAATTTTTTTCTGCTGAGAGAATAACAAGCTATAAATGTCTCTTTCTTTTACAGACATGATATGAGCTTCTACACACTTCTCGTGAAATTTGCTGTTTTCGTGCTCCTCTATTCTTTGATGCACATGTTTCCAAGAATTCATACCTTCTGTGAATGAGTTCACATCGCCAGTCTTGCTATAAGCTAAGCATACTGTGCAAAACAGAGCTTTCGATTCTTCACCATACGATAACCAATTCCTATTGATACCATCGCTTCTGCAAAATACCCGATGAGCATTAGTAAATGGCAGATTAGTTTCACTCGCTTTTGGTTGTATTGGGTGAAAGTTAAAAAAATGTTTGTAAATTATTCTCTTCAGGACGTTTGAAATAATTGTAACTGGTGTCGTTTTTTCGTCGATAACTGAACTGTCATTTTCAGAATTTTTATTTGTCGGCATTTCTTTCGTCATCGTTGTGTTGTCAGTTTCGAGATGTACGAAGGCGTCGATGGGAAAAAAGTTTGACGGCACTACTGAATGGCTGTTGACATCATTACGAGTTTCTTCCGGTTCTGGTTGTGTACTTGTTGAAGCTGCTTGTTTACTGATGGTCTCTTCGCTTGCAGCAGGAGTAACTTTGAATAAATCTACTAGATTTCGGTACTTAGCTCCATCTTCAGCAAAAAGTTTTAGTTTCTTATCTCTTACTTTTTCCGCACCACCTTTACATTTACGTTTACAATTCAAATCACTCATTACCGTATTTTTAATAACTAATAATTATTCATTTATCAATCTTTATAGTTTATTTCACATTTTCAACTTCCGCCAAACTCCCGACCAAAGACTACTAATAGTAGTTTACTACGCGGCCACGCGGGACTACATTAACGTCTTTGTTTTCGTCTAATTTTTATTGCGCGTAACTGATAAGCGATTTTTACCATATTTTTAACATTGTGACTAACTTACTAAGTTCCTCCTCTGGCGGCCCACCGGGATTTTTCCCGGGGTCCCGGCGGCCCAGTCCACCCCTGTTGATAGATACCGGATCAGAGGTTAATTTACTGCCTTCGTCGATAGCTTCAGGGTTGCCACTAGCCAATTGTTCGCAGAAGTTATATACAGCTAACGATCAAGAAATTCTCGTAAAAGATGAAGTCACAACGAGGGTGAAATTCAACTGTAGATGTAAGAAGCTCATTACATTCGCCGTGTCAGATCAAGTTCAAGAAGTGATGTTTGGCATGAAATTCTTGTCAAGTTGCCGATTGAGGTTAAAACAAGGTAAACTGTTCGTGGGACGTAGTCAACTGCCGTTAGTGCAACGAAATGGAGCAGAATGGTGTCATAGAGTGGTCGCAGTAAATCGTATGGAGGTGTTTCCTCATTCGTCGGAGGTTGTTGCCTCTACAGTTGTTAACGGAGAATCTGGACGAGTCAGTTCTCGCGTTGGTTGCCAAGTAGAGCAATCAAAGGTACTCGACACTCCAGAAGATGAAGACACAGTGAAAGTTCTAGGCTTTCAAATTGAAGATGCTGCTCAGGGAAATTTCGTAACAGTTGAAGTCCATCAGCCGGAACAGTCAGGAGAAGCAGAGTTTATCTCGGCGGAAGTACCTCAAATTACACAACAGAAATCACTTGAAGACACACAAGACGACCCGATAGTTGAATCGTCAGCCAGTGTGTCAGATTTTATGGAAATACAGAAGAGAAGTCTGGATGAATGGATGAAATCCATGGATGAAAGGATGGCCGGCAAAGGAAGCATTATCCCCAGTGAAACATTCGTAGAACCTGAATTGACTGCAACGAATTCCGACGATCGAAAATCCAAACATGCGACTGAGGCTAAAGTCCTTTCCAGTCGTCAGAAACCTCCTATAAAGAAAAATAGGAAGGTGCGTTGGTAGTTACTTACGCAAAGATCTTCAGAAGTTTAGGCTTTGAAGAGTTTTCAGAACTAAGTGGTTTTAATAGTTTCTTCGATTTTACTGTATAGTTTTGAATGAGGGCATTCAAAGTACTAAGTCGGGGGCATTGTGGAGAATTTGTGATTTTACAGTTGTCGGTTAATATTATTGGCTACCGGAATCTACCGGGCCAAAACGCATAGCTACCAGAAAATGCACTACATAATTAGCTCACGATTGCCATTTCAAACTTCTCCATTCTGGCATCTAAGTTCATTTATATCAATTTTCAATCGTATGAATCGATTCCTAATTATTTAAGCTAACTTTGTTGTTATAGGAATTTATTGGATGTTGATTATTTCAAGAGTTAGAGAGCGTTTAGTCGGAAGCGTCCGTCTGAGCCTATATTTTAACATTGTAGGTTTTAAAATGCTTCATTTATCCTTCTAACTTAATATCTCATGAATTCCATTCTTATAAATGAATTCTCCAGATATTTTATGAGAATTGTATCGTAAAAGCAGAATTTTAGCACGATTGTTAATTAAGTTTGAGAGCGGTTTGTCGGAAGTCTCCGTCTGCCCGCTTAACATTGCGAGATAGGAGAATCTTTGTTCGCGCATAACTTAATGATTATAAGTGCTACAGAAGTCATGTTTATCTTAGCTCAAAGATAATTTTCTCGTGATTCGAATGATATAATTTGATAAGCAGTTGTGATATAATTCGTTTGTTAGAACTTGTTAAAGTTTAACATGTTGTCTATGGGACTTGATAACTCGGTTGTGATTGGTTGCGAAACCGTACTTTGTGAAGAACAATGACTCTGATTGGTTGGAGGTTCACCTACCTCTACCTCACCAGATATTTTCTATAAAAGAGCGAGCGCTCTGCGTGTTAATCGGTTCTGAACGGACCCCCGTCCCAACAAGGACGGTCTGTTGATTGTGTTGGGAAGCCAAACAGCTTCGTTGCCCTCTAGAATAGAGGCCTAAAAAACCTCTATAACCTAGAACGGCGGTTGATTGTGTTGGGAAGCCAAACAGCTTCGTGGCCTCAGCTTTGGCAGTTGAACTCTAGCAAACCACTAGGTTCACAGATCCAGTTGAGGGCTGTCACTTATAGTGCCCAGCTTTGGCAGTTGAACACTAGCAAACCACTAGGTTCACAGATCCAGTTGAGTGCTGTAGTGGCCGCAAATTTATTTGCGTATAGTTGTCACGGATATTATTTGCGGATATTTATTGCATGTTTAAATTGTGGACTGTTATAGAGTGAAGCTCGTATCGATGCACGACGGAGCTGAGAACATATAGTTAAGAGTCGTTCTATTGTCTGTTGGGACTTATGTTGTCGGAGCGTTATTAAAGTTAATGCAGTGAGATGTTCCATAGGGTAACTGTGTAAAAACATTGTTGTGAATGACATTGTTCAGTTATGAGAAGAACTTCTACATTTATTAAGCATAAGAATGAATTCTTCGGCATTAAATAATAAAGTTAATGTTTGTGTCCTCACAAGTTAGCTACGCCAGAAACGGGTAGGGGCCCATATTATTTTAAGCGAAGTCTCTCTCAGAATTATCCCCCTCGGTTATTTGTAAATTCGCTACAGTATCTCCCGGACTACTTAGTAGCCATGGTTCACCGACTTCCGTCTACTAACAGGCGTCTTCAGCTCAGATCCGGGCGAGATGTCAAGTTGGTCGTTCCTCCTCCTTCACGCAAGGAAATACTATTCTTTGGAATGCGTTACCTAGTGACGTAGCAATAGAGTCGAACCCGGAATTATTCGCAAAGAAACTCAAAACTCACCTTTATCAGACGTCGTATGAACTGTAAAGCGCTCCTGACTTTGGCATTCTTCCATGTTTTTGTGCTATAGAAATTGACTTGTTAACTAACTAACTAACTAAATAACTAACTAACTTTAACTATCATAACAGTCTTTTCACACAGACTAACGCCTCCTAAACCACATTATTGTTGTTAGTGTGGCGACCATGTGCCACAGATAGCATTATTATTATTATTATTATTATTATTATTATTATTATTATTATTATTATTATTATTATTATTATTGATTGCTTAACTGTATAACTTGTTAGTTAATTAATTAATAAAGTTTTAATTCATGTAAAACGGACAGAGCACGCGCGCTAGGCTAAGACGCTAAGGCTTCGGTAAAATTATTAGAATCGCCACGGCCGCCCAAAGACCGAGAGATAAGTTGTATAAACCGGCAACGACTTATGGTTCCCGAGCCTTCGGTCTTTAGCAACTAGAGAGTTTGGCCGCTGAAAGACCGTCGCCTGTTTGACAGAGGCTGCGCGGAGACGGCGGCTGGCTGGCTGCTGACGAAGGAACAGGCGGTTGGAGCGATGGAAAGAAGGAGAGAAACGCAGCGGTCGGCCGGCTGTGTAGTCGATGCGTACGCCTGAACACTGGCGCCCGGGCTACCAGGGGTGGTTAGCGAAGGGCTGGGCCCGTAGACGGGGTCGCTTACCACCGATAACGACGACACTGCCTCCTAGGTCCTGCTCTGACGGCATCTAAGCGGACGTGGCCCTACAGCTTGAAATTCCGCCTAAAGAGCGGCGCCCGGGGAACAAGGTCCTGACGGCGATGCGCGTCGCCGGCGGCGAAGAGCCCTTCGCCGCCGCCGACGACGCCCGGGGGGTGGGTCCGAAGTTAAGCTTCCTGACGGATAAAATGCGTAGATAGGGACATTTGGGAGCGAGCGCCCTCAAGGGCTGGTTCTAAAAATCGAAAATCTCCTAAATATGGGAATTTATGTAGCCCGCGTCACTAGGCGGACGCAGGCGGCTGTTGAACTAAAGTTCGCTTGAGACGCGCGCCCATCTGGCAGGAGCTATTGCCGCGTCGCTTGGCCGTAGGCGAAGCCCCTGATCACCGCTAAGGAAATCGTTCTTAAGCAAGTCCCTACTTTTTCCTATTGACGGTAACTACGCGGAAATACAGACTACAGTTTAAAAATCCGCCTAAGTGTCCGTCAAAAAGTTTCAAAACTCTGAAAATTGTCAGTCACTAACATCACATGTACTTTTCGCAGTGTGGTCGCTTATACTGTGAAGCGATAGAGTAAAGAAAGCACAGCGATTGAAAGCGAGTATTTGGAGCCCGTTTAAAGTGCTAAAGCTTATCGTTTCATACTGACGTATCAAAGGCTATTGATTGCAGTTCCTGTGCGCTAGTTATTGTGGCTGCCGGACTGCGTCTAGCTACCGCGTCTTTGTCCGTGTTACCAGTGTTGCCACTGTAGCCATTTTGTCATTGTTGCTTGGTTTATTAATAGGCCTAAATAAAAATAAACCTATAAAGGCAAGTTGTGTTCGTGTCTTTGAAAGTCGCTGTGACGCCGGAGTCTCAGCGCACTGTCCGTGAAGGTGAGCCTTGGCTGTGATGACCCTCGCCTACCTGAGGTCACGTTAGTGCCCAGGAGGTCAATTCTGAGCCAAGGGAGGAGACAGACGCCCGCCTGTCGTAAAGGCGCGGGGAGACAGTTTGGGTGAATCGACGGCCAAGGAAAAGAGTGGACCGCCGTCCATTCAGGCACGGCTAACCTCGGGTTTGGTGAAAGCGTGTGAGGAAGCCAAGAGACAACGCCGCCTGTCTATAAGAGAGCGGGAAACGGCTAGATTGCCGAGAATGAAGAGACGTGGGGCCAAGTCGAAGCCAGAGACCAGGAATACCTATCGAAATCGCTTAAGGCGCCGAGACCAAGCGGTGGCCAGCGATAAGAGGCATGAGTTAAAGGGTCTCTCGGACGAGGCCGGAGCCGGAACGGATAGAGAGTCAGAGGAGGAAAACGAGAACCCTACGTTGAGGAGCGGCCATCCTCAGTGTGCTGCCTGCCCGGCAGCCGCGGACACCTCCTCTGATGTCGGAGAGCCGGAAAGGGAAAGTGACGCCGCCGATCAGGCAGAGTCGGCGGCTGATGGCGATCGGGAGACCGAGCGGGCGTTGGGGGCCGCCCGACCGCTGGCCGCGCTACGAGACCGCGAGCCGCCGGGGTCGCCACATTATTATTATTATTGTTGTTGTTGTTGTTGTTGTTGTTATTATTATTATGATTCTGATTTTGATGATGATGCTTATTATTATTATTATTATTATTATTATTATTATTATTATTATTATTATTATTATTGTCAATTAGTGCAATAGGTTATACTAATAAAAAGTAATCAATAAACATATATAAAAATGATAATAGGCCTACATTAATTATCAGATGAAATAAATTATTAAAATTTTTATTATAAAATAACTAAATAGTAATAAACATAATAATAACTATTATTATTAGGATCATTATTATTAATTTTTATATCTATAATTTGTTCATCGTGCTTTTTACTCACTTAGACGTCGTGATCACCGTACACGGACGAAATATTTCAACCGGTGGGACAAAATATTTCAACCGGTGGGACGAAATATTTCAACCGGTGGGACGAAATATTTCAACCGGTGGGACGAAATATTTCAACCGGTGGGACGAAATATTTCAACCGGTGGGACGAAATATTTCAACCGGTGGGACGAAATATTTCAACCGGTGGGACTGGGACGATATAGGCTAATTCAACCGGTGGGACGAAATATTTCTACCCAGCCGGACGAAATATTTCGACCGGCGGACAATTTATTTCTTACACGGACGAAATATTCTACCCCGCCGGACATTCTGTTTTTCGGACACTCTATTTCGCTACACCGGCTATTCCTACACCTGAGTTCGTTCCATCTCATTATGTTCCTAGAGCAAGCAACCAACGATTCTTAATTTCGGCCTACAGTCAGAGAGCGCCGTGACCACGAGGCAAGTGCTTCAGAGTGACACGGACCACACGGTCAACGGGGGCGGCGGCGAGTAACGCTGTTAGGCCTACATAGCTTCAGTGGCGTAACGCCGATGGGGGGATGCGGGCGCCAAAATCGATTCCAAATTTGTTTGAATGTAGTGTTTCTCACTTGGATATGTATTTACTATATATATATTGGAAAAACTCACCGCAGTAACATCCGAAACATTCTGACAAGCAGGCCTGAGGAGAGGAGGTGCATTTTGAATTGATTGTAGTTTGTTGATGGAAGCTTTTGGGAGGTTATAGTAAAGGAAGTTGCAGTAGTCTAGTTTGGAATAGACTAGTGTAGTGGCGATCGTGGAGGCAGTTTTGGAGTAAAATCAAGGACGAAGGCGACTTAGGTCACATATTATAGGCCTATGGGCGTAGCAGGCTTTCGAAAGTTGAGAGATTTGTGAATTTGTGAATTGTGAATTTGTCAAAATTTAAAGATGAATCAAATTTGATTTTGAAACCAAGATTTTTGCAGTATGAGCAGGAGTTATTGTGGTGTCTGGAGCCAAAACTAGCTTAGGACTGTCAACTTTGTGTAGTCTGATTGTTTTTTTTTTTTTTTTTTTTTAGGCCTATACCGATATGCTCCCCGTCGCTACGCCCCTGATGAGAATGCTATTGAATTGGATGATGAAAACAGATGCACGGCGTTACAAACCAATGCAGAAATCTACGCACTAAGTTTTCAGTAAATAACGGTTTAGAAATATCTTGGAAAATTGAAAGATCTTTAAACCCATTCAGTACATAAGGGGCCATCCATAAAGTACGCCACGCCATTTCTGACAGTTTTTATCCCCACGCCACTCCACATTGTCACAGCCTGTCACAAATCTCGACCTCTCCCTATTAAAGTGTCGTCCACAAATTACGTCAGGCACGTTTTCTATTTAGGCCTAATAGATTCGAGTTTTTCGTTCAATTGTCAGCAGCGAACCAGATATTCAACTTCTGGCAATGATAATGATTTATAACACCATGTGACATCTTCTGTTAGAATACATCCATAAAAAGGGAAAGTAAAATAATTAACAGCCCATGTTTCAGGTTTCATATGTACTGAAAGTATGACGTCACAGTTATCTTTTCCCCTCCTCTGTCACAAACTGTCACACTTTCTTAGACCACTCCCCTGAGGGTGACGTATTTTATGGACGAGACTTAACATTCGTTTGTCTCATTCGACTCATTAAGTAAGCAAGTAAGTAAAATCTGGCGAATCTCTTTAGCGCTAATTCATTGCGGATCTTAGCTTAGCAGCAAGATTAGGCTAAAATTTAATCTAGATTTCGCCAAATATCTTTTTCGGCAATTTAAAGGACAATAGGGGCCTATTTCTGTTCTTAAAAGGTATCAGACTGTAACGTTTAGTTAAATTTCCTAAGGGATTTCAAAACTATAAATGCGTCTTCAGTTCTTTGATTATATTTTATTGATAAGATATTAAAGAAAGCTTCTCTTTGAAAAAATAAATTATAAGAAAAGAAATCAAAGTAGAGGTAAGACACAGGGAGTAATGGAAACAATGGAGCCCTGAACTTGCCCCAGGACAGAGAACATGATGATGACGACGACGACGACGACGACGACGACGACGATGATGATGATGATGATGATGATGATGATGATGATGATGATGATGATGATGATGATGATGATGATGATGATGATGATGATGATGATGATGATGATGAAAATGTCAATAGATATCGTAACGCTTTGAAAGTTTGAGTTCAACCCCAAATAATTAGACCTACCACAATTGTAGGAGATGTTTGAAAATCGAACGAGGCCCGGATCGGCTTAAAGACCGTCTTGAATAATGAATATTGCTCTCGGCACGCAACAGATCTTTATTATGCCAAAACCCGGTTAACTTTAAAATTCAAAAACGTCAGGCATTCTCTTCAAGTTTCATTTATCATATGTGCTGACAGTCGGTCATTATTAATTTATTATACCGTCAACTGCAATATAATGTCTTATCAATTAGGCAGTCTACTACTACCCGACTTTTAAAATATACAATAGTGGTATAATAATTATTATAACAATTGATACACACTACGAGAGACAGGGAGAAATGGAGGTCCAGTGTTTTATCCAGACCCTAGACCTTTGGAGGGCAGGGGCTTCTATCCCTATTGAAGGCGGGCGCAGTGTGCGCCCGGGAAAAAATGGGGGGGGGATATTTTGCTTTCAACGCCATTATATAAACTTATTAAACTAGCTATCAATAAGCTAAATGATGCTACTTATCTGAACTGAACCGACACTGATATTGATTCGAAATAACACCGATCGTGACTTAATCAGTGGCGTCATTTGGGGGCAGGAGGCGTGGCCCCCAAGGAAATGAAAAAATTAATTTATAATGCATTAATGCGCAAAAATTGCAAAAATTGCCAAAAATATTAAAAAATTGCAAATTTGCCAACATTGGCCCTAAAATTTGCCAAAATTGACCAAAATTTGCCAAAATTTTGAAAAAATTTGCAAAAATGCGTAAGATTTGCAAAAATTGCTAAAATTTGCCAAAAATTTGCGAAAAAATTATCTCACCTCCAAGAAAAGCGTGAAATGACGCTACTGGACGTAATCAATGGTACATGATAGCTATGCCTAATCTTCTTCAGGTGTCATGTATTTCTACGTTGACGACTATGGACTTCCATTTCTCTCTGTTGTGTGTTGCTTGTATTAATTCCAATTCTGTAGTCACCCCCTTTACATCAGTCAGTAAGCTGCTGATATACGTCGATCATTCTTTGTCTTCCTCTTGATCTTTTGCCTTCGACTTTTCCAGTAGTTACCAGGTTTTCTATGCCTTTCTTCCTCATTATATGTCCAAAAAATTGAAGTTGTCTTTTACGTATTGTAGATAGCAATTTTCTTTGTGTACCTGCCATTTCGAGTACTAATTCATTTGTTTTCTTTTCAGTCCAAGATATTTTCAACATTTTTCTTAAGAACCACATCTCTGCAGCTTGAAGCTTTTTCTTCATGACTTTAGAGATAGTCTATGCCTAATACAAAGGATAAAAAGCTGAAAATAATACTAAGTCCACAAGGGAGCAAATTAGCAAGGGGAATTTGTAATTTGGAGGGATTTGTATTTTTAGGGGGGAATTGAGCCCGGCTTCAAGGGGGATAGAAGCCGCTGTTGGAGGGGAGAGGGGTGGGGTAAATTGACTTGACTGGACTTGCTGGAGGGAAAAGACACAGTTCAATAAAAAATTTGTGTCAGTGCTGAAATTTGAAATTTAGGAGGGAGAATTTTGCAGACTTGGAGTCCTCGAGGCCGTGGCCTTGGCCTCGAGGCGCCTCGAGGCCAAGTGACGCTGGCCTTGGCCTTGGCCTTGGCCTCGGACCTGCTGGCCTTGGCCTTGGCCTTGGCCTCGGACCTGCTGGCCTTGGCCTTGGCCTTGGCCTCGGGTACAAGTCCTCGGCCTTGGCCTTGGCCTCGGGTACAAGTCCTCGGCCTTGGCCTTGGCCTCGGGTACAAGTCCTCGGCCTTGGCCTTGGCCTCGGGATACAAGTCCTCGGCCTTGTGTACTCGAGGCCAAGCCCTCACACCTTGGAATTAAACAAGAAAATCGCGCATTCAAAATGTTGGAAGTGACGAATAATATCTGAACAAAACGTCCTCTGTTCAATCCAAACGGTAGACCCTGACAAACGGTAGACCCTGAGAATTCCTGCTAGCTCTAGTAGCTAGTAATTATGTTGCTTGCATTGACAAGGCTGCCATTGTTTGAAGCGAACATTGCCTCAGGGATTGAAGTAGGCATTCGGACCAGATAATTATTGGGTTTCTTGCTAATAAAAGTATTAAAAGGCTTGAACCTAAATGAATATATGGCGTCTATTTTAGAGCAGTTCTAGACAGCGGCGGCTTCATAGGGGGCCAGGGTTTATTGTCTCTAAAGTATTACAGAGACACCTGCGAGAGCTGCATCTGCTTAGGCTAAGGAGGTTGTAGACTGATCGCACTTGGAAAAGAAACGGTGCCGTAGTGACAGCAATCTCTGCTGTAGGCCTATCTATTGCTATTAAAGTTTGTAAGTAAAAATACGCAAAAGCAAAGAATATGGCCACAAATGAGCCTAGCATTTTGAAGTTTGCTTTCACCGATTTCAAAATAATAAATGAAAGAAAGTGGTCCGCGAAGTGCAAGCATTGTCGCGAAATAATAAGTGAAACTCGAGGAACTTCAAGTGGGTTCAAGAAACATCTGGATATAAAACACGAGACTGGCAAACAGCTACAAAACATCAAAAGGTATTTTAATTTTATTTTTAAAACATGGTTGGTAGTAGGTAGTAGGTACTGGACCTTACTGCCATGGACGCCAATCCATAAGGAGCCAGGGCACCCAATAATTCGGGTAGGGGGCCCAGCACTTGTTTGGCCCCAAAATTTCAATATTTTGACGTTTAATCTGCCCAAATCGAGTGTTGGCCCTGATCAGCGCGCGATTTGCAGGGAAAGGGGGGATTTTACCCCACTGTCCATGTACATCCCTTCCACTGAGGTGGCTACTGCAGGGCCGTTTTAAGGTCTTCGTAGGCTTTGGGCACTCTCATATTCGTAGGCCCTCCTCAACTTAAACCTCCAAGTTGCCAACTACGCAACCAACTGTGGATTAAACTGTAGAGTTTAACGCTTCTGCATTATTTCATGACCGTGTTTAACGGAGGCGTCATTTGGAGGCAGGGGCGTGGCTCCAAGGAAATGAAGAAATAATGTAACAAATAAATAAATGTAAAATGTGCGAAAAATTTGTCAAAAATTTGGCAAAACATACCTAAAAATTTGGCCAAAAACGCCAAATATCTGCTGGCCTTGGCCTTGGCCTCGGACCTACTGGCCTTGGCCTTGGCCTTGGCCTCGGACCTCCTGGCCTTGGCCTTGGCCTTGGCCTCGGACCTCCTGGCCTTGGCCTCGGACCTCCTTGGCCTTGGCCTTGGCCTTGGACCTCCTGGCCTTGGCCTCGCCTTGGCCTCGACAGTTGTGGCCTCGACTCCAAGTCTGGAATTTTGAGGTTTGGGGAAAATCTCCCATGTCGGGCCTGGATAAAACACTGCAGTGTGGAGGTCCATAGTCGCCAACGTTGAAATACATGGCTCCTAAAAAAGAAGCTTGTTTGCATGACTGCTGAATGATGCAGTTGGCTAAGATAAGATAATCATCTTATCATCTAAGGTTTGATTACGTGATTTAGCGATTTTTATGCATTATGGGCGTGATTTTTGAGTATCGTTAATAACCTTGAACTAAGACTAGGATATCAGATTGGACGGGAACAAGTCCGAACAACAGTGTTTCTCAGTTCTCACACATGGCAGTCCCTACTGAACCACTTTAAACCTTGTTATATTGTTATATTATATAAGGCTATGATTTGTAGGCCTATTCCTAATTAGCCTTGAGTACAGCGTGGCTTGTCTGGCTGTTGTATCCGCGTTCGTTGGGCAGAAGGCGATTGAAGGGGCGAACTGATGCTGAGACCTCGTTAATTAGACAGCAGCTACCAGGAAGTAAAGAAACTGTCAGCTTACGTGAATGTTTGCGATTAGATCAGTGTACCGATTTACAATACTGTTCGATATATCGTAGCGTTGCTTTGTCTTTAAGCTATTTTCTATCGAAGCAATGAATTGGCGTTATAGAAGCTGATTGAACTAAATGGGATATTTGTTTCGGGAGTCTAACTTTTTGTGTAGGCTAACAACAAATAAATTGAGATCGTCATATAATAATGGCGACTTTAGACTGTGTTGAGTGCTTGAGAATCGAGAATCGAACTCGCCCGCAAAAGCAACGTGTACGTAAATACTTAACTGAATTCCAATTACTGTATCAGTTCTGTTATATGTTATTGCAGTGGTTATCAACCGTGGTCCGCGGACCAAAAGTGGTCCGCGAGAGGGGGTCTAGTGGTTCGCGGCAAATTCTGAAAAAACGTTAATAAAAATTAGACATATTTCGGGGAGGTGTAGGTTGTATGATCGAAGAGAATACGGAATTTGCGAATAACTTCTTGACGAGCCTTGTTTCCCCGAATTTCTACATATTCCCCTACATCGGAACCCTGGCCACGCCACTGAACTTTATTCCTGGTAATAGTATTGCGATCCATCTCAATGCATATGAAGGCGAATTGATGCTACAATATATTCGGCCTAGAGCAGCAGCATTCAATATGTGCGAAATACATTGATTTTAACATGATTTATATGTCGTTTTAAAATCAATCAGTGTAATGACGTCATCAACTTCCGGTTATTTGAAATGCGTAGTACATCCAGGGTACACTGACTAGATCGAGATGTAAAGATTATCTGGCGAACTTCATTAAGGGTGGTAGATTTAAAGGAAAGAAGAGGAGTTGGTGGGGATTTTGGAAAAGAGAAACCTGTTGAAGAAATGTTCTGAAATTTTAGGCAGATATTAGATAATTTATCAGAGAAAAATTTGCAGAAAACATCTGGCAGTGATGATAAAGAGTAGGAACCAGGTGTGACATTTGACTTTTCTCTGTGAAGAATGCTATTTAGAGATTTCCAAAGCAGGCGAGGATTAGAAGAATTTTGTGTGACAAGATTAGTTAAATAGGTTGGACTTGGTTAAAGAAATCAATTTATGGACAATTTTGCACTGTTCTCTAAATTTTTTCTTATCACTCAGTAGACGAGAAGATTTCCATTGTCGTTCCAATTGGCTGCGACATCTCTTAGCAACTTAGCCTCAGCAATGTCAGCATTGAATCATGGACCCAGGACAAAGGCAGTGATGTGACCAAGGCAGTCCAGTACAAGGCCAAGGCCAAGGCCAAGACACTAACCCTCAAGACCAAGGCCAAGACCAAGACTCTGAGCTTCAAGGCCAAGGCCAAGGCCGAGGCAGTGACCTTAAGACATTTCACTCAAGGCCAAGGCCAGGCCAAGGCTTCGGTCCATTTTAACTATCAGCAGGGTAACACTCGTAATGTAATATAAATATGAAATATGTACACTACAGCAGCGCTGACGATTGTTACACTATTGTACTATGTGAAAGAGCTAACACCACAGCCTACTAATAAACTAGCCAATCTTGTTGTTTTGTAAATGTGTATTAATGCAGTGAACATTTTAGTTATTATGATCTGCATTCTGCAATCAGCTTTTGGTTTTTCAGTTACTTGCAGCTATAATAATAAAGATGTTGTCATTATTTAAACAAAACCCTGTTCATTTTACTCATTTGCCATTGCAAAGCAAAAACATCAACGTTTCAAGCAGCTCATTCCCAAACCTGGCTTGATCTCTAAAATCCTCCTTTGAAAATACTTTTCAATGGGGTCGAGTTGCAGGCACACAAAGAAGCCTAGAAAACAGTGGCCTCAAGCTCATGAAATTCCTCTCAGCAAAAATGTAGTAGTCAGAATCTGGATCAAACGAATCACTGTTGATTGTACACATGTAGTAATGACAAACTATAGCTGCCATCAGTGCCTTGTGATGTGACCAAGGCACTTGCTTCCAAGACCAAGGCCAAGTCCAAGGCACTAACCCAGAGGCCAAGACCAAGACCAAGACATTAGACCTCAAGACCATTGGCTTGAATCATGGGCCAAGACCCAGGACAAAGGATTAAAAACCCAAGCTGCTAACAGAGAAGGGTGGTGCCACTGGGACCCAGGACCTGCTATTGGGCAGAGAACTTAAGAGGAAGAGGAAGAGAGATCATTATCTATACTTAAAATGTTATGGATGTCTTGGATGGCATGGTTGGCTGTAGATTGATGTAGAACAGGGTTCTGAGGTTACATAATTCTGAATGTATGATGTGCTTATGCCCATTATTTGAATGACAGCCTTTCTTAAACTACAGTAAATTGATTTCAGATTTATTGGCTGCTGCTGCACTGGTCAGATGGTTCGGTGGCAGAGACAGAAAAGTCTCATTCTGCCTTACTTGATTTCAGAGTAAGATTTATTTGTTCCATAAATTTGATGAATTTTTCATTGATATAATCTCTTATGCCCTTGATACGTTGAGGCCTTTGTCAGTAATTTGTATTGTTAGATGTTATTGTTAGATGTCAAACACTTACTTACTGATCTACAATTCAACGATCCTTTTGGTGCTTCTTACTTTGTTGTGTAGATCTTTTAGTAGTTAGAAGTTCATTATATAATAAATGCATGTTTTCACATAAACATCTTATAATACAAATCTGTAAGCCTGATCGGTCTTTCTTCAAGATGTATATTCTGCTTTATGTTGTATATAATTTGCACTTCCTTGATGGTATTTGCTATGTAGATTTCATTTTGGTTCACCACATTTCAAAACAGATTGTGGTTGTTGCTGCTGATGTTTCTTGTTACATGGTTATTTTTCCTACCAAACTGTTAAACACTACAACATATAAGAGCTGCCTGCCACTATTTTTTCCAAATTTTTTCCAAATTTATTATTATTATTACATGACCAGCATCATAAACAAAAATACATGTCTCAAGAAACTTAACTAACATATGCTAGAAAAGAATCAAAATTAACACTAGAATACAAATTATTTAGTAACTAAACAGTTGTGAACTTGAGATTATAATTTAGCATAGAAAGTAATTAGCTGATCAGAGGTTGATTATAATAAAATGAGTGATGGATAACCTAAGGGAAAAGAATCCCATAAGGTGGTTATCCCAATTTGAAGTTATGGTTGAATGGCAGAAAAAATTATGAGTGATTAGTGTATGTGTAGGTAAATGTATGTTAGATGAAGAAGTGATGTTAAAAGTAATGAGCTAGAATATATATTTCATTAATAGACGTGTAACTAAAATCCATATAGAATAATTAGTGTTAAAATCAGTTCAATTGGTTTAAGTTATTATACTTGATTTAGTATCAGGAATTTTTTAACATTACATTTAAATAAAGAGAGATTATTATAATTCTATCTGAAATAGAAAGGAAGTCTGTTGCATTAAAGAGACCATTCAGCTGTTTTTTTGCTTGAATTCTCATATTGATGTGATGTTTCAATTTATCTACAGATTCCTAGTCATAATTACTTTGATTCATTTTAAGTTGACTATTATCCAGAAGACCATAGTACTTACATATGCTGAGAGAATGTGTGTGCATCTTATTTTAGAAAACCCTCAAGAAGAATTATGGTGACAGCCGTGATATTCATATACCTGAAGTACCATGTAATAATCTTTGTTGAGTACTATATTTGGCTGGATTGCTATTATTATATATTTTTATGTTTAGATTTGTGATGACTTTACCAGAGTTCCATTTGAAATTGGATTTTTAAAAGAAAACTTGCATTATTTTTGAAGAGAAAGTGTTAGATTTTATTTGATTTAAAATGCTTGCAGTTATGTTTCTCTTTATGAAAGTATTGCTGTTATATTGCTACAGGCAAGATTTTAAGTTATTTGCTATAATCATAAGTAGGCTTAATTAGCAAAGTAATAAAAGTTTATTTGTCTTTCATCAGCTTTGAAGATGTTTGAGATTTGCAATGCATCAAAAAAAGATGAAAAGCGAAAGAAATCAGTGAATGAATTTTTCATGGTAAGAGTAAGAACTAGATAGATACGACATTGAAATGTCACTGGATGTCTTCTGTGAACTAAAGAGGTCTTCAGAATTTGAGCTTAATTCTGAGTTTAATATGAAATTGACACCAAATTTTAATTTTTCTGCTGTGCTAATAAAATTCATATTTTCCACAGATTTTTGGTTGCTGATTTCAAATATAAAATCACTTTTGTTTAGCATGTTCAGGTTCTAAGAAGGTTGAAATTGAAGTTTATATTCTAATCATAAATATGCAAAATTGCAGCAATAATAGCTTCTCACAAGAGCTTTAAGTTTGATAAAATCACTGTTCTGGAAACATTAAGATAATGATTTTCATTAGGCTTGGGATGAATTCAGAGTGCAAGTACCTGGGCCTTGAGTACAAGTACGAGTATCTTGGTCCCAAGTACAAGTATGAGTACAAGTATATGGGTGGTGTAAAAAATTTCAAAAATAATGGAGTCAGGTTCCCACCTGAAAATATTTAACCTCTACTGGAGTGGTGAGCCTCAACCAGTAGAAGTTAAGCCATCCCAACCTCCAGCAAATCAAGCATTGGTCCAGAATTTGTATGCCTGTGCTGTCCATAAATATCTAAAATAAAGAGTATAGGGTACTTTCCCGTTATCCGGACCCCAGTGAAGAGATATTAGGGTTAGGGTTAGGGTGAGGGTTAGGGTGAGTGTTAGAGTTTTAGCCTAACCATAACCCTAACCCTCACCCTAACACTAACCCTAACCCTAACCACCACCCTAACCCTAAGCATTTCTTAGTATCTCTTCACTGGGGTCCGGATAACGGGAAAGTACTGAGTATAGCATTGTTATTTCAGACAACTGGCAAAAAGACAAATCAGAAAATAATTGTTGAAATTCAAATATATGAATGTAATGTAGTCAACGTGATTTCTATAGCTCTGGTGGAAGCTTAATTCTTATAAATTAACTTTTCTTCAGCACTTTCTTAGTTTTATTTCCTTTCTGTCCTGTTCTGTGTTCCTGTGACTAACTTGTTGTACATATTTTGATAATTGTATTTTGCTGCTTTGTCAGCTATTTATTATGAAGTTGAAGAACTAGCAATACTCGACTTTATTTGAGAACTTTGAACAGTAGGCTTAATGAAAGAGTAGATCTTAAATCTATTACCTCCCAGAACTTAAATAGAATTTGTATGACATTTAAGCTGTTATTGAGTTTCATAATTAGTCTGTCCTTACTTAAATATCTTTCAATGGAAAACCTGCAGTAAATCCAGAATGCACAATAAAAGGTACACTCCATAGGCTCAGCGCCCGTATGGAGAACCGAAGGGTTAGCGCCTTCAGTTTTACATAGCAACAGCTGAATGAGGGTGGTTGCTAGCCTTTCCCTCGCCGTCTTTCCTTCCACCGAGTTAACACCTGATGTACTCATTCACAGCTGAGTTGACTGGGGGCGCTTGGAACAGAAACAACCGAAAAGTTTCTGCTGTGGCCGGGAGTTGAACCACGGACCTCAAGATTGGCAGACCAGTGCGCTAACCACTGCTCCAACGCACACCCACTGCATATTGTTAATTGTTTATAAAATTTGACATCCTAAAGTGAATACACTTGTCTATTGTTTAATGGCTAATAAGGAAAGGAATATGGAAAACAGACATTGAAGTGAACAGATTTTTACAATCAGGGCCGCCGAGAGGGGAGGGGGAATGCACAGGGGTCCGGCGGTCTGCAGAGGACCCAGGCTGGTGATGATGATATATTAACAATAGCCTGAACCCTGAGAAAGACTGACGAGCAAAAAAAGGTCATTATCTGCGTCGTGAGCACAGGGGCCTGGCGAATGTGAGGGGACCTGGGCCGATCATGTATTGACACCCTAAACAACCCTACAAGCAAAAAATATCATTAACAGTTTTTGGCACTTGTTAGGGACCCATGATTACCCTTTTCACAGGGGCCCGGAATTTCTTTCAGCTGGCCTGTTTATAATATTGCAGTACTAATTTTCTGCATTGAACTTTTTCATCTAATGAATGTCTAATGAATCAGTGAAAAGATGTATAAAGTATGAGTAAATGACATACGGGTGTGCAGAACAATGTCTGAAATTACACGTGAAGGTCAGACCTTATGAACTCATCGATTGTTGCAATCGCTTTACTGGTCATTGCCACAACATGCCAGCCAGGTCGTTTGTTGTCAACAAGACTTTCTCTTCCTTGAGCAAACTTCTTACACCAGCAGTGTATCGCCGATCTTGTAAAACATTTGTCACCATATATTGGGGGGGGGGCACTTTTCAGAGTGAATGACATCAGGGGTGGACTGGGCCGCCGGGACCCCGGGAAAAATCCCGGTGGGCCGCCAGAGGAGGAACTTAGTAAGTTAGTCACAATGTTAAAAATATGGTAAAAATCGCTTATCAGTTCTGCATTGAAAAATTAGATTTCAAAGACGCGTTAATGTAGTCCTTCGTGGCGCGTAACTAAGTAGTCTTTGGTCGGAGTTTAACTGTGAAATAAACTATAAAGATTGATAAATGAATAATTATTAGTTATTAAAAATACGGTAATGAGTGATTTGAATTGTAAACAAATGTAAAGGTGGTGCGGAAAAAGTAAGAGATAAGAAACTAAAACTTTTTGCTGAAGATGGAGCTAAGTACGAAATCTAGTAGATTTATTCAAAGTTACTCCTGCTGCAAGCGAAGAGACCATCAGTAAACAAGCAGCTTCAACAAAGTACACAACCAGAACCGGAAGAAACTGATGATGTCAACAGCCATTCAGTAGTGCCGTCAAACTTTTTCCCATCGACGCCTTTTCCATTCTCTAAACTGACAACACAACGATGACGAAAGAAATGCCGACAAATAAAAATTCTGAAAATGACAGTTCAGTTATCGACTTTAAAAAACGACACCAGTTACAATTATTTCAAACGTCCTGAAGAGAATAATTTACAAACATTTTTTAACTTTCACCCAATACAACCAAAAGCGAGTGAAACTAATCTGCCATTTACTAATGCTCATCGGGTATTTTGCAGAAGCGATGGTATCAATAGGAATTGGTTATCGTATGGTGAAGAATCGAAAGCTCTGTTTTGCACAGTATGCTTAGCTTATAGCAAGACTGGCGATGTGAACTCATTCACAGAAGGTATGAATTCTTGGAAACATGTGCATCAAAGAATAGAGGAGCACGAAAACAGCAAATTTCACGAGAAGTGTGTAGAAGCTCATATCATGTCTGTAAAAGAAAGAGACATTTATAGCTTGTTATTCTCTCAGCAGAAAAAAATTAGGGATCAACAAGTTAAAGAAAAAAGACAAGTGCTGGAGAGAGTAATAGAGATTTTGAAAGTGATTGGAAAACGTGGTCTTAGTTATCGTTCAAGGAATGTGATAATTGTGTTTTTTGTGAATAGTCGAATAAGATCGTAGAGGCAATGTTAGGGCCGTTTTTGATTTTTGTCCCGGGCCGCTTTGGACACTCCAGTCCACCCCTGAATGACATTCATGTTAAGTCCTTTAGCCCATAAAAACGAATAACTGCACGTTGTTCCTCGTGAGATGCATTTAATGGCAACGTCGCTGTATTCAATGTTTATGGATGATGTCACTTTGACGTCATCACTATAAACTTTGTTGAGGTTGTTCCAAATAAAATTTTCTTCAAAATGTTTATTTAGGATTTTTTCCATTGTAAAAACTAACAAAACTGCATTGTTTTGTAGCTTATTTATGGAACAACTCTCGTACTTACATCAAACATTTTCTTTGTCTCTTGATGTTCAATAGACAGAAATCATTGTGAACAATTGATTTATTGATTGAGATTAGCGTTTTTGCTGTAACTGTGAAAATTCAACTGTGGAAAGCCTTGGTATGGCCAATAGCAACATATGGCTGCGAGAGCTGGACATTGGAAAAAATAGATGAAACTCACTTAGAGGCTTTTTCTAATATATATAAATGACATCAATGAAGGATTACTATCCAAAATTTCAAAGTTTGCCGATGATACAAAGATATGATCGCCAACCTGCTCAACAAACTGCAATCCGTGCTCAACGTCTCGGCGCGACTGATCTATGGAGCACGATGGAACGCTCACGTCACGTTGCTGCTTCGCGACAAACTCCATTGGCTACCAATACAGGAGCGGATCGTCTACAAGCGATGCCTGCTAACTTACCGGGCGTTACATGACCCCACTTGTCCGGACTACATTGCCTCCCTCCTACAGCGGACCACGATGCTGGAACGACGTCGGCTGCTAAGATCTGGCAGTCGCGTTAAACTGCTTGTGCCTCCTCCATCTAAAACGGCTAAGTTTGGGGACAGGTCGGTTACACAGGGCAATCCAGGACTGTGGAACTCACTACCGGACTTTGTCACAAACTCTGACTCTCTTGGAATTTTTCTACGTAATCTTAAGACTTACTTATTCACCATCGGATATTCGTAGTTTTGTAAAGCGCTCTTGTCTTTGACCACTTTTGCCATGGATATTGCGCTATAGAAATCGTCTAGCTAATAATAATAAGAATAATATGTAGAAATATAGACTCGGAGGATGATGCTACAATTTTACAGGAGGATCTAAGGAAATTGTTTCAGTGGTCTGTGGACTGGCAGATGCTTTTCAATATTGATAAATGTTCTGTAATGCATGTTGGGAATTATAATAATAGTAATGAATATTCTTTAGGGGGGAGGTTCTAACCACAACAGAAAAAGAAAGAGACTTGGGGGTAATCATCCATAGAAGTATGAATCCATCTCACCAATGCATGGAGGCAGAAAAAAGGGTAACCAAAAGTTGGGAATGATGAAAAGGACAATAGTGAGTCGAGACAAAGAAAGACATAATCATAAAACTTTATAAGTCATTGGTAAGGCCTCATCTAGAATACTGTGTTCCGGCATGGAATACGTTCTTGAAAAAAGAGTAGAGCTTTTAGAAAAAGTGCAAAGACGAGCAACGAAGATGGTCAATTGGTGCCATAATTTAAGCTATGAAAAATGACTTCAATATTGTGGACTGACAACATTAGAAAGGAGAAGAGAGAGAGGGGATTTGATAGAAACATACAAAATAATGACTGGGAAAGTAGATGTGCCATACGATCGATTCTTTACATTGGCACTCTATAGCAGCACAAGAGGCCACAAATGCAAATTGTTTAAGCAGAGGGTTGGTCCAAGAAAGAAAAAGGGTGCAAGGTGCAAGGGTTGTGCAAGGGTTTAGTGCAAGGGTTGTGGACAAATGGAGCAGTTTGGACGAGGTGGGAGTGACA
This sequence comes from Metaphire vulgaris, assembly GCA_018105865.1. NCBI lineage: Eukaryota > Metazoa > Annelida > Clitellata > Crassiclitellata > Megascolecidae > Metaphire > Metaphire vulgaris. The sequence goes on along the minus strand of CM030842.1, from coordinate 10,195,180 downwards.
GTTGAACAGTAAACGGATTCAAAGACTATCTCGATAAACTAGGTTATTGATTGCAGATGGTTACATGAGTGGTTTTCACACAGGCTTACTTAGCCTCCTAAACCACTTAAAATCACATTATTATTATTAAGATGAAAGGGTTAAGAACAATGCCTAGAGTGCCTTGGATAGCGAAGAGGACCAACGAATAGGTAATAAAAAGGTCAAATATCTGAAAATCTTATTGGATAACATCAAAAGAAGAAAACACATATTTTGGGCACACGGTAAGGAAGCAAGGGGATTGTCTTGAGAAAGAGATCATAAAAGGTACAATTGAAGGAAGAAGAGCTCAAGGAAGGCCGAGGATAACCTGGCTCGACAACATCCAAACTTGGATGGGATTTACAACATACAAAGCCATGAGGGCAACTAACAATAGGCAGCAATAGAAAGAGATCATAGTGTGATCTGCCCTCCTAGAGGGGAAGGTTAAAGAAGAAGTGTAAAAGCAAGTGGATTGCAGATATTTTTATATTTTTACATTGTGTCTAATTTCAGTTTTATTATGCCTTTTTCTACAGCAACTCATGCAACTTCCAAAATTATTGGGCAGAGTTGATCCAGTAATGGAATTTTTTGCCTCATCTTTGTTACAGCACGACAGGGTACATAGGTGAGACAATCTAGAAATAAGTTATTGGTTGTTGTAGTGGTAGTAGTATCAATGTACTTGGCAATTATGGTGACATGATATGTTGAGAGCATAAATGCTGACTGTTATCTTTAGTTTAAATAGAAAGAGTAAACATTTGGATTTTTCTTGTGTATTTATTGAATTTTTGACTTTTCAAAGACCAATTTGTTTAGTTTAAAAATCAGCATAGAAAATAGGACATAAATTGGTGTCATGCAAGTGCCACTGGAGGTCCAACTTAGAATCTTGCAACTTTAGATTATCATACATAATTTTCTTGGCCAAATATAGACCAAAGATAAGAAATAGTGTTTGGCCTATTTTTCATCACTTAGTTTCTGTAAACAATCTGAGCAGCTAATGGAAGCTATGAGAACTAAAATAAAGATATTAATATCTGTTAGCAATCAGGACAGCCTTCTTGACTCTTGAAAGCCACCCTCAGAATGAATCTTTCTATGTGACCAGAAGGCAGCCTACTCAGGAGACAACATGGAATCCAACTTGCAGGGACATAGCCAGGAATTTGATTTGGGAGGGTATAAATATTTTGGGTGGGTATAAATCTTATCTATAAACCACATAAACCATATAAACCACATACAAACCACATGTAAATCACATAAAAAACTTTAAGGTAGACTGATTTTGGGGGGTATATATACCGATATACCCCTCTGTCGCTACGCCCCTGAATCCAAGTGTTATCCTATTAGTGTCAAAGGCAGATGAAATTGGAGTATATTTCCACCTGATGGATGATTTTGGAGGGATTTTGGAGGTTACCATTCATTCACACCATGGAATTAGTAGATGACATCACTTATTTTGAGTGGGTGTTGCTTGAGTCAGAGTTTTGCAATGACAATTTTGATGGAATGAAGATGCCATTAGGCACTTCCACATTTAAGTAAAACACAATGTAAACACGAAATTTCTATAGTGCTGCCTGAAAGCTTGGCGTAGTGCACCAGCTTATTCATTTCCAAGATTGGCTAATTGACTTTTGATCTCCTCATTGTTTCTCTCTTTTCCAGTGAATGGAGAAAATAAATTGAGTGATGATGGTTAAATTAGTCTTGATACAAACTTTTAAACAATAAGAAATTCAATCTTTTGATTAGATTTGAGTTGTAAACTTTGTTTAGGATAACTCGCTAACTGTGTCTGTGCATCGACAAGCATAATGATGAGTATGGTTGCTAAGCAATAATGAGTAAATGATCTGAGATGATGGCCAGATATGATTTTGCATGCAGTGATTTTGCATATTCGCTAGAATCTGATGATGAGGTCAGAAAGCATGCTCATGGTGCTTGTCAAATGCAATTCACAGCAATTGAGCCATCATTTGCACTGACTTATTGGACTGTTGATTAATTACCTGCATTATAGTTGCCTATGGTCATGCAGCCTTGCTGGTTATTGAATTTAAACATTTCTATAGACATAATTGTCTCCCAAAAGTGTGCTATCTGAATTCCGGGAAGCTGAGGTTGATGGGTGAACGTTGTATAGTTGTATAGTTGTATATAGTAAGAAATAAAAAGGAAATGTAAAGAGTGCAAAGAAAACTGGATACTTGGAAAATGCGCAGAAATAGAACGGTCAAACATACTCAACGACTCAAGGAAATTGTACCAGACGATCAAAGAATTATGTGGACAAATCCAATTGAAGACAACCACAATAACAGACAAGAATGGTAAAGTATTAGAAAACAAAAATGACATAATAACAAGATGGAAAGACTATTTTGAAGAATTATACAACACAGCAGGAAATAACAATGAAGACACCAACATAAGGAAGGAGAACAAAGAGAATGATGAAGAAGAAATAGCAAACTTTACAGAAGAGGAAATAAAAGAAGCCATAAAAAGATTGAAAGTTAGAAAATCTCCAGGAACAGATATGTTAACAACAGAAATGCTACAAGCAGGAGAGGAAATTACAGTGAATATATTCCACAACCTATGCAATAAAATATTCGAAGAAGAAAAATCACCAGAGGAATGGGGAAAAGCCATAATAGTACCAATACATAAAAAGGGGATAAAACAAACTGCAATAATTATAGAGGAATAAGCTTACTCAGTATACCAGGGAAAATATATACAAATGTGCTACAACAAAGACTCAAACACTACTCAGAAGAAATACTGACAGAGGAACAAGCAGGCTTCAGAATGGGAAGGAGTACAATTGATCAAATACATACGATCAGAAGGATAGTAGAAAAAATATTGTGAAACAAATAAGAAAATATACCACAATTTCATTGACTTCAAACAAGCATTTGACAGCATACAGCATGAAGATCTATGGCAAGCACTGAAGCACTATGGTATTCCAGAGAAGCTAGTGAATCTCATAAAAACTTATACAGTAAAACAATGAGCAGAGTGAAAATTAATGGGGAACTAACAGAATGGTTTGAGATAACAATTGGAACGAGACAAGGATGTGGCTTATCTCCACTGCTATTCAATATAATACTAGATGTGGTAATGCAAAAAGCAATACAAAACACAAAAGAAGAAGATGCTGGAGTAAAAGTATATGGACAAACAATAAATAACTTAAGGTTTGCAGATGACATAGATGTGATAACAACAAAAGCAGATCACCTACAAATATTAACCAATGAAATAAGCAAGGCCGGAGAAGAAGTGGGGCTAAAAATAAATATACAGAAAACTAAAGCAATGGTCACGGGGAACAAGAAGGGGAAAGTTAATCTAAAACTAAAGGAGGAAATAATAGAACAAGTACCAAAATTCGTATACCTAGGATCAGTACTGACAGAAGATGGCCTAAGTGAAGAAGACATAATAAGGAGAATTGGACTAGCAAGTGCAGCATTTGGAAAACTTCAGAAGATATGGAAAGACAAACAAATATCACTAAAAACAAAACTAAAGCTATATAATACACTGATGAAACCAATACTATTATATGGATCAGAATGCTGGACCATAAAGAAGAAAGATGAAAGAAGATTAATGACTGCAGAAATGAACTGGTTAAGAGGAATAGCAGGAGTCAGCAGAAGACAAAGAATAAGAAATGAAACGATCAGAGAAAAGACAGAGCAAAAAGAAACGATACTCGAATCAATACAGAAACGAAGACTGAAATGGTTTGGTCATGTTGAAAGAATGAAGGAAGAAAGACTACCAAAGAAAGCACTATACAACTATGTTGAAGGGAAAAGAAGAAAAGGAAGACCAAGAAAAACATGGATAGAAAACTTAAAAGAGGATGCAGAAGAAATGCAAATGAACTTCATCCAATTGACCAGAGCAGCAAGAGACAGACAGAAGTGGAAGGAACTCGTTCAGACCCATCGTCCAACCCAATAGGGAAAGACGGAAGGAAAGAAAGAAGAGAAAGAAGAAGATAGACATAATTGATGCGGTCTCACTTGAACTTGTGAGTGTGCAGCATCTTGTAAAAATATTGGGATTATCTTAATATTATATTTCAGTTGTCTGCTTCTATATTATTGGCATTCATGTCAACTCTAGTTAGAGGCAAACAAATTTTGATTTATGTTCTGGAGCTGTGTTTTTTCTATGTATTACTTGCATGGACATTTGAAATCCCCATCATTACTTTTATCTTGCAATTAAAATTAATTAAAGAATTGCCTAATTTCCAATATTGAAGGAGCCTGAACACTTTTCAACTATTAGTGTTTTTGTTGCCCAAAATGAGACTGCAGAATCTCCAGGGTTAACATGGAGCTAAAAGATTTTTAATGAGTCTAGGACATTTCTTGATTATTAAACAACAAATTTAGAAGTGAACTGGAAATGACAAATTCGGTGTTCATGTATGCACTTCACTTGCTGTTTAAGGCTATTTTATTTGATTGGACCAGTTGCAGAAATTGAGACAAGCAAGATGACATTTATAATTGGAAAGTGGCATTTGTCTTGAACATTATAAAATACATGCATAGAGATCAGATGCTTTGCACAAGACATTGATTGCATGAGTGTTATGGCTATTTTTTATGTAACATTTGATATTTTGTTAATAGTCCTGCGGATCTAACTACGCTCTATGCAGAAGTCAGTAGACCAAATTTAAATGGTGGCGCTAAAGCTAGAAATATTGACTATGTTGCTCTTGATATTCAACAACCAGATGATAGAAATGGGTGAGTTTTGATATGTCAGATTTGGCTGTTTAAATGAATTCTGCAATATTTATATTTTTCATTATGGTTGCTTAAGCCAGTGATGACCACATAGAAACTCCTGGTTCTCTAGGAAAACAAAGTTTTCTAGAAATTGTGCCTTATATTATAATTAATGCATCAGCAAATTTTTTTCGTAATCTGAGCACATCCAACATTAGACAGAACCAAGGTGTGTTTTATCGGTACAGTTCGTATAGTCATGTTACTGTCATGCCTGCATGAATGGGAGTACTTTTTCTGTGTTGATATTGAACAAGATGTAAAGCTGAAGTCTTTGGGCATAAAATTATAAAACAATAAAAAACAAATCACTTGTGTGACATTTGTGGGACTTGGTATATTATTGCTTCTTTGAGCAGAACAAATGAACGTGTATATTCACTTGGTGCTTCTTTCTTATAAATAGAAACCTAGACCATATTATGGTCTAGGTTTCACTTTTTTGCTAATAAGTGTTTTGGTATAATGCCATATCTGATCTTTTAGCGTTACCGGTATTTGCTATGTGCATTGTCAAATACACTGCTGATTCCAAGAACATGATTTTTCAGACAAGGTTTCAAAGCTTTTCTGAATGCTCCTTCTCATGTCTGGATCAGCATAACTTTAGACTACCAGCTTTGACTACCAGCTTAATCGGCTGCAGATGGTTCTTAATGCCTCTGCCCGGATTATCTTCGGGGTTCGAAGGGGAGAGCACATCTCCCCTCTTCTGAAAGAGAAGCTACATTGGCTTCGCATCCCGGAGCGTATTGCCTACAAGAGGTGTATCCTCATGTTCCGAGCCCTGCACGATCCGGCTTTCCCGGACTACCTGGCGTCTTTGGTCTTGAGACCATCGTCTACCGACAGGCGTCTGCAACTAAGGTCCAGTCGATACGTCAGACTGGTCATTCCTCCTCCGTCTCGAACGGCAAAATTCAGCGAGAGGTCGTTCAAGGCGGAAACCCTATTCTTTGGAATGCATTACCCGGCCATGTGACTAGAAAGTCCAATCTTGGATCGTTCGCAAGGAAACTTAAAACTTATTTCTTCGAGACATCGTATTAGTGTAAAGCGCTCTAGCCTTTGACTTTTCGTTCATGTTTTGCGCTATATAAATTGACTTTTTAACCTAACCTAACCTAACCTTTAGATGTTCTTTTGCAAAACTCCATAAAGTCATTCAAAAAGTATTTGAAAACTCATTTCTTCCACATTTCTGTTAATTTGTTTGGCCATCACTGGTTTAAGTATTTAGTATTATATTATTTGTCTGTAAAGTGCTGAGTTTGTGAACAAAATGAGCAAATCCTTGTTCAATCTTGTCATTTGATAGGAAATGTGATTCCAACCAAAGACTTTGAGGCAATGAGTGCAGTGCATTGCATTGATTGATCTTTTGTATGATTTTTGTAATGCAAAGTTATTATTGCAAAATTATCTTAATGTACAGCATTTCTTCATCAGTTCCATTGTCAGTGCCTGCTGTTGACACGCTTTATGCAGAAATAGCTCCTAATGCCACTTCTGGGCTGACTACAATTTCAGTTCCATCAACAAAGGTATTTGTGAATAAGTTTTTACTTTTATCATAGTTAACTACAGAAGCTTAGGCTGGTATGATGAGGTCTTCGATGAGGATTTACTAGGCCATATAATCATAAATTTTCTATTTATTTATAATCATAAATTTTCTAATCAAAAACAAATAAATTGTTTTTGATTGGTCATTCATTCTGGCAGCTGTAGAAAGCAGAAGAGTGATCATAAGAGCTGCATAAGCTAAATTGGTTCACTTGTAACTAATGATGTCATAATATGATGCCCCTAAGTGTAGTGTAATGTAATATAATAGCATTTGTATAGTGCCTCTTATATTTCTACAGTTATCTACTCATATAAGTGCCCTGCAGTACCTAAGTAAGGATGTCGCCTGACGTCCCTAGCGCTCAGCTTCACATGTGCTAAGTTACTTTTAAAAGTATGTATGCTATTAGCTGATATTTTTCCAATTTATTCTGTATGTTGACTTTAGAATATGAAAGAAAAACTTAGATGATTGCATTCATATTATAATAACACAAAATTCTACCAAATGCCATGCATTTTGACCCAGGGGTTGTGAAATATTTACAATGAAAGAGAGTGGTACCTGTTTATTGACTCACCCTGTAGATGGTTTTGAACAGTTATGTGTGATGGTCCCTAAATCCTTCTCCTGGGTTGTAGCTTTTAGTCTCTTTCCACATAACTCAATCTCTTGATCCACTTTCTACCTGCCAATATGTATCACAGAGCATTTAACTATGTTAAAAGACGTTTTCCAATCATCTGACCATTGACTTAGTCTTTTAAAGTCATTTTGTAAAATGTATATGACGTTGCAGCTTCATTAATGTAATTGATGTGATTGATATATGTATGTGCTAAAAACAATAGAGGTTACAACACTGAACCCTGTAGTGCTCTACTTATAAAAAGGTAAAGGGTCCCGTACTGGAGTGAACATAGGGTCCGGAGCTGATCTCTGTGTATTAGGCAGGCATTGATGCAGGTGGCATATGCCATTAGTCTGGAATAGTTTTCCATTGCTTTCTCTAGACCCATGTTTCACCTTTGCAATTTAACGCTGCTACCAATTTGCCGATGAACAGCTTGACTGGCCACCAGCACCATGACTAAATTCTGGGATGGTCACCCATCCCAAACACGCTCGAAATTGCTTAATTCAGTGTTCTGATGGGAACTGGTTTCACAATGCAAAGTAGACCAATTTGCTCCACTTTGCTCAATCTGAATACCTACTTCTTATGCCAGCCTTCTGTCTTCTGTTCATTAACCAATTTTCTGTCCAACAAAGAGCTCTACCACCAACTCCATGTGCCTTAAGTTTGGTTTTGTACTGTTTATGTGTCTATTGTGTCTTGCTTGATGTGTCATAGAAAATCAGCTGTAGTAGCCTCCATTTTAGATTTTGTCTCATTTGGACATTGTTGACACATATATCATAGTATCTCGAGTTTAATATGCAGCCATGCATAATAAGCACCCTGAGTTACAAGAGTTATCATCGTAATATAAAATCTTTAAGCCTATGTACAGTATAATGTGCATGTGAAATTTTGCTTTAGGATATAGCAGCCTTTGCACTGTGTCAAAGAACTTAGAACTTTCTAGTTACACAAAGCTAGCAAGAGTGAATTTTTAGATAGCAAGAGTAATCAACTGATTGTCTACTGTCTATCATATATCGAAAAATATATAGCTTTTTTGGCTATTGAATCTTTTAGAGTTATATTCTGTGCTGAGTGTTTATATTAGCCCATACTGGTAGCTCTATGCAGTCAACACCATTTATAAGACCTCTGGATAAAGGAGTGCTCTATTTAGCCATTGTACAGTGCTACTCAAATGGCAGACAGTTGTCTGCAGTCCGGACCATGGAGGCTTCCTGAACTGACCCCGGCAAGGTCCAAAAATTTCACGTTTATTGAATATTTGACTAAAGAATTTCATACATCGCACTGAAATAATTTTTATTGCTGCAAAATGCTATGAACATATTAATTTTACTTAAAACTGCAGAGTAGAAGTGGTAAAACTAATTATTCTTTATTGTGGTGTTTTAAGTTCTGCGACTTTTTGCTAGTAACAAAAAATTAACTCAAACCTTTTGGTCGAACCGGATATCCCAGTCATGTCTTGGTACAAATATCTGTACCGTCACACAAACAATTTAAGTAGCCCTGCCTTTGTAGATCTTTTTTGCCCATTTTTGCAATTTTACTCCACATAAATTATATTGAATTGAATTAGGCAGCCCTACTGTGTTTTTTTTTTTTTGCAAATGGTCACAATAATGCTATATAAAATTAAACCGGAAATTCAAAAATTTATATAGTAGTATTGACTAGCAAAATTCAAGTTGCAAAAGTTAAAATAATGAAAAGCAAGTGAGGTGGTGTTTGGCTGAAAATAAAAGGAAAAAATTTTCATATGCATAATATGCACCCAGACTTTGCACAGATTTTTTCTGGAAAAGTGCATATTATACACGAGATAATATGGTATCTGCTTTTCTGCCGTTACCATTTTGTGTTGCACTAAAATTCTATTTTCTTAATTAATAATTTACTCAACACGCTATAAAGGGCGTGATTTCTGTGTGCCTATTGTTAAATTCCAATATTCCTGTATCATGCATAGGCAAATGACTGTTGATAGCGAGAAACATATTAATTTGGTTGAAATGCATTTTGTAGCCGCATACTGGAATGAAAAATTGTATGGATAATATTCAGTATTCTTCAGTAAATACAAATGGAAAGTCAGAAGTTACTTCTTCTTCATCTGTTATGCCACTTCAAAATAAAGGAAACAGAGAACCCTTCAATACTGTGCAACCAGCAGTCAATGGAAGCATTACTATGAATCAATCATATGTTGGACCTCAGTATCAAAATTTTCCAATAACTACAGTAAGCATCAAATTCCTTTAGTCTGTTTTAAGTGCATTTCATAGTTCTATGATGAGGCAGAATAATCCACTCCATCTTGCTGTAATAAATCCTTTTTTGCTGTTCTAAATGCTTTTTAGAAGGCACTAGAAGCTACAGTTTATTTTATAATATTTCTAATACACTTTATTTGATGTTAACAATTGCTTTGTTGGTGGCAAGGAATATGGCACCATTGCCACATAATCAAATAGCTGTAGGTTATTAATTCTCTTCCAGTTAACTTTTCCTCCATAAGTAATCTGTCTTCCTATGTTCCCCTCCGGCTAATTGCTGGAATTGATTTTTTCCTAAATGGATGGATTACTTTAGATATCAAAAATTATGTTACAGTAGCATATCTCACCATCATTTTCGTCTCATCATCATCGTCGTTATCGTCGTCGTCATCTTCATCATCATTATCATCATCATCATAAACTGAAATGACGGGCCAAATTAAGAAGCGACAGAATCAAGAACTATATATACCGTGAAAATATAATGTATCTCTAACAGAGAGATTATATAAGGCATTGCATAACCTGGAATGTAACCTTTATATTTAGCACAAATTGTGTAATGACAATATTAGATAGATGTTAGCATTTGTGTTATTAAAAAGGTTAGAGCAGGGCTGGCAAACCCATGGCATGCATGCCCATGGTCGCACACGAGATGATTGTGCATGGCACATCATAATGCTTGGATAAAAACAAATTAATATTTCGTCTTGCGAAATCATTGAAACATCAAGTTAGCATAATTGCTGCTGTAAAACATGATTAATTAATATGGAAGAAATCCTATCCTGTTCAATTTGATTTGTTATATTACTTTTTATAGCTAGGGGAGCAGTATGCACAATCAATTTTAAACATTATATGCTCATATTTTAAAGAGATTCTGCTAGCATCTGCCATGTAGCTGATATTGAAACACTAACAATTACCGGTAATAGTTTTTGTTAGGGCTGGTAACAATTAAAATTTTCTTGTTAAATTAATCGGAAAATTTTTTAATTGATCAATCAATTAATTTCAATTAAAATGATTACTTATAGCTTTTAGCTGATTTCCTCTGCATATTATTTCCTCTGCATACTGCATATTGCATACTTTGCCGTCAGCAGTTAGCTTAAAAACAAATCAGAAGTGCTTGCTCACCTTTCCCTTTAACATAGACAGACATTTACCGGTCTTCCCATAAAAAGTTCTCAACATGTCTTATTCTCCAACTTTCTAATTTCTTGACTCCCCTCTGTCTGGTCTGTTGTGTTTCTTCTGCCACAAGACAAATAAGGCCTTATTCTGTTTGTTGATAATTCCATATCATTGAGTCCACCACTTCTGGAAATCTGCAGCATTGCTTTCATTGCTCGCCCCTTTTGGTCTGAACGAAATAGAAATATAGTAAGCTAAGTAGGGATTCAAGTAAATAAGTTACAAAAATATTAAAATTTAATCAAAAAATTAATCGATTAAGGACAATTTAATCGATTAAAAATTTTAACAATTAATCGATTAATTAATCGTTAATATCCAACTATATCTAAGACTGAGCTTGCATGGTTTGACACACGTGCTAACATGCTTAAGCTGTATAACACCGATTGCAGCATGGCACTTCAGGGCACCATTGTCCGCCCTTCTTCCGTCGTCAGAGAAATCGGAGTCCTGTTCAACAATGAATTAATAATAATAATAATAATAATAATAATAATAATAATCATGAACTGATTATGGTGGCATATCATACAAGTACTACTAGAACACCTTACAACTAAAAAAACAAACAGTATATCCTACAACAATCAATGTTCTGGATAACTACGAACAAAGAGAGCAGTTTTAAGTTCTCGTTTGAATGCTTCTATTGTCTTTGCCATAGTTGTTGATGGTGGCAGGCTATTCCAAACTTTGGCAGCCGCTACCGGAAACATGTGGTCACCATTGGTAACGTGGCGTGTAGACGGAACAACAAGAGTAAGACTGGACGCAGATCGCAATCGTTGACGAGAGTTGATGTCAGAAGTCTTGCAGAAACCAGCCGACAGATACGATGGCGCCAGTCTGCCGCCAGACCATGAAGGCACCGATAAACAAGGATTGTCAATTTGTATTCAATCCGCTGTGGAACAGGAAGCCTGTGAAGTTCATAAAGAAGCGGTGTCACATGATCTGATCTTCTGGCTTGATAGACAAGATGTGCTGCTGTATTGAGGACAGCCTGAAGTCTGTCAGTAAGTTGCCTTGGTAGCCCAGCCAAGAGCACATTACAATAGTCCAGGCATGGCATAACCAGAGACACCACTAAACTCTTTACAACAGAAGGTGGAATTGAGTTCTGAATGCTTCAAATTCTTCTCAGGATTGAGAAGCAACATGTTGGACAGTTAGCCAAGAGCTGCTTCTATCACATATGACGTATCCACCAGATTTGTCGAATCGCTGGCAAAGAACTTGAAAGAAGTCGCCTCGCAACTGGTTTCTGCGTTTGTTCTGTCCAGACTAGACTATTGCAATTCCGTTCTTGCCGGCCTTCCAAAGTCTACATTGGCCAACCTGCAACGCATACAAAATGCTGCTGCATGTCTGGTGCTGGACCTGAAACCTCGAGACCACGTCACTCCGGTGCTTCATGAACCTCATTGTCTTTCTGTCCAGTCACGGATACAACACAAACAATGCACGCTGATGTTCTGTGCATAGAATGGTCTTTGTCCGACCTATCTTGGCCGATTTGCTCCAGCCAACATCAACCGCCAGCGGTAGACCAGGCCTACGATCAGCCAATACCAGAAACCTCATCTTTAGACAGTCATGGGGCAACGAGCCTTTCTCTGCGCTGGACCCCATGCTTGGAACACCCTTCCACTAGCACTACAGAACATAAAGTCACCCGTCGCTTTTCACAAACAGTTGAAGACACATCTGTTTAATTGTGCTTATAATCATTGACATTGTAATGCTCTTGCTAACATTATTTGATTAGGCACAATATAAATAGCTAATTAGATTAGATTGGATTAGATCTGCAGCCCTAGTTTTAATTAGTATTTCAATCTAAAAATAATGCCATTCTCAAAACTAAAGAAGATAAAGCTTTCCAAAGAAGGAAGTGGCAAAGATTTCCAAATCTGGTGGACTCAATGATACGGAATTACCAACAAACAGAATAAGGCCTTATGTGTCTTGTGGCAGAAGAAACACAACAGGCCAGGCAGAGGGGTGTCAGGAAATTAGAAAGTTGGAGAATAAGACATGTTAAGAACTTTTTATGAGAAGACCGGTAAATGTCTGTTTATGTAAATTCGACTGTGTAAATATCTGTTTCGTTATAATAAATAGGATGACCACTCTGCATCGAATCACTGCTACCACAAAAAATGTTTGGAGAGAATGAAGCTAAAGATTTGGTTTCACCGGGTTTCAACCTTTTAAGCATTACAATCATCACCACTACCATCACCACCATCATCATCCTCCTCCTCATCTATAACATTAAAATCGTTATCTGTATGTCTGTTGCCTTATTTGATTAGCGTTCTGATTGGTTGGCTGTGTGATCTGCAGTTCTGATTTTAATTAGCGTTTCAATCTAAAAATCTGATTGTTTGGCTGTGATAAAGCGTTCTGATTGGTTGGCTGATTTGAGCGTTCTGATTGGTTACCTTGATTCTGATTGGTTGGCTGAGTGAGCGTTCTGATTGGTCATTCTGGCCAGGGAATTGGATTGGTCGTTGCCTCGGCATGTTAAGAACTTTTTTATGAGAAGACCGGTTTATGTAAATTCGCTGTGTAAATATCTGTTTCTTATAATAAAAAGGATGACCATTATCGAATCACTGCTACCACAAAAAAATGTTTGGAGAGAATGAAGCAAAGATTTGGTTTCACCAACCTTTATCATTACAATCATCACCATTACCATCACCACCATCATCATCCTCCTCCTCCTCATTATTATTATTTTTCTGATTATTTGCTAAGCTAAAGATCACAAGTCCTATGCACCCAAAGAACTAAAAGATTTGGTGATAGCAAATGATAAATTTGAGTCAACAGAATTTCTTGCACTAGAGACTGCTGGATTCACTTTCTGGAATCCCGGGCCAGATTCAGTGAATTGTTAGTGTGTTACACAAAATATTGAATAATTTAAAATAATTGATAAGCCTGTGCAAAAACTTTTGTAGACCCTCTATATGCCCATTACACACCAGTGGTGTTACTAGCTTTAAAAAGTGTGTGTGGGATCTAGGAGCAATAATCAGTGTGATGGAAATATTGAAGAAGAAATAAACTCACGATTAGGAAAAGGCAGAGAGAGAGAGAGAGAGAGAGAGAGAGAAGTAATGAGGAGGTTAAAAACTGAGGAATATTAATGGAATGTATGGCATGGAGTGTAGCAACTTATGGATGCGAAAGCTGGACCATAAAAAAGAAGATAAGACAATAACTAGATGCCTTATAAATGTTTTCTCTCAGAACAATGCAAAGAATATCATGGACAGAAAAACAAATGAAGAAGTCATGATAAGAGCCAATACCAAACGAAATTTCTTTCACATCTGCCAAAGATGCAAATTGACTTATTTTGGTCACATACAAAGAAACACCAAAGATAACCTACAACAAACAATTCAACACGGTATCATGCCAGGAAAAAGAAAGAGAGGTCGGCCGAACAGAAGATGGGTGGACGATATAGAAGAATGGACTGGAATGGCTATAACAACAGCAACAAAAGCATCAAAAGAAAGAACTACCTGGAAATGCCTGATTCATGACATCACCTTCAACTACTAAAGGAAAGAGGAAATGATGATGATGATGATGATTTTTTGCACATTGTCACCTAGTAAAACCTAAATGTTATAAGCAGCATCTACACTGTGTCCAGATAAAAAAGTATGCCAGCCCTATTTTTACTCTAACTTTATGAAAACTTGGCCATTTTATGAAATTTGGATGGTTTGTGTGTGACTGAATTCGAAATCATCGGACATGAAATGCAACCTTATGTACCCACCCTTTAATTATATTTGGAGTAAAGTACGACATGCTCATGACACCATTGAATTACTGCACTGGGAGACTCCTGCTTTCATATCACCCAAATTGTGGCCACCAAACTCACCAGATTTGAACCCAGTGGACTACTCTGTGTGGGGTATTCTACAGAAAAGGGTCTACTGGTCACGAATTTCCAATCTGAAAGAATTGAAGCAGAGATTGGTGACTGATGAGTGAGTGGGCAAAGATCAAACACAATGTCATTGCAGCAGCAATTGTTCAGTGGTGACAACGTCTGAAATCATGTGTCAATTCTGGCGGTGGACAGTTCGAATATTCATTGTAACCTTTTTCAGACAATGTTTGCGTCTATCTGAAACGAATTCATCCCTGTTTCAAATTGCAATTTGTTATGGAAATCGGCCAAGTTTTCTTAAAGTTATAGTGAAAGAGAGTTAGCGTACTTTTCATCCGGGCACAGTGCAATTCAAAATATCTATAAATCACTTCTTCATTGCCAAAGAATCAAAAGAAATAGATGCATACTGTGCCAAGATTGACATAATAGTAGTGAATTTGTGTACCAGTAGACTGCAGTAGTAGTGAATTTGTGTTCATTTTTTTCTAAGAATTATTGGTTCTGGAATGTGTAATTAAGCAATTTGTAAGTTTATTATATAATCTTTCCTTCTTACATTTCTGCATTCATATTGTTGACCAAATCATTGTCTTCACCAAAATAGCCTGTGTGTGTCTTACAACTTCTTTATCTCAGAGTTCTCTTGTAAATATATTTCAACGTGATTAATAATTAATAGTTGCTACAGTATTGCTTATTATGGCATTACATGTTGACCTAAGGTATTAGCATCTATTATGGTAATAGTGTTGTGTTGCTTGGTACTGTGCAGCCAATACCATCAGAAGATCAAAAGTTGTACATTGTAACGCAGAGCTTCATTCCAAGCACAGCATGCAGCCAGTATTTAGCCGTTGAAGATGGTGATATTGTAGAAGTAAGATATTTTCTAAGAATTATTGATTCATAATAAGTGTTTAAGCATTTTGTCGATTTCTTATTTTTGTATGTTTACTTTCCTACTTATATATTGTGATTCATGTTGTTGGCCAAATAAAATATTTTACTTTTGTTTATATAGAAGATGGTATTGTAACAAGTTATTAAGCTGTTAATTCAACATGGATATGAAGCATGAATGCAACTTAGTTTAATAACATTTATTTGAGCCTATGATTATACCATACCATACAATGATTATGAAAATGAATAACCACAGTGTCAATTAATTCATAATACCATTTATCATAATGCTTGTTTTATCAAACTCAATAGAAATTTTTATCTGTTTTGTGGATTATGAAAAAGCTTTTGACCGAGTAGACTTGAGGATTTTGATGAGAGCACTGAAAAGGGTGAGAGTGGATTGGAGAGAAAGAAGACTGATAGCAAATCTATACCTTGGACAGTCAGTGAAGGTGAGAATAGAGAGAGAACTGAGTGAATCGTGTATGATTAGGAGAGGAGTAAGACAGGGATGCCCACTGTCACCACTGCTGTTTAACATATACATCGAAGAATTAGTACAAGAGGCGATGGGGAATACAGATGAGGGAGTCAAAGTTGGAGGAGTACTAGTAAAGGCGCTGTGCTTTGCAGACGATCAGGCCATGCTAGCAGGTAGTCAAAAAGGGCTACAGGAAGTAATGGATAAACTGACATAAGTATCAGAAAAGTATGGAATGAGGATTAATACAAAAAAGACTAAAGTTATGGTAATAAGCAAAAAAGAAGGAAAGAGAGTGGAAATAAAGGTTTATGGACAAAACATAGAGCAAGTGAAAGAATTTAGCTGTCTAGGAAGTCTGATAACAACCGATGCCAGATGCAATAAAGAGATAAGAAGACGTATAGCAATAGCAAAGGAAGCTTTTTATAAGAGAAAGGAGATGATGCAAAGTAAGCTAAAACTAAACCTAAAAAAGAGATTGGTAAAAACATTGATATGGAATGTGGCGTTGTATGGGGCGGAGACGTGGACAATGAGAAAGGAAGATATAAAACGACTAGAGGCTTTTGAAATGTGGATTTGGAGGAAAATGCAAAACGTAAAATACACAGAACATAAGACAAACGAGGAAGTCATGAAGGAGATAGAGGAAGACAGAAGCCTGATAGATACAATTCGGAAAAGGCAGAGAAATTGGATGGGACATGTCCTCCAGCATGACTCTCTACTGAGAACAATAATTAATCAAAGGAAAAATAGAGGGAAAGAGAGTGAGAGGTAGACCAAGAAAGATGATGTTGGAGTGGATGATGGATAAAGGATACCAAGAACTCAAAGAAGAAGCAAGCAATCGATCGGAGTGGGAGAACTGGATACCTGGACCTGTCGAAAGACAGAAACACTGATGATGATGATGATGATGATGATAATGATGATGATGATGATGATGATCAAACTCAATAGAAATACATATACTGTGTCACTGTGTGGTTATATTAGAACGTAAGTGTGACAGTCTAGACCTGTGTGAAATGTGTAACTGCCATCCTATTTCCAAAAGTAAATCTAAAATAAAATTCTATGCAACTGTCTTTCTTGTGGTATTGTCTTTCATTTGCATTTAAGAAATTACTGAGATTTACATTAGATTCATATTACAAAAGGATCATTAATTGAAATTATAAAAATTAGCAAATTAAATTGTATTGAATGATTCTTATTTTATATAAGATTCAGGCTGCTTCTGGTGACAAAGTTTTCTGTACTCTTCATGTGACACAACTTCGTTTCATTGAAGGATGGTTGCCAAAAAATATCCTAAAATGTGTTCCACCAGGTAATATATTGCAACAATGAGCATATACTTTAGTGATTTCCATTGATTTGCCTGTTGAAGCTTATTTTTGCCCCTGTATGTTTTCTGCCCAATTTTAATATTGAGTTTGAGATTTGTATTTTTTCAGTGTGATTCACTCAAGCATCTTTTTATAGTGCAAGAGTGGTGGACAGATGGAATGAATTAGACGCGAATATTGTATTGGCTATGAGTGTGAACAACTTCAAAATGGGTCTCAGTACTATATACTATAGGTTACTAGATTTGGACGAGTGCAACAGTGGAGTTCTCACACAGGGCAGACCCTACTGAACCACTTTAAACCTTGTTATTATTATTATCTGGAACTTTTGAAAGTTTTTAAAGTTTCTGGTGGAGTGATGTTTAAACTTTAGATTGTGCATAATGTAATAAGCGATCTAAACCGACCTGTGATGCGCATAACCTGTGGCTTATGGGCCACATCCAGTTGATGTCACTTTTATAAGAACAGGTTTGAAAAGTCTAGGAGTTTTTATTGGCTGACTGAAAGACAGAACACAAACAAAATCAGAATACTCGTTTTGAAAAATAAATTTAAGACTTAATTTATTTTATGTCTAAGATTTTCGACTCCAATCATCCAACACTTCAGCTTCAATTCCATTGAAATCTTCTGTGCATTCAACTGCAATCCATAACCAAGGACAACAATCTCTGGTAATCTTGTGTGAATATTCATTTTGAAGACAAATAAATAAAATGTCCAATACATAGGGAGGTGCACTACTTGTGAAAATGTAGTTAAACTAAACTATTTTTGAACTAAGTATTTGTAGATAAACTATTGCTTAACTATCAGATAAAATGTTCGTAAAAGTTCAATTGCCTTTTAAAAAGTAGTTAAGCTATTGTCAATTATTTTGTAATGTTATGTACTTTTTTATAATTCAACTCCATGTAATGCAGTTATTTCCAAAACCTGCATATAACATAAAAATCACCAGAATCTATGAAGCCTTATACACTCTACAGTCCTTGCACCAAAACAATGTGATTAACCCTTTGACTGCATCGTGGCAATATATACGCTGCTGCGACCAGATAATTTTTAACATGCGCATAAACTGTTGCTACCAAATATAATTAAATCAAAGCAAAAAACAGTTACCAAAAAAGTTACAAAAAAGTTAATAATGCTATTTTTTCACGCCAACTGGCTTACTGAGATGGCAGAAAAGTCACTGCCAATATTTAATTTTTGTATGATATGACTGGAAACAGTCAACTGGACACAATGCTGGCTGTGATGGACACTGCGAGCACATGGTTGTAACCTCCTGATGAACATCTTTCTTGTAGCACACAACACATCTTCTGGTCAGGAACTTCTTCTTGACACCTTGAGCTGTAGCTGGAGTATTTACAAGAAAATGACTGCCAGTCAAGTGGGAGATTTTTCATCAACACCTTCAGAGTCCTCACAGTTTGCAAAAATCATTTTTCCTATGGTAGCTGTCTGGAATTTCAGGAAACACAGTTTGTTTGCAGGCTTTTTACGATACAAAATAAACGCATTCAACATTGCAACTTAAGAAAGTGGATGGCCAATTTTCTGTACCACTTGAGAGTTTTTCATGTTGCATCATATGGAGCCAACATCTGATCAATCTTTTCGACCTCGCTCATATATTGCTTATAGTCTATGATGCTGTTGGATATCTGTCTGAAAGTGTCGTGAAGTCCTCGCACGCGCTTTCTGGTGCTCTTTTCTTTGTGCAAGTTGCTCAACACGAAAATGTCTCGCTTATCTTTATGCTTCATGCACAACATATGTCCACAGCGAAATGCTGCACATTCACCCTTTGTAACAACAGAATTTTTTATCATCTGTGATACTCGATTGGCACTCATTGTACCACAGCAACCAGTTGGATGGGTATCAAGATAACTAAAAAGCGCATACGAAGTGTAAAAATTGTCTGTATACAGCTGGTATCCCTTATCAAGTAATGGCTGCATTAAAAGTGCAGCAATTTTCTCTGTTTACGATAAATGCTGTGCATCACGTGGTATGGCAGTAAAAATTGCCTGCCCTGGATTGTCTTTACCGGTATAAACCTGAAAGCAATAAGTGTAACCGCTGCTCTCACATAAACAATAAACTTTTATTCCAAGACATGCGCATTTCTGAGGTATATACTGACGGAAATGTAGCCTCCCTTTCCATAAAACTAATTCTTCATCAATAGACAAGGATCTGTCTGGTACATAAGTCAACTCTAATGCTGTTTGCAGCGATTGTAGCAGTGGCCTGATTTTATGGAGTCTGTAATGATTTGAATTCTGACAACGTGGCTTGTTATCACTGTCAGCAAAATGTAGACAACGTAGAGGTAACAGAAAACGGTCTCTTGGCATAACATATGCAAAAATGGTGTAGACAACATCAAATCGGTCATCCAGTACATTTGAAGATCCAGTTTGCGAGTCAAGGCCATCAAAAGAATCAAATCTGGGAATTTACACATTTCCTCATTTGTTGTAGGAACACAGGCATGTAGTCGAGATTGGGGTTTCAGGTTTGATTGACTTGCAAGTTTCTCAGCGTAGCAATTTGTTTCCACTGTGATGCTTGCAATCAATTCATCTGACATAAATAATCGGTAGTAATCAATTGGTCCAAAATTTTCAACGCTTGCAGTTTTTCCATTTTCATTCTGTCGAAATGTGTCCATAAATCCAGGAATCTGTGCTGGCTCCATATTGGCACGCTTCCTCTCACTTGATTTGTCACAAACAATGTTTGCTGACCCATCGCCATCCTCTTCACTGCTTTTGTTTTTGATAGTTTGTTTGCTGTCATCTGTATCGTTTTCAATATCATCATCACTATCCATCGCAAATAACGACTGATGCACCTCATTGACGCTAGACTTTCGCTTTCCATTATTTAGAGTATAATATTATGTACTTGAACAAAACTTATCCAACAAACTGCTGCTTGATTATCTTGCTTAAATCCAGGCACTCTCCTTTTCCTGCCCTTGATAGCCTTGATAGCTTCACCGAGGTCACGTGACTTCCATCCAGGCATCATTACTCAGCAATAAATAATATCTATTCACTACTGCGGTCATTAGGCAATTCAATACTGTGGCCATAAAACCATTACAGCACAATGGGTATACATACTACTGAATGACGACGCTTGTCATCACGCCACAACCACGAAAAGAAATTTATGACAGCGCAGTAAAGAGGTTAATTATCAGCCGCATCAGTAGCAATGTTGGCAAGGTTAGTGTAATTCATCTTTAAGATTCTGTACAAATCACCAAATATTTTCATACCCAGTGTAATCTTGCATTCAGCACCATGCCTTCAGTGCCTGTACAGATGCACTGAACAGCCTTTCTACAGCAGCAGAACTGGGTGGGATACAGTTGACTTTCATAGATGCTTTAGACAATGAAGGAAAATGCAAGTGGACTGTCAACTGTAGTGAGTGTTGAAGCTAGATACCCATAGGGTTGCCAGATCTCCCGTATTTTATAGGAGGCTCCCGTATTTCAGCCCCAGTCTTCTGCCTCCCGGACGGATGCCATGCGGGAGACTAAATCTCCCGTATTTGGCTAGGTCGATAGACTTCATTGAGACTCAGTTTAAAATCGAAACAATACTACATTTTCTGGCGTGATAAAACATAAAATAAAGTTATTAGTACAGTTTAGTACAATATCAAAGAAGATAATAGAGGCTCTGAGGCAGGCAGCAATGCCCCTCTGCTTCTTACTTACTTTAACTGCAGGAATAGGAACTTAGGACACGTTGGGAGGTCTATGATAATAATATTAGTAGCCAATAACTTGTTTGTAATATTAATTCACTACATACAGATGATTCAGTGCATTGAACAGTGTTGTACACTGCTTTTTCCTAGTCTATGCTCTATATCAGTGATGCAGCCGAGGGTAGGGGGTTTGGGGTTAAGCCCCTTGGCTGTTACAAAAAGATTTTTTCATTGTTTCACGCATTTTTATTCTCAGAATGCGGTTTTGTGGATCAACCCCCCTCGTGAGGTTGCCGGAGTAAAAAATTTCTTAACGGTACGAATTCAAGAAATTGAAGAAGTAATGTAGTTAATTAAGGTGTTGACTTTTTTGCTTGCCAACACTAACGAAGAAAAAGAGGAAAGCAATGTGTCATTGTGAGCGGACGAACTTTTTTTGTTTGTCAAGATTTTTTCACAGGTTTTCACAGTTGACCATGACCAAAACCAAAAACTCCCCTTCCGTAAATCCTGGCTACGCCACTGCTCTATAGTACTGTTGTGTAGTATAGCTCTAGCCATAATAATTCACAATGAACTGGACTGTGGAGTGGGCACATTGATCGCAGTAACAATCTCCCGTATTTTGATTTTGGATATCTGGCAACCCTAGATACCCATCAACATGAACATATAAATATAGTCCATGAGGGGCTTATAGTAGTTACAGTCACTTCCTACAATGAGACGACAAATACAGAAATATACCGTATATATTTGTGATAAAGTCGAGAAATTTAAGGCCAATTCACAGGTTATATATCCTGACCTCGACTTATACGTGAGGCACTAACTGTTGGGTAAAGAAAGTTTCCATACATAGGATGTCGAAAATAATTAATTTAGCTAACTCTTTGCGTAATTAATTATTTTCAACATACGCTACGGCATCTAAATAAAAGTTGACATCAGCGCTTTTAAGATTGGTAATTTATAGGCGCCACATAAATATTAATTAAATATTGGCGCTACATAAATATAAAAAATTCAAGATTACCGGTAACTAAGATTTTTATATTGTCAAGAATGAGCGAATAGCAGGTTTAAAATTTTCTTAATCGTCAGGAATCAATCTGGGAATGTGAAAATCGTTCAGTTTTTCGATAGTTCAAAGCTAAAACACAGTTTTTCAATCAAAACAATGGCGCCGCTGCCGCCACATGCCCACTTCGCGTCCGCCATTGTTCCGACTTTCACTATCACCTCAAGAGGGTTGGCCGCGATGACGTCACTTCGACTTATTCTCGGGTCAATGACTTTAGACACCCTCAAATACCCTAAATCTAGGGGTCGACTTATACTCGGATCGACTTTATCTCGAGTATATACGGTAGTTTAGTAGATGATTGGTCAATGTTGTTACTGCAGTAACACTACAGCAGTGAATGTATAATAAGATAGCAACACGAAATATATAGTGGAAAAATAAAAGCCTAATAATGATAATATGTTACCAGGTTAGTACTTTTATACTGAATTAAACTCTGAAGAAATGACTGTAACTGAAAAGTCTGTAAATCAATCAATACACTACAATACCGTATCTCTGTCTCTTTCGACATTTGGCAAGAACTCACCTACTTCATCATCTCCATCACTTCCTTCACTGGTGTGAACCTCAAAATGTTCACAAGCTTCTTGACTAAATAATGAAAATGCCTTGGTGAAATTGCTGGCAGTATATGTAGCAGCATTTATCACCTTTGATAACACTGGTTAACAAGGTTTTTGTTTCCTGTGCAATTTCTGGTGTTCCAGGTAGATTTTGTCATGCTGATTACAGGAATAATTTTGAAATTTTCCTATCACGTAGGTTTTTTGAGAAAAAGCTGATTTTAAATTTTAAAATTATAAGAATTTTTAAATCGTGGTTTTCGAGAGTTATCTGAGTTATGGGTATTCAGGTTAGGCAAGAATCTTATGTGACCGCCATAACAGATGTAATATGCACTCCTGACTCACTTAACTACATGGATTTTGAAAATTAGTGTAATTAGACATGCCCAGACGCTCCCAAACCTGTCTTCAAGACTACATGCCTAGCATGTATTGTTGCTATGGTTACGCAGTCCTATATAAATACCAAGCAGCACTAGGAAGCAGCTGCAGTCTTTCTATTTGATGAGATATAACTGTTTAGTTAAAGGCTGTGAATTGAATATATTAACTAATTTAATTAAAGTTTCTGAAATGTCGCGTCGTTGTCGCAATAGCAGTGACACGTTCTGCTACATCTGTGGAGAGTTTACGTTGAAATCACAGAAGCGGAGTATGACAGCAATCATAAAGAAAGGATATGAGTTATATTTTGGATGCAAAATTGGCGACCAGGACAAAGTATGGGCACCTCATATATGTTGTTCATCTTGTGCTACCAGTCTGCGAGCTTGGCTTGCAGGTAAGCGTCCATCCATGCCATTCGCCATACCAATGATATGGAGGAGCAGAATAATCATGTAACGGATTGCTATTTATGCATGACGAATGTTACAGGATTTTCTTCAAAGAATAGGAAGTCTATTGAGTATCCTAACCTTGCCTCGGCAATGAGACCAGTTCCACACGACGAGAGTCTTCTTGTTCCAACCCCCTAGTTTTGGACACTGGAGGACGAGGACGAGCATGCAGAGACATATGAAATGCTGCAGATAGTTGATGATTCAGCTACGGAAGACTCAGAGTTTGAGCCATCGACATCCAGCAATCCTCATTTGATTTCTCAGGCAGAGCTCAATGATCTGGTCAGAGACTTAGATTTGTCAAGAAATCAAGCAGAATTGCTTGGATCTAGGTTGCAAGGATGGAATCTGCTCTCTCCAGGTACAAAAATTTCAGTATTTCAGAACGGCATGAAGACTTGACTCGATTCTTCAAAAAATCGACAGTCTTACTTTTTGCATTGACATCGATGGATTGCTTTCTGCTTTCGGCTGTAAGCACAATCCATCCGAATGGCGACTTTTTGTTGATTCTTCGCTGTTAAGTTTAAAGGCTGTTTTGCTGCACAATGGCAATTCATACCCTTGAGTACCCATTGGGCATGCTGCTTACATGAATGAAACATATGAGAACATGCAGCTGCTATTGAAACACATAGAACACTCGAGATACAACTGGAATATATGTGGAGATCTGAAAGTTGTTGCAATTCTACTGGTCTGCAGCTAGGCTACACCAAGTACTGCAGCTTTCTTTGCAGTGGGACAGCCGAGCTAGAGATTCACATTATGTGAGAAAGGTCTGGCCACCTCGCAGGGACTTGGTTCCAGGACAGAAGAACGTTAAACATGATCCTCTCGTTGATCCGAAGAACATTTATCTCCCACCTTTGCACATCAAAATTGGGTTAATGAAAAACTTTGTCAAAGCAATGAACAAAGAAAGTGAAACCTTTACATACTTACGACAAAGGTTTCCACGCACCAGTGATGCTAAAATAAAAGAAGGCGTTTTTGTTGGCCCACAGATTCGAGAGATGCTCAAGGACAGCCACTTTGAGGGCCTTCTGCAGGGTGCCGAGCATGTTGCCTGGACAGCCTTCAGGGATGTTGTTGCTAACTTTCTGGGCAACTACAAGGCGTCAAACTATGTTGAACAAGTTGGAAATCTGCTACAAGCTTACAAGGCAATGAAATGCAACATGTCACTGAAGATACACTTCCTTCATTCTCACTTGGACTTCTTCCCAGATAATCTCGGCGCCGTCAGTGATGAACATGGTGAAAGATTTCACAAAGACATTGCCAGCATCGAGAAACGCTACCAGGGAAAGTGGAGACCGTCTATGCTCGGAGACTACTGTTGGTCACTGATACGTGAAGCACAGGACAGTGACTACAAACGAAAATCTACAGCAAAACATTTCTAATTTTCTCATGTCTTGTCATTATTGCCTAGATCCTTCTGTAGGATTATGTTGCAGAAGACGTTACAATACTAAATGCTAAATTGTCGATTTCTTAAAAACCTTACGTGATACAGAAATTCTAATTACATATTTGTGTTCAGCAAGTCAAAATCTATTAGTTTCACCAAAATTTGTAGAGGAAACAAAAACTTGCATAAAATTTGTTGACCAGTGTAATATTTCAGACTCTCTGAAGATTAATTTCCTGGCAATTTCTTGACCAGTGTGAGCATCGCTAAAACGTTTGCATGCTAATGCCAGCGATGTAAGATTAAATATTTCGGGATGAACAAAGTGAACTGTCATGCCTAAGTCTGTTTATAAGAGCTGAATATGTGTCTGCAGTTGCTGAGGTCCATTTCACAGTGCGAAGAACTGCTGTCAACTTGCTCTTTTCAGTTTCATACATTACATTGAATCGGTGGCTGGCAGTTCCTTGACTTGGAAGCTCATACTTTGGTAAACAGCACTTCTTAAAACTTGATCAATCAACTGTATGTACAGGCTGCATGTCATCTACAAGTATTAAAATGAGCTTACCGGTATCTTCTGTCTTTATCAATGACTTGACTGCACAGTACTGTGTTTCATTGCTCTTGATTCAATATGACGGTGGCTTCTGATGATTTACGTATTCTTGAAGCAGCCTTGTTTGCCATATTTCACGAACTCACTGTGATGGTGTTCCTGTGAACTTAAAAAGATGGAATGTCATCATAGGCCCACTTGTGTGAAAAATAATGGAATTTGGTAGTCAATTACAGCAATACATGGTGATTGTAATTATTACTGAAATTAAAGAACACTGCTGACATTCTGTAGACCAGCGGCTCCCAACTGGTGGTTCGTGTACCCTAGGGGTATGCTAGCTGCTGCAAAGGGGTATGTGAAGGAAATAAGAATTTTAATAAAAATTGTAAAGAAAAATAGAAAAAAATAAATGATCTAAAGATTGGTGGGAAGAGTAACAGTCAATAAGTATCAAAAGGGAATTTGAGAGAAAATAGTGTTATATATATGGGGCAGACATTGTGTAATTGTAGCAAAAGAGTCTGTGGAAGGAGTTCAAAATTACTGAGTAGCAAAAAAGGTAGTCACACTTTTTTTAGAGAAATTGTGAATTGATCTCCAAAATTTATTTAAGTGCCAATATAAAAAAGACATACTGTAAAGCTAAGAAATTATTTAAAGTGTTGTATGTTTTTCATTTTGGAGACAAAAGGATTTATTAAGAGGCTGTCCATTAATTACGTCAACAATTTAGGGGAGGGTTTTTTAAAAGTTTGACAGTTGTTGACAGGGGGAGGGGGTCAAGAGAAGTTGACGTCAACAATTTCACTTTTTACAAATAATCAAAAAATAGAAAATTTCATGGAATACTACTTATTACAATGGAAAAAAGCATGGCAGAAAAGGTCATCACTACCACATTTTGACACTCGATGAGCAAAACAGGGAAAAATGGTCATCACTGCAAAAAATAATAACCTTGTTATTGGGACCTGTCATTGATCTTGGGGGGTGGGGTCAAAAGTTTTTGACGTAATTATAGGGGGTAACTGAAAGTTGACAGTTGTTGACAAGGGGAGGGGCCAAAAATTGCCTAGAAATTGTTGACATAATTAATGGACAGCCCCTAAGAAGGAACCTCAATCTTAAACTGAAACTACGAATATTAAAATGCTATGTATATTCAACATTCATGTATGCTTGCGAATGCTGGACACTAGCGAAACAGATGAAAAAAAAATAATGGCATTCGAGATGTTGTGCTTTAGAAGAATACTCAAAATAAGTTGGCAAGAAAAAAACAACAAATGAGGAAGTACTAAAAATAATAGGAGAAAAAAGAAATTCATTAGCAGAAATAATAAAGAGGAAAATACAATACGCTGGACACATCATGCGAGGCTCATGCACAGAACAGGCCAAAATATTCTTGAAGGACAAATATGAGGTATATCCAACTAAATGGAAGGCCACATAAAGAATGGCTGGAGGAAGTTAAGGAACAAACAAATATAGAAAACTATGGAAAAATGAAAAGATGCACCGAAGACAGGAATCGATGGAGACAATTCTTAACTGTCAACCTTCAAAATGAAGATGACACATAAAGAAGAAGTTGTATGTTACGTGCCTAGGGGTATGCATGAAGTTCACTTGTTTGCTTGGGGGTTGCAACGTGGCTGCTTAACTGACATAGAAGCCATGCCTACTCGCCAATAGGTGTGCACTGTAGAATTGAAGAATAAGAAGAATAACCTTTTGCCAACCCTGTTACAAACATATTTTAGCCACTGTATGAAAATTCATGCTTATAATACTTGTAATGTTACTAATACTGGTAGCTATTTTATCAGCCGAACACACATCCCTAAGAAGTAAAACTAAATGGTTTGCAGGTTCCATGATATAGAATATGTTACCTAACCAAATTTTTTTGTCTTTCCACATTCAAAATTCTGTCATGGCATCCATCATCTCTGCATGCTAATTTTATTTCCAACCAATCAGTGCACTAGCCTTCCTCTCTCCTTTCCTGCACTACTGCACCAACTTGCACACACAGGTCACAATTTGACTATTACCGGTACACTGTTATCAACTTGCAGTTTTACCGTGATTTTCTCTCCCACCATCACCTTCCGGTACTCATCCACATCAAAACTCATTTAAATGCTACTATCAGCTTTATAAATTATTGTGATACATTATATAGAATAATACATTACACTAATCTCATTGTGTTTTGCTTGATCAAAATTTATTATATTGAAAAGCGAACTTAATACTGATAAGTAGTTCTCTTCTCCTGCCTCTCCATTTAGTATCCAAAAATTAGTATTGATATCAAACTGCACATTCAGTGACATATGTCTATGCAATTATTCTTTAGATTTTGCATTGTTACTTTCTTAATTTTTGTGTTGATGCTAATAAACCAATTGAATTGAATTTGTGTGCTATGGTGTTACTATGGTGCTTTATATGGATGAGCTCATTGTAATTTTGTTGTTTTTTTTAAACAAGCTGAAACTGTGTTATTATGATTTTTCACTGTGTCCTACATTTGCATATCTTATAGGAGGAGGAGGAGGATGGAAGTTCAGCCATGGCTAAGACAACAAAGCTTAGAGATGCTTCATATTTTGTTGGATTTCTGAGTCGTCATGATTGTGAGAATTTGCTTTTGGCACAAGGAAATCAGCTCGACTTTATTATCAGAGAAAGTCCAAATCTGGTGACTGACTTCTAAATGATATTTAACCCCTTGACTGCGTTGCGGCAATATATACGCTGCTGCGACCGGTTAATTTTTAATATGCACGTAAACTGTTGCTAACAAAACAGTTGCTAACAAATATAACATATATATAACACATATAACATATGTAACATATATATATAACACATATAACATATATATAACATATATATAACATATATATAACATATATATAACACATATAACATGTATAATATAACATATATGTATATATTATATATATTATATATATATGTTATATTTGTTATATATATGTTATATATGTTGTATGTGTTATATATGTGTTATATGTATGTTATATGTGTTATATATATAACATATATAACATATATATAGTTATATATGTTATATATTTGTGTTATATATGTTATATATATGTTATATATAACATATATGTTATATATATATATATATGAGTGCAATATATATGTTATATATATAACATATATAACATATATAACATAATATTGCTATTTGCTAACAAATATAACTAAATCGAAACAAAATGCAGTTATCAAAAAGTTTTTAAAAAGTTAACGCTATTTTTTCACACCAACTGGCTTACTGAAAATGGCAGAAAAAGTCACTGCCAATATTTAATTTGTGTATGATAGGACTGGAAACGGTCAACTTAACTGACAAACTGCTGCTTGATTATTCTGCTTACATCCAGACACACCCCTTTTCCCGCCCTTGATAGTGTCACTGATGTCACGTGACTTCTATCCAGGCATCAGCTACTCAGCAACAAAAATATCTATTCACTACTGCGGTCATTAGGCAATTCAATACTGCGGACATAAGACCATTACAGCACAATGGGAATACATACTACTATATGACGACGCTCGTCGTCACGCCGCAACGGCGAAAGGAAATTTATGACGACGCTCGTCGTCACGACGCAGTCAAGAGGTTAATTTATGCATGCATTGCAATTAAGTACTTCACTGAACTTTGGTTACAGATATAAATTTCTGACTTCTACCATATATTGTGGAGCTAAGTGTGAATGTACTTACCAGTATATTTTCTTCTCGACATCATACCTACTATAGTAGGGACTAGTGGACCTTCAGTGCGTCACTCTGCTTTTTCCATACTAAGAAACAGACTGAAAATTACACAGGGCAACAAAAATATTTTTGTCTGGTGCCTTAGAAGTTAGACCAGTTTCTTGATATATTTAGGGTGCTGATTCCAAATATGGCATCAGATTTTCTCCACCAGCTCTAGTTTTTGAGATATGGCCATATATCCTATATTGGAAGTGCATGATAATTATCTATATTTGCTTGATGTAGCTTCTGATTGCTATTATCTAAAAGGTCTCTGTAAGTAACATTAAAGGTCTTACAATTTCAAGAGAAATTAATTGAAATATGTGCAGTAAAATAAATTATATTATTTAATTAAATAGGCATAATTCCTGAAAACTGTTTTAAGGTAATTGTGGACAAAGAAGCAGCAAAAAATCTTCAGGGCACATTTAGAAATACAATTGCATGATAAATGTTTAGTGTCAAATTTTTCTTGTTTCTAGTGTGATAAAGTGAATGATAGCTAATTCATTAATTAATATACCTGGTAATTGTATCTAAATATGTAATATTTGTTGCTCTGAAGATTTGTGTTGCTTCTTCATCCACAGTTACCTCAATTTGTTGAAATATATATTGATTTCATGGAAATGAATCATGGACATCTTTTGTTCAAGTTGTCAGAAGCTCCTAAGATATCATAAGTCAGACAGTCAGACAATTACTTTGACCTAGTTCACGTGCATATAAGACTTGCAGTTGAGTTATTTGCACCATTCACATCTATCTAATTAAAATTTTATAATGCAGAGGTCTTGTTTGCAGACATCCTTTTTACATAGGTAGACCACATGACGATGAACATCCTCCTCTGTTCTCTGTTACTTGTCACTGATTGCCTTCTCCATTGTCATTCCAGTCTAGTGCATTCATGATGTCATCCATCCATCTACTGCTGGGTTTTCCTTGTTTTTTTACAGCCATCAATTATTGTGCCTTGTGTTATTTGCTTCTCGAAGCTAATGCATATCTTAGAACTGTTCTTTTGATTTTCAAACTCTTGGTGTACCTGTGCTTGGCCCAGATAGAGCTTTCAAACAGCTAAAGTTTGGTGCAAAGATCATGTCTCTAGCTATCACAGAAGTGGAGATATTGCAGTTTTACTGTTGCAAGTTGGCGCTGGTCGACCAAACTTTCATGACCCATAGTTTTAACATGGGTTGACCCAAAGCTCTAATATTATGGTTTTCAACATTACTCATGGAGATCAACAATTGTGCCAATTTTCATCAAAGTCTGAGACGGTGACGTCCAATGGCTGTGTTGATTTGACGTGGAATGGTTTCTTCGCTTGAAAGAGTCTAAATAGTCTCTTGTGATGCATGCCTTCTCAAGAGCCCATTCATTAATTCTTTCTTCATCCAAGATACACGAAAAATCTGTTATAGTCCTTTCTTCTCAAAAACCTTAATTTTATGTTCAGTCCTTTTCTTCAGTGTCCATGTTTCACAGCTGTATGTGATCACAGGTCAAAATAGAGTCTTCCCTATGTGGCCATTGATTTATGGATATCTCTGTGGCCATTGATTTGTCACAAGTTTTGCCACAAGTTTTGTAATGTGCTGAGTGCTTTGCCCTTAGTAATTCTGGCATGAATTTTGGCTTCACATTCAGCATCTTCTGTGATATTTGATTGTAAATAAATGAAGCCTGTGACTTGTTCTAGTCTGTATTGTGTTCATTTTGTTGTCCACACCTTTGTTTTATAAATACGGTAATATATATATATATATATATATATATATATATATATATATATACACACACACACACACGCATATATATATATATATGCATAGACAGATATACTGAGATTGCACTTACTTTGTCTAGTCAATTCACTGAATATTGCAGCTTTTCTTTAGATTCAGCTAAAGAATTATGTATCCCTAAGACTTGGAAGCATGGACTAGTGTATCCAAGGCTGAAACAACCAGAATCTGATCAAACTCAAGTTAATAATTATCGACCTGTTACGAATCTTTCGTTCTTGTCCAAATTACTTGAACGCATTGTAAACAGACAGCTTACTACATACTTGATACAAAATGGTCTACTGCCAGAAGAACAATCGGCATATCGTCAAGGTCACTCAACCGAGACGCTGATTCTAAGAGTGTTCAACGACTTAGTAGATGCAGTGGCAAACGGTCGGCTTGCATTATTGTGTCTGCTTGATCTTTCATCAGCTTTTGATTCCGTAGATCATGGCATCTTGATCAACAGGCTCAAGATTACGTTCGAGTCGAACATGGCGCTATCCTGGATTTCTGACTACCTTTTAGACAGGACTCAGACTGTTTCCTGGAACGGCGGTCTGTCGACTAGAAGGCCAGTCAAGAATGGGGTACCACAGGGCTCGGTGCTAGGCCCATTACTCTTCGTCTTGTACTTGTCTGACCTAGGTTGAATAGTGCGATCTTATGGACTTTCTCCCTTAAACGTGCGCAGACATCCAGATTTTTTCGTCGTGCTCACCAACAGATAAAGAACAGTTGGAGTTGAGAATAACGCACTGTACCACTGTGATTGATCAGTGGATGGCCTCAAACAGGTTGGCGTTGAACCCAGGGAAAACTGAAATACTCTGGTTCAGCTCACCGAGAAGGACTCATCTATTAAGCCAAACCCCACTCTCCATTGCAGGCGCGATGGTAGCACCGACAACTCAATTGCGGCTACTTGGAGTCATCTTGGATCAGAAACTCACCCTGGAGAGTCATGTGCATAATATAACAAGAGTATGCTATTTTCACCTACGGAAAATCAAACAGATAAGACGCTATCTGCCGACAGACGTAGTGATCCTATTGGTGCTTACATTAATTCTGACACGAATCGATTACTGTAATAGCGTCCTATATGGACTGCCAGAAAATCGACTGCGAGGTCTACAGTCAATTGTGAACACATCTGTGAGACTAATTTTTGGTGCGAGATGGTGCGATCATATCACTCCTTACTTAAGAGATAAATTGCACTGGCTACGAGTTCCTGAACGCATAATATACAAGAGATGTCTGATAACGTTCAGAGCTATAAATGATCAAACCTGTCCTGATTATCTGGCTACACTGATTCGAAGACACACTACGCCGGCCAGTAACCGACAGCTTCGCTCCAGTAACAAGGTCTCCCTAATCATCCCACCACCTTCGCAAACAACGATTCTAGGTGAAAGATCAGTCACCAGAGGGAACCCACTTCTGTGGAATTCCCTCCCGGACTTCGTCACTAATTCGAAATATCTATCGATCAGTTCAAGAAAAATCTCAAGACACACTTGTTTAGTACGTCGTATGATGGCTAACTCTTTATTGTAAAGCACTCTTGATTTAGGCGTATGCCTTGTTATAGGGCTCTATAAATTATCAGATAATAATAATAATAATAATAATAATAATAACCAACTTGCCTCAAATTTGAAGTTCTTCCTGTGATTGCAATTCCTCCAGCAAAGCCCTCCAAAGTTTCTCTCATTACCATGTCAGCTAGTATGTTAGGCAAATAAGGTGATATTTTACACATCACTGTTTAACATCTTTCTTTATCTTAAGCCGAATTGATGTTATACCTGCAACTTTAATTTTTGCATGTTGCTGCCTCTACAACTGGATCAGAATTTGCGCTAAATATGGTGTGAATCCTATTTCTAAAATTGTCATCCATAAAAGCTCGCATATGACAGATTCAAAGGTCTTCTTGAAAAAACACCTAAATACTGACTAAATTTCTGATGTTCCCTTGCTTTTGTATGTAACAGTATTCTGAGGTTTAAAATCTGATCCATTGTTCCTCTATCTTTGTGAAATCCAGCTTCTGCTATTCTGCTATCTCTAATTTGGTTTTTATTCATATTCTCTTCAAAATTATTTGCAGTGTGATTTTGTTGGCATGTGATGCCAAGGCAATTTGTTCAATAATTTAATTTGAACATTGCTTCAAATCTCTCTGTTTTATTGTACTAATCTTATAAATGTATTAATCTTCCTTCTGATATACTTATTCCACTCACCAATGCTTTAGTATCCAGTCACCTGGACTACTGTAACTCTCTCTATGCAGGTAATCTTAATCCTTTCTTCAACATCTTCAAATAATTCAAAACTCTGTAGCCATAATAATGACTCTGAAATGTGATCCTATCACTCCTATACTCAAATCACTTCACTGGTTACCAGTCAGGCAATGAAGGTGCTATTTTTCAAACCAGCCATCAAATCTCTGGTCCTTGCTCACTGTCCAAGCTCATAGACGCTCAACCAGATCCTCAGATGCACTAACTCTGCAGATACTGCACACTCACACTACTCTTGGCAAGCACACATTTTCAGTGGCTTGACCAAGAATTTGGATGGAATTCACTCCCAGAACAGGTCCTCTCCACTGAGTCTATTACAACATTTCAATCCAGGCTCAAAACTTACGGGGAAACAGGTAATTACTGGCCCAAGAACATCAAAACACTACTCAAGAATATGAGTTGGAATTACATCCAGCAGACACTGTTTATTAGGTAAAGAGAAAATAATTTGGCTCATTTCAGACTAAGATGTTGGGTGGAATGCGTTGAATTTCGGGGGAGGAATTTTTGCTTGTGAGCAGTCGTCTTGGTTGTGATAGGAGGGAAATTTGAGCCTAATACCAGATATTACCGTATGTATGAGAAAAAATTGTAAACATTTATCTGAGAGCTGTTGAAGTGAATTTGACCGAGGTAGTGCACTTTTTCTATCTTGATGCAAAAGTTTTTTTAATGAATTCCATAAAGCTTTTAGTGAATTTAGATTTTCATTCACAAGGGTGGAGAGGAACTGGGCTTTGGCATCATCTACCAGCTTACGAACATAGCAAAATAATTGCTTCCTAAACCTTTTAAAGTCTGATGACAATTTAGAATGTAATCATGCTTGTTTTAATCTATTCCTATGGTGGCATGAATCTGAAATATCTTTGTTAGACTAGGGTTGTGAAGGCCTATCAGTGACAATTTTGGTTTTCTCAGGGATGAGATCGTCCAAAATACTACCTAAAGTATTTTGAAAAAGATTTGCATATTCAACAACAGATTCTGTCAAGAAAGAATATAATGGAGAACATTTTTTGACTTAAACTGTTCAATGTCTAGCAATCTCCAGGAACTATATTTGATGTGCTTTTTGGGGAAGGGAGCTTTAAATTGAAAATATACATAGCATGATACAGTAATGTGGTCAGAGATAAGAATCATTACGTGAAACAGGAGAGAAATGTGTGCAATCAGATTGAGTGACGAGAAGATCAAGTGTGTGATAAAGACGATGAGTTGGGCAATTGACATGCTGTCTAAGGTCAAAGCCACTGAAAAGTTTATTAAACTGCATTGTATGATTGTCTGTTAAATCATCAGTATGAATATTGAAATCACCTAAATGATAAGTTCACCAGGAGAGGAAATGAAAGTCTTGATAATTTATTGAAATTCAATCATAAAAGTGGAAAGGATGATGATGGCGGCTAGTAAAAGTTCAGAAATGAAAATAGTTAAATACTTGATATTTCTTTCACAAGTACCGGGTAAGTTTTTTTGCTTTCAAATTTTTTTGCTGTTGGAAATTTATTCAAGCAATTACTGAGTATATGTGTTTTCTGTTGTTATATGTTCTTCAGGCGGGCCATTTTGCTGTTTCTGTTAAGCATGATGATCATGTCCATCATTTTCCAATTGTGCTGACTGAAGATAACAAGTTCTACATTGGCAAGCATCATTTCAAAACAATTGACAGTGTCATAACATACTACCAAAGAAATGACCTGTTTGTTGATGAGAACGGAAGTGTTGTCAGACTTGGAAATCCACTTATGCATAATTTACATGTCGACTTCAGCAAGTATCTGACTGATTATCTTTGAACAATTATTGATGGGCATTAATGAATCTTGTTTCAACTTAAATAGCAAAAAAGATCAAGTTGGGATTTAATTGCAATTCCCTATTGCATCTGACAATTTCAATATCTTTATGAATAGTAATAAGAAATTCAAGATATTCATTATTATGCAATTCTGCTAAACACTTGCACATCATGTGAACAAGGTAAATAAAACGTCTTTAAATGCCTCTAACCTTTACTGTGTTGTAAGTATGGCCAATTTTTTAGTTAATGCATATTTTAGAAATATAATTTTGTCTACTCAAAATTGGTTGCAAAAGAAACAAAAGCAGGTTTGAAAGACGGGAAGCTTCCACTTAGATAAACTTAGCTACCACTTGCCATTGTAGCACTACCTCACTATTATGCTTGTCGCTTGATGCATTAAACATACAGCCGTTAGACAATTGTTGCTCTCTCTCTCTCTCTCTCTCTCTCTCTCTCTCTCTATATATATATATATATATATATATATATATATATATATATATATATATAGATAGATAGATAGATAGATAGATAGATAGATAGATAGATGCTTCCGTCTCGGAATCGATGACGTCAGGGCCGCCGAGAGGGGCAGGGGGACAGATGCACAGGGGCCCGGCGGCCTGGAGGGGACCCGGGCCGATGATGAAGATGTATTATCAACAATAATAGCCCAAAAAAGTTCACCACAGTATGTGCGCAGGGGCCCAGCGGGTAAAAGGGGGCCCGGGTGCTGAGGACATCAGAAATAGCGTGAAAAACAGCGATAAGCAAAAAAGGTCATAAGCAAAGTTTTCCTAGGCTTGTGACTTGTCAGGGGCCTGCTGGTGTCACAAAATAAAGTCTCCCCCAAAATGAAGTCTCCCCCGGAGGTTTTATTTTAAAACAAAATATCCCTCGGCGAATTTGTTTTAAAATAAAATAGCCTCATTTAAAACATAATCGCCCCTTTACCCTTGACGTCTCCTAAATTTCGAGAATAATTATAATAATCATTATTTCTGTGTCTTCTAATAGAGAACAACCCAGAACAACCTAATTATGTGCAATAAATCTTTATTTCATGTCATAAAATAATATGACTTAATGTCAGTAATTTGCCACGCTAGCACTATAACAGATTAGATGATAAATTTGAAAAAAGGAACTCAAGGGAAGCAACAAGAACAAGGAGTAACGTAAAGGACGATATTAAATCCGTACTTTTTGTACTTTATTCTTAGAATATTTCAGTTACGGTACATTTTTCATAACAGTAAAAATGGATGCTGGAAGCTTTTCAGCAATTGTAGATTGTATTAAAAGTAGGAAGTATCCTGAATCATATGATAAAAGCGCAAAAAAAAACTTCATGAACAAGCAGGGCTGGATTAAGGTCCGGGGGGGGCTGAGAAAAAAAAGGCCGTCGCCTATACTGATAATCTCTGAGAAAAAAAAGGTCATCGCCCTTTCAAATCATGCTGACGGGCAAAAAACCTTTCAAATCGTGCTGACGAACAAAAAAAGGGTTATCTCGAAAATCGGTGGGCCTATTTTCATGATGGGCCTGGGGCTGCAGCCCCCTCAGCCTCCGCATTAATATGGCCCTGTGAACAAGCTGCATCTTTTTTGATACTAACGGAATATTATACCATAAAAGCCACGGGGGGAAGCAGCAGAAAGTCATCGTTGACAGTACAGAAGCACACAATGTCATTCGAAGTCTACATGATGGCGTTGTTGGGGAAAATCGTTTTGGACAGGATGTAACTATTAGCAAGGTTAGCCACAGGTTTTGGTGGTGTGGTGTGGTGCAGGATATTCATGATTACTGCAAAAATTGCAGTCAGTGTCAGCGGATGAATCCCAATAACAAACCACTCGCTGCTGAATTGCAACCAATTAAGGTCACAGAAATATTTTAACAGTGGGGTGTAGATTTGGTCGGTCCATTAAATGAAACATCATCAGGAAAATGGTATGTTATTGTTGCAACTGAATACTAACAAAGTGGGTGGAAATATGAGCACTGCCAGATAAAACAGCTGATTTGGTACACAAATTCCTGCTAAATCTGGTCTTCAGATATGGATCCTGTAATTTCCTGTTACATGATCAAGGTAGAGAATTTTGCAATTCACTCATAAAGAACTTGTGCGCTTTGATGTCCATAGACGAAATGATATCATCTGCATATCATCCGCAGAGCAACGGCCTGACGGAGAGATTCAATCAAACACTAATTACTCAACTTATGAAGTCAGTCAACAAAGAACAGAACAACTTGGATGAATACTTTCAACCAATTGCCTTTGCTTATCGGACAAATCAACAGGTATCTGTTCGGTATACACCGTTCCAGCTTATATTTGGTGTGTCTGCCAAATTGCCTCGTGACTTTCAAGAAAGCTCCGTGCCCAGTGATATATTGGAACCTCCACTCAACATCAATTCAAGAATAGAGTACATTACAGCAGTGTTTGTGGGATTAAGGCAAGCAGCTACCCAGTAGCTCAAACATTCAGTCTGCTCAGACTAGGCAGAAGGAACGATATGACCTTAAGCATTCGGGCACACGATTTAACGTTGGCGACAAGGTGCTGAAATACATGAAGAGGTACACGCATGGGTGATAAGTTACGACCTCACTTCACAGGGCCATATAACATTCATGAAAGCCTTGGTAAAGGCGTGTATAGGTTATCAGATATGCCAGGGAAAGTTATAAAGAGTAATGTCAATGCATGAAATTTGCGTACTTGGCACGAAAAAAAGTGAATTATCGAACATAAGTGCTAGGAATTATGCATCTGAAGACAATTTTGATGGCGCTGAACCCACGACAACTGCTGAATTAGTGGACAAATTCAATCTAAGCACTATGCCTGAACAGTTTTTGGATTGTGCTGAGTTTGACGACAATACTCAACATGTTCCTATGTGGATGCTGTCATTGCACTTAAAGAATTCTGATAAACAAGCGCTTGAGACAGATGACTGGATAAATGATCGAATAATAGACGCCATGAATGAACTAGTTGGTGCTCACATGAATAACAGTTGCAATTTTCAGACCACATTGTTACAGCAGGCTGAAGGCGGGTTTCCAGCAGTCACTGCGAGCACAGTTCAGATTTGCATGACAATAACCATTGGACAACCGTAGCAAGTACTAATAGTGGTGTAGTGTTTGCCGATAGCTTGTCTGGATCCATTTCTGACAATGTTAAGAGGCAAATGAAACAACTGTTTGCCAATCAATGTGATACCACAGGAAATTTGAACGTGACAATCATTGCTTGCCAAGGCCAACCTAACGGATGCGACTGCTGTGTTTATGCTGCAGCCAATGCCTTTGAGCTTTCACTGGGCTCAACTGACTTGCTGCAGCAATCATTTGTAGCATCGACAATGAGTTCACATCTTTGCTGTTGTCTGACAGAATTTACTGTTATTCCCTTTCCTAAAGTCAGGCTACGGAAACGTGGTCGGAAGGAATACAGGGTTTTGATAACGTTTTAATTTTTAAATACTACTATTTGTTTGTTATAGTTTTGACCACCACCAGTACTGTTTCTTAAAGTTGACATTGAACATTTCTTAATTGGTTGCTGATATTCTTCAGTGTTTTTAATTTTTAAAAGTGCCTTGGACTAGGTGTTTCTGAGTTTCGTAAAAATGGCCCATTTAGTAAAACCCGTTAGTGCGCCATTTTTTGTTCATTCGCATTTCTCACACTTTTCATTAGTTATCTAATCTATCTAATCTTAAACTTCTATAGCGCCACTTTCATAATACACAGGAGCATCAACCGATGGCACACCAAATCCAAATCACTAAATATCCAGGTCAAATCCAGGGTATCCGGCCGGACAAACGGGTGACAGTCTATGGTGGATAAGCCCGGTCAAAAAGATGGGTTTTTAATCTTGCTCTAAAAATTTGTAAAGAATTTGCAATGCGAACATGCTGAGGCAATGAGTTCCAGAGTTTTGGGGCGGCCACTGAGAAAGCACGAGAACCAAGAACTGTCTGAGTATGGGAGATGGAGAGAACTATTGCAGACGAGGATCTGGTCGAGTATTTGTTTGCTTGTACAGAGAGTTTTGAAAGAAGGTAACTGGGTTCCTTATAATAAAGTGTTTTGTATACCTGAAGGCAGATTTTAAAGTCTATCCTTTCTTTAATTGGAAGCCAGTGAAGACCCTTACGGACTGGGGTTATGTGCTCACGCTTTGGAGTTTTTGAAACTACCCGAGGCAATGAATTTTGAACTCGTTGGAGTTTAGCCAGGTTTGATTTAGAAATGCCAAAAAGAAGGGAGTTGCAATAATCAAGACGACTGGACACTAAGGCATTTGCCAAAAGCATTAATGCAGGTTTATTCAGAAATTTCCTAATATGATACAAATCACGAAGGTGGTAGTGAGCTGCTTTACAAATGCTATTTGTGTGAGTTGAGAAAGAAAGCGTGGAATCAAAAGAATCATCTTTCTTGATGAAATCTGGACAATTTTGCTCCAGAAAATCCTGGGTCCTGAGAGCAGAGTGGGCAGGTGTTCTATCTTGCTGGAATATTAAATCTTCTCCAAGCAAATCAAGACAGTCCTGCAGCCAATCTTAATGCTGCTGTGTTTATCTGTTGACCGTAAGTAACCCTTGACCTTGTCTGGTGCAATGACAATGACGCCATTTTAGACTTAAAAATGATACATTTTATTATGACGTTACTCCTAGATCCCGTGCAGAACTACTTACAGGAATAGTTATTAGTAATACAGTAGTTTACCATCTTTATTTCTTGAAAGAAATGTTATCAAGCAGGAATATTTGCATGTTTACAAGTTTTACATGTTTACATTTTAAAAGGCAACAGGTAAAGAGACATTGTTTTGTTTTTCATTATAGCACTAGAACTCCATACACGAATCTAAAAACAATATATATATATATACAGGGTGTAAAAGTGAAAAGGGCACCCCTTTATGATATTTAATATCTCGGCTGCGTGTATAGCGATTTCAATGAAATTTATAGGCCGTATACCTGGGAATGTTTCTGATGTAATTGCCAAATTTCATGATGATATCTTTAGTATTTTCTGAAATATGGCCAAAAAACTAGAGACCCACATTTTGAAATTGACAACAGAATATAACGTCATAATAAAGTGATAAAAAAATTAATTTTTTAAAAATTTATTTGGCCCTGAAAAGGGCCGTTTTAAAGAGGATTTCAGATGATTTGCTACGGGTGCAGGTGCTCACCCTCAAAATGCCCCCAAAATGCCCCCTCAATCTTCACACATGCCGACAAGCGCTTCTTCACTGACAGTATCGACTTCTTGATCTGGTTCTCAGGCAAACTCTCCCAGATATTCTTCAGCACCGTCTTCAACTCCGTGATGTTTTGTGGCTTTGGCTGATACTTTTGGTATCTGTCGAGCATGATTCCCCAGACGTGGAAGTCAAATGAATTGATATCTGGAGAGTTGGGTGGCCAGTCATCTTTCTTGATGAAATCTGGACAATTTTGCTCCAGAAAATCCTGGGTCCTGAGAGCAGAGTGGGCAGGTGTTCCATCTTGCTGGAATATGAAATCTTTTCCAAGCAAATCAAGACAGTCCTG
The DNA here is from genome assembly GCA_018105865.1 of Metaphire vulgaris. Classification (NCBI taxonomy): domain Eukaryota; kingdom Metazoa; phylum Annelida; class Clitellata; order Crassiclitellata; family Megascolecidae; genus Metaphire; species Metaphire vulgaris. The sequence continues at coordinate 10,154,319 of CM030842.1, read as the reverse complement.
CAGCCAATCATAATGCTGCTGTGTTTATCTGTTGACCGTAAGTAACCCTTGACCTTGTCTGGTGCAATGACAACGATGCCATTTTAGACTTAAAAATGATACATTTTATTATGACGTTATATTCCGTTGTCAGTTTCAAAATGTGGGTCTCTAGTTTTTTGGCCATATTTCAGAAAATACTAAAGATATCATCATGAAATTTGGCAATTACATCAGAAACATTCCCAGGTATATGGCCTATAAATTTCATTGAAATCGCTATACATGCAGCCGAAATATTAAATATCATAAAGGGGTGCCCTTTTCACTTTTACACCCTGTATATATATATGTTACAGTCAAACTGTGAAACTAGTGATTTCACGAAATCCCTAGCACAGTTAGTGATTTCGTGAAGTCACCATTTCACTTAGTGATTTCATGAAAACACTAAAAACTTTAGGGATTTCGCGTATTTACTGAAAATGTGCTTCAGTTATTTCACGAAATCACTAACTTCGTTAAGAGTTGAATTCTTTAGATACCGTATATACTCGAGATAAAGTCGATCCGAGTATAAGTCGACCTCTAGATTTTGGGTATTTGAAGGTGTCTAAAGTCATTGGGAAATATCAGAGCGAGTAATAGTCATCAAAATACAAGCAAAACCATGTAATATAAATATAATACAGGTGTATGCCCCAACAACAGAACATGACGAAGAAGATGTAGACAAATTTTACGAAGATATAGAAAAGGCAAAGGGAATATGCAAATCGCAGGAGGTGCTAATAGTAATGGGAGATCTAAACGCAAAAGTTGGAAAAGGAAGAAGGGGAATGGCAGTTGGGCCACATGGGCTGGGGGAAATGAATGAACGGGGGGAAAGATGGGCAGATTGGTGTGAGGAAAATGAACTAATAATCACAAACACCTGGTTCGACAATCATACACGAAGAAGGTGGACATGGAGGAACCCAGGAAGTACAGCCAAGAATCAAATTGACTACATTGCAATAAAAAGAAGATTCAGAAATGCAGTGAAACAGTCAAAAGCATATCCAGGAGCAGACTGCGACAGTGATCACACACCAGTGATTGCCAACATGTCATCTATAAAATTCAAAAAAGTTCAAAAAAGCAAAGTAAGGGAACAGTATGACTGGAAAGCGATGACAGAAAGAAAGACAGAAGAATTTGAAATTAAACTACAAAACAGGTTCCAAGAATTAGAGGGAAACGAAGACATGGAGATAATATGGGAGAATTTTAAAACAACAATAATAGAGACCACACAAGAAATTGTACCTAAAAAGCAAAAACAATTCAAAAGAAATGGATGAAGCAGGAAATCCTCGATAAAATGGAAGAAAGAAGACGAACTAAGAACAAAGATGAAGCAAAGTACAGACAACTCAATAAGGAAATAAAAGAGGAATGCAGGAAGGCAAAAGAAGAATGGCTTAACGAACAATGCAAAGAAATAGAAACACAAAGGAATACACAGAATATGTATGACAGGATAAAAGATTTATCAGGAAAAAGAGATCAGGTACAGGCAGCACAGTTAAAACAAAGGAGGGAATGTAGTGGCGGAAGATAAAGAAGTACTGAAAAGATGGGAAGAGTATATAGAGGAACTATATAAGGATAATAGAGGGTTAAACCTATAATGAGGAATAATGATGGACCTCCAATAACAAAAAGAAGAAGTAACAGCGGCATTAAGAAAAATGAAGAAAAACAAAGCCCCAGGACCAGACAGACTAACAACAGAGATGCTAATAGCAGCAGGGGAAGCAGGAATACAGAGGGTAACAATAATAGCAAATGAAATATATGAAACAGGAAGAATCCCAAAAGAATTATGTAGGTCAATATTCATTGCAATACCGAAAAAGCCAGGAACAATAGAATGTGAAGAACACAGAACAATAAGCTTCATAGGTCATGTAATGAAGCTTATATTAAAAGTACTTTTGAACAGGGCCAAAATTAAAATGAGGGAGGGAGTATCAGAAGAACAATACGGGTTCAAAGAAGGTAACGGGTGTAGAAATGCAATATTTATTCTAAGGATGATTAGCGAAAGATGTATAGAGATGCAAAAAGACCTGCACCTATGCTTCATAGACCATGACAAGGCATTTGATAGTGTAAAACACGAAGAACTGTTCAAATGCCTGGAAAACATAGCACTAGATGGAAAGGACGTGAGGATAAGAATTGAAGGAAAAATAGGTAAGAGTATACAAATTTTAAAAGGGACAAGGCAGGGCTGTGGTTTATCACCAGATTTTTACAAAGAATATGGGGAAGAGATTATGAAGGAAACAGAAGAATTGGAAGGGATAAAGATAGGAGGAAAAATATAAATAGCCTACGATACGCGGGTAACACAACACTAATGGCAGATACTGAAAGAAAACTACAAAGGTTATTAGACAAGGTGGCAGAAGAGAGTGAAAAGAAAGGACTAAGAATAAATAAAAGAAGACGTACTGTATGGTAATTACAAAAAGAAAGAAATTCCTAAATGCAGGCTACAATACAGGGGAATGGAAATAAAACAGGTTACACAGTTCAAATATCTAGGAAGCATCTTCACAAGCGATGGAAGAAGTGAAAAGGACATTGAAACTAGAATAGGTATGGCGAAGTCAGCCTTCATACAACTCAAAAGATTCTCACAAATAAACATATTTCAACAACAACACGGCTCAGAATTCTTCACAGCTACGTTTGGGCGGTTCTGATGTACGGCTCGGAAACATGGACGTTGACAAAAACATCAGAAAGGAAACTGGAAGCTGCAGAGATGTGGTTTCTCAGACGGATGCAAAAATTTCATGGACAGAAAGAATAACCAATGAGGAAGTACTAAAAACTTTTGGTACAAAAAGAAAATTGCTAAAAACCATAAGAAAGCAGCAGCTTGAATTCTTTGGACATCTAATAAGAAAAGACGGATTGGAAAATCTAGCCATAACAGGAAAAATAGAGGGGAAAAGAGCAAGAGGAAGACAAAGAATAAAGTTTACGGACAGCCTAAGAGAAGCGACAAGAACTACAGACAACATCGAACTGATAAGGAAAGCCAGAAACAGAGAAGAGTGGAAATCCATGGTCGCTGACGTAGCAATACATGGCACATGAAGAAGAAGAAGAAAGTCATTGACCCGAGAATAAGTCGGAGTGACGTCATCGCGGCGAACCCTCTTGAGGCGATAGTGAGAGTCGGAACAATGGCGAACGCGAATTGGGCATGTGGCGGCAGCGGCGCCATTGTTTTGATTAAAAAACTGCGTTTTAGCTTTGAACTATCGAGAAACTGAACGATTTTCACATTCCCAGATTGATTCCTGACGATTAGGAAAATTTTAAACCTGCTATTCGCTCATTCTTGACAATATAAAAGTCTTAATTACCGGTAATCTTGAATTTTTTATATTTATGTAGCGCCAATATTTAATTAATATTTATGTGGCGCCTATAAATTACCAATCTTAAAAGCGCTGATGTGAACTTTTATTTAGATGCCGTAGCGTATGTTGAAAATAATTACGCAGTTAGCTAAATTAATTATTTTCGACATGCTATGTATGGAAACTTTACCCAACAGTTAGTGCCTCGAGTATAAGTCGAGGTCAGGATATATAACCTGTGAATTGGCCTTAAATTTCTCGACTTTATCACGAATATATACGGTAGGATAAGGCTTTACGACAACGCTGGTGGTTTTGGTACGCTTTCTTTTTTCTTGACACACGAGGCAGTAGGATTTGAAAAGTTCAACAGCTTCAATCGTGATGTTGGCATATTTTTGGCAAGGTGTTTTAACATCCTGTCACGGCCACCGTGACCCGTTGCTACGTGTGCTTTGCTAATGATGTCATAGGTGTCTTTTATAGTAACGAAGTAGAATGATCTGTCTTCAGGTGATTTTCTTTTCCTAATCAATTTCTCCACATTGCCACAGGTCAGTTCTTCATACTTATTGAGAATATAGAAATTGGAGTAGGCTTAGGCCTATAACTACGATATAAACTACGATATAAACGTTATATATATATAACCTATTAACATGCACAAGAAATTGAAGTATAACTTCAATAACTATAACTTCAATAACTATAACTTCAATAACTATAAATTGAAGTATAAAGCAAGCAGGCGACTCGTGCGATCCAAAGGACGTGAACACTGGAGGAAAGTCTTTGAGTCAGCCTCACTCGACTCAAAGACGACGTGGCGAAACGTCGATCGGCTCCTCGGTAACGCCGGTCCCAGTTCCGGTCTTTCGTCTCGTTTCACGGCAGAGGACTTTCATCAACATTTAGAGGACAAAATCACGAGCATCAGGGAGAGAACTGTTGACGCCGGGCCCGCTGAGTGTGCGTTACACTCTGGGTCCACTCTCGATGAGTTCTCTATGCTATCGATGGAGGATGTCGTGGCGATCGTGCGGTCTGCGCCTAACAAACAGTGTGCTTCGGACCCACTCCCAGTCTGGCTCCTCAAGGAGGTCATAGACTTACTTGCTCCATTCCTTACGTCGCTGCTTTCCAACTCCCTTAGAACTGGAGAATTTCCCACGAGTTGGAAGCATGCGGTAGTGCTTCCTCGACTTAAGCGCCCTGGCTTAGATCCTATGGAGATGGCTAATTAGCGACCAGTATCCAACCTTCCCTTTCTATCGAAAGTTATGGAGAGGGCGGTCAATATTCAACTGGTTCGATACCTGGAGGCTAACGGTCTTATGCCACGGAATCAGTCAGCTTATAGGCGTGGCCATTCTATGGAAACAGCCTTACTGCGCATATTTAATGACATTGTAGATGCTATATCTAGCAGTCACTTGTCTCTTCTATGCCTACTTGATCTTTCTTCAGCATTCGATACCGTGGATCATAACGTTATCATACGGCGTCTAGAACTGAGCTATGGGTTACGGGGTACGGCACTTGACTGGTTACATAACTATCTTACCGATAGAACACAGTCAGTCTGTTGGAATGGACAATTGTCGACCCTGCGCCAGGTTCGTAGTGGTGTGCCTCAGGGGTCAGTATTAGGACCCCTACTTTTTGTCCTCTATGTTGCGGACATAGGTGACATTGTTCGGTCCTGTGGGCTCGAGGTGCATGCATATGCTGACGATTTGCAAATCTACTCTTTCTGCCTCCCCACAGATACTGAGGACTTCACGTTCAGTATCTGTGACTGCATTATGAGGATAAAGAAGTGGGCGATGCCAATTGACTTGCGCTCAATCCTGGCAAGACGGAGTTCATTTGGTTTTCGACCCCCAGGAAAAGGCATTTGATTAATTGCGAACCGTTTCTGATTGACGGAGAGTTCATCCCTCCTTCAACTGATGTGCGCCTACTGGGAGTTAACATTGACTCATCCCTTGCGTTTGACGGTCACATCGGCAATGTCATCCGGTCCTGCTATTACCAACTCCGAAGGATCAGGAGATCGCCGCCACCTACCAACCTCGACGGTGACTCTTCTGGTTCGTGCTTCTGTTGTTACCAGAGTAGACTATTGCAATAGTATTCTCTGGGGCCTGCCTAGCTACCAACATTGTCGACTCCAGATGATACTCAATGCCTCCGCCCGAGTCATTTTTGGAGTAAGAAGGGGAGAACACATCTCCCCTTTCCTGAAAGACACTTTACATTGGTTGCGTATTCCAGAGCGAATCGCCTTCAAGAGATGCATGTTAACGTTCCGAGCCTTGCACGATCCGCATTTTCCGGACTACTTGGTAGCCCTGGTTCACTGACTTCCGTCTACTAACAGGCGTCTTCAGCTCAGATCCGGGCGAGATGTTAAGTTGGTCGTTCCTCCTTCACGGACGGTGAAATTTGGAGAAAGATCGTTCATGCAAGGAAATGTTATTCTTTGGAATGCGTTACCTAGTGACGTAACAAGAGAGTCGAACCCGGAATTATTCGCAAAGAAACTCAAAACTCATCTTTATCGGACGTCGTACGAACTGTAAAGCGCTCCTGACTTTGGCCTTTTCCCATGTTTTTTGCGCTATAGAAATTTACTTGTTAACTAACTAACTAACTAACTAACTACGATGTTCATATTTCAAGTTTACATTTACCTCTTTTGGGATTAGATATTTGAAATGTTTCTCACAGGCTTCATACTTTTCAAATAACTTCTTCCGAAATTCTTCCTCGTAGCTCTCCTGTGTAGACTGTGCCATTTTCAAACCATAACTGACAGAATCGGCAGGCCTACTTGCCTATTTAGAGTTAGATGCAGACTTGGAGTCAAGGCCACAACTTTCGAGGCCAAGGTGAGGCCAAGGACTTGTAACACAAGGCCAAGGACAGTAGGTCCGAGGCAAAGGCCAAGGACAACAGAGCCAAGGCCAAGGACATCGGGTCCGAGGCCAAGGCCGAGGACCTCACATGCAGACCTTTACACTACAACGTTTGATTTTTTTGCCCTCCCCCCAGGAAATGAAGAAATAATGTACTAACTAAATAAATAAATAAATGTGAAATGTGCAAAATATCGCCAAAAACTGCCTAAATTTGCCCAAAAATTGCCCAAAAATTGCCTAAATTTGCCCAAAAATTGCCCAAAAATTGCCAAAAAATTGCCAATTGTGTGAGGGATTGGCCTTGAGTACAAGGCCATGGACTTTCCTCCCGAGGCAAGGCCAAAAACATCAGGTCCGAGGCCAAGGCCAAGGACTTGTATCCCAAGGCCAAGGACAGCGTCACTTGACCTCGAGGCCAAGGCTGCGGCCTCGAGGACTCCAAGTCTGGTTAGATGCTCAATAATTGTGACCAGTCACTGCCTAGACTAATAATACAGGTGTCATGTGTCAATCATTGTTTACCCTAACTGTTCTTTTCTATACTTTGACTGATCCATTCTTGCCAGCTATATTAGTCGAACTGCAGGGAGACAAGACCGACTTCCTGAACTCTAATACTCTTGGGATTTTGTATATCTACTAACTTTAGTTTTATATTTTCAAAAATCACTAGTTTCACAGTTTCACTGAAACTTTGGTTTTACTTTATCAGTAAATACGTGAAATCCCTGAAGTTTTTAGTGTTTTCATGAAATCCCTAAGTGACTGATATTGGTTTTAGTGAAATTGGGTAATGCCACACCAACTTTTTCAGTAAATACGTGAAATCCCTAGAGTTTTTAGTGTTTTCATGAAATCACTAAGTGAAATGGTGACTTCACGAAATCACTAACTTTGCTAGGGATTTCATGAAATCACTAGTTTCACAGTTTGACTGTAACATATATAGGTAGGAGAACTCATTGAAGTGTATTGTATATTGCTCATAAACAAATAACATGAGCGCACAAACTTACCTTACTGGGCGCTGTGCTCCATGAGGCAAGTTTATTTTGAGGGTGGAATTATTTTACGGCTAGGGGAGATTTTATTTTAAGAGGAGAGATTTTGTTTTCTCCCCTAGGCGATTTTATTTTAAAATGAATCCACCTGGCAGAGACTCTGTTTGGGGGAGGATTTATTTTCCAACACTGGCCCTTCTGCACAGGGGCCCGGAATTCTCTCAGCGGGCCTGGATGACGTAGACATTGTTCCAATTGTTGCCACCTTGGGGTCCTTTTGGATGATTCGCTTTCATTCGTCAGGCACTTAGACAGTGTTACCCGAACCTGCCATTATCAGTTACGCAGGATAAAGGAGTTTACACGGGCTTCTTGGCAGTCAGCTGAATCGTCTACAATCAGTACTGGTAGTCTGGTACTAAACATTTCAGCTCAGCTGATATTTGGGGCTAGGTGGAATGAACACGTGACACCCAGTGTTGTATACAGTAGAGGAGTGCGGTAATGGCTACCAGCGGTTTCACCGCAATCCGGCGAGACAGGCGATCGAAAATCTGTAATTTTGCGAAATATTAATGGGGACGGAAAAGTTATGGCGGTAGTACGCGATAGCGGATCCAGACAATGACTGTATTACGCCAAAAATACCGTAAATACATTAATTTAATCTACAGCGTTCAGCGATTTTAGCATAGCTACTAACCATATAGGTCTCGCCTTTCAGTTTGAATTAAAAGGCCATTAAATTGAACTGTTAGGCCAGGCAAGATTGGTTTTGAATCTTTTGATCACTCGACACCATTGTTAGTTCGCAGTTGGTAGAGACCATAAAGCCATTTAAGAACTTGAGGGTAATTGATAAACACACCAGGGAGAATCATCAGAGCCAGTTTCAGCTTGTTGGGGAGCCTATAGATGTACAGGACAACAAAAGATAATATAATTTAGAGGTGGGGTGGATTGCAGAGCTCTTTGCACAGCTTTGTAATTTGAGGCCAGTGCCCACTGCCAATTGCCCAGTCTCTCTGTGCTGTGCCCACCAACCACCATCACTATTTACCTTAGTGCCTCTGAAATCACCATCGATTCGGAGGTGAATTAAAAACTCCACTCTTAACTATATAAATTAAACATTTTATAAAGTTACAGAAAAATGGACAAAAGAGACAATTCATTTTCAACGTGTTGCTCACTGCTGGCAGAATGGCATTGGTAGCAAAACCGAATGTCCGTTATCTTTTGGTTAGTTTCGGTATACCGCGTTGAAAAATGAATTGGCTGACGCTATGGTTATGATGTGCACTAAAGATATCAGGTTAGTAATAGTGTCCCAGTTTCACATATGATTATTGTAGGCCTATAGTTTAGAAGAAACTTTTGAAAAACTTTTGAAAAGCTACTTCTCGTGTTGGGTACTAACAGGGATTGCGATTTGTAGGAGGAAGGGGATTCTCCCCACTGCCCAACTGCATCCCCTACTGCTGCATCTCCCCACAACTACATATCCCCACTGCTACATTTCCCCATTTCCCCCTCACATAAAATCGCACACTGGGTACTAATAAATGAATAGTTGATATAAAACACATGGACGGAGACGGAGACCAAAATGTAGGGGCAGGGATGGGTTCTGCAAATGGGGATGGGGACAGAGATTAGGGGATGGGGTGGGGTGGATTTTAAGTCAATGGGGACGGGGTGGGGATGGAGAAAAGCTTTGCGGGACGGGAGGAGATGGGGACAACAGTCAACACCTCTAGTATACAGGCCAGATGGGGGGGGGGGGAATTCTCCCCAAAATCTTAGAATTTTCTCAAAATTCTATAACTTGAAGAGACACAATTTCTTGTTAAACACTAGATATAGGTTAACTTCTGTGAAAATTAGAAACCGGCTTCACAGGGATTGTTTAGGACTGTGCACTCCGGTGTGCAGGCAGCAGATGCAAATGTCAGTTTCCTACATCAGACTGTGGTGGAGTGTAGATGCTGCATGTTAGTGATTGCCATGCATACTGCGCTTTAAAAATTGTCATATAAAATATTAAGATCCTTGTTCTGTATGTCTTTCTGTTACCTTCAAGTGTTCTCATTGGTTGACGAAGAAGCGTTTGACGAAGCGTACGTTTAGCACGGTTTAGTTGAGTCATTGCAGCGTCAGAGGGGTGGGCGTGCGACGACGTTGCTATTGGTAACAATTGTTCATAGCTTGAGGAAGTTGCGCAATTTTAACGTACATTTTAACGTACACAAAAAATATGTGTACAGCGTCACAAATGGTCACAGTTGCGTGATTTTAACGTACATAGGCCTAATTATTACGTGGCGCAGAGGTTGGCTAGGTGGCGTATGTACAGTACATCATTGAAATGTTGTTCAGCATGAATTCAATGATTGGGTATTAGGTATAGGTATTGGATTAGTATTATCCTGCACTGCGAGCAAAGCGAGCGCGAGCAAAGCGAGCATCTTTCTAGTAATAATAATAATAATAATAATAAGTGAAATCTCTTGGATTTATATAGCGCTTTGGAAAGCAGCACAACAGTAGCTGCTTATTCTTAGGCGCTCAGCCTTTTTTAAACTAACTATGGGAAAGATGAATGATAGCCAAGCAACGGTCAATATCCAAAGGGCAGTGAGGCTAGGTTGTTACAGCTATTGAAGAAATGATTTCAGAAAAAGGAATGATTTAAGCTTAGACCTGAACACTTAAGGAGATAATGCAGAAATTATAGGAAATGAGGATTCATATTTTATTGCTTGAAAGTGTCCAAGTCTGTGGAGGGAAGCTGGGATCAAGTTTCAAAGTTCAGGTGCAGCATGAAAAGTAGGGCTGCGCTAACTGAGTAGTTTAGGAGTCGAGTAGGAGTCGAGTAGCTTAGCGAGTACTCGAGTACTCGCGTAAACCCGGAAATACATGATTTGCAAGCGTTACACGTCACATAATGCTTATTAATTGCCTCATGGCCCTCATTTAACCAAAGCAGAACATTAGATATAGTTACATATCAATTTTTCAAATATTCAAGCGTTTTCAAACTTAGTATAACAGAAGTTAAAGAACAGAAACTATTTTACCGGTACTGGCAAAAAATATGAGGTCTTCACTAGAGTTGGCCCACTGTGGACAACATCTTAACTAACTGGGGCATAACGAATAAGAATAACCTAAATAAGACTGATTAATACTTATTTGTAACAAATAACGGTAGGCCAAATTTTAATGAAATTCTTTGATTATTCTTTATTTATCTATTCTATTCTTTGTTTAGTTATTCTATGCGAGTACTCGACTCCAAAAAAATTACTCAACTCCAATTTGGAGTCGAGTACTCACGTTACTCGAGTTACTCAGCGCAGCCCTAATGAAAAGGCACAGCTGCAAAATTTCAGGGATGACTGATTCAGCGGGTGTGATAGAGTGAGATGAGAAGAAGATTGTGTGGTTCTAGATTAGACTAGAAGGCTGAGGTGTTAATAATTAAATTTCTGCAGAAGATTGGAACATACTTTCAAACGCACTCTGAAGCCAATCAGAAAAAAGGCTAGAATTGACCTCAGAGCTGCCACAAATTGCTATCACCAATTACAACTGGCTGCCAAAAGATGCTACTATTCGATTCTTATTGAATCAAACACTGCCTACTTGGATCTACAACCTTGACCACCACAGGCTACGGATTATGTACCATGGATTTTACCCAGATTGAGCTCTCGTTAATAAGTTGGTGCACTATGCCAGGCTTTCAGGCAGCGCTATAGAACTTTAGTTTTACTTACTTGCTTACTTGCTTACACTGACGAACATGGATCTGGTCTCGTTGGAGCCCCTAAAGTTAACTTAGCCTTACTCGCTAGAGGTTGGTGGCAAAATGAGAAACATTAAGCTTCGAAGGTAAAATGTAGATTTAGATGTACAACTGGCAACCTACTCTGGATTAATGGCATCACTGTATGCCACAGAAACCGGAGATCAGCACCATTCGTAAAGCTCGAAATCGAGCATGGGAAACTTTTACTTTTCATGTTTGTCCTTGAGTCTTGTTGATGGTCATTGCAAATGCAGAGGGCACTGGAAATTGGCTGTGCTTCAAAATGAATGCAAATTCACATCACTTGGCTGAAAATCTATTCTTGGGATCAAATTGTTGATAATTGCTGTAGAGTTTTCACCTTAATACAAATCTATTACCACATGCATTGTTATAATAAATATATTAATTTTATAATAAAAATGTAGTTTAAAACTAGCAATTAAAGATTTAAAACCATTTATGCAGTGTTTGACTGCATTGCACAAGTTGTAAATTTTGAGTAATTAATCTGAAAAATTCCAGTAGGCCTAAGTCTTTTGCATTGTTACTTGTTAGACACCAATATTTGATTAAGCAATTGTAAATTTCAGTCTCATATTTTTGCTTCACCCGAAGGTTCCACTTTCCCATCACCGAATATGTTGCCATTATTAATATTATATTTGCTTAACCAAAGTCCAGGAAGCTTACTCCATCTTCATGGTCATTAATCATAGGTAAAACAAATAATTTGGAATTAGTCACCCACAGATTTTGCTTTTATAATTTGGTAAAATGTAATTGGTTATTTTAAAAATGCATAATTAATTGGTTATAGAAAAGGCAGTTTTGAATTCATAAGGGATGTTATGTGACAATATTGTTTCTATGTTTCAGAATGATACACAATTTCTCATGGTCATCATGATAAAAGACAGTTGAAGAAATTTAATCCACAGATAAAGGATGCCAAGTTCAAAACATTTACTCATATAACTCATTTTGTTTTATTCTTGTTGTGTTGTCTTCCAAAGCTTAAAATATATGCTTCTGCGTCAAAATATGTAAAAATATTTATCATTACTGACTTAGACTTTCTGTGTGCCAGAGTCAGTGTTGACAAATCAGAATTACTTAAAAATAAACAGAAGAAGCAAATCTTTTTATACATAAACTTAAAACCAATCGCAAAATGGCTTTGTGACACCTCTAAATGATTGAAAACTTCTTATAAGGAAGTATTTTTAGTTTGAAAGAACTTCTGTACATATGTGAAATAAGTTAGTTTACCGTATTTGAATTTTTTAAGATTGCTAAATCATAAAGCCATGTTTTCATGAGGTTTTCATCCAGTTATGTTTTATCCAAGAGCTAATACAGTGCAGTTATGGCTCCAGTTCTTTTGTAAGTGGTCCAAGTACAGATGGATTGATGATTGAAATAAATTATCAATATATTTTCAAAACAGAAATAGAATTACTCTTTTAATAATCAAAATGTTGTCTATCAAAGTACAATATTTTTTGTTGGTTTATAAATTGATTGTATCTAATAAAATGCTATTTGTTACTGTTTATTTTGGTAAAAGTAATCTATTTGTTAGCTAACTACAAATTAATGTCATACCCTTCCCTCTGTATTGACATTTTTGCAATTGATTTAAGTTAAACTTACAAACTTATCGGAGGTTCAGCTGCAGAATTGCAAGATCTTGTGTCCTGGGTGGACTTAATAAGTTAATAGGCAGAATATATAATATGATAATCAACATTGCTAAGACAAAGGTAATGACACTAAAAGACAAGAACTGCACCATTAACCCCTTAACCATGTGTTTAACTGTAACTCAATGTAAAATGACGGATATGTCCAGGATCCCCAGTTAAGGGGTTAAAATTCAGAATATAATATTGGAAAAGATCACCTTCCCGTGCCTAGGGTCCATCATATCAGATGTCACTTCGAGTAAAGCTGAAATAAGAAGCAGATTGAATAAAGGACAAGCGGCAGGAGCATCACTAAACAAGATATGGAAAAGTCACAGCATTGCAGTGAGCACCAAAGTTCGACTACTGAGATCACTGGTGTGGCTGGTCGCTACATTCAACTGCGAAAGCTGTACAATAACAAAAGAAGATGAACAGTGCATACAGGCATTTGAAATGAAAGGCCTAAGGCAAATAATGAAAGTTTTTGGACAGCAAAGAAAACGAATGAATGGGTAAAACAGGGGTGCAAAGAACCCTTGTTGGAAACAGTAAAGAAAAGAAAACTGAATTACAGGGGGCATATTTTTTTGCGAACAAACAGGAATGTCTAGAGAAAGAAATAATACAAGGCACAATGCCAGGATCACGAAAAAGAGGTAGACCAAGAAAAAAGTGGGAAGACAACATCAAAGAATGGACAGGACTAAGTTCCCACTAACTATAGAGCAGGCAACAAGAACAGCAGAAGACCGTAACAATTAGAAGAAGGTAGTCTACAATGCAGGCCTGAGGAGAGGGGGTGCAGCCGGTACATTGTACTGGGGCCCATGGAGTTTTCAGGGGCCCAGATCCGGTGACGATAAGGTTTTTTTGCTTGTCAGGGTGTTTTTTAAGAATTGACAACGTTTTTTGCTTGTCAGGCTGTTTTTGGAGAGTTGATAACGTTTTTTTGCTTGTCAGGTTTTTCGGAGACTTGATACATTTTTCTTAAAGGGCCCGCAATTTTTTTTGTTCCAGGGCCCGGAATTTCTCTCGGCTGCCCTGCTACAATGCAGCCAATCTTCTGAGCGAAGACGGTTAAAGACAAGACAAGACTTACAAATATTGATCTGGAACTGTAGACATTATTACTGAATTGAACTGAAATTTCCTTTAATTCCTTCACTATCTCCTCAAGCCTTTAGGTCTAAACTTAGAACCGTCTTATTCCAAAAGTCATTTCCTCCATAGTTAGGGTTGCCAAACGTCCGGCAAAAGGAGGACATGCCCTCCTTTTGGGCCTCCTGTCCTCCGACCGGCAGGCATTGGCCTGAAATGGAAAAATGTCCGGCTTTTTGCTCTCATCATCTACTGACTTGAATTTCGGTCTACTTGATCATTAAATTGGCAATTGCACACTATCATGGAAGATCAATGCTCAATGGACAAAGAAGAGGACCTGACTGCAAGGACCTTTTTGCTTGTAAATATTTTATCTGATCGATGTTGTAAGTCAAGAGTTGTCAGGGACGTGGTGCCTTTCGCCTGGGACACTGGGACAACCCTCTCTGCGCCATTGAATGTGTGTTTTGTGATCGATTGTATGACCTAGGCCCACTTCATTTGTCCGGCTTTGTCCTCCTGTGTGGTCTCTGGTGTGGTGTCCTCCTTTGGACATGGAGGTGTCTGGCAAGTGACAACCCTATCCATAGCCTATAATAGTATAACAACCCGATCCCCCGCCTCATGGATACACTGACCTTTGCCCGGTCGACAAACCACCTTGCCTATAGTGTAGAGAAATCACAAATAAGTAAATAAAAGATTAATAATATAGTTCAATTAAATCTGAGGCCCAATAATAATAATCAATAGTCAGGTAAATGCTAAAAATATATAGTGAGCGAAAGATAGGATCATTCGGTAGGTGGCGCCAGTTGATAGTGCGATATTAGAAAGGAACGATTTAGGTTTTAGACACCACCGTTTTAGTGGCCACCGAGTTCTATAAAAGGAGGACTGATTCAATGCTCGGGACCGTAGCCGGTGGCAAGCCCTGGTTGAGAAAGGAGGAGCCAAACACACATACAAACACACATAGACGCCCATCGTCTTTTAGACGGACGCGTCTATAAACAAACGCAACACACACACACATGCTCGGGACCGATAGCTGAGGTATGAATGATAAAGTTAGGGAGGCTCAACCCCTATACCTTCCCTTCTCTATAGGAGTCTCAAACAGTGGAAGGGCTCAGGGGTGCCCATCCCCCTGGCTGTTGGAAGCAGCTTCCCCTTCCCTGTCCTCTCTTCCTCTCCTACCCCTAAACGGGGGTCCGCAGGGCTTTAGCTACATCACATTATTATTATTATTATTATTATTATTATTATTATTATTATTATTATTATTATACGAAAAACTAGCCGTATAAGACTCGACACTGGACATTGACACCTCCCGCAAATTCATGGGGAAAAGCCTGGGGTCCGGGGTATAACCCCGGAAAATTTTTGAAATCAATAGATGCTCGTAGGTGAGTTTCAGTGCGTTTTGGACATTAACTCGCATACTTTGGTGCACCAGGACAGGTCTCATACCAGTAACTTCTAATTCTTAATTTCAGGAAAATTCCAACAGCCACAAAGCACTATTAAATGTAAGTTGAAACTATGGAGAGATATCGCAGTAATTGCGCTGGCAAACTATCAAAATTACCTGCAAATTATCTATTGACAATATGACCACATCTAACAGTGGTTCTCACGCAGGGCAGTCCCTACTGAACCACTTTAAACCTTGTTATATTATTATATTAAATGCAAATAAAATAAATGTTACTTTTAGTATTTATTTTAAAAATTAGATTTCTCCAACAGCTACACCTACAGTACATTATTTTACATAGAAATGAGAAGCATTAAAGCTGCAACAACTGCAAATTGGGTAACTAAGTAAAGTAAAGTAAAGTAAAATCTCGTGGATTTCTATAGCGCCTTGGAGAGCAGCACAACAGTAGCTGCTTATTCTCAGGCGCTCAGCCTCTCTTAAAATAGCTATAGGAAAGGTGTGGGATCAGCCAGGCAATGGTCAACATCCGAAGGGCAGTGAGGCTAGGTTGTTACAGCTATGGCGGAAATGATTTCAGAAACAGGAAGGATTTAAGATTAGACCTGAAGACTTGAGGAGATAGTGCAGGAATTATAGGAAATGAGGAATCAGATTTTATTGTTTTAAAGTGTCCAAGTGTGCGAAGGAAGCTGGGATCGAGTTCCAGAGTTCAGGTGCAGCATATGAGAAGGCACGGTTGCAAATTTTCAGGGATGACTGATTTAGCGGGCGTGACAGAGTGAGATGAGATGACGAACGTGTGGGTCGAGGAGGCTGAGGGGTTAATAGTGATCTAAGGTAGACAGGTTTTGATGACTGAAGTGAGCTATGTGTAAGTGTTATTATCTTATATTGGATACGTTCTGTTATTTTAAGCCAATGTAATGATTTTAGTATGGGTGAAATATGGGAGAATTTAGGTGACTTAGTAACAGCACGAGCAAGTGCATTTTGTATTGATTGCAATTTGTTGATGGAGGCTTTGGGAAGGTTATAGTAGAGGAGTTACAGTAATCTAATTTGGAGTGGACTATAGAGGTGGCGATTGTGGACGCAGTCTTAATATCAAGACAAGGACGTAGGCGACGAAGGTCACGAATATGAATAAAGCAGGCTTTTGAAAGTTGGGAGATTTGTGATTCGAAGTTTAGAAAAGAGTCAAATTTGAATCCGAGATTTCTAGCAGTTGGAACAGGGATTATTGTGGTGTCAGGAGCCAAAACTAGTTTAGGATTGTCAATTTTTTGAGTTGTTGGGGTAGTCCGATTAAAAGAAACTCTGTCTTAGATGGGTTGAGAGCGAGGAGATTAGATGACATCCATGCAGAGATTGACGAGAATGCAGATTCAAGCTCAATAATAGAAGCATTGAATGAAAGAGGTGAGAAGGAAAGGAATAGCTGAGTGTCATCGGCATAGAGTTGGTGGTTTAATTTGAGGGAATTAATTAGAGATGAAAGTGGTGTGGTGTAAAGGCTGAACAGTACAGGCCCGAGAACAGATCCTTGAGGCACTCCATAATCTATAATATGAGAAGGAGAAATTTGGCCAAGACAGGACACTTGAAAAGACCGAGATTTGAGATAAGATGCAAACCAGTTGTGAGCCTTTTCAGATATGCCAAACCAGAGAGAGAGTCGCTCGAGCAGAATTTTGTGATCTATGGTATCAAATGCTGCAGAGAGATCAAGGAGACAAAGGCCAGTAACTTGGCGAAGACCAATTGCAGTTAAGAGTCTGTCATAAATGTAGGCGAGGACAGTTTCAGTTGAGTGATGTTTAGTGTAGGCAGATTGATGAGCATTATATAGTGAGTTACTTGAAAGGTGTTCATTCAGTCTGGAAAGCACAATTTTTTCAGTAAGTTTTGATAGAAGAGAAAGATTTGAGATGGGGCGATAGTTATTGAGATCTTCTCTGTCAAGACCAGGCTTTTTTAGGAGAGGAGTGACAAAGAGTTTTTGAATGCGGATGGGAAAGTGCCTGAGATAAGAGAGAGGTTGATGATTCTAGTTATAATAGGCGTAAGCACGGTGGCACACTGTTTGAGTAAAGAGGTAGGTATGGGATCTAGATCACATTGTTTGTTTGGCAAGGATAGTAGAAGTTTGGATACCTCTTCTTCAGTTGTAGGAGTGAAGCTGGATAAATTGCATGGAGGTTGTGGGGAGGAGGATAATGAGGAGAGGTGGTTTGAGTAATAGTGAAAGACTTGAGGACACTGCGAATCTTGGAGATTTTTACAGAGAAGAACTTAGCAAAAGATTCAGCAAGTTCTGACAGGGAAATGGATTGAGGGAGAGGTTTTGAGTCTTTGCGATGGAAAAGATCATTTACAGTTTTCCAGAGCTTACGTGGATTTGAGCTATTTGTTGAAATGATGTTAGAATAGTACTTCTTTTTGGCAGATGTAAGGAGATTATGATAGCGGTTGGTGGTGGAACGAAGATTTAAAAGGTCAGATGGAGAATGTGTTTTATGGTAGGTTCGCTCAAGACGTCTGCGAAATGACTTGAAAGCATGAATGAAAGAGTTATACCAGGGTTTGCTGTTATGAGACGAAAAAGGTCTAGTGATGATAGGAGCATGTTTATTGAGAAGACCAGAAAGCACAGAATTGTATTTATCGATCAGTGATGACAGGGTAGTAGGGGTGTTAGTAATTAGGTCAGATGACTTGATGTTATCACAGAACAAGGCAATGTCAATTTTGTTGAGACGGCGGAATGAGTAGGTGCCACGAGGTGGAGGAGTTGGTGAGCAGATACTTAAAATGGCGAAGATGGGAAAATGATCAGATGGAGAGACTTGACTAATTGCTGAGATTGGAGATAATGATGAAGAAGATGACGTGATAAGTAGATCTAAAGTGTGTCCAAAAGTGTGAGTTGGAAGAGATATGTGTTGCGTGAGGTTTGTCTGTGTGAGCAGCTGCATGAATTAGGTAGAGTTAGGATCATCACTCTTGTCCACGTGTAAATTAAAGTCGCCAGTAATTAAGAATTCGTGTGGAGTTGTAGCTGCAGAGCCCAAAAAGAGGTAAATTCATCAAGGAATGTCACAAATGAGGCTGAGTATTTTGATGATAATGGGGACGATAAATGTTAAAAATAGTTAGTTTTGAGAGAGGAAGATTGAGGGTGACTAATGAGCATTCAAATGAAGAGAAATTCATTGAAGAGGAATTGCTAATTTGTATATGATCACGAATAAGAAAAGCAGTGCCTCCACCTAGATTAGAAGAACAGTTGGTAAATTTTTTCAAACGGGGAAAGCTCAAGAGGAAAAGCCAGGTGGGGTTGCCTCGATCAACTGGCATGAAGTTGTAGACGGAGATACCCAGGTTTCAGTTAGTGCAACTATGTCTATGGCTGAGGAGTGAAGCATGTGTATTGGAAAGAAGGGGTCTAATTTTGTGTTAGCAAGTTCGTGTAGTGAATGTGTGTGTTGAGGATTAGTGAGGGATCTGATGTTGAGAGTGCATATAGTGTCATGTGTGATTGGGATGGTCCGGGATTTGGGTGGATATCGCCTGAAAGAGCGAGAAGGATGATAATGATATCTGTGCGTCGGGTGAGATGGAAATGCGAACGGCGAAGACGAAGATGTGAACAACGGAGGGTTAAGGAAAAGGAGATAGGAATTTTGTTTAAATGTGAGTATTGATCAACGGCAGTGCGGTAGGTCCAATGATTAATCGGTTTTCGTATATCAAGCTTAGGGGAAAAGAAATGAACAGTTAGAATAAACAAATAGAGAGAAAATAATGTCATGATGTCAGGCTGAGATTAACGAGTAAAATAAAGTTGTGAAGAAAAGTCAAATTATCTTTCAGCTCATGCAGCGGCTCACAAGCTCAGCACGAGGTCAAAAGTGCAGCCAATATTAGTGTGGAGTAAAAATTTAATTTGTAAAAACTAAGAGAAGGCCTAAATTCAATTCAATTACAAATAGTAACGGTAATGAAATGAGACTAACTAACTAACTAGACTTAAGGCAACTGACTGAAACAAGCAAATAATATTTATTATTAACAATATCTAACTGCACCGTTTCAGTTTTGAATGGATTGTAATTTGTTGATGGAGGTCTTTGGAAGGCTGCAATAGTGGAGGGAGTTGCAATAGTCTAATTTGGAATGTAAACTTCATGTGAGTCTATTGTAACGATTTTTCCATTGCTGGATTTCATTAGCACGTTATTCTTGAGAGATACTCGTGTTTGTGATGGTGTTTTCCCTCTTGAATGACATCAACAGGACGTTTTCTTATAATTGGGTCAAGGCGCGTAGAGCCGCCGTCCATATCTGCCCGGAGTACATTCTGATGTTATCCACGACGGACAAAGAGAGATACTGGATGGTTTTTATGGTTTTATTTGCATTCAATATACAAGCGGCGATTGATGATGAGTTACAGTGTACAATTATGCAATTATGCCGTTTAATTATCAATCTTCATTTGTGTGCAATTATGCCATGAATCGTTGAGTGTGTGTGGTGCACAAAGTATGCATATATAATCACACAACATCTAATATATACACAGTTATGCAATGGGATGTGTATCAATATTAATTTCAATCAGTATTGAGGTGCCGTGGTAATCTTTGATTTGATTGAGTTGGACTGGGAAGGTGGGAGTTAGGTGTAGTGAGTGTCGTTCGCATACGCTTATGTGCGACTTCATTTTTATGACATTCATTCATACATCATATAAGTCAGTTTAAGAAGAAGAGGTCGACGACGGTTTCCACAACCGGAAGTCCTTGAGAAGAGAGAGAGAGAGAGAGAGAGAGAGAGAGAGAGAGAGAGAGAGAGGAAAAGGTGAAAGTCGGAACATAGAAAACAAATACACAATCGACGACAGGTTTTGCAACCGGAAGTCGGGCATACATTACGGTCGCCTTTCGGCGGGTCCGCCAAACAACTATCCAATCGGTCTGCTTCCACAGAACGTCGGTAAGATATATAACAACGACAATCTACGACGGTTTCCTCAACCGGAAGTAGATATACATAACAGTACCTTCCGTCGACGGTTTCTCCAACCGGAAGCCGGAACAACAAACAGTAGGCCTACAATCCCCCGACGGTTTTCTCAACCGGAAGTGAGATGTATATAGATCAATACAAGATGGCGACGGTTTCTCCAACCGGAAGCCATAGTCGAAGAAAAAGCGAAAGAGGAATTCGACGACGGTTTCCACAACCGGAAGTCGAAGAAGAAGGTAGAGTCCAACGACGGTTTTCACAACCGGAAGCTGGAGTGTAGGAAGCAAGAAAAGGGTTCAGAATAGGAGGTAGAAGTTAACTAACAGTCATCCTCACTAACACTCATATAATCGCACATAATCGCATACATACGAACATACTCACAGTTTTATGGTTGTTCCAAAGGTTCCTTTATTCCAAAGAAAGTCCTTTCGTTTAAATCCGTTTCTCTCAAAAATCGGCGAGAGTTTCGGTCATAGTTCAGTTACTAGGCTCGAGTGAAAAGCACTAGGAGATAGCGTGCGCAATCTAGCCAAATGCATTGAAACACGGGTTTTTATAATTGTCGACAGCGCTCGGTGAAGCCGAAACGCGTCGCTAACCAATAGCAAGGCGGGTCCAAGGTTCGTGCAAGGCAAGAATTTAGACTCGCTCGACTGTAAGCCGGGCGACTAGCCTATTCGGCTTATTCTCCTTTAGTATAGCCCAAATGCAGGGGTGAAAGGCATACAGCAATTACACATTTTAGAGATTTCCTAAAAATCGCCATACTATTAGTTTGTTATAAATGATTTATATTTCACAGGAAGTTTGCACTCTTCATCATTAGAATGACTGTACGTGAAAGTGACAATAATAATAAAATTTTATGAATGTCTGATATTAATGAACTTGAATTGAGTTAGCTTATATGAAGTTACAAAATTGCAAGCCAGTAATTGTGCAGGCATTCAGAGGCCTATCGAATTAATATACTACTCTAACCTGATACCAAAACTCGGGAGGGAATTTCTTCCCCCCTAGGTTTTTTAGGAAGCATTTGCTTCCTTTCCCCCTTGTGTGGGCGCCTCTGGAAGGGCTCGAGCCTATAGCGTCTAATAGAAGTCTACGCCTATACTGCAGAACGGGGCAAAGACATTATGATAGTGGCACCATTGGCGTTGGCCGCGTTGATTGTCTGATTCTCAAAAGCAGCAAACATTTTAAAATAAAACCTTTTGAAAGTGTGTATGGCAGTTGTAGGCTAGTAATCGACTAGTAACAGATCATGTAATGAAAAGTTGAAATTGAGAAATCGATTCACTTTTATGTCCAGCAAGAGCTTCAAACAATAGACCAGTGATTCTCAGAACCTTTTGCCTCGCGGGAGTCGCGGGCCACCTTTGATGTTCAAAAATTTCTCACAGACCACCTGATAAATTGAGCAGTCATCTGCTCCTAAAAAGCGGTGAATGCCCATTTAAAAATCTTTTTGCTTCTCCAACTCTTATGTTGAAAATGCACAAAATACGCACAAAAGTGCTGATGATCTTTTTTGTGTTGATGCCCTTTTTGGCTTGTCGCACTTTCAGATTTTTCACACGAGAAATATGCATGTCTAATTTTTATTTGCGTTTTTTCAGACTTCGCCGCGGACCACTAGAACTGCTCTCGCGAACCACTTTTGGTCCGCGGACCACGGTTTAGACCACTGCTGAATAGACGCCATGCTTCTGCTAAAATTGCTGAATCATTCGAGAGTATTGAATGATTGAATTGAATTGGTATTTTAAAAGCTATAGTGGCGAAATCAAAGGGAATGCGTTACTTCGACGGTCATCGGAGCTCTACTGTTTAATCTGCGTCGTGTTAAAGCTTTTACGACAGACTAATGACAGATAAAGTAAGGCGCTAGAATTAGGTCCTTTTCATTGTACTGCTGGTTTTTGTCATTTAGTGTTTCCCCTCTGATTTCAACTGTATGGAGTCGTTGCCTAGGACTCGGCGTGCGTTTCTAGGGACGTAATTAATCTTCACAACGGCAGCGCGGTCGCACAGTGAAATAAAAATTATTGTTCATGGGCAGCAGATTTGTCCCGTCTTGTTTGCAAATACGCTGTAAATTCATATAACGTGTCTTACGATATTCAGTGGCGTAGCGAGGGGGGCAAGGAGGGGTAGCTGCCTCCGGGCCCCGAGTTGCGCGGGCGCCAAAATTGTGCTGGCGACCTTTTTCGCTCGTCAAGATTATACTTCGGAAGTTGAAGGGCAGCAGGGGACACCATATGTTTTGCCCCCGGGCGCCTACTACGATTACTTACAGTTCACTTCATTCGTCAAAACCGGTTTACCTTCGTAAACTCTTAACGCCTCAGCCTCCCCGACCTACACGATCATCATCTCATCTCACACTTTCACTTTCACTCCCGTTAAATCAGTCATCACTCAAAATCTGCAACAAAAGGAGGACATGTCCTCCTTTTAGGTCCGTGTCCTCCGTCCTCCCGGCAAAGCGCTTTCTCATACGCCGCACCAGAACTTTGGAACTCAATTCCAGCCTCCCTCCGCAGCCTCTAGTGTCTACGACATGGTCAAACAATAAGCTCTGAATCCTCATTTCCTTTAATTCCTTCACTGTCTCCTCAAACCTTTAGGTCTAAACTTAAAACCTTCCTATTCGAAAAGTCATTTCCCCCATAAACCATGCAACAAAAAAGAGGTCAACCTGACCCGGTCACTTTGCCTCATAGATACACTGACCTTTGCCCGGCTGACAAACCACCTGGCTATAGCTATTTCAAGAAAGATTAGCGCATATGAATAAATTCCTTCACTGTCTCCTCAAACCTTTAGGTCTAAACTACTGCTGTGCAACAACAACCTGACCCGCCGCCTCATTCACTGGCGCTGTAAAAAGTTTACTACTGAGATTTTACTTTACTTACTTACTTTACTAGCCCAAAGAATGGAGAATTAATTTGCAAATTTGCTTAACCGCTTAATAGGTTTAAAATAAGTGATGAACTATAAAGAGGGATTGACTAGTTGATTCGTCATCATCATCATCATCAGCAGCAGCAGCTGAATCTGGGTAAGTAAGTAAGTAAAATCTCGTAAACTTATACAGCGCCCCAGAAAGCAGTACAGCAGTAGCTGCTTATTCTTATCAGAGATGTGCGGATCCAACAATTTTGGCACCGCAGATAAACCGGCTCCGCCAGGTTTAGATCCGTGGAGGATCCGCCATCCGCGCGAATATCCAATATCAGGAGTCGCGGAGGATCCGCATCCGCAGATGGTAAATAAATTCGGTCTTTTACTAACACCCCTCCCATGGTTTCAGCAAGCCTAGGGCCTATCCTAATGTATTTCAATAAGCAGTAAAATTATGTACCTAGGTCCGAGACTCATTGCACAAATAGTCGTAAGAAAGGAGACGCTACATGTAAAGCATAGCATAGATTTTTTTAAAAATATAAAATAAAAGTTATTCAAAAACGTTCATATATGAATACCGTGTGGAGTGCACAACTGCACACCTCAAACAGTACACAGCGAATTCAGGCAAAAAATTGGTTACTTAACAACCAATTAGACGCTCGAAATTCGAAAATAGGGCGCCCACCTCTTCAAAGGAGAACGGAATTCTCCCCAGGACATTCCATGATTCCACCCCCGGCATTATCCCTCCTGGTACACTAGATGAAATGAAACCCCCGACATAATCACCCCTTTGTTTACTCAAGGGCCTTTGACGAAATCGACTGACACTGAAAGAGAATTCGTGTCGCTATCACTATCGAATTGGTCTCAATTGAAATCTTCTTTAATTCACATTTGAAATCCTTTCTACTCACCGGTCTTTAAATGTTGCACCCATTCATTTGGGGATTAGGCCTACGTGCCGGGGGGTTATGTGACGATGATTAAGTGACTGGGGATTAGATGACTTGGAAAATGATGGAATCCGAGTCGGGTTGACTGGACTTTGAAGTTTGAACTTGTCGGAAGCTGTCTCCCGTCAGTTATTGTGATCTCTTATGTAAACCTCCTAACTTAGCGTTTCTGTTGATCAAAGAGATAATTGGCACTTTGGTCATCTCCAACCATGCAATAGTCATAAAATTCAGGGCCTAATTTGAAAAGGCAGCAAATAGCTATGCACAATGTGTATGTATTTGTGTGTCTGTGTGTGCGTGTTGCCAGTTTTCAGGATCCGCGGATACTCCGCCTCCGCCAGCTTTTTTTATACTTGGGTCCGCCAAGGTCCGCGGATCCTTAAAATCCTTGCGGACCCGGCTCCGTGGACGAATCAATCCGCGATCCGCACATCTCTGATTCTTATGCGCTTAATCTTTCTTGAAATAGCTATAGACAAGGTGGTTTGTCGGCCAGGCAAAGGTCAGTGTATCTATGAGGCGGCGGGTGGGTCAGATTGTTATTGCTATGGAGGAAATGACTTTTCGAATAAGAAGGTTTTAAGTGTAGACCTTAAGGCTTGAGGAGGTAGTGAAGGAATTAAAGGAAATGAGGATACGGAGCTTATTGTTTGACCATGTCGTTGACTGTGGAGGGAGGCTGGAATTGAGTTCCAAAGTTCTGGTGTGGCGTATGAGAAAGCGCGGTTGCAGATTTTGAGTGATGACTGATTTAACGGGCGTGAAAGTGTAAGATGAGGTGACATACAGCAGAGGTACAGCAGAGCCGGAGTATAGAAGGCTAAAGGTTAAATGGTTAGGCAGAGGTGGAATCACACTGCATGCTACAGCTATCTGAAGGCTAAGATTACCTACTTTTGACACAGGGTGACCTCTAGTTAGCCAGGATCCAATTGTCATGACATTCTTTGGAGCAATTGAGAGTATTTTATTTTTTTGTTGATCAACATAAAGATGGGAAGAATTGAAGAAAACAGTACTGATCACGGTTAAGCGTGAGTGTGAAACACGAAGGAGCTCGATGGTTGGGGCTGTTAACCTTTTAAAGGGGGAATTAAATTTTAAAGTCATCCCCTCACGGGGGAATTAATTTTGGGAAAAGGCGTTCATATGAAAACGTGAACATTTACGTTATAAACTTACTATATTTCAGGCTATATAGAAGCTAGAAAGATGCGGTTTGCACCGTTGTTGAGCATTTTTATTGCTCTTTCTATCCATCCATGCCAAAAGAAAAAAGTTGGGGGTAGGACCACTCTACACCCTAAAATCGGACCCCTCCCCAACATTTTGTTCAAATTTTGATCAAAGGTCAATAGCAAATCGTCTTCAGCTGTAACCACCCAAATGTGAGCGAGAAAGTTGGTAGGGAGGTGTAATTGGAACAGAATAGTGCAAAAATTTTGAAGATCGGAGCCAATTTTGGGTAGTTATGAATTTTCATACCCTAGTACCCATTGCTGGCTGAAATGACAATTACGTGAACGGATTTTCAATGTGAAAAACCGAACAACTCAGTATATTTCAGGCTATATAGAAGCTAGAAAGATGCGGTTTGCACCATTGTTGAGCATTTTTATTGGTCTTTTGAACCATCCGTGCCAAAAAAATTGGGGGTAGGGTCCACTCTACACCCCAAAATCGGACCCTCCCCGACAAAAAATTTTCAAAGCTCAATAAAAAAAATTTTCAGCAGTGACCCCCCAACTGTGAGTGAGAGAGTTTTAGAGGAGTGTAATTGGAACAGAATAGTGCAAAAAGTTTGAAGATCAGACCATATTTGGCGTAGTTATGATTTTTCTAGCCTCTGGCTGAAGATTTTTCCTATACATTTCCCAGCCTTGGTCGTTACACAGCCAATATCTCTTGCATATGTAGTCAATAATATCGAAAACGGTGCCGCCGCCTATCGAATGGATGGTAACTAAATCGATTGGCGCATTGGATAAATGTAAAAATCTTATGTCCGCGGTACACACATGCTTATCTAGCGCGCCGTTTTAAAACGGCGTTCCCTTGTAAGCTATGATTTTCCGCCGCCGATTTAAGACGGTGAACCCCTGGAAGAGGTTAAAGCCATTAACGGTGGTCTTGATGCCTTAGTAGAATTGCTAGAGAAGCTTTCTGATATCACACTGGGTCAGCAGAAATAAGAAGTGAAGCTGGAAATCTGCTGCATAGTGTGCTGAATTTTAATTTCTTAGTTCTTCTGCATGGCTGGAATACCATCCTTCGGAAAATTGACCGAGTACAAAAAAGATTGCAAGATCCAAAAATGAATTTTCATGATGCATCACTAGACTAGGGTTGCCAGATCTCCCGTATTTGACGGGAGCTCCCATATTTCAGCCCTAGTCTCCCACCTAATAATACTAATACTAATATTATAACTTGCTTGTAATATTGATTCACTACATGCAGATGATGTAGTGCATTGAACAGTGCTGTTTATTGCTTTCTTCTATTTTATACTCTATAGTACTCTAGTGTAGTATAGATCTAGCCATAATCATTCACAATGAACTGGACCATGGAGTGGGTGCATTGATTGTGGAAACAATCTCCTGTATTTCTACTTTGGATATCTGGCAACCCTACACTAGACCTTGAAGTTCTTCAACGGAATTTCATTCATATTCATCGTTTTTGCACAATTCTCGCAGCTAGTCTAGGCCTCACAGAAGCCTCATGCTAATCCCAAACTTTTTCGATCTGTGGTTCCTTGCTAAGTCCAAGGCTCCCGGTGTCGAAAGTCAACAAGTTCACTTTGTAAAATAGCACTTTTTGCACTATTATATTGATACCACAAGATCCAAAAGATTTGACAAGCAAACAGGAAAATAGCACTTTGAGGGTAATAATTATAATTTGTACCCACAGTCCCAAAAGTCTTGATAAGCAGAAAAGGAAAATTAGGCCTATGATTAATTTGTAATAATTCATGGCTCCCTTAGAAGCAAGCCCTGACTCCCCAGGGAACCACTGCTCACTTTGGGAACCACTGTGTTAAGCTAGTGCTACCGGTAATTGTCATTGGTTTAGCCAGGGTTCTTGTTCTCTGGTACTTACCGTATTTTCATGCATATATCGCGCACACATGTATACCGTGCATATGCGTATAACGAGCAGTTTTGGGTAGTTTATATTTTTAAAAAGTTGTTTAGTGTGCAGACGTATATAGCGTGCATATTGATTTTGTTAACAATCACCCCTAACCAATGTTACCTCTAAATTTTTTTATAGTCTGTGTGCACATGAAATTTCTTGTGTGCAAAATTTTACGTGGAAAGTGAGCGTTTATGCTCATTAAGGACTTGGCCGAAATCAATGTTGTTGCTTACTTACTGAGAAGTGAATACATCTCAGAATGCTGTTATTGGGCAATGATACATTGTTTACAATTTTTGTACTAGTTTAAACTATAAAACAAATACAGTTTTTAAAATTATGTGAGCTCCATTTTGTATTTTGTGTGATTGTCTTGTAACCTTTGTGTGCATGGACACGTGCACATCATAGAGGGAGCAGTTCTAGCCTGCATGATACATTTTCTCATTGGTTTTGTACAAAGGGCAGGAAGGTGGTAGAAGTAGTTACATGCTGGACAGGCATGCTGACAGAATGGGTTCTAGCCTCATAGCAGCCCCAAAGCAAAACTCATCTTTACTCACTAGAGGGCGGTGGTAAAAAAATGAGAAGCAGTTTGCCATAGGGTGAAGCGCAGCCCTTGACATTTGGCTGGCAACCTACTCTAGATTAATGGCTTAAGCCACCTACGTTGCTGTGGTATGCAGACGATTGACCATAGTATGTTTGACAGTAGGATATTTGACCATAGGACATTTTGACCAAGGATTTTTCAAGGATTTTTTCAAGGATTTTTCAACAAATTTTTCAATGATTCAATAAATTCCAATCGAATGGTAGCAGACCGCTATAATCCCGATTAAGTAAATATTAGTAATTAAAATTTATAATTCCTCCAGCACAGTTGTGAACATCAAATGATTCAAATTTGAGTAGTTCTAGTCTGCGTTACTGCTTCCTCATATCTGTGGTCAGTCATCCTATGGTCAATCATCCTATGGTCAATCATCCTATGGTCAATCGTCCTATGGTCAATCGTCCTATGGTCAATCGTCCTAGAACCATTGCTGTATGCCACAGAAACTGGAGATCAATGCTGGCCCCAATGCTCGAAATTGAGTATGGAAAACCTATACCTTTATCATAATACAAATCCACCATATCCTAAATCCAAAAATTGACTTAGTGGATGTTTCTTTTCTCACATTAAAGTCTTTGATTTGGCTTTTTTGTTTTGGAAATTATTGTAGCTGCCTGGAGTGCATTGAACATGTCTGTATTTTTTGATCATCAAGTTAAACTCCCTTACTCTGGACATGTGACAGAAATTCAGTGGCATAAAACTCATGGACTCCTTGCCATTGCTTGCATCAGTCAAACAAATGGTGCCACAGTTACCATCTGTGAAGCAGAAGTTAGTATCTTTTTTTTGTCCTGCCATAATAATATATGCTGGTTTTTAAAATATAGTTTTCACTGATGGTTAGGTACTGTATTGACAACAGATTAAAAATTAAATTTTGTGTTTCATCTATTAATTATATAATCCATTTAGTATTATATATTCAGCTCAAGTCTGCTATGCTGAACTTTTTATTAGCCATATAATTATAATTTATATAGCTTTGTGGCATAGCAAAGGTTGAAGTCAAGGGCGCTTTGACAGGTGTACAATGAGGTATTAGATTTGGTATATATAATGCTAGTTTGACTCATTAATATGTGTGCTGTTTTGACATTGTATACTATGAATTGTTTTTTTGTAGAATCGAAGATAACAGCTGTGTCAGGCAAATTGGAGTTGAATAGAGGGCTGTATGAGTGGCAGTGGTTTTCAACACAGGAGAAATCCTATTAAGCCACTTAAAATCCAGTTATTATTTTTGTTATCCATTCCAAGTCTTTGAAATCATTCAGACTTGACTCTAACTCACGCTGTGTACTACCGACGATTCATTGTTGCTTTCTAAGAGAATTTACCTGACTTAACTCATTTTGTATTGCCTCTTTGCTGCCATTTTTGATAAGGGAGAATGTTAGCATTGAACACACAGACGGCTGGACAAAAAACTATTGATTTCCTAGCTCTAACATTGTAAATATTGAAAAATAATTTTCATCTGGCAAATGAATGGATACTAAACCCATATATATTATTGCCTGAATCTGAATCTGCCTCACCGATTATATGTCGGCTTGCAAGGTATGGCTCGAGTCTGACTCAGACTAGCTGGATAAGGAAAGATAATTGGAATTGCTAGGAGGCGCTGAGTCTAGCCGCCTGCAGGTGTGTGTACCTGCCGCTAGTTAGTGAACATTTCGATGAAGTTTCTTAGTTTTTTTCGTTGACTTTCTTGACTATTAGCTTCGACTTGCTGTCGGGAACTGACTGTATGTATTGGATATCCTATCCGGATCGATACGCTTGAGTTTCGTGTAACTTACTCGTTGTATATTGGGGGCGGCGTTGTCCCTCTTGTTACGTCGTTACTCGCCAGGAGGCTGTAGGCTGACGGTCTCAGCGTTGTTGTTGTTGTCGGCACTGCGAGGATTTACTCAGTTCCTGATCTCTGTCTCTAGTCCGCGTTGCGAAAAAGACTATCAGATGATGATGGATACTTTAACTTATACTCGAGCCGAGCTCCTCGAACTTCGATGTCGGTCATCTGGGCGTCTCTCTGCACTCATGCGTCGCCGTCTCGATCGCCTTGTTCATCCCTCCTTCTTCCACAGAAGTAGAGGACGTGGATGCAGAGCGGGACACAGGCTTCAAAGATTGATCCCTATCAGAATCGCTCGAGAACATCCGATCAATGAAACTCAGGTTACAACACACGTCAATTCGGTTAACCATCTGCGACCGGCGCTGGTTTACCCAAGAATGGAGCGATATGTTGATTCCTCTGCACGGAAGCTCAGAATAGGAATGCTGAATATTCGCTCTGTGAATAAAAAGACGGAGAATGTTCCGGATCTCTTCACGGACTACCGGTTAAGTGTGTTGGCAATTGTTGAGACTTGGCATGAAGACGGAGATTGTATCGCCATGAAAAGGATTCGTGGAATGGGTTTTAATGTAATCGAAAGGGCACGTACTATTCCGGGCGGGACTCCGCTGGATAATGCTACCTTTACCAATCATGGAGGCATTGCTATAATCTCGAAGCCTGGAATCATCATCGCCAAGCTCGACACTAAGCTAAAACCTAAAACGTTTGAGCTTCTATGTTGCAGAGTCGGCGGTGGTCATGCGCCATTTATAATAGCGACCATCTACAGGCCAGGATCACAGCGTGCATCCGACCAATTCTTTGCGGAATTTTCCTCCCTACTCGAATCGCTTGTCACTTACAACAATCCGATATGGATAGTGGGTGACTTGAACCTACATCTCGAGCGAACCACAGACAATGATAGTTGTAAATTTGCTCAACTCATGGATACATTTAACTTGTGTCAATTCGTACGTGAGCCGACACACGACCGTGGAGGATTGCTAGATGTTGTCATCGCGTCTGACGACACTGAGCTTCATGACGTGGAAGTAGCCTGGACTTTCTGACCATAAATTGATCCATTGGTCAATCCTAGCCGCTCGACCTCGTCCTGAGTATACGACGATATTGAGGAGGCGATGGTCGTCCCTTAACAAAGAACAGTTCATTGAGCGGCTCAAGAGCTCTCCGCTTTGCACTCCACGGGCTTCCAGTGACAGTGAAACGGCTACTGAACTGGCTGATCTGTATCATTCAGTCATAACGAACATTTTGGATGAGTTAGTACGGTAACAGTGATGTCCGTTCGAACAGACCTTATCGGCCCTATTTCGACCAGGAGTGCAAGCTAGCGCGACGCTCTGCTCGGAGACTTGAGAGGCTCTATCGGAAGAGGAACGCGAATGGGTCGAGTAATGCGGCGGCATGTGAAACTTGGCGTCGATCTCTCGGGCTAGCAGACGACTTGTAAGATCTAAAGGTCGACAATACTGGAGAAATGTGCTTGACTCGGACACGCTGGATCCCAAACAGACGTGGAGACATCTGGATAAACTCCTCGGGAATGCTGACAATGGTCCTCGTATGCCTACCGGCTTTTCTGCAGAGGAATATCACCAACACCTTGACGACAAAATAACTGCCATTCGGGACAGAACGTCTGACGCCGGACCTGCAGGTTACACAGAGGTCACGAGTTCGTCCCTATCGAATTCCCTACGCTGTCGACTAATCATTCAGTCATTACCGAACAAACAGTGTATGTCAGATCCACTCCCAGTATGGCTCCTTAAAGAAGTCGTAGACATGCTGGCTCCATTCCTGACAACGCTTCTGTCCAACTCTCTCAGAATGGGGAATTTCCCGTCATCATGGAAGCACGCGATAGTCCATCCGCGACTCAAGAGGCCTGGGGCTAACCCGGAGGATGTTACTAACTACCGCCCAGTATCTAACCTCCCGTTCTTGTCTAAGGTGCTAGAGAAAATTGTTAATCGCATATGGTCGAATACCTGCTGAAGAACGGGTTAATGCCGAAGGAACAGTCTGCCTATCGAAAGGGTCACTCTACAGAGACGGCCATTCTTCGAATCTACAACGACATCGTTGATGCAATATCGAATGGGCAGGTGTCCCTTCTCTGTTTACTTGATCTCTCGGCGGCGTTCGACACTGTCGACCATGAAATAATCATCCGACGTCTCGAACTCACCTCTGGAATCAAGGGTGATGTTCTTTCCTGGCTCGAACTACCTCACCGGGAGAACGCAATCAGTTAGCTGGAATGGTGAAATGTCTGTTCCTCAACCGGTCCACAGTGGCGTACCGCAGGGGTCAGTACTCGGACCCCTTCTGTTCGTCCTCTATGTCGCTGACATAGGAGAAATCATCAGGTCTTTTGGGCTGGCGGCGCACTCCTACGCCGATGATGTTCAGATACATTCCTCATGCCTCCCTGCTGACATGGATCGGCTACGAGTCCGTGTCAGCGATTGCATAACCAAGATCAATCATTGGACTGAAGCCAACCGCTTAGCCTTGAACCCCAGCAAGACGGAGTTTCTGTGGATCGTGACCCCCAGGAGGAGGCATTTGATCAGTCATGCACCGTTCCAAATAGGCGGTGCTCTCATCGTTCGCCAATGAAGTGCGCCTTCTTGGTGTACTCGTTGAAAGCGCTTACGTTTAATCGCACATCGAATGTTACTCGTTATCCTTCTATCAGCTCCGGCGGATTAGAGCGATCCGACGATACCTTCCATTGACAGCAGTGATTCAACTCGTCCGATCCTTCGTTCTTACTCGGGTAGATTACTGTAACAGTATTCTCCTCGGCCTCCCGAAGTACAACTGAACCGCCTGCAAATGATTCTGAACGCGTCTGCTCGTATGATCTCGGGCTCGATGGGGTGACCATGTCACCCCCTTGCTAAAAGACAAGCTCCACTGGTTACGTGTTACAGAGCGAATCACCTACAAACGATGTTGGATGACTTTTCGCGTACTCAACGACCATACTTGCCGGGCTATTTAACCGAACTTCTCCATAGGATCATGCTAACAGAGCGTCGCCTTCAGCTGAGGTCAAGTACTGGGGTCCACCTGGCGGTTCCTCCCCGTCAAAGACGGCCAAATTTGGAGAAAGATCCGTCACTCGTGGGAATCCAATTTTATGGAACTTGTTACCAGACGAAGTAACTAAAGAAACGAAGCCTGATTCGTTTTGCAACGAACTAAAGACACACTTATTTAAGATCTCGTATAAGTGTAATGTGAATCCTGACTTTAAATAAGCGCTATATAAGTTGACATATTGACATTGACATTGACAATTAATTAATGCAGCCTGAATTTTGCTCAAAAGTTAATCAATATCATCATCAGATTCTTCAGAGACTTCAAAGTCAGAGTCTGATTCACATTACCGTAGTTGTTGATAGTAAATAAAGCCAAGACCAAATGAAGATGCTCTTCAGATACATCTTATGTGATGTTGTCATTGTTGCTGCTCTCTACATTTTCACTCCCATCATTTCTATATTGTTCTTTGTTGACTTTTGCTGGTAAACAACAGAGGTGTAGTATTTGGTACTTGTACTCAAGTTGTACTCCAGTACAAATTTTTAATGCTTGTACTTGGAGGCCAGGTACTTGTACTTGTACTCGAAGATTTTGGAATGCATGTGCTTGCACGTGTACTTGGAAGCCAAGTATTTGTACTAGTACTTGAAGTATTGTGTACTTGCTTCATATCTGCTAATGACCCAGGTCATCTGGATATCAAGGTGCAACAACCTGTATAGGGGTGCTGAGGTGACAACCTTGATCTATATAATGTCAGTCTGCCATTAACTATTAGTGACAGCCCAGGACTTGCAGTGGGGATTCTGAATATAATTTACTGTGGCTGGCTGATTATTAAGTCAACGTTCGACAACCAAAGCAACAACCAAATCAAAAGCAATGCCTGGGGCAGGGAAGGCCCAAATGGACATGGTCAATTTAAAGAACTGTCGTTTTAATTCTGTTGGATGTATAACTAATATAGGCTGATTAATGGATGTTGATGAATGTTAGAACTAAGGTACACATTAATGAATGTTATAATAAAAACCGGGGGGTTGAGGAAGACACTCCTACGGCGATATCGAAGAAGGGCAAAGGGAGAGGGCGTCGTTAGAAGACAAGAGAAACTGAGAGAGTTGACGTCAGATGGCGGAAGACAGTTAAGTCGGGTTTTGGCTTTGGTCTCGGTGAGTCGCTGTTGAGAAAGTAGATAGCACTGGAGTGCCTTTCACCCGTTGAAAATAATAACGTGTTTGATTAAATCATTTTAATAATTAGACAACTCCAGCATTTCCACAGCAACTGTACATCTTCACAATCAATAACTCTGTGTCTGAATCATATATTTCCAACAGGATGCTGAACATTATATTCTAAGGAACATTACATTCTAAAGACGAAGGAGGCAATCCTCTTATACTACTGGTGCTATTTTTTGAACATTGATCTATAACAAATTATTTATAAGTCCTGGATGACATGTTGCGTTCATTTCACACAATTGATGAAAATCACTGCAATTCGCGGCATATTGAAAAATTCACGGAATTCATTGCAAACGACAAAAATCACACAATTCACAGCTTCCGTGACTTCATGAATTTCTACAGGCCTTATATATAGATAGACCTAATAGGTAATCATAGAAGTATGTCGGAGCTTGGCATCACTGCCAGCGTATAATTGCTTATAAATACGTGTATAATATTTTTTGACATTTATACATATGATACGATATAATTCCAAGGGGCTTAATGTACGGTTTAAATCTTGACAGAGAGCCACCCGTTAATAAAGTGTAGGCCTGCTTGCTGTTTGTACTTGGCTATGATGATCAGTACTTGTACTTGAAGCTTCGGTACTTGTACTTGGAGGCCAGGTACTTGTACTTGTACCGGTACTCGAAGTTTTTGGAATGCATGTACTTGTACTTGGAGGCCAGGTACTTGTACTTGTGATTGAAGTATTGTGTACTTGCTACATCTCTGGTAAACAACACTGAAAATTCTAAAATCATTGCGTTTTCCCATGGCTTATTTTCTCTCAAGTGGAAGAAACTCATTTGCAAACTTCTGTATATGTTGCCCTTTTTAATCTTCTGGAAGGAGTGAATTTATGAATCCTTGAATGAGTCCTCTCAAGTGAAAGGGTGATTAACTGCTAGGCTAGGTGGCGCTGCCAACTAGGCGCGTTTTATCGGTCGTTAGCCTCCGTTAATTCTGTCGTTTATTTGAATGCGGCGTTCGAAAATGATGACAAAAACTTGCAGTTGGCGAGATTTTAACCCCTTAACCATGTATTTAACTGTAACTCAATGTAAAATGGACGGATATATCCGGGATCCCCAGTTAAGGGGATAATGTTCTGCCTTCTGTGTAGCGTCATTCGGATCCTTTTGTGACGGGTTTATGGTTGTACTCAACATCAAAGCGAACACCTCGCGGTCCGATCTGAATTAGGCTTATCGCAGAACTAAAATTAGAATCGGTCCTAAAGGAGGTCACGCTCACTGCGCATGCGTATGCAAATGTGGCCATTAGATAGTTGAATTCACGCGGTATTGTGTGAATTACTAAATAGATTTCTTAAAGTTTAATTTGTTCCGCGATAAAATTAAGTATGCCCATCAAACACTGTTGTTATGGAACATGTGCAAATTACAATAGGAAAACTGAAATTTGTTTGAAAGAAGGCGTTCATTTTATACAGTTCCCCGGTCCGTCGACTGACAGAGGCACAGAGCAAAAACAGAGAGGTGGGCTGTAGCATGTCGACGAGAGAATTTTACTATCGGGAACATTACCAGATGGACATACATTTGCAACAAGCACTTCTTAGATCCAACTGGGCCAACTCAGATGAATCCGGATCCTCTACAGGCCAACTCCACACATCATGCAATCCTACCTTCAAATAATATCAAATTGCATATTTTCATAGACGGGGCACAGGGCATACGTTCAGTAACTGTTAAAGTTTGATGCCTACTAGCCAAACGGAGTGGTGTCATTTGCCAAAATTGCCTAAAATTTCCCAAAATTTGCAAAAAATGCCTAAGATTTACAAAAATTTGTCAAAATTTGACCATAAAATTATCTCGCCCCCCAGAAAAGTGTGAAATGCTGGTCAAACGTTAAACCCTCCTACATGATATCACTGCAGTTTCACTCGTACTCGTGGGTCGTCGCCTACTAAAAATCTCTATAACTAGTTAATTTATTCTGGCTAGGGTGAAGAGCCAACAAGAAATTTGTTTAAAAATTATAACTCAAAATTGAAATGTTAACATTGAAATTCTCAAGATCGTCGTTTATTCTTTATTAGCATTGCTTAACTTAACATGTATGTTAATATATATATATATATATATGTGTGTGTGTGTGTGTGTGTGTGTGTGTGTGTGTGTGTGTATAGACAAATTAAGATTATTAAAAAAACGGCATGACCACATTTTATTTAACGCTATATTAGACATTGCCTATGCACAAGTTCATCCTTTTTCCGGTCTGCACTCTAGCCAACGTTTAATTCAACAACTGAATTTATTTATTTATTTATTTCATTTCAAGACAATTTCTATAGCGCCGTGCACTAGGTTAAGGCCTACGACAAGGGCGCTGCACACACATAGTCAACCATAACCTAAACTAAAAAGGTGCGTCTTTAGTTCTCTCAGGAACAGTCCAGCAGAGTTGGCCTCAGTCACTGCAGTCGGCAAGGCATTCCAAAGCAATGGGTTCCCGCGAGAGAAGGACCTGTCTCCGAACTTCGGAGTCTGTGACGGAGGCGGAACGAGCAGTAGGACACGATGGCGGAGCGAAGTGCCGACCTCCGTCGCGTTCTCGACGTTGATCTTAGGACCAGCTCAGCCAGGTACTGTGGACAGTGCGGGTCATTTAACGCTCGGAAGGTGAGCCAGCAGCGCTTATGGATAATGCGCTCCGGGCTCGAAGCCAGTGCAGCTGATCACGCAGTAGGGGGTCACATGGGCTCCCAGGGCTGCTGAAAACGACCCGAGCAGCTGTATTGAGCACGGATTGCAGACGATTCAACTTTCCATCGGGAGGCCCAGCAACACGCTGTTGCAATAGTCCAGCCTGGGCAGAACAAGGGCGCGCGCACAAGGTGCACTGCCCCGCTGATCAGAAGATGCCGGCGCACTGACCTAATCCTCCGTGGGTGGTAGTAGCAGCCGCGACAACATTACCGATATGTTCCTCGAACGACAACGTCTCATCGAGTAGTACTCCCAGGAGTCGTAGGCACTTTGAGGGGACGACGGTCACATCACCCAGCGTGAACGGTGAATGGCTCAGGAGATGCTTCCTCCTGGGGGTGCACATCCACAGGAACTCGGTCTTGGCCGGGTTAAGGGCCAAGCGGTTCTCCTCCGTCCACATGATGATCGCCATGATGCAATCGAGGAAGCGAAGTTTAAGTCTTTCCATGTCGGCAGGCAGGCAGGAAGAATACAGTTGCACGTCATCCGCGTAGCCGTGCATGGTCAGTCCGAATGCGATAGCGATTTTCATCAAACCCGCTATGAAGAGAATGAACAGCAGAGGGCCGAGAACCGACCCCTGTGGAACACCATGCTGAACAATTCGCTTTTCCGACGTTTGACCGCCGCACCGGACCGATTGCGTCCTATCACTGAGGTAGCTCTCAAACCAGCTGAGGACCCGACCCCTGAGGCCGTATGAATTCTCCAGCCGCTGGATAAGAATCCGGTGATCCACCGTATCAAACGCAGCAGAGAGGTCAAGAAGGCAGAGGAGAGCCACCCTGCCATTCGCAACCGCATCCACAACGTCATTGAATATCCTCAGCACGGCGGTTTCAGTGGAATGCCCACGGCGATACGCTGATTGATCACGAGGCATCAGTCCGTTAGCGTCTAAAAATTCGATCAGCCGCTTGCTGACAATCCTCTCCAGAAGCTTGGAAAGGAATGGCAGGTTTGACACTGGTCGGTAGTTTGACGTTTCTTGAGGGTCAAGTCCTGGCTGTTTCAGTAGTGGCGTGACAGTTGCATGTTTCACGCCGACGGAACCGCAAGTCTCTAAGGAAGCGATCATGAGCGCTTTCAGAACGGGGCTAGGACCACCGCCGAGTCCTTTAGCAACCACATCGGCAGAGGGTCTGCAGAGCACTGTTTATTCGGAGACACGCGCACTATGCGGAGCACCTCCTCCTCCGTCGGTGCCCGAAACGCCATGAGATGCGGCCCATCGTAGGCCTCGAAGGTTGCCGGTCCCGCAGACGCCGTCCTCTCCCGTATTCCTTCAATCTTTCCATCAATGTACCGATGGTACTCTTCCGGGCTGAATGCAGGACAGGGAGCCATCGCAGGTGTGCACTTTCCCAGTAGGGCGTTCAGCGTCTTCCAGGTCTCCTTCGAGTCGGACTCCCTGGTGAGCAGCAACTGCTTCCAGTATTCCCTACCTTTCAATCTTACAAGGGACCTCCTTGCTTTGAGGGTAGTCCTCCAGGCCTCAAGGGCCACAGCCTCGTTGGCTGAGCCCCTGGACCTACCATAGGCCCTCTCAGCTCTCCGCGCCTCCCGACGCGCCAGACGGCACTCATTGTCATAAAACGGGCAGAAATTCCTGACCCTGACTGTCTTCTCGACCACCGGTGCCAAGTCATCCAGGATGCCATTGATCACTGTGTCATAGCACTCTGCAAGATCAGAGGCGGACTTTCCAGGAGCGACCGGCAAGCAAAGCGCTGACTCCTCAAGACGAGTGATGAACAGATCGCGTTTGAAGCCACTCCAGTCCCTCCTCTTAACCGCCTTGTACTCCGGAGGAGGGCGCACCGTCCATGTTGACCAGCGCACCAGCAGGTGGTCAGACAGCCCAGTCTCGTCAACCGTGATTCGGCAGGGTTCCGAGTCCCCCGATCCAATTACTACATCCAGGAGGCCACCCAGGACGTGGGTCGGTTCAGTCACTCGCTGCACCAGGTCAAACTCATTGAGAATCTGGAGAAGTTTCCTACTGGCCGCGTCATCTGGCCTTTCCAGGTGGAATTGTTTGTAACATCACTACGGCGAAGTTTTGCTCCTGGAACGTCTGATTCTATCAGCTTTATTTCGAAAAACGCGCTGCTTACAGTGCTTGACGCCTTGTCCACTAGCTCTTCGCTGTCCACATTTGCATAAACAGCTGAGCGCAGTTTGACCTATTTATTTTAATTAGATGCATGACGTCACGGAATCGCTTAGGCGATAAGTCTAATTGTAGTCGCCATCTTGGCTATACGATGGATTATCGCTTTGTGTAGCGCAATACATTTCCTCCGTGCCGAACAGTTCAGAAAGTCCGATTCGTCTACGCATATGATCGTCACAAAAATCGTTCAAACCGATGGAAACTTCCACCAATCTTCTACTAACGACCGGTCACCCTGCAGAGCCGCAACGTCATCGTGGCTGCACCCGACATCACCCAGTCGTCCTGCAAGCCACTCTAATCCTGATGCTCTGGGTGAGAGAGTGCCCGAGGGCACTGTGCAAGCCCCACAGCACTATAATATATCACCCACTTGCTAGAAAGCCTGTGAGAAAAAAAAGAATCCGATACTTGCAACCTGGGACTATGGAGTCAAGTCGGTTAAGTCTAACCGAAATTTCACTACAATGAACTTATTTGCAACCTCTAAGAAAAAGCGTGCGTGGCGAAATCTGGACTTTATAGCCATGTGCACATCCACTTATGAACACTATTCATGGAACACTAACAAGCTAAACAAACTTTATCTGGATTCACAGGCGCTCTGTCATCGAATCGATGGACTGCTTACTAACTGCTATATCTTGGTGCTGCAGTTTGCAAGTAAAGCCTCCTGGTATGACAGCAACATGGGCACCTGCTGCATTATTGCAGCAGGTGTCCATGTTGCCTGTATGCTCTTTATGGGCAGCCATAGCATCAAAAACAAGCATTGACTTTTTTGAGGAAAATTCCCTTTCCTTGTCCTATAACATTTGTGAACCTAATGTTTCATCACCTCAGAGTCCATCCATCCCTTTTTATTGTTATGGACCATCACTTTGAAGAGGTGCTATGTACACATTTGGTTACATTGCAGTACAATTAAACTTTCCTATTGTTTTCAGGGTGATCCTTTGCCAGATGCTGTCATCAGGCGGACACGTATGGCTACAACGCTCCAGTGGCATCCTTTCAAGAAAGTGCTTGCAACTGGTTGGGAAACAGGAGAGGTTATAATTCGCAGTGAGCAGGAAAAGGAAACATTTGAGGCCACACGAATTCATAAGGCAGAAATAACTATCATGCACTGGACTTCTAATGGAATGCGTCTGCTGACTGGTGATGCTGTAAGAGCACCAACAATAAATTTGATTGTGTTAATTTGTTTTAAGCTCAATTTCTTCACCGTTAAGTTGCTATTGAATTGTCATCATTAAGTGGTCTTTCTAATTTTGATCATGCCATGATGACTATTAGTATAATTATATGGGTTTACTTTTAGTCTGGTTTGCTGGTAATGTGGAAATCAGAAACAAGAGGGTGTCTTCATCAGATGCCTCTGTATCAGAAATCTGTTGGAGAAGCTTTAACACAGATAGTAATTACTCCACCACCTGTCATGGAAGCTGCAAAGTAAGTCATAGTAACTGAAGTTAGCGTTAACTAATCACTGAGTGTTAGCTCATGCATCAGTGTCTTGTGTATCAGTGGCAGCTGATGACCTTGTTGCTGGGTTGCACCACCCCATTTTTTTGCTGAATATGTGTTATTACCGTATTTTCACGCCAAATCGCCGCTTACGCTTATAGGCTGCTCCATGTTTACAGGCCGTATAAATCCAGTAGCATGCAAATATTTTCATAGATAAGCCACACACAAATATAGGCCTCATGCCCTGATGTTGCAGTATCATTATATGTACGTGCAGTTATTCCCAATGCAATGTCAATGCAGGATTTCAGTCTTGAAAATCAGCTCTTGTGGTATGAAGGAGTCGCTGCCATA
Organism: Metaphire vulgaris; assembly: GCA_018105865.1. Classification (NCBI taxonomy): domain Eukaryota; kingdom Metazoa; phylum Annelida; class Clitellata; order Crassiclitellata; family Megascolecidae; genus Metaphire; species Metaphire vulgaris. Next base: position 10,113,338 of record CM030842.1, on the reverse strand, counting down.
ACAAAATTCAGCAGTGAGTCCTTTAAAGGACAGTCTTTCCCAAGAAAAGCTTTCACCCCGTGGCGAGTCAGCAAAGCATTAATGAAAAGTAAATTGTCTGCTCATACTGCATGACCAAAGTATTTCAATTTTCTGTGTTTGATAATTGAGTATAGATGCTTGTTTCACCCAAGTTCTTCTATAATTGACTCAGGCATTTGTTCTATGGTCTTTTTTTAGCTTATAGACATCATTCTTCTGAAACCTGTCATCTCGAAAGCAGTGAATTTTTCTGGTCTACCTTCTTCACCTTCCAAAACTTCAGCTCCAAAGTTGTAATGGGCCAGGCTATTCTGCAAACTGAATGACCAATCCTTTCATATGGTTTTGAGTGGTTACCTGGTTACATGGTTACACATCCCATGCCAAGCCTTACTCATATTTCAGAGCTGTAGTCGTTGTCCTCTGTAATTAGTGAGCTAAGATAACTGAAGGTTTTCACTTGTTCAAGGGGATGTCCATGACATGTGATATTGACTTTGATCCTTTTGTCTGCCGCTATTATTGCCTTTGTTTTTATGCTAATTTCAAGTCTAAGTTCTCTCGATGCAAAGTCCATTTTGTCTATCAGTTCCTGCATTGAGTTTAGTGAAGTTGCAATCAGAACGATATTATCAGCATATCTCAGGTTGTTGTTAATTCTAGTATCTGTAAGTTCCTCTGCCGAACATCTCATTATGTGCTCTGAATAGCAGTTGAATGACATGGGGGAGATTAGGAAACCCTGTCATAGACCTTTTCCAATCATAAACCAACCTCTCGTTTCCTTGTTCACCTTTGCAGTTGCATTTGTTCTTTGTTCCTTGTACATACAGTTACATGCCTAGAAATATCTTGGCTTCACGTGCTCGTAAGTACACTGGAATTTCATTGCAGCAATAATGTTAATTTTTAGGTACTTAATTGAAGTGACAAAGTTCAATACACAGCTATTATTCCTGAGAGGGGAACATTTGATATCCAATCTCTGACATCTCGGTCCAATTATCAAGGCCCAAGGCCATAGGTTTTGTGGCATTGAAGAAATATATTTTAAAAATCAGCATATCTGCTACAAATGTCTAACGTCTTTTGTAGTGCAATAACTGATTTAACAACAATATCATCTGTGTAGGCGAAACAACCAACATACAACCCTTTGATTTTACAGCCAACATCAGAGTCTTTAAGTCTGTCTATCAGCTCTTCTACAGTATGTACACAGCAAACAAGGCAGGCAACAGGAAACCTTCCTGCCATACCCTGCACGAATTATAAAGCAAGTGGATAAAGGAGCGAACCATTGTTTGCCGCTGATTAGTGTGACAGATGGGACGTTCCTTCAGAAGCATTGTAAGGAATGCACAGAACGCTTTCAGCATGGAAAAGTGCCAGAGAATGTAACCTTAAGGAGGTTAATAAGCCAGTTTAAAATTTAACCAGTCTAAAAGAATCAGAATGATATACCGATACTTCAGAAATTTATGTTTCATGAGTAAGCACATTAAGGCATAATGATTGACCCGATCAAAAACCTTCTAAATATATATCTATGCACATAGAGAAACTAGGTACTGTATATATAGGAGAGCCAACTGAGATGGTATGGTCACTTCAAGGTGATGGGAAAGGAGAGAATGCCATTACAAATGCTGATATGGCACCCGACGACTACCGGACCAAAAGGATGACCAAGAAAAAGAAAATGATGGATAGATAACATCAATGAAGCGCTAGAGTCCAGAGGAGCATCAAGAAGTAGAAGAAATGATGATCTACATGGACAGAGATGCGTGGAAAGGCTATTTCGCAGACAGACCACAAGTCTAACTGCAACGGGGTACAAGGTGCAGAGAGAAATTATAGAATCTAACTGACAATGATAAGTAACAGTAAGTTGCAGCATTTGAATAATATGTATGCAACTAAAATTTGCTTTAAAGCCATATTGCAGCTGATCTGTTACTAATTTATTGCCAACCAACTCCAATAATAACAATTCAAAAATGTTGCTTAATACTGGACGAAGAGTGATGTCTCTATAGTTGCTAAATATCAAATAATAATAAATGATGTGGAAATTCTTCAAAGATCCTCTACTAGATTTTTAGGTTTAATCAATATCAATATCAATCAAAATTTAACTTGGAAAGAATACACTGAGCTGTTAGTGCAAAAAGTGGCCAAGAATATAACATCATCGTCGTCATCATCATCCTCATCATCATCATCATTAACACATTGCCATTGGAGGGCATGGTGTGGCCCTCTGTCCATGTCTTTGAAGTATGGTGCTTCACCATAGAGTGGCAGGTGGAATGTTCCGAGTCCTGGCGTAGCTGATCTATCCATCGGTTCCTTGGCCAACCATGAGGACGTCTCCAAGAGTGATTAGGACGACGGCCAGATGACAGATTTATGTGACACTGGAGTACCTGATAGGCTGGGACGTTTTCATCAATGGGCGATATGTCCAAAGAGGGTGAGGTGGAATCTGGAAATAATTTCTGCCAGTGATGGTAGCTCAGCACTCGAGAAGATGTCGGTGTTGGGGATGAAGTCATACCAGTGGATTCCCATAATCAGATGCAGGCTTTTGGTGTGAAAGTGGAAAGTCCACCATAAAGGAGTACGTTGATTACTAGAGAACTCAACCTGGTGCACTTGATGAGCAGATAGATGTCTTTGGAACAATTTATATTTTAAAATTCTAAAGGCAAAGTTTTTAAGAACTTGAAGTGAAGAGACATATATTCAAATTTAAAAGATTTTGTCATTTATTCTCTTCATCCTATTTATTTATTTAGTGTTTACATGGTGTTTAGTGATCTGCTGAGTCTGGCACGTGCAGCTGTTAGTGGTGATGAAAAAGCATTGGACATGTTCACATGGCAAAAAGGAAAGACAGATCCTAAATTATCAGCAGCTGCTATGGGAGTTGTTGAAGCCAACACCTTCTTTGTTGCAAGCAAAAATGGTTGGAATTTTTTTATTATTTGGAATACTTTGGTTGACAATAGTTATCAGATTTGTTTCATAAATGCATTCATTATAGTAAATCAAAGAATAGAAAAATCAAATAATATGCTAAGTATTATTTAGCATGCTTTACTTTTTGAAATTGATCTTATATTTAAGTTTTCCCTATATGATATAGAAAATAAATAGAAAATAAATTTGTCAAGCACAAACATTTGTGGTAAGACTTTAGTCTTTCATATTATTTATATTTTTAGTCTTTCATATTATTTATATTTTATTTGAATGTTTGTTTCATGTCCCTCTATAACCTCATACTCTCTGTGCACTGCTCAGGACTTCATGGTATATCGAGGCGACTGCAATATCCCCTTATATTGCTCTCAGCAACCTTGTTTGCACTTGTAGATCTTCCACTGTGTTTGATTCCACCACTGTCTTCTGGTACAGTTGGTCTATGACACCTTATTCCATATTATTTGGTGCAATCCCAGGAGGTTTCCCTGCCCAGGACTTCTCCATCTGCCACTTGGAGAATGCACCTCTACGCCATTGTACCCCAACGCGAAAGCATCTATGATGATATGATGCCGACAGCGGTGATGATGAGTGTTAGCATAGATGTCTTTGGAAACTAATGTGACTATAATTTGGTCCAAATTACAACTGACCATATTAGATTCAACATTTTTAACCTACCATATTATCTTGGGTATAATAGTCACCCGTGTATAATGTGCACCCTGAAGTTTGAGGGTTATCATGATGTAGTAATCTTAAAACCGTATGTATCATATACACCTGAAATTTCTTTTGGGAATATAATCTTTGCACTGTATGAAAGAGCTTAGAACTTCCTAGTTACATAAAGTTAGCTTCGCCTATCCATCACTAGCTGAAGCAATGATATTTGATTTTAATTTTTATTCAAAGAAGAAATTTAATTCAAATACATTTTACTAACGTTGCCATATGGTTTAACTAATAGATTGACATATTCTACCCGGAAATGGGCAGCATTATTATTCTTTTAGCACAAGTTCAGATTAATACATTTGTTTTGGCTGGAAAAATAGAACAAAATGTTATCTCCGGCACTTGAATTTACTCAACTGAAGTATTAAACTATATGCAAATTTTTAATGTCATTTGACAACTATTCATATTCGTTTCACCAGCACTATTTGAACAAATATGAAGAGACTATTCTTTACACTATTCGGCGCCGAAGTGAATATGAAGTGAATATTCGGACCAATCCTAATATATGTATATATATATATACATACATACATACACTGTGAGGCATAAAAGAACACACCAAAATATTTTTTATCATATATTCTACAAAACTAAGGCAATTGTAATAAAATTTTGTGTGTTGTTTCTCAAATAAATTTGTCACAAAATGATCTAGCCATTTATTTATATTTATTTTATGACACGAGTACCAGCTTCACACTCACAACCTTATGAAATCGGGGTCATTTTGGCATGTTTAACATACATAGGCTAAGACGCCTTAATGAGTGAGCAGTTTGTAACGAAAGGCATGTGAGCCTAATGTTAAATAAGAAAACATAATGTTTCAATTGAGCAGATGTTCGAAGTGCTGACCCATTGCTCGAACGTATTCTCTCAGTCTTGGCTGCCGCTGTTCAATGGTTTTGTCAATGATGCTCTGCTTCAGCTCTGAGACACAACTCACTAGTCAATGTCAATCACTGAGACACAACTGCTGGTGAACTAGTCAATGAAGCCTCATGTCACAGCAATGTAATCAGTGTTGTAAAGTATTTAAATACTTTCAGTATTTAAATACTATTTAAATACTTTGTCCAGTATTTAAGAAAGTATTTAAATACTGTATTTAAATAGTATTTAAATACTAGAGTATTAGATGTATTTAAGAAATTTAAATACTTTTGATTTATTGCAATTTTCACGTTCTGACTTTCCATTATTTCACAATCGTTTTTACATTTTCTTTACTGATGGTTTTAGATAGTTGAATATTAAGTAGGCCTACATTGACATTGTTAGAAATAATTTTAACAACATTTGTTTACCAAAAATACGTTGTGGCGGTCAAATACATTATCAAGATTTTAAAAAGTATTTAAAACTTATTTGCCAGTATTTAAATACTCATTTGGGTCAAATACATTTAAATACAACCTGTATTTATGAAAGTGTTTAAATACTTTCAGTGAAGTATTTATTACAACACTGAATGTAATGGTGTCCTTTGCTCGATGTGCTGAGACGCTGTCCTGCTGGAAGATGAAGAAATCGCTTGACATCCTCTAGATTGCTGGCAATATCTGCTTCATCAACAGGGGTTCCCTGTCACTTCCTGGACCGTCACTTCCTGGACCGTCACTTCTTGGACCGTCATTGTAAATGGAAGTAAATAGGTATATAGGTAGGTAGGTAGGTATTTTGGGGGCTGTCCATTGTGTCAACAATTTTTGGGCAGTTTTTGACCCCTCCGCCCAGTGTAGGTGGTAAAAAATAACCGTAACCGTAATCCAACGATTCAAAATTTGAATAGTTCTAGTCTGCGTCACTGTTCCACTGCTTACTCAAACCATTGTAAGGAAGTAAGTAAAATATCTCGAATTTCTATATTATATATTCTAAGTAAGTAATTCTAAGTATTATTGCAGATCACAACGATTTGTATATCATAGTGTATACACTTGTTTACCTACACATAACAGATAGAACATTAGGAACGGTCCAGGAAGTGACGGTCCAGGAAGTGACGGTCCAGGAAGTGACGGTCCAGGAAGTGACGGGACACCATCAACAGGACATTCTGGTAATACTCGCCAGTGATCTTCACCCCAGATCCCACAAAGAACAATTCCGTGCATCCGAGCTTCAAAGTCGTCCGCTGCTGGGCTGATCCACGTGTGCCCATTTTAATAATTAATTTAGCTAACTCTTTGCGTAATTAATTATTTTCAACATACGCTACGGCATCTAAATAAAAGTTGACATCAGCGATTTTAAGATTGGTAATTTATAGGTGCCACATAAATATTAATTAATTATTGGCACTACATAAATATAAAAAAATTCAAGATTACCGGTAATTAAGATTTTTATATTATTATTATTATTATAAATGTCAATTTGTATAGCGCTCTGTGCCTGGCCATAGTCAAGAGCGCTTCACAGAAGCCTCTGATACAAAATGCTAAAAAGATGCGTCTTGAGTTTCATTGCAAATTTATCGGGAGTGGTTTCACTAGTTATTTCCTCAGGGAAATTATTGTCAAGAATGAGCAAATAGCAGGTTTAAAATTTTCTTAATCGTCAGGAATCAATCTGGGAATGTCAAAATCGTTCAGTTTCTCGATAGTTCAAAGCTAAAACGCAGTTTTTCAATCAAAACAATGGCGCCGCTGCCGCCACATGCCCACTTCGCGTCCGCCATTGTTCCGACTCTCACTATCACCTCAAGAGGGTTGGCCGCGGTGACGTCACTTCGACTTATACCTGGGTCAATGACTTTAGACACCTTCAAATCCCCAAAATCTAGGGGTCGGCTTATATTCGGATCGACTTTATCTCGAGTATGTATGGTAATAAAAATTTTATCTTCACTGCTGAAAACCATTTTGACTCTGAGTTATTAATTTCTTTTTAAATGTTTACAAACTATCATCTGAAAAAGAACGTATCCCTTAACAACCACTTTCGTGAGTAAGTAAAACTTGCAGTATTTTGTGACAAATTTATTTGAGAAACAACATACAAAATTTTATTACAATTGCCATAGTTTTACAGAAGATATGATGAAAAATATTTATGCCTCACAGTGTATGTGTATATATATATATATATATATTTATATATATATACATGTGTGTGTAATTTAAAGCATTTAAAGCATTTAAAGCAAATGTAAAGATTACACACATACACATACACACATATATGTATATGTATACACATATACATGTATATGCATATATATGTATACGGTACTCATATACATACATATACATATATACTTTAAAACTGACATTTCTGACATTTCAAGAGTGAATGCAGCTAGTTATTTGATGTAAATTAGTTTAACAGATTCCCTTAACCTTTTATAGATCTGCATAATATTTTTCTATCTGCCTTTTCTAGGAACTGTTTACTATGTTGGAGACAGTGACAAACTAATCCACAAATTTTCAGCTGATGGACCCATCAAGAAACTGTTGTACTATGATGACAAGGACATTCTTGTGACAATTACATCTGCATTAATGCTGATTTTGCATTCTGTCTCAGGAGGGGGAGATGCTAAAGAAATACTTAAGGTTGTTAACTTTGTTCAAGACTGATACATGACATATGATTTTATTTTAAATTTTCAATTTTATTGCTGTCATGGTCCTTTGCATAATATGAAAATTTGGTGCTTTTCCACTGCTGCTTTGTGATTGATCTGCTAATTGACAGAGCTTTAATAGATGTAAATATTCATTTTACAAAGCTTAACTTAGGTCTACTTCTTTGTTTTTGCCAAAAATTACCAAAGTCTTTCAAATCACTGCAAGTCTATTGGATTACTACAATTATGATAGGTCTTTGATTGTCTTTGACTGATTAATTATCATTCACCATCAACACACAGGTGCCTCCAATAACAACACAACAGCCCAGCTACCTGGCAGATGTCATCCAATTGCAGGAACAGTCTTGACTACTGAGATCACAAGGTGCTAACAAACCGAAACAGCGGCACACACGTCTTTCTTGCACCGATCGTTCCTTCGCCAACGCTGCTCCATCTGTTTGGAACAATCTACCGAAATCTGTCACTTCAGACTTAACCGTTTTGCTGATTGTTTTTAAACGCCGACTGAAAACTATACTCTGCAGTTTGACTTACGCTGTTTAGGTCACGTGACTCACCCTGCACTTATGATTCTTCACTTAGTGAATGACTTAATGTGCGTTAACCATGTAATAATAATAATGTAAAAAAGTCAAAAGGCCAAAAAAGTAATAATAATAGTAATAATATGTGTTGGTCAAAAACCTTCCTACAAAATTTTAGACATCATCCAGCATCCAACAGGGGTGTATCCTCACTCCTGGTCTGTTCTGCATCGCCATTGATTGAATCCTGAACCATATGTGATCTGCTCCAAGAATTAATGGTGGCTTCCATTACTTCTCAGACCTGGTTTATGCCAATGGCACCACCCTCTTTCTGCCTCCTAAAGCTGACGCTGCCAAATATCTCTCTGACTTCAGTGCCGCCACCACAACTTTTGGTCTGAAGGCCTCCTGGAAGAAGACACGGTTACAGAACCTGGATTGTGGCCCTCCACATTCACCGGTGTCTATCAGCAGTGAAACCATAGAACCAGCAGAGAGCTTCATATATCTCGGCAATATCCAGTCATCAAATGGGCACTGTAATGAGAACTTCAAACAATGCATCTCCCTCATCACGTCAGCCATATTCTTTTTCAACAATATCTGAAGTGACCAGCATATATCTCCCAGACTCAAGATTCATCTGTACACAGTCCCCGTGATGTCAGTGCTGCTTTATGCTGCAGAAACACGGGCGCTAATTTCTGTAGACCTTTGCAAGATAGAGACCTTCCACGCGATGTGTCTCTGCTCCATCATGGGAATTCGATGGTATGACTTTATTACCAACCAAGAAGTCCTTACCAGTAGCGTAGCGTGCCAATGGCTACTATGGCTCGAGCCATGGGCAGCACACATGAAGGGGGCGGCAAATTGAGCGGCGATGACTTTTTTTGGCTTGTCAGGCCATTTTATATAGAAAAACACAAAAATTGCCCAAAATTTGCCAAAATTGCAAAAACATTTGCCAAAAATTGCCTAAAATTTGCACAAATTTGTAACAATTTGCCAAAAAATTTTCTCGCCTCCCAAGAAAAGTGTGAAATGACGCTACTGCAGCAGATTGGGGGGCGGCATTTTTTTCAGGAGCCATGGGCGGCACAAGACCACGCTACGCCACTGGTCCTTACCCGAGCTGCAATGCCTCCACTCGCCTAGCTACTAATCAGACGCCGACTGGCCTTGTTCGGCCAAATCACCAACCTCGACAACAATGCCCTGGCTCATCGGATCCTTTGTTCCCATCTTGACATGTCATCTCATCACCATCTGATCCTTCCTGGAGATGCTCTTGTGGTCGCCCAAGGAATTGATGGATCGATCAACTCCGCTGGGACAACAACACTCCTGCGACCACGCTGTGGAGTCATGCCATCCTCCATGGCCATGGTTCTGAGGCAGTCCAACGGCTATTCTTTGGCTATGCGAGAAGATGAGTTGATTGCCAGTTGAGAATTTTGCATGTCTAGAGCACTCTACAACTCAATACCGGTAATCAGTGATTTATTGGTCTTGCTTATAGGTACGCCTAAGGCTAAGGCATGTTGATAATCTGGTAATGCCTCTTCGTCATTTCAGCCATGTCTTATGGTGGCAATATGCATCTTGTTGGCCCTCTTCCTAGTTCTATAGCTATCAGCAAATGTTTTTTGCTTTTGTATATTTTTGTTTTTAATTGCAGTAATGTGCTTTTAATATAGACTCAGAAAATATAGACTCTTATGTATGTATGTATGTCTGTATGTATGTATACTGGACTATTTATATAGCGCCATAAGCAGTGATATTTAAGTTCTAAAAATAATTGTTAATTTTAATTTTCATTCTAATTTCAGGTCTTATTTTCATTTCTATTTCAGTTATACTTCAAGAAATAATTCCTATTTCAGTTCTAATTTCAGTTCTAAAATAATTTCAGTTCTAGTTTAAATATTTTCAGTTTAATTTCTAATTTTACTTCTAGTAATTGACATCAGGTTTGTAGAAGATTGATCTTTGCCAGTGGCGGCTCCACCGGGGAAAGGGGGCTTCGTGCCTCCCTATTGAGTGCCTGGCTCCTCAGTGGCCCCCTGTTGGGACCCTATACTTAATGCTTAATGCTACATACATTAAACAACAAATGGTTGCCCCCCATGATCAGGGGTTGCCACCCCAATGCCCCCCACTTGCCAAATCCTGGAGCCGTCATTGATTTTTGCATCCAAAGTGTGAATATTGTGACGAAAAGAAGGCTGATCTAGCATTGTTACTGTATAGCCCGTGGCCACTAACATATGCCTATCACACTGTCCTGGCGCTGACGGTTCTCGATTGAATCACTTGGCCATGATATAATTCGATGCTGGAAGCATTCACTGATGGTCTGATTGCAGATATCATAGTTATCACCCGAGGCCTTGCACTTTAATGGAATAGCATTTTTCGATACTTGTCGCTGCTTTTCCTTTTCCGTACAAAGTGCATAAACAGCTTTAGGTACACGCTGTAGATGTGCAACCAGGTTGCTCGAATTTTTTCCCGACAGCTTCACTCCACAAATTCCGTCGCTGCTTTGATCAACTTGAACGTGACAATGAGATTTGCCGCTTTCTCCTCATATATAAAATAATCCCAAACTGGGCTATCTCGCTTTCTTCCAGCCAACAGTTTAGCTATACTCATCTTGTAACAATTGTTGCAATTAAGTTAACACCGACGTTAAATTAGGCTTATTGTGGAACTAAAATTAGAATCGGTCCTAAAGGGGGTCACGCGCATTGCGCATGCGTATGCAAATGTGGTCATTAGATAACTGAATTCAAGCGGTATTGTGTGAATTACTAAATAGATTTCTTAAAGTTTAATTTGTTCTGCAATAAAATTAAGTATGCCCATCAAACACTGTTGTTATGGAACATGTGCAAATTACAATAGGAAAACTGAAATTTGTTTGAAAGAAGGCGTTCATTTTATACAGTTCCCGGTCCGTGATATGACAGAGGCTAGAAAAAACAGAGAGGTGGGCTTAATTTGTCGATTCTTAATTTTACTCTTAATTACCAGATGGACATACATTTGCAACAAGCACTTCTTAGATCCAACTGGGCCAACTCAGATGAATCCGGATCCTCTACAGGCCAACTCCACACATCATGCAATTCTACCTTAAATAATATCAAATTGCATATTTTCATTTTACGGGCACAGGGACATACGTTCAGTAACTGATAAAGTTTGATGCCTACTAGCCAAACGGGTGGTGTCATTTGCCAAAATTGCCTAAAATTTCCCAAAATTTGCAAAAAATGCCTAAGATTTACAAAATTTGACCATAAAATTATCTGCCCCCAGAAAAGTGTGAAATGCTGGTCAAAACGTTAAACCCTCCCCACATGATATCACTGCAGTTTCACTATTGGATGCAAATCTTGCAACTAAAAATCTCTAAACTAGTTAATTTATTCTGGCTAGGTGAAGAGCCAACAAGAAATTTGTTTAAAAATTATAACTCAAAAATTGAAATGTTAACATTGAAATTCTCAAGATCGTTGCTTTATTCTTTATTAGCATTGCTTAACTTAACATGTATGTTAATATATATATATATATATATATAAAATAATATATATATATATGGCTGTGTGTGTGTGTGTGTGTGTGTGTGTGTGTGTTTGTGTATAGACAAATTAAGATTATTAAAAAAACGGCATGACCACATTTTACTTAACGCTATATTAGACATTGCCTAATCACAAGTTCATCCTTTTTCCGGTCTGCACTCTAGCAACGTTTTAATTCAACAACTGAATTTATTTATTTATTTATTTCAAGACAATTTCTAGCGCTCGTGCACTAGGTTAAGGCCTGATAGGTCAGTGCTGCACACACATAGTCAACCATAACCCAAACTAAAACTGCGTCTTTAGTTCTCTCAATGAACAGTCCAGCAGAGTTGGCCTCAGTCACTGCAGTCGGCAAGGCATTCCAAAGCAATGGGTTCCCGCGAGAGAAGGACCTGTCTCGAACTTCGGAGTCTGTGACGGAGGCGGAACGATTAGGACACGATGGCCGGAGATGGCCGAAATCCAGTTCATAAAATATCTTAGGACCAGCTCAGCCAGGTACTATGGACAGTGCGGGTCATTTAACGCTTCGGAAGGTGAGCCAGCAGCGCTTTATGGATAATTTTACTTCCCGGGCGAAAGCCAGTGCAGCTGATCACGCTAATTTCCACATGGGCTCCCAGGGGCTGCTGAAAACGACCGAGCAGCTGTATTGAGCACGGATTGCAGACGATTCAACTTTCCATCGGGAGGCCCAGCAACACGCTGTTGCAATAGTCCAGCCTGGGCAGAACAAGGGCGCGCACAAGGTGCACTGCACCGCTGATCGGAAGATGCCGCGCACTGACCTAATCCTCCGTGGGTGGGCCAGCCGATGAATCAACATTACTCTACCATATGTTCCTCGAACGACAACGTCTCATCAATCTCCCATCAGTCGTAGGCACTTTGAGGGGACGACGGTCACATCACCCAGCGTGAACGGTGAATGGCTCAGGAGATGCTTCCTCCTGGGGGTGCATTATCCACAGGAACTCGGTCTTGGCCGGGTTAAGGGCCAAAGCGGTTCTCCTCCGTTGACATGATGATCGCCATGATGCAATCGAGGAAGCAATTTTAAGTCTTTCCATGTAAAAGGCAGGCAGGAAGAATACAGTTGCAAATCATCCGCGTGGCAATGGAAAAAAGCAGTCCAAAAATAGCGATTTTCATCAAACCCGCTATGAAGAGAATGAACAGCAGAGGGCCGAACCGACCCTGTGGAACACCATGCTGAACAATTCGATTTTGAGACGTTTGAAAGCCGCACCGGACCGATTGGGTTATCACTGAAAGTAGCTCTCAAACCAGCTGAGGACCCGACCCTGAGGCCGTATGAATTCTCCAGCCGCTGGATAAGAATCCGGTGATCCACCGTATCAAACGCAGCGGAGAGGTCAAGAAGGCAGAGGAGAGCCACCCTGCCATTCGCAACTAAAATCCACAACGTCATTGAATATCCTCAGCACGGCGGTTTCAGTGGAATGCCCACGGAAATTTTTAAATTGATCACACCCACATCAGTCCGTTAGCGTCTAAAAATATATCAGCCGCTATGCTGACAATCCTCTCCAGAAGATTGGAAAAATGGCAGGTTTGACACTGGTCGGTAGTTTGACGTTTCTTGAGGGTCAAGTCCTGGCTGTTTCAGTAGTGGCGTGACAGTTGCATGTTTCCACTTCACGGAACTTCGCAAGTCTCTAAGGAAGCGATCATGAGCGCTGAAACGGGCTGGCACCACCGCCCAGTCCTTTAGCAACCACATCGGCAGAGGGTCTGCAGAGCACTGTTTATTCGGAGACGCACGATTTGGAAGCACCTAACCTCCGTCGGTGCCCGAAACGCCATTGAGATGCGGCCCATCGTAGGCCTCGAAGGTTGCCGGTCCCCGCAGACGCCGTCCTCTCCCGTATTCCTTCAATCTTTCCATCAATGTACCGATGGTACTCTTCAACGCTGAACGCAGGACAGGGAGCCATCGCAGGTGTGCACTTTCCCAGTAGGGCGTTCAGCGTCTTCCAGGTCTCCTTCGAGTCGGACTCCTGGTGAGCAGCAACTGCTTCCAGTATTCCCTACCTTTCAATCTTACAAGGGACCTCCTTGCTTTGAGGGTAGTCCTCCAGGCCTCAAACAGCCTCGTTGGCTGAGCCCTGGACCTACCATTTTAATCAGCTCTCCGCGCCTCCCGATGGCCAGACGGCACTCATTGTCATAAAACGGGCAGAAATTCCTGACCCTGACTGTCTTCAGACCACCGGTGCCAAGTCATCCAGGATGCCATTGATCACTGTGTCATAGCACTCTGCAAGATCAGAGGCGGACTTTCCAGGAGCGACCGGCAAGCAAAGCGCTGACTCCTCAAGACGAGTGATGAAATGACAGATCGCGTTTGAAGCCACTCCAGTCCCTCCTCTTAACCGCCTTGTACTCCGGAGGAGGGCGCACCGTCCATGTTGACCAGCGCACCAGCAGGTGGTCAGACAGCCCAGTCTCGTCAACCGTGATTCGGCAGGGTTCCGAGTCCCCGATCCAATTACTACATCCAGGAGGCCACCCAGGACGTGGGTCGGTTCAGTCACCGCTGCACCAGGTCAAACTCATTGAGAATCTGGAGAAGTTTCCTTAAACTACGTCATCTGGCCTTTCCAGGTGGAATTGTTTGTAACATCACTACGGGCATTAGTTTTGCTCCTGGAACGTCTGATTCTATCAGCTTTATTTTCAAATCGCGCTGCTTACAGTGCTTGCTAAGTCACTTGTCCACTAGCTTTTCGCTGTCAACATTTGCATAAACAGCTGAGCGCAGTTTGACCTATTTATTTTAATTAGATGCATGACGTCACGGAATCGCTTAGGCGATAAGTCTAATTGTAGTCGCCATCTTGGCTATAATGGATTATCGCTTTGTGTAGCGCAATACATTTCCTCCGTGCGAACAGTTCAGAAAGTCCGATTCGTCTCACGTTCATGATCGTGAAAAAATCGTTTAAAACCGTTAAACTTCCACCAATCTTCTACTAACGACCGGTCACCCTGCAGAGTTAGTTATTTAAAAAGTTAAACGTGGCTGCACCCGAATCACCCAGTCGTCCTGCAAGCCAAAAAAATCCTGATGCTCTGGGCGATCACTGTGCCGAGGTGCACTGTTTAGCCCCACAGCACTATAATATATCACCCACTCTGCTAAAAAGCCTGTGAGAAAAAAAGAATCCGATACTTGCAACCTGGGACTATGGAGTCAAGTTTAAGTCTAACCAAATTTCAACTACAATGAACTTATTTGCAACCTCTAAGAAAAAGCTGTCTGCTCCAAATCTGGACTTTATAGCCATGTGCACATCCACTTATGAACACTATTCATGGAACACTAACAAGCTAAACAAACTTTATCTGGATTCACAGGCGCTCTGTCATCGAATCGATGGACTGCTTTAAAACTGCTATATCTTGGTGCTGCAGTTTGCAAGTAAAGCCTTTGGTATGACAGCAACAAGGGCACCTGCTGCATTATTGCAGCAGGTGTCCATGTTGCCTGTATGCTCTTTTTGGGCAGCCATCCATCAAAAACAAGCATTGACCAACGCTCCAGTGGCATCCTTTCAAGAAAGTGCTTGCAACTGGTTGGGAAACAGGGGTATTTATAATTCTGCTCAGTGAGCAGGAAAGGAAACATTTGAGGCTTACTTACAAGTATTCATTGGAGGCAGAAATAACTATCATGTTCACTGGACTTCTAATGGAATGCGTCTGCTGACTGGTGATGCTGTAAGAGCACCAACAATAAATTTGATTGTGTTAATTTGTTTTAAGCTCAATTTCTTCACCGTTAAGTTGCTATTGAATTGTCATCATTAAGTGGTCTTTCTAATTTAAAGTTAAAAATAATTTTCCTTTCATATGGCTTTATAGGTAAAGATGAATGGCAAAGCTGAAAATGTTGATATGAATTGGGCTGGAAAAGGAGTTCTTGCTACATGTACTGGTGAAAGGTTTATCAGGTAGCTATGTGCTAGTTTTGTGGATTCTATGTAAACAGATAACAATAAAACATTAGGATATGCCTGTAATGATGATTGCCTCAGATTTTCTAATATATTGTTCTGTGGCATTTCAGCCACTGCTAGGAAGAGTAATATTATTAAGGACTTATAATTTTTATTAGTAATGTTAATAATTTCACTGCTTAACTTGCTAATGTAATAATTTAACTAATTATTATTAATAATGTAAATTTGTACAATTTTAAATTATTTTTATAACTTGTAAACGGATAAAGACGCAGTTAGCTAACGATTTTAATTTGTATACAGTGGTTAAACAGGCCCATGCGAGGAATTTTCCTTTTCCAACTAAAAATAGCTTTTCAGACTGGCAAAGATTAGGTCCTGCACGACCTCAGTCGTTTACTTAGAAAGTGAATTGGAAGCAGAGGGAGGTTTGGATTTTGAGATTAAAACAAAAGATGTGACATTGGGATGAAAACAAAAATAAGAATTCTCAACACTTGTGTAATACCAATACTAATATGTGGATGTCAAGTTTGAACCATAAAAAGAATTTGAGTAAAAAAATATTAGCAGCAGAAAATAAAAGGCTTAGAAGAATACTAAGGATTGGATACAAAGAACATATAACAAATGAAGAAGTTAGAGAGAGAACACTGCAACCGAGCATCATGGAAGTAATCAGAAATTGACTGGACACATACTCAGAATGGAAGAAATAAGAAACCCAAAGCGAATTTTCAACTACAAACCAGAGGAAAGAAGATCTAAAGGAAGACCAAAAAGACAATGGGTAAACAGATTGGAAAAGGACCTGCACATGGCAGGGTTGAATCTCAACGTAAAAACTTATGAAGGACACCGACTGACTTTGGAAGAAATAGCAAAGGACAGAGAACTTTGGAGAGATGTCATGGAGAAGTTGATAGCTGGACACAGCTGGAGGATGAAAACTTGACCTGACCTGATTACCCCTCCAGGCTGATTAATAGAATGATCAAGCATTTCCTAGGTGCTTATTTACCTTGTCTGGCGCCTCAAATTTACATAGGTGATAGTCCCCAACTCATGTTTTATCTGGCTAAAACAGTATATTACAAGATTATCTGCACCTTTAATCAGTATGGTTCAAACTAAGAAAGATTGTGAAATCAGCATTACCCATCTCATTACTTGAGAACTGCTAATTTAGTTTAAGATCCATGTGAATGAGAGATCAAACACGGGTTTTCCTGTAGTATGAAATGCTTCCCATATAGATACCAATGGAACCTGTGCATGATGGATCATGATCAAGCATTCCATTTCTATGATTTCATATTTTCTTCTCACTTGGGTGGTCTTCTGAGTTTCATAGGCTATTGGAAATGGGCTTCTAATTGAATGTTTGAAGCAGAATTACCGGTACTCTCAATTGAACACCTGATGAATCCACAGGATATGAATTCCTAATTTAGATTTGGCAACCTAAGTATTGGACAAATGACAATGACAAGCAATTCATCAGCAGTTATTGTTCTGTATTAACAGAATGTGGGATTTAGAACAAGATGAGAATTATGTACTTGATGCTGGAAATGAAATTATGGATCCAAGTGAAACAATAATTTGCTGTGCATTCAGTCCTGGAGAAGGTTGGTTTATTTTAATTGTTAGCTTATTATGTATTAGTTAATGTTTTAAGATTTGACCTATGGTTTTTACTTAAATGTCACAAGGGAGAGGTTTATATATAATAGAATTTCATAAGATTAAGCCACGTGCAAATATATCAAGCTAGAGGAGCATGGTAACCAATTCCATATATAATTACTGATATAGATAAACCAGTTCTGCTTTCTGCTTTGCAGTTATGAAATGAGCTGTGACATGATCCAGCAATGCAGTGTGGCAGTTGCCATGATGCTTTTGCTGGATCATAAAAGTGAGTTAATCGTTTGATTTTCCCTTTTCTGATCTGTCATCAACATCTAGTGTTATTGTTTTATAAACATCTTACCATATATTTGTGTGTAAGTTGACATCAGCCAAGTTTGGTCAACAATTGGGTAACATCATCCAACTCATTTCGGAATAATTTGAAGATTCACTTGTTTAACAACTCTTACAAATGACACCCGTCAAAGTGCCACCCTTGACTTTGACCTTTTAATTCTAGGATCTCAGTAACTGCATATCTTTATGCCAACCAATGAGGTAAAGAGTCTGAATGTTATGGACCTTGTGAAAGTCTATTTATTAATTGGCAATAGTTTGAATAGTAAATTTGTGAATTAAAATTCAAATTTATATTCTAAAATCAAAAGATTCATTTGTACTTGTAGCCTAAGAACAATTTTCAAGACATTATTTGTGAGAACCTGTACAGCAGATTGGTCTGTAGCCTTGTAACTCTATGGCTGAAAGAGGTTTTAAGACTTACACACAGACATCAAGCACAGCACATACATAGTGCTATAATTATCATTAAAATTGGACTAATGGAATGTTATAACTAAAATACAAAGTGGTCCAGATTTATTGGGACACTGTGTGTAATACGTGTATATAGTATAGTATATATACTATATAGTATATATATATATATAGTATATATAGTATATATAGTATAGTATAGTACTATATACTGCATAAAAGTCAATGGAAAAATCAGTTATCACAGGCTAGAGACCAAACTACTGTTTGGATTATCATGATTAATTTCTTTAAAGTCGTACTATGGGGCTGAGAGGTATCTTTGAATAGTTGAATTCTAAACCAAACATTGCCTGTGCATTGGTGCGATTAATATTTTCATATCTACAATTCTACATTATATGTTACAGTAACTGGCAGAGCATAATTCTCCAAATATTGGTAGGATTTATATTCCACTGTATAATAAAAGTTGTTGGCTCATGTTGTAATTTAAGATCACATCTTTTATGGTGAGAGCCCAAATTTTTATATACTTTTACCGGTAAACCATCATTTTTCCTAATGAATATTTGAAGCAAACTTTCATGGTCGCTGATTCTGTGGTGGATATATCATTTGATTACTGATAATTGAGAACTGGCTCAAATTGAATAAACTTACCGGGGTACTAAATGCCTCAAAGACAGAATTTATAATATTAGGGCATAGTCGACAACTAGCGAAAGCTGATGTCAAAAATATTAATCTCAACCTTCGAGGAGCCAACATCAAAAGCTCAAAGACCGTCAGGGATCTTGGAGTAATCCTTAACGACAGTCTTACTATGACCGACCACATCAGCAAAGCAGTCTCAACCAGCTTCTACCAACTACGCCAACTCCATCCAATTATAGACTCTCTAACCACAGAAGTAGCACAGTTATTCATGCATTTATTTCGTCTCATCTTGACTATTGTAATAGACTCCTCTACCTAATCCCAGAAAATCAAATCAGGAGACTTCAAGCAATCCAAAACTTCGCTGCACGCCTCTTAAGTCGATCTCCAAAATGCCAGCACATCACACCGATCCTTCAGACCCTCCACTGGCTACCAGTTCGAAAATGGATTATATTCAAGATAATCTCACTCGTAGAAAAAATGCCTAAGATCTGAAGTTTCATACTGCCTTATCAGAGACTGCAAACTACTAAGTGACATTGGCAGAAACTGATCGATCAGCACGATGTCTCTATCGATGAGAATACTATCAGTACCTCGCACAAGAACAAAAATTGGAGAACGCTCTTTTCGAGTAAATGGCCTAGCACTCTGGAATTCGTTACCGCCATATCTTAGAGACGAACCACTTTCCCGCGAAACTTTTCTCGCATCTCTTAAAGTTAAAACATATTTATTTGGAACACAAGCTGAGGCGCATTAGGTCTAATTATGTGCCTAGAAATGAGATGATGATGAAGATGATGATGATGATGATGATGATGATGATGGTGATGGTGATGGTGATGGTGATGATGATTAATTATCAAAACATTTTAAAAATTTCAAACTATGAAATTCAATAATATAATCTACTAAAAATTTTAATTAGCAGTAGACTTACACCATATGAATGAATGATTTGAATTTTTATAGCTGAAATGATTCATTCTGACCCAATATTTAAAAGTCAATTTAATGCCCTGAATAGTTTTCTAGGGGCTTAAGGATTGCTTTCATACAATCTACATGTTCTCTTGGTTTTTACATCAGTTTGACACCAGAACATATCATTAACTTAATATAGTTCTTCAGCATTTCCATGTTCCAAGTGCCAATTCTCTACTTAATCAATGTTCACTTAATGTGTTTTAGTTGTGTAGTTGCAAGAATTTTTTTATTTTTAGCATTTAGATTTACTTTGTCTTTTAAAATTGGGTTAATTTGGAATAGTTTGTGTGTGACATTAGGAATTTTGGCTGGTGGAACTGGAAGTGGAAAGATTGCTTTCTGGAAATATTGTCCTCAGCAATTGCACAATGGAAAGAAGGAAGAGCCAGAGAATTGCTGGCAGCTGCAAACTCCAGCTTCCATCTCTGGTCCAGTGTCTGATCTTGCTGTATGTTTATTTTCCTTAACTGTTGCTATTATTAGGAACAGAGATGTTGAATGTTTGGAGATATACAGGGTGTAAAAGTGAAAAGGGCACCCCTTTATGATATTTAATATCTCGGCTGCGTGTATAGCGATTTCAATGAAATTTATAGGCCATATACCTGGGAATGTTTTTGATGCAATTGCCAAATTTCATGCTGATATCTTTAGTCTTTGCTGAAATATGGCCAAAAAACTAAAGAGACCCACATTTTAAAATTGACATTGGAATATAACGTCATAATAAAGTGATAACAAAATTTTTTTATTTGGCCCTGAAAAGGGCCGTTTTAAAGGGGATTTCAGATGATTTGCTATGGGAGCAGGTGCTCAAAATGCCCCCTCTCAGCCTTCACACATGCCGACAAGCGCTTCTTCACTGACACTATCGACTTCTTGATCTGGTTCTCAGGCAAACTCTGCCAGATATTCTTCAGCACCATCTTCAACTCCGTGATGTTCTGGTGGCTTTGGCTGATACTTTTGATATCTGTCGAGCATGATTCCCCAGACGTGGAAGTCAAGTGGATTGATATCTGGGGAGTTGGGTGGCCAGTCATCTTTCTTGATGAAATCTGGACAATTTTGCTACAGAAAATTCTGGGTCCTGAGAGCAGAGTGTGCAGGTGTTCCATCTTGCTGGAATATGAAATCTTCTCCAAGCATATCATGACAGTCCTGCAGCCAATCATAATGCTGCTGTGTTTATCTGTTGGCTGTAAGTAACCCTTGACCTTGTCTGGCGCAATGACAACGACGCAATTTTAGACTTAAAAAACGATACAAATTACTATGACGTTATCTTCTGTTTGTCAATTTTAAAATTTGGGTCTCTTTAGTTTTTTGGCCATATTTTAGCAAACTCTAAATCTGTCAGCATGAAATTTGACAATGACATCAGAAACATTCTCAGGTATATGGCCTATAAATTTCATTGAAATCGCTATACACGCAGCCGAGATATTAAATATCATAAAGGGGTGCCCTTTTCACTTTTACACCCTGTAGACCTCTACAGGCTTTTTGGGTGTAATTAATTATGTAATAGAGATATATATGTGCCACTTGCCACTTTGATATGCCATAAATATTTATTAGAAAAAATCTTTCAATTGTTAAACATTTGAACAGGTTTTGCTTAGTTTATGATTTTGGTACAAACCTTTTTTATTTTTGATTTTCAAATTAAAATGTAATGTTTTGCATGATAGTTTGGATCAAGCAGATGTCTTCTTGCTGTAAATACAATTGAAAATGTATTCATCTTAAATGAGCAGAAACCAAGCATTTGCTGCACTCAAGGAGTGAGTTTTCCTTCATATTCTTTAATGATTAACACTTTTACATTGCTTGCAGTTTTGATGCTTGGTAATGATGGTATTGATAATTTAAGTGAATGATTTTAATATAAATTGCATTTATGAGTGAAGCTGTTGCAGAATTTTGATCATTTGGCATGCTAAAATGCAGTATTATTTTCAACACATGAATTGTGTTTTGTTAAGATGTTCTAGGTTTAACCACAATACTTCAATTCCTGAGGTTGCTTTAGCCAGATGTATATCTTTTGACGGTAGACCTCTCTAAGTTCACAGAATGACTATGATTTTATTACTCTTTGTTACACTGAAGCACATCTATAACTATCTGGAATTATGCTTATATTCTGTTCACAGACAATTACAGTAATTACAGTATTTATTTTCCATCAAAGCAATCCATAGCAGAAATCTGCCACATGTTTTCAAGTTTAACAAATAAGATTACAAAGTTGACAAATTTATTTTAACTGTACAGATAACATTTGATAGTGTCCATGGCAGTGAAATATGTTTTATTAGCAAAATAAAAATAAGAACTAAATTTTTTTAAATTTTGTTAAATACATCTGGAATTATTTGCAAAATGAAAATTAAATAAAAACGAAATAACAGCTCTAAAGCAAAATAAAACTAAAAACTAAGATTAGTTGCAAAATTAAAATAGATACCAGGTGTGTTATATGAATCCACACATCCTAAAGTTTTGTCTATTTTCTCAAGGCCAGCTGGACCTTTTCTAGACCTAGGACCTAGACCCTGGACTAGCTAAACCCTGGGTCTATTTAGCAGAACTTCAGCAATATTTTTAGAGATGAAGATGTACTGACTTCTTGGAGACAGCATTATGCATCATGCTTGCAATTAGCAGACCTGGCTGAAGATTTAATTGCTGGGTCTGCCTCATAAGCTTATGTTTTGTGAATCTTCTCACTTTACGGGTGGTTATTATCTGTCTGTAGGAATTGTCTAGCCAAAAATTTAGAAATG
The DNA here is from genome assembly GCA_018105865.1 of Metaphire vulgaris. Classification (NCBI taxonomy): domain Eukaryota; kingdom Metazoa; phylum Annelida; class Clitellata; order Crassiclitellata; family Megascolecidae; genus Metaphire; species Metaphire vulgaris. The sequence continues at coordinate 10,091,003 of CM030842.1, read as the reverse complement.
AGTCTTCTTAAAATCAAATGTGCATTTGATTCAACACAGAGATAGACTAATGCACAGCTGAACTGAACAACTGTTTGTGAGACTGAATTGTGAACATTTGATCTCAGTGCATGAATGCAGCTCATTTGATCAACAATTACATTAATTTAGTGTTATTTGTCAAGTAATGAAAGTTGGCATGTGTAGTTGTGACTGAAACATTAAATGTCATTGTGCATTACTGTATTTTAATAAATGACAATAACAATGATTTGATTACAATTTTTGTCAGCTAAATTGTGGAAAGAAGATGAATATGAAGTGGCACAATTATCTGCAAGGCCAAAACTGTAGATAAAAACTGCAAATAAAATTATTTGAAACCGTAAAATTAAACTAAAACTAAAATGACTTATTTGCAAAATTAATAAAAACTACCCATAAAATAGCAGCTCTAAAATGAAATAAAAATAAAGACTAAAATAATTTTCAAAAATAAAATATCACTGGTTCAAGGCCACAAGTGCTTCAGTCCTTGTTATGTTACCATTCTTGTTCTCTGATTAACCGGGCTTTGATATGCCCATTCATGAAGTGTCTTTTAAAACTTTTTGTGGCTGGTCGATTAATCCTTTATAAAGGGAAACTAGGTAACTAGGTAGGTCATTTAACTAGGCATTGTTTCACAAAATTAACCCCAGATGTATGTTCTGCCTGCAACTTTTTTCTCAGTTAAGAGATATAAGGTCATGCTCACACAACTTTTCATGAATATGATTTTAGTGAAGTATGAAGCATGCAGCCACCTAGTGGTGGTGAGGGCTGGAGCTTATTTATTATGCTATTGTTACATGATACTTGTGTATTCCAATGCAGCACAATAGTGTGCAGTATTTGCAAGGACTTGTGTGTGACAACTAATTCACTTTTGTTAGATTTATAGTTAGTTATAATTATCATAGTCATGTATTCTTCAGTCATTCTTTGTCATGCTGAGAGTATCAAAGTTTTTATTGTGGTGGAGATGGATAGGGAGGGGGAGGGAGATAGAGGATGAAATGAGGGAGAGGGAGGGAGAGGTATGGGGAGAGGGAGATGGAGAAGGAGGGGTAATGCTTGACCAACTGCACTGGCACTGCAACGTGTGGCAGGGTAGTGCTAATAAACTATAATGCATAGGCACAAGTTGACATTTAATTGTAATTTGAAGGAGGAATTTGTGTTTCAACAACGTGGTAATGATGACACTATAGTTATGTGCTTATGTTGTATATATGTCTTTTTCTGTTGCTCACAGCGGCTGAGCTGATAGTTTCGACCACATCAGTAAAATAGCTTAAAATTTGAAAATTTGCAGCTACAGCGAGTTTGAAAATTTTAACCAATTTCTTGAGGAAGCATCAAATTGGCACAGCAGAACAGCAGATGGCTCCAAATGTAGAATGTGTCAAAGTGTGAAAAATTCCTTGCTCCTTGACAACCTTTTTTTGCTCGTCTGTGACTTTTTCACACGAAAATGTTGATGATCTTGAAAAGCAATATGAGTTAGCAGATAAACTGGAGATGGATGTTGCTGATGTGTCATTGATATGATATTATATATAATAATATAATTATATTTATGGCAGCTGAGGGAGAAGGAGAGGAATATGAACACTTTTTTCCGGTTCCGGTAGACTTCCGACTACTAGCGCGTGTTTTGCGTGTTGGATTTTGTCACCGTTCTCGCCAGTTTTCGATGATCTACATTTGGTTTTCCTTCCAAATGAGAGGACTGAGTTCTCGCTCGTCGGTCTTCGAGGAGCTAACTCTGTTCTCAGTATATTCCATTTGTTTCTGGATGTTTTCGGTCGTCGTTGATGTCAAGTCCGCCATCTTGTCTGCCAAAATGGCTGACATCGCCAGTGCGTGTTTGCGTGTCTGGAATGTCGCCCTTCCTGGCAATTGTACGTCTCGATCGACTGTTTTGCTCCGGTTCTCTACGGAATTTTCCATCACCGTCGAATCTGATGAGTTCGGTGACGGGAGCCTACTCGGCTGCGGATTACTCTAACGGAAGACCGCCTCTTGGGAGTACGTCGTCAGACCTTTCTATGGCGCGTATTCCATTTACCATCGTGCGGGACTGTCAACTTTTCCTTCCGTCCTTCACTGGCGTCTCTGTCTTGGGAAACATTCTGCGGAAGTCCACTCTCTCAGGAATTCAACGCCGGATTTCGTTACGGCCGCGAACTCCTCTTACTATCCGAGTGGATTTTATAATCATCTTCCGACCCGCAGAGGCGTCAACGCTGTCAAGAGTGCCTCCGACGTTGGCTTTGCCGAGTCGACAGCGCTAACCGCAGCGGGAGCGCTTAGGGAGTTCTTTTAATTAAGATAAATAGGTGCTATATAAATACTCTGTTGATTGATTGATTGATGAAAGGAAGAGGGAGAGGGAGAGCTAGAGGGTGGTGGAGATGGAGAGGAAGGGGAAATTTTTCAAATATAATACCGGTACTTATTTGGCTTGGTACTAAGCATCTGCACTCAAAAATTGATTATGACTTACTGAACTATCTCTTTCCTAGTCTATCTTTCTCAAATTATATCAAAAACCTTGGTATTTACTTTGACAGTAACTTGACCTTCAAAGAGCACTTTGCTAGACTCTCTCGATCCTGCTTTTACCAACTTAGGCAAATTAGGGTTATTCGTTTTTCACTTTCATTATCTGCAGCCAAATCTTTGGTTCATGCTTTTGTGGCTAGTAGGCTAGACTATTGCAATTCTCTTTATCTTGACCTGCCCAAAAGCCTGCTCTCCACTCTGCAATCTGTCCTAAATGCTGTGGCTCATCTTTTGGCTAAAGCTCCTCGCTACTCTAGCATCTCAGAATTTATGCTTGACACTCTCCACTGGCTTCCAGTTTCTGACCACATTAAATTTAAACAAGTAATTATTGTTTCTGCAGCACTTTGAGGTCAGGCACCGTCTTACATTATTGAGCTTTTTAAATCACCCTCTTCCGCTGCTCATCACCTGCTCCGCTCCACTGATCAGAAGAATGTTTATGTCCCCAGATCACGCACTGCTCTTACCCAGCGTCGGGCTTTTGCAGTGACTGGACCCTCCCTATGGAATGCCTTAAACCCATCCATTCGGGAATCACTTCTTACTCCCTCGCTCTGCTCAATGCGAAAGCAGAAGTCTCATTACTTTACCCTGCGACTCCAATGCTAGGAGCGCCTCTGAGTAGAAATAGAAGAGGCGCTATACAAATGCCACATTACATTACATAACATTGTACTTTGATGCATTCATTGATTTTTACCCAATGCAAAGGTTTTTGAGAAGTGGGAGGATTTTGAAGTACGTGGAAGTTTTATAAAGGAAAATGGAATAGAGTTGAGGTCACTTTTGTCTGCTTGGAAGGGATTGGAGGAGTCTGGATATTTTGTCTTGCAGTAGATTTTTGGGTTTCCAGTGCTTTAAATGTTTTGTTGATTTGTCTCTTAGACAGCTGCTGTTCAGACTGGTACAATGCAGTTGTCAGTTGACATATTTTCAAGTGGCATGCATTTTGATTTGAAGACTGACATTCAAGTGAAAGGGGTTTGCACCACAAAGGTTTGGAGGATCATTTACTTCTTATACTTATTTACTATATATATATAATTATATATATAATTATATATATATTAGGGTGGTACTTATTTTTTAAGTTTGTAAATATCTTCTTCTTACACCCCCATTTTTTTTGTATATGTAAGAAAAAATTTAGGAAATATATCAGCCTTATTGGAGAATATTTAGAGGTAGCTTAATTACTCTAAAGTTTTGCCAAGATAAATAGCTTCAATGCATACATACTAGCTTCTAATATAAAAATTTAAGCTGAGATTTAAGCTGCAAAACAGTGCAAATGTAAAACCTTGGTTGCAGTATTATTTAAATTTAGCACTTTAATAGTAGATTGATTGATCATGTAAGTTACTTCATCACGAATCAGCAGTCACCAGTGGACAAATGTTGCTTGAGACTGCTGACATAATGCATTTCCATTTTCCACAGGCATGTTTATTGTTTAATTGTTTATATTGTGTGCTGACTGTCAGCAGCAGTCAGCAGTGCTGACTCAGCAGTGCTGACGTCAACTCAATATTGGTATAAATAGCCTCTTAGAATGTGGATGCTGATTTGTTCACAGTGCACACATATGATTAGCTGTATTTCAACGACTCTGGGAGGGGGATACCCTCTCTTTCTACCAACTCCCCTTCTAAATCTTGTTCCCCTAGAGCGGCTCCTTCCTCCCTCCCCTGACCCGATGTCATTCGTCCGCTGGATTCCCTTAGTCGATGATAACCGAGAGATATGGATAAGACTTTCTTGGTTTTAACATGTGATTATTATTAACATTAGGCTTTCAATAAACATATAACAATCGTCAAGGCTGTCTAAATGTGAACTAATTGAATTTATTCTACGACCACTACGCAATACAATATTAGTATTAAACTTCTTACCATCACCACTCGCTCCTGTTCCGTCCTTGGATCTCCCTGTCCTCCCGATCCGTCCTTTCTTCTTTAGCATCCAGGTCTTTCCCGCTGACCGCGTCTTCCCGCATCTCTAGCAGACCTACCTCGGCCGCAACGCCAACCAACCAATGACTCTCTTCTCCCCGCGCTTCCCTCTTTTATAAACCCCGCTCTGGCATGCTGCCATCTCCTTCGGCCTCTCCACTCTCTACCAGCGCCGGCCTTTCCTCTCCGTCTTATTCTCCATCTCCTTCTCCCTTACCCGTTCAAGTATAATAGAGTGTTTTAGAAACATTTCTTTAATGCACTTGGTTATTACTATTGTAGTTGCAATCGGTTAATGAAATAGGAAATGGCAGAAACAACTAGATCTCAAAACATAGTCTATCTTCTTGGATCTACTGTGACTGAACTGACTGGTAGTAAGCTGCCATCTGTACACATGGCACTTGGTTTCTTTCTACATCATCACCTAGAAATGCGTGAAACTATTAGACAGTCATCAGCAGCCACTGTCGAAGAAATTGCAAAATTTTGGCACAAAGCAAGAATTTATAGAAGAGATGCACAGAACTGTCAAACTAAACTAAAACGATCATTTGAAGAGTGGCGTTTGCTTAAGAAGAATAAAGGCCATCAGTCTTTGAGCCAACAATCAAGAGAGGCTGAGTTCACTTCCAGATTAGATGATCTATTCGACATTGCCCATGCCGATGCTCTTAGCATGATACAAATAGATGAAGACAGACAGTTCTTGCTACTTCAAAGAGAAAAGGGAAAAAGGGGATCAATGTCAGGTGTAGATGCAATCTTAGATGCAAAGGAAAAACGATCAGCCATGAGACAGGAAGAACTGCTTGCCAGACGCCAGCGAATGGAAGACCTGCAAAGAAGGCAAAATGAAAGGGCAGTTTTGATATCCAGCACCAGTAGCAGTGATTACAAAACTGATGAGGCCAGTAGCAGTCATGATACATATGCTGAAACTGAGGAGGGAGCTGTTGGAGGTTGCAGTTATAAGACTTCTAAAAAGAGAAAGAGAGGCAGAAACAGTATTATAACACCAGAACTTGCAGCTGCTCTGGACAGAACAAAAATGTCAGATCGAAAGGCGATGCATGTTCTTGTTGAAACTGCACAGAGCTTAGGTCATAACATTGAAGACCTGGCCCTCAATCGCGACTCGATTCGCCGACAGAGAATGAAACACAGATTTCAGCAAGCAGCGACATTAACAGCTGAGTTTAAAGGCAATGTGCCACTGGTGATTCACTGGGATGGCAAACTTATTGCTGATTTAACAACCAAGGAACATATTGACTGACTTCCTGTGATTGTTTCCAGCTACTGACAGTTGCAAAGCTACCAAGTGTAACTGGAGAGGCGCAAGCCACAGCTGTGCTCACGGCAGTGGAGGACTGGGGCATAGCAAACAACATTCGGGCAATGTGTTTTGACACAACCAGTTCTAACACTGGACGTCTTGCCGGTGCTTGCGTTCTCCTGGAGCAGAAAATTGGTAAAGAGCTACTATCACTCACGTGCAGACATCATGTTATGGAACTGGTCATTGGTACCGTTTTTAAAGTATGTCTTGGAGTTGCAACATCGTCTCCAGAGGTTGCTCTCTTTAAGCATTAAAAAAAAAATTCGGTGTTTATAGATCGCAAGAAATATGAAACTGGAATGGCAGACAATACAGTGTTGAGAACAGTGCAAGATATCCGAGACAGTATCATACAATTTGCATTCACATATCTGGCAGAGAGTCAGCCAAGGGATGACTACCGGGAGTTTTTAGAATTGATTGTCATCTTTCTTGGTTCAGTTCCACCTGTGAGAGGAGTCAGATTAAAGGCACCGGGGGCCATGCATCATGCTCGTTGGCTGTCGAAAGTAATTTACGGCATGAAGATATGGATGTTTTGAAGCCAGTTCCATTTGACAAAATCAGAGGAGAATGAACTGAGAGACGTGTGTGTGTTTGCAGCTCGTGTTTACCTGAAGGCTTGGATAACGGCTCCTTTAGCAGCAAGTGCACCACATGGTGACTTTCATTGTCATTGAGAGGGCTCAGCTCTATGCCCCGAATTCAGTGCTGAGGATTATCACCGCTACATTGATGGCAAGATCAGAGGAATACGAAAAAAGACTGCGAGTGCTGGATCAGCATCTTTCTCTAACTATAACGGTCCGCGTCTCACTGCTTTCTCCAACCCGACGCTGGAAGAAGTAATTGTCTCCGTGCGTTCGTCACCGAATAAGCAGTGTGCCTCTGACCCGCTGCCTATGTGGCTCCTGAAGGAGTCCATTGTTGTACTGGCGCCATTCCTGACGACGCTTATGGCTGTCTCTCTGGAATCAGGAGAATTTCCAACAACTTGGAAGCATGCGATCGTTACTCCGCACCTGAAACGGTCGGGACTTGACCAGTCTGATGTCTCCAATTATAGACCGGTCTCCAAACTTTCTTTTCTAACCTCCAAGCTACTAGAGAGAGAATTGTCAACAAGCGGATGGTCAGTTTTCTGAGTGTGAATGGACTGATGCCGCAACAACAATCAGCCTATCGTCGTGGACACTCCACTGAAACAGCCATTCTGAAAATATTCAGTGACCTGGTGGATGTGACTGCAAATGGGCGAGTTGCACTTCTCTGCCTGCTCGATCTTTCGGCTGCTTTTGACACAGTCGATCATTAGATTCTCATCCGTCGGCTTGAAACATCGTATGGATTGGCAGGCCAGTCACTTCAGTGGATGAGGAGCTACCTCATCGAAAGAACACAAGCTGTATGGTTTAATGGTCTAATGTCCCAGAAGAGCCAAGTCCACCATGGAGTTCCTCAAGGATCAGTCCTGGGTCCCTTACTTTTCATCTTATACGTTGCGGACATTAGCTCAATCGTCAAGGCTTTTGGCTTGTCATCGCACTCCTATGCTGACGATGGGCAAATTTATTCCTCGTGTATGTAGCCTCCTAAACCACTTAAAATCACATTATTATTATGCCGTCGGATACAGAGCGACTTCGGATGTCCTTCACGAATTGCATATCTGCAATCATCAAATGGACAGAAGAAAATCATCTGGCATTGAATCCGGACAAGACGGAATTCCTCTGGATCAGCACTCCAGGAAGAAGGAAGTTGTTGAGTCGAGTCCCTTTCACTGTGGGTGATGCCACTGTTGTTCCTGTGGTGAGTGTGCGTCTCTTAGGTGTGCTTTTGGACGAAACTGCTATCGTTTGATGCACACACCAACAACGTTATCCGATGCTGTCATTACCAGATACAGAGGGTCAAGCTGGTTCGGCGATACCTAACGGTGAGTGCGGCCGTTCAGCTTGTACGGGCCTTCGTCTTGTCAAGAATGGACTACTGTAACAGTGTCCTGCTAGGCCTACCGGAAAACAAGCTAAATCGACTTCAGTCCGTACTGAATCTGGCTGCATGAGTGGTCTTCGGTTGTCGCTGGAATGACCACATCACGCCACTGCTGAGAGACCGCCTCCACTGGTTACGCGTTCAACAGCGTATTGTTTTCAAGCGTTGTTGGCTCACTTTCCGAGCCCTTTATGATCCACACTGCCCAGAATATCTGAGTGCGCTGGTGCAGCGAACGACGTCAATTGAGTCGAGAATGAAGCTTCGGTCGAGTTGTTGAGTCCTGCTGCTTGTCCCTCCTCCGTCAAAGACCTCCAAGTTTGGAGAAAGGTCATTCTCCAAAGGGAATCCGTTACTTTGGAATTCGTTACCTGATGTTGTGTCGGAAGCTATCTCTGCGGAATCCTTTCTTAGGAACTTAAAAACACACTTATTTAATATCGGATTTTATTGATAGAATTATGTTAAAGCGCTTTTGTCGTAGGCCTTAGCCTTGTTTACTGCGCTGGAGAAATTGTCTAGAAATAATAATAATAATTGTCGAGTAAGCTTCTTGCTTACTCGACAATTAATCCAGTTATATCAAAATCAGCAGCCGAAAAGTTTTCCAATCACTTATGGTACTTGTCTCCTGAGCTGGTCAGTTTGGCATTCTTTGACAGCAATGTGAGTATACCAACCAAGAGACAAATGGTACATGCAATGAGAAACACCAGTGTTCAGCAAGAGCAAACAAGGCACATAACAGTGGACCTGCAAACATTCATGGAAAAGAATTTTGAAGATTTTTTCTCACCAAAGTCCATGACATTATTTGAAGTGATGAACCTCCCACACGCATTTATCGATAAGGACCCAGACTTATGGAAGGCACAGGAGGATTATCAGGATGCGGCAAAGACAGTTCATGCAATGAGCATGGTGAATGACCACGCAGAACGTGGTGTGGCGCTTATACAAGAACTGAGCGGTCTCATAACCAAAGATAAGTCACAGCTTCAGTTTTTATTACAGACGGTTGCGCAGCACAGGCAGGCTTATCCCGACAGCAAGAAACAGACATTGTCAGGGCAGTGTAGTCGGTCAACACTGTAGACAGATATGCTGTACTTCTTTACTAACTTCTTGTTTAAACACTGAACAGTTGCAGTCTGTAGTCTTTTCAATTTTAGACTGCAATTTTACATGTTCTTGCTTCCATTTGAAAATACTGTTTGACTTAAAGTGCTGCATAGCTGATATACACCCTTGTCTCTTTTTTAAAAGATAAATTAGCTATAGTGACCATAATCGTTACCTATCAGGTTATTGAGCTACTAGTAATAGTTACCATAAGAGGCTCAAACATTTTTCTAATGATTTTAGCTAAAGAGGATTAGTTTGAGGGGTTAAGACAACTGAAAATTGTGAAATTAATTTTTTACTCTGTTCAAGCACCACACTAATATATATATATATATATGTGTGTGTGTGTGTACATACATACACACACAGAGATATATATATATATATAATTTCCCAAAGTCTCTGTTTGTGCCTAACCACGTTCTCATAGGATGACGCACTGCTGTTGTTGCTATAGGCAATGTCAACTTCATGATGGGTGAAGCTTACGGATCATCATCATCATCTGTTCTGTTCTTTTCTTTAGCCATCCTCGATGAAAGGTTTGGCTAAACTATGTATCACATCTCACCATTTCTGCCACTCTTCTGCTTTCCAAATCATGATTTGAAGCAAGAGTCCAGTCCATATTGTTATGTTATCTAGCCGTGCTGTTCTCGATTTTCCAAGTGATCTTCCACGGGATAGTGTTCATTGAATTAGTTCTTTTTCTAGACAAGAGCCTTGTTTTCTCATGATATGTCTAAAATAACATACTTTGCCTTTTTTAAATTTGTTCAGCTGATTTCTTGTCACACCTGCCTGCTCTAATACCCACTCATTAGTTCTTTTTGCTGTCCATGAAACTCCTAAAATTTGTCATAAACCTTTCATTTCAAAGGCTTCCATTCTTTGCTCATCTTCTTTATTCAGTGTCCAGCTTTCTGAACAGAAGGTTACAACTGACCAAACTAGTACCTTCTACACTCTGTTGCTTTGTAGATTATCATCAGCATCATCAGTGCAACATTATTTACCGGTAATTATTGCTTCACTGAATGTAGCTTTGTATATCTTATAGCCTTCACCACTCTTCTCACCCCGCCTCTTATAGGCCTGTAACTTTCTATCTTTGTGCACATGTATATCCCATAATTTTTTCCAATCTCTCCCTTCTAGAGAGGTACAGAAGAAGAGAAGGGCCAAAAACAAAGCGTGGAAGAAATTGAGAAAGCACCGACTAAAAATGCAAAGCAATGAAGGTTTGGAACAGGTGAGATTAAAACAGTTACAGTCCAGTTACGTGCAAAAGAGGAACAAATCAACAGCTACAAATAAAGCGGCTATTGCAGAGTATGAGAACAAATTATCAAAAGACATCAAACGGAACAGCAAGAGTTTTTATGGATATGCAAGAAGTAAGATGAAGCGAAAAGACAAAGTGGGACCATTAGTAGCTGATTCTGGAGAAACAGTGACGGATGACATGGAAACAGCAACAATTCTGAACGATTACTTTGGATCAGTGTTCACTAAGGAAAATACAACCAACATACCAAAGCCCATTAATTTATTTTGTGGAAAAGAGGACGGCGTATTATCAGATATAAATTGCAATAAAGAGTGTGTCCTGGAAATTCTGAGTCAAATGAAAACTGACAAAAGCCCTGGAATAGACAATATACATCCAAAATTTCTGTATGAAGTAAGACATGAGGTTAGTGAGGTAATAGCCACAATATTCAATATGTCACTTGAATCGGGAATAGTCCCTAGGGACTGGAGGGATGCAGTAGTCACTCCTATATTCAAAAAGGGTAACCGTGGGGAGCCTGGAAATTATAGACCAGTGAGCCTGACCTGTATAATAGGCAAAGTTCTGGAAAAAATAATAAAAGCAAATATATTGGACCATCTTATGAGACACAAGATTTTAAAGGATAGCCAGCATGGGTTTATTAAAGGAAGATCTTGCTTAACAAACATACTAGACTTTTTAGAGGAGATTCATGACAAGCTAGACGAGGGAAAAGCAGTGGATGTAATATACCTGGACTTTGCAAAAGCATTCGATAAAGTACCTCATTCAAGACTGGCAGTCAAGCTTCAGGCCAGTGGAATTAGAGGTAAAGTTCTTGGATGGATAAAAATTGGCTTCAGAGCAGAAGACAGAAGGTAGGTATAAGAGGCAAGTATTCAGATTGGGCTGAGGTCATAAGTGGGGTGCCACAAGGTTCAGTGTTGGGACCTCTATTGTTTTTAATATACATCAACGACATCGATGATGATATAATGTCAAAAATTTCAAAATTCGCTGATGACACAAAACTGTGTGGACAGAGTGATAGTGAAGCAGAAGCAAAAATTTTACAACAAGACCTTAATAGACTATCCCAGTGGTCGGCAGATTGGCAAATGCTTTTTAATACAGATAAATGCTCGGTGATGCACATTGGGAAGAAGGGAACAGATCATGAATTTAAGTTATGTGGGAAGGGACTAAAAGTTACAAACGAGGAGAAAGATCTAGGGGTCATCATGCATAACAGCTTAAAGCCATCTAGGCAATGTGCAGAGGCAGCTAATAAGGCCAACAAAATTCTAGGTATGATCAAAAGAACGATAGTGAGCAGAGAGAAGGATGTAATAATAAGACTTTACAAGACATTGGTACGTCCACATTTAGAGTATTGTGTTCAAGCATGGTGTCCATTCCTGAAGAAAGACATAGAGACCTTAGAAAGAGTGCAACACAGAGCAACAAAAATGATCAAGGGATATCATAAACTAACCTATGAGGAAAGGCTAAATCACTGTGGATTGACAACCCTGGAAAAAAGAAGAGAGAGAGGGGATTTGATCGAGACATACAAAATACTAACAAACAAAGTGGAAATGCCAAGAGAAAGATTTTTTACAATGAAGCAGTATGATAGAACCAGAGGACACAACATGAAACTGTTCAAGAAACGGGTTGGGAGACATAAACAGCATTTTTTTAGTGCAAGAGTGGTGGACAGATGGAATGAACTGGATGAGGGGATAGTAATGGCTACAACTGTAAATGAGTTCAAAATAAACCTCAGTAGTTTAGGATATTAGATTGGACGGGAACAACAGTGGTTCTCACACAGGGCAGTCCCTACTGAACCACTCTAAACCTTGTTATATTGTATTATATTATATTCTCCGTCAATCCTCTATCCTCCATCTTCCACTCCTTCCTCTTTTCCGTACCCCTCTCCTCTCACTCCTCTATCTGCTTCCCCACAACCTCCCTCTCTCCCTCTCTTTTCTCTCCCCAACTATGCCATTCAAACCTACCCTCTTTTTCTCCCTCCCTTTCCCATTCTCAACCCCTTCTCCGCCACTCTTATCACCCTCCCCTTCCTTCCTCTCCTTTCCATGCCCACTCCTCTCTCATTTCTCTATCTCCCTCTCTACTCTCTCCCTTTCATATTCTCTTCCCATCTCCCTTAATCTCTCTACCCCTACATTCCTTATTCATTCTTCATCACTCCTCTCTCATTTCTCTATCTCCCTCTCTACTCTCTCCCTTTCATATTCTCTTCCCATCTCCCTTAATCTCTCTACCCCTACATTCCTTATTCATTCTTAATCACTCCTCTCTCATTTCTCTATCTCCCTCTACTCTATCCCTCCCATATTCCTCTCCACTTCTCTTAGACTCCTCTTTCCTACCTTCCTCATTTGAGTCATTTTGAAGTACCACTAATTCCTAATGCTCTCTGTATTTGCCCAGAAGTTGACTCAGCCCTCAGGTTGAATCAACTTCTGGGCAAATTGCAGTAGTAAAATTATTAGCAATGGCAACATTGAGAGGGAATGATTGGCCACCAGCTGCCAATGAATGGCTTAGCCACCTATGGGCTGCTGGCCCCAAAATTAGGGATTAGCGCCAGGCCCTATTAGGCAATGAGCCTACAGGTGAACCTTTACCTTACCCTGTATGTGCAGTGTTCATCAACAAGTCAGAGATGATAAAATTTGAGCATGTAGGAGTACATGTTATGGCACTTGACAATGATGATGATGATGATGAGGAGGAGGAGGAGGAGGAGGAGAAGAAGAAGAATGAGGAATATATTTTTAAGTCTATTTAAGCCAGCCAGTCTGTTTCCCATGGCCAATTATATGTTACGTCATCGAGAGCTAGAAACCCAGCAAGCGTCAAATTGCTCATCAAGCCATGTTCTCTGTCAAAGACAAATCATTGAACAAAATGCTAGAGCATTTACAAAAAATTGGGACAGGAAATAGCCAAGCTCTCCCTTAATTTTTGACAGGCAAAGAACTAGTATATATATGTTCATTGCATCTTGAGTTGCTCTCATTGATATGTATTTAGTAAGACACTCTTGATACTAAAAGTTAAATGACAAACTGCTAAATTGCACACTGTTGATCATTTGGTCAAACAATGTAAAAAATATTAATGTCTTATAAAGCATAAATACCTCTTTGAAGTGAAGAAACCTTTGTTTGATACTCTCAGCTGACTACTTTTTAAACTTTTAGAATGCTCTGGCCATTTGTGATGGAAAACAAGTTGTTGTCTATGAGGTTTCTGAAAGCTCTTCAACATTTTGTGTGGCTGGCAGTTTTCATTCAGCATCACAACATATGTGCATATATGAACAGAATATTTACACTTTAGAACCAGGCAAAATTCAAGTTAGAAATTTTCAGGTAAGAAACTTTCTGATTCCTAATTGATATTTGGAGTGGTATATGTAAAATTGGTGGCTGATCATTTGGTTGAAATCGTTTGGTTGATAATCATTTGGTCGAATATTTTAGGTAAAAATCATTTAAGAGAAAGGCCACCCAGGCTTGTTAGTGCTTGGCCTTGTGCTTGGACTTGTACTGTGCTTAAGTACCAAAAAGCAAGTGCTTGTACTTGGCCTTGGCCTTGGACTATGAGTGCTTGGCCTTGTGCCTTAGGTGCTTGGCCTTGTGCCTTAGGTGCTTGTTAACAAGAGTAGGCACTGAAGATTTGGTCTCTATTGACTATTGTAGTTATAGCTACTACAAATTGTACAAACTTTGTCACTGCCACACTTGATGTGGGGTTAAATCTTTCAGTGCATTATTTAGATGTATTTTGAAAACTTACAAAGTTTAAGTTTTACCCGATTCTGTTGCTGACAATGTTAGTTGAAAAACCAAAATGTGTAAAAGAATCACGAAGCGCTCCCCATAATTTTGAACCTCATCCATATGTGGAAAAGGTTGTTTATTTGAACATGTACTTGTGCTTGCTTGTACTTGTGTTTGAATGTAAAGTGCAGTGCAAATTGGCCTTGTGCATATATCAAATCATGCCTTGTGCCTTAGGTGCTTGTTAACAAGACTGAGGCCACCGTTGCTGTTGTCACTACACCCTATTGAAACGGTTGCTTCAAGATTTCTTTTAACTTAACTTTGTAGCTTCTTTACGAATGTATAATGTTTCAAGCACTTACATCTTGCAATGATATGTTAAAACATTCGTTTGTTTGGTATTTTTATATTAATTTGTTCTTTTTTAAAAATATTACTACATAGGGCTTGTGCATTCTTATAATTGTATAGTCTTTTCTTAACTCCGAATCTACCAGATATTGAGCATTTGTGTCTGAATGTGTGGTCATGTAATGTTGTCCCAGTCAGAGGCATCACATAATGGAAGCCAGGGAATCCCCAGACATCCAAAAAAAATCTTGTTGTGTCAAAAATGTCATACCATTGCATGATCAGGAGAATAATTATTGTTTACAATTGTAGTTTTAGAATGTTCTAAGTTTTAACTTAATTAATTACTGAAAGACAGACTCACTTTTTAAAGTGTTAATAGCCACTTTGAGACCAGACTGTTATACATCAGTAAAATTTATATTGGACATTGAGAATGGGTATCCCCCAAAAATTTATGCACGACACCACTGGTCCAAGTTATTTTTTCATCATAGAACCAAAAAAACCCATCAGATTAATCCATTTAAGCCTGCTACAAGAAAGAACTGTGGTTGGTTCAACTTGGTTGGTGCCAAGCCAAGTATAAAATATGTTCATTTATGCCATTTGAATATGTTTAATCTATATTTTCATCAAAATTTAATATAGTAAGTAGGTAATGTGATGATACATTGCAAACATGCAACCTTGGGCACGTGCATCATCCAAAGTGACTGGTACCTAGCCATTAGGCCTGCTATCTAATTAGCACTGAATATTTCTTCACTTGAAAAATCATGATGATTTTTGTGCATTGCAAATAAGATTGATCTGAATCATTGTGAAATGACAGAGTGTGGTCAAGAGTGACGCTGAAATAAACTGGCTGGGATTCGTTCTGGATTCTCGCACTGTCAAGTTGCGCGTTGAGCTCATGCAAGGCTGAGGCTTGGTGTAGGTGGAAGACAAATGATACAGTGCTGGGGGTTAAGTCGCCATTTTTTACAATAGTCAGAGAGAAGTGACATTTCTTTAATTAGAGTTTTCTCAAGTTTGTCAAACGTTGTTGCCTGGGTTGCACGGCAGATATCATTGGCATAGATAAATTTCTTTGAGGAAGTTTCGAGGAGATATTTGATGTAAATATTGAATAGCATGGGGCCAGAACAGAACCCTGAAGGAGGCTATTTGAGAGAGGTCTCCATCTGCTTGTTTTGCCATCCAGATGCATGCAGAATATTTTGTTCTGGAGGAGGAACAATATAGTTCTTGTCACCCAATGGGCAGGCATCCTGATATCTTAACTCAGGGACAGGCAACATATGGCCCGCGGGCCCGGCCCGGCCCGTGGCAGGATTTTGACTGGCCCGCCGACTGTTTCCGGCCGTACATGGTAATGTGGCCCGCGGCCACATCCCACCGCAATCTCCCACTACTTTCATACTTACCAAAATGATGAGTATGCTGAACGGCTAAAGTTCACTGGTTTGTCACCAATGCAACTCATCTATTCTATTCTATTCTACATGACGATTTATATAGCGCAGTAGCATAGCGAGGGCCAAAGTCAAGAGCGCTTTACATGGAACAATCGTACGATGAGTTGAAAAGATGCGTTTTAAGTTTAGTGGCGAATGAACCAAAGGAAGTGTCTGCGATCACTGAGTCGGGCAGCGAGTTCCATAGGAGGGGGTTGCCTCGTGTGACGGACCTCTCTCCGAACTTTGCGGTCTTTGGCGGAGGAGGGACGTAAAGTAGACACTGCGTACTGGATCTCAGCTGGAGTTGTCGGTCGATGATCGTCCGTCTACGCACCAAGGTTGATAGATACTCCGGGCAGGTAGGGTCATGGAGGGCCCGGAAGGTCAGCCAACACCGTTTGAAGACGATTCGCTCCGGGATTCGGAGCCAGTGGAGCTTGTCCCTTAATAGTGGCGTCACATGATCATGCCACCTGACTCCGAAGATCAGCCGGGCAGATGCGTTAACGACTGACTGCAGACGGGCCAGCTGGTAGTCGGGGAGACCCAGGAGGATGTTATTACAGTAGTTCGTTCGCGATAGGACGAGAGAGCGTACGAGGAGTATCGCAGCCGCTGTCGGTATATAGCGGCGGATCTCCCTGATCTTCCGCAGTTGATTAAAGCACGCCCGAGTTACGTTGGTCAGGTGGCAGGCGAACGATAATGTGTCGTCCAGGAGGACACCAAGGAGTCGCACCTCAGTGGAGACAGCAATCTCGATATTGCCAAACGAGAACGGTCTGCGACATATCTGGTGCTTTCTCCTGGGGGTGCTGACCCAGAGAAGCTTGGTCTTTCCGGGGTTCAGTGCCAGACGGTTGGCAGCTGTCCACTGCATGATCTCGCGAATGCAGTCGAGAAGGCGGGTCCGCAGGCGGTCGGTGTCAGAAGGTGGGCAGGAGGAGTAGACCCGCCCGTCATAAGCGTATGCCTGTGAGCGAGGCCAAACGAGTCCGCGATTCGACCGACATCCGCCACGTAGAGGACGAAGAGTAGCGGACCCAAGACGGATCCCTGAGGCACCCCGCAGCGAACAGGTCGCAGGGCGGACTGAGAACCCACCCACCCAGCTGACTGACTGCGATCTCTCCGTGAGGTAGTCATGGAGCCACGACAGAGCACGACCGTTGATCCCGTAGGAAAGCTCGAGTCGGCGTATCAGGATGTCGTGGTTGACCGTGTCAAATGCGGCAGACAGGTCGAGAAGGCAGAGGAGAGCCAGTTCCTCATTAGCGATCGCATCAACGATGTCGTTGAAGATCCTTAAGAGGGCCGTTTGTATTCACCATCTGTGACCATTGGTATTCACCAGGTGGCACTACCGGACATTATTTCGCAGAATATCACAACGCACTTTGCAACACTCGAGACTATGCCACCCCAGATGATGTCAACTGAGAAGTACACCAATATGATATCTGCATTAGACAATGAATTTGATCGTCGTTTTGCAGACTTCCTGAAACTTGCTGCAGAGTTTGATATCTTGTCATCACCGTTTACAACTGACTTTGAAAAGGCGCCGGATGTTCTACAGCTGGAACTGATTGATCTTCAGTGTAACTCTACCCTGAAAGAGAAATTCCAATCTGAAAGCATTGACAAATTGTATGCGTCGCTGAATGAGTCGAAGTTTGCCAATCTGAGAAATATGGCCATGAAACTACTTGTTCTATTCGGGTCTACATGCATTTGCGAACAAACTTTTTCGATAATGAACATTAACAAGACAAAGCTGCGTTCCAATCTCACTGATGTTCACATGCATTCTTTACTGAGAATTTCTACGTCCATCATGCAGCCACAGTTCAGACAGCTTGTTGACAACTTTGATCGACCTCAGATGTCTCATTGACTTCAGCAGCTATTGAAGTACTTTATGGTAAAATAAATTCATTAAATACTTCTTTTGGTCTCTATGCAAAGTTTACAAGTTCAAAGATAACATTAAATACGATTTATTCAAATTTTATTGCTTGCATAGGTGGCTAAATACGCGATTAAGGTATTGATTTAGTAATCTGGCCCGCCATGGACTTCATTTTCCTATATCCGGCCCGCCGACTGGAGAAGTTGCCCGTCCCTGTCTTAACTAATAGACTGCGATGCCAGACCGTGTCATGCACTGCTGTAAGATCGACAGAGACAGCAATAAGTTCCTGCAAAATCCATTTTCGATGTGCGTGGAACAGAAATGCAGTCATCTACTTTTTGTCCACGGGTCCCAGGTTGAGAATAAATTCTGGAGTGATATTATTGTAGCCAGCAACCACTCCTGGTTTGACCCTCTTCAAGGCATCCTCCAAATTGGTCAGTGTAAATGGAGATGAAAATTAGCTGGCAAGAGAGAATAACAAATGAAGAGGTACTAAAGAAAATTGGAGAAAAGAGACAACTCCTGACAGAAATTATAAACAGGAAAACTCAGTACGCTGGACACATAATGCGGGGTTCAAGCACAGAACAAGCAAAAGTCCTATTAGAGGGCAGATATGAGGGAAACAGAGTCAGAGGAAGACCTAGAAGAGACTGGCTGGATGACGTTAAGGAACACATACAGGAAAAGAACTACGGAAGACTAAAAAGGATTGCTGAAGACATAACGAAGTGGAAACAACTCATGACCGTCAACCTTCAGATATGAAGATGACACATGGTGATGATGATGAAATGGAGACAGCTTTGAGACTTGACGTGATAACCGGAGGTGGGATTTCCACTCATGGGTAACTTCTCTTTTCCAGTCTGGGTCGACCTTGGCTTGTCCAATTTGAGTTAGGTGGCTGGCCACTGAATTTGGAGATACAGGAGGGTGGGAGACAGGAGGAGGTTGGGTGCCAGCACTCAGTTGGTGAAGGAGCTTCATGGCCTTCCTACTCAAGTGGGTGAAGTCCAGGCTTTCTGTGAGTTTTAGCCAGCGAGTCTGGTGTGCTGTATCCAGGGAGGAAATGAGATGGTCGCCCACTTCTAGGTCGCCCGAATCATCATATTGCTTTAGTAGTCGCTCACATTCTGCATCAAGACAAAGCATTTAGTTAGTGCATCTCTCACGAGGAATAGCTTGGGAAGCTGCGTTGAAGATGGCTTGGCGGAAGCACCTGTAGGAGTCCAGTGGAGATAGAGTTAATTAGGATTGCAGGGATTGATGTGTTGATAAGATCGCTGAACAGATACCAGTTTGCTTTCTGAGAATTTCATCTCAGTTTCTCCGAGCACGGGATCACTGGGAGCTGGAGACCAATATGAATGATAGCTGGGTGGTGCTGGCTATGTTGGAAGTCCTTGAGAACTTGTCTTCTAGCGGGAAGGGCTTGGCCATTTGGAATGGAACACATGGAATACTATATATTATCATGAATACGCTGAAGGCTGCAAAAAAAGTTCATCACCAGTTTTTCACACTTGATCTAATTACTTAAATGTCTGACAAGCAAAAAGGTCATCACCACTTAAACACCTAAATATAAACTTTCTATGGGCTTGTGACTGCTTTGCCCAGGGGTACAGAATTTCTCTTGATGGGCCTGTGCATGACTGTTCAAAGGCTATTTGTAAAATCTATGATCATAGGTAGAGTGGTTAGTTAACTAGAGTGGTTAGTTAACTACTCACTTAAACCTTCCTATTCCAAAAGTCATTTCCTCCATAGCTATAACAACCCAACCTGCTGCCTCATGGATATACTGACCTTTGCCCAGCTGACGACCCACCTTGCCTATAGCCAGGGCTTTTTTTGTGACGGTATGCGCCGGTACGGCGTACCGGAACCTTTTTCAAGGTGTGAAAAAAAAATTTTCTTGTGACTTTGCAGTTGTGATTTAGCTAAAAACTTTAAATACTTAATAAATGATATGCATCATTATGCTTCCAAAATCGCTTCTATGTTAAATTCTAGCCACAGACCACATAATCGTAATGGAAAAGTTAGGCAATCCACCGTGAGTACCGGCACCTATTTTTTTACAAAAAAAGCACTGCCTATAGCTATTTCAAGAAAGGTTAAGCGCATAAGAGTAAGCAACTACTACTGTACTCTTTCTAAAGCACTATATAAATTACAAGATTATACTTACTTATATCAAGTACTGCATTGGTTTTGCTTAAGTTCTCTCTGTTTTGCAGCTGCATCTTTTTTAACCTGCATAATAAACACTACTAAACTTGGCAGCTACAGTTATTTCAAGAATATAAGATGTGTTTGAACTGTTGATCTTGATTGTTTTCAGGGTATTGTTAAACAGTTGTTACCTCTTACTGATGCAGAAGATGTAATTACATCCATGACTGTGTGTACTCATTTTCTTGTTGTTGCTACAGAAATGGGAGCAGTAAAAGTCTTTGACCTTTCCCGAAGGTGTGTGTACTTTTAAATCTTTGAAATTATTACATAGTTCTGCATTATTTAAGGAAGTCTTGGAACCCATCAACAGCATTCTCATGGGCCTACCTGACTGCCAGCTAGCCCACCTGCAGTCAGTTCTTAACCTCTTCCGCAGGTTCACCGTTTTAAAACGTCAGCGGAAAATCATAACCAAACGGAATTCGCCGTTTATAAACGGTGCGCTAGATAAGCGAGTGTGTACCGCGGACATAAAATTTTTACATTAATCCAACGCGGGAATCGATTTAGTTACCATCCATTCAATAGGTGGCAGCACCGTTTTCGATAATGCTGACTATATATGCAAGAGATATTGGCTGTGTAACAGCCAAGGCTGGAAAATGTATAGGAAAAATCTTCAGCCAGAGGCTAGAAAAATCATAACTACGCCAAATATGGTCCAATCTTCAAAATTTTTGCACTATTCTGTTCCAATTACACCTCCATACAACTTTCTTGCTCACAGTTGGGGGTCACTGTTGAAAATTTTTTTATTGAGCTTTGAAATTTTTTGTCGGAGATGGTCCGATTTTGGGGTGTAGAGTGGACCCTACCCCCCCCACCAAATTTTTTTTTGCACGGATGGTTCGAAAGACCAATAAAAATGCTCAACAATGTGCAAACCGCATCTTTCTAGCTTCTATATAGCCTGAAATATACTGAGTTGTTCGGTTTTTCACATTGAAAATCCGTTCACGTAATTCTCATTTCAGCGAGCAATGGGTACTAGGGTATGAAACTTCATAACTACCCCAAATATAGTCCGATCTTGAAAATTTTTGCACTATTCTGTTCCAATTACACTCCTCTAAAACTCTCTTGCTCACATTTGGGGGTTTAACGCTGAAGACGTTTTGCTATTGACCTTTGATCAAAATTTGAACAAATATTGGGGAGGGGTCCGATTTTGGGATGTAGAGTGGTCCCTACCCCCAACTTTTTTCTTTTGGCACGGATGGATAGAAAGAGCAATAAAAACGCTCAACAACGGTGCAAACCGCATCTTTCTAGCTTCTATATAGCCTGAAATATAGTAAGTTTATAACGTATATGTTCACGTTTTCATACGAACGCCTTTTCCAAAAATTAATTCCCCGTAGGGGATGACTTTAAAAATTTAATTCCCCCTTTAAAGGATTAATGCATGGATGGGCAAAGTGCGGCCCGCGGGCCACATGCGGCCTTCGAAGCCCTTATGTGCGGCCCGCAACATTGAGAGATACTACATTAATGTGCGGCCCTCTAGAACAGCGGTTCTCAACCTTTATAGTGCCGCGACCTTTTTAATTCAATTACCCATGATGTGGCGACCCCCAACGGTTAAATTATTTTCGTTCACAATGTAAACTGCTAAAAATAATAATGCTACGACAATAAAAATGTTCGAAATCGTTATTATTTAATTGTCTCCATGTCTACCCTCGAATGACAATTATAGCAAGACAACTAGCACGTCGTAACTACCACTGAGGACATTTTGTCCAATAACAAGAAAAGGGACAACCCCATTTTTCTGATGGTCTCGGGCGACCCCTGGCAAATCGTCATTCGACCCCCGTGGAGGTCGTGACCCACAGGTTGAGAACCGCTGCTCTAGAACATACGAAACATTTTACAGCACCTTAATGGAAAATTCAGCGTTCAAATTGGATTTACACTTTGGCACTTGATCGTTAACTAGAAATAATGTTTTAATATAATAATATTTACTGGCTTTTCTTCGACTTGACAGTCTTGGCTTATTAATAATAGGCTACTTACACTGCACAGTATATAATACGCTATGTTAAAGTCGTTTTGGAAACTACTTTAATTAAAATGTTATTCTAGTTGCCGAAAAAAATGTGTTCGGCCGTCGGTCTTTCATCGCAGACACTTTTGCGGCCCCCAGATAAATAATTAAATATGTGTGCCCATCACTGCCTTAATGCGTCTGTCCGGCTAATTTTCGGTGTAAGATGGCATGACCACGTGACACCACTGCTCAGGGACAGGCTCCATTGGCTCCGGATTCCGGAGCGCATTGTCTACAAACGATGCTGGCTGACCTTCCGAGCCCTACATGATCCAACCTGTCTGGAGTACCTATCATCCCTGGTGCACTGGCCAACGATGAATGACTGACGTCTTCAACTGAGATCCAGCATGCGGCTCCTACTACATGCCCCCCCCCCGTCGAAGACCGCGAAATTCGGGGAGAGATCCGTGACACGAGGCAACCCTATGTTATGGAACACGCTCCCGGACTCGGTGACTGCGGCCACCTCCTTCGAGTCGTTTGCCATCAAACTTAAGACGCACCTCTTTAAAAGATCGTATGATTGCTCTTTGTAAAGCGCCCTTGACTTTGGCCCAAGTTATGTTACCGCACTATATAAATTACCCTATAGAATAGAATATACTTTGTGTGGCTGTGCTTTTTAAAAATACAATAGAGATTGAGTATAACACCATTTAGGATGAGGCAAGAAGATGGCATATTTGTAATAAGCTAGAGCAGGATCCTTACGGAATGGTATTGACTCCCACAGGACTCGGCAGGAGCCATAAGATCGACTCAGCCTTCACACACTATGGGGTAGTGCTAAATGAGGATCATTGTTAAACTGAGACGGTAGAACATGGACCAAGACCAGAAATCTACAGACCCTGGCCCACAGGCCAAATTTGGCCCATGAGATACTTTCGCAAACGAAAATTTTTACAGTTGATAGTTTCATGGTAAGGATGGGTTAAGACACTTGACCGATTACTTGAACAGGACGTTCTAGAGATGGATTGGAATAGCTCTGGCAGCGTTGAGACATTGCTTATATTATTGCTCAATGTATACTAACCAAGTCAGCTTGACCCATGCAGAAAGAAGTAGTCTTGAAGGACTGTATAGGTAAAGGGGATCTGAAATGGAGGGAGTGGGGCAATGGAGTCACCCTTCCTTCTTTTCAATGTACTAATATTGTCCGGTCCATAATCATCATCATCATCATGTGTCATCTTCATATCTGAAGGTTGACGGTCATGAGTTGTTTCCACTTCGTTATGTCTTCAGCAATCCTTTTTAGTCTTCCGTAGTTCTTTTCCTGTATGTGTTCCTTAACGTCATCCAGCCAGTCTCTTCTAGGTCTTCCTCTGGCTCTGTTTCCCTCATATCTGCCCTCTAATAGGACTTTTGCTTGTTCTGTGCTTGAACCCCGCATTATGTGTCCAGCGTACTGAGTTTTCCTGTTTATAATTTCTGTCAGGAGTTGTCTCTTTTCTCCAATTTTCTTTAGTACCTCTTCATTTGTTATTCTCTCTTGCCAGCTAATTTTCAAGATTCTTCTGAAGCACCACATTTCAAAGGCCTGTATTTTATTTTTCAACTGCTTTGTTAGAGTCCAGCATTCGCAGGAGAATGTGATAACCGAGTATACATAGCATCTCAGGATTCGTAGTTTTAGTGCTTGGTCTAGGTTTCTTCTTAGTAATTCTTTTTGTTTCCAAAAGGCTTCTTTTGGCCATAGCAATTCTGGCGTTTATGTCTCTTGTGCATCGTCCATTCTCTGTTATGAAACTGCCCAAATATTTGTATTCCTTTACTTGTTCCAACTTAGTGTTATCAATTAAGATGTTGTGTTTCTCATTTTTGTGTTTGCTTACTATCATCAGTTTTCTTTCTGTTAATTTCCATCCCGTATTCTTTGCTTTTGTAGTCTTGTTAATTATGAGTTGGAGGTCTTCTCTGTTTTTCTGCAAAGATTACCGTATCATCTGCATATCTGAGTATGTTATAGATTGTTCCATTGATTTTCATTCCAGGAGTTTGTTCTAATGCTTCCTTTATTAATAGCTCTGTATATAGGTTAAATAGTAAAGGGATAGTATGCATCCTTGTCTGACTCCTTTTTATTTGCAATTCTTATGGTGGCGTATTCATTCCAGTATAAGTTACAGATTAAATTTTGCTCCAGTTCTGGTATTCCTGCCCACTTTAGTGTCTCAATAGCTTTTGATGATTTATTCTGTCGCTTTTTTTTATAATCAATGAAGCATATGTGTAATTTCTTTCCCATTTTTTCTTTCCCATTTTAAGTAAAGTATCCTTAATTGAAAGATGGCATCTCTGGTCCATAATCAATGTTCGTTATGTTCCATTTTAATTTTCCATTTTCTCATTTTAAGTTAAATCTCAAAAAATTTCTTTTACTAAGCCAATCTGTAATTTAGTAAGCAAATAGTTTACTAGTTTTTTTCTTTATGTCTTCAGCTAGTTTAACTTATTACTTGCCTTATTTAGCCTATCACTTATGAATATTTAAATAATTAATTAGGTTACTCCTCCTAGCTGTACTACTTTATGTCCTCACTTGCTGTACATGTATTACTTTTATTCAGTTTTTTAGGATTACCACCTTTTGGGATCTGTGATTCCTTAGGTAATCCTTTTTCCCATACAGTTACTACCCGGTATATTGAACTTATGCATCTATGATTAATCTTTCTTTCTTTTTAGTTCTTTGTTACTTAGAGTAAGTTAGATATAAGTTTAAATTTTTTGTGTGTACCTCAAATATACTAGGTATGCAGTCTGACATTTTGGCATTCTGGCATTATATACATTCATGATGTGAATATGTATGTATGTATGTATGTATGTATGTATGTATGTATGTATTGTGAAATGAATTCTTCTTCTTCTTCTTCCTTCTAAGCTGTGCACGTGTGCATGCGCAGTTGCACACAGAGGTTGCAAGGCAAGCACACCAAGGAAAAAATGGAGCACACAAATTTTTGAACAATTCTTTCATTGCTTTCATACACGTACTTCCTGATAAGGATTCATGCATTCTTGTGAACTAGTAACGGCTCCATACAATTGCTAACTTCTAGTCTAGACTATGGCCAAAAGGTCTTGTATTTAATGATTTGTGTAAAGCACACGGTTCCAAATATAAATGAAATTAGAAGAACAATGAAAGTCAGCGATGGAAATATATTAAAATAGAGATTTGAAATCATTGACATAAACAAGGAAGAAAAAGTGGGGGAGCTGAACCCCTGTACCTTCTCCATTCCCTATTTTAGTCTCTCAAAAATTGGGGGACTTGAGCCTAGAGGATACCCTCAGTCTTCCTCCATCAACAAAATCCAATGACTGTGGCTCTGAAGCACTCCAGCTCAGCCTGACACAGACACCAACACCTGATGAGCACTCTGGAGGAGGCGACATCTGCTGTCAAGAAACTAAAAGGTGGGCATGCTGCAGGATCTGACAGCATTCCTCCTGAACTCCCAAGATCTGCAACAGGACCTGTAAACTCTGCCTTCCACTCTGCAGTTTTACAAGTATGATGGACCATTCATGTGCCTGCAGACTGCTGCAAGGAGAGAATCATCAATTATAAAAGGACAGCACTGCCCGGTCCCATGAAAACAAAGTTACATTAAACACAAACATTAGGGTTAAACACAAATTATAGGAAACTATATACCGTATATATTCGTGATAAAGTCGAGAAATTTAAGGCCAATTCACAGGTTATATATCCTGACCTCGACTTATACACGAGGCACTAACTGTTGGGTAAAGTTTCCATACATACGGCATCTAAATAAAAGTCGACATCAGCGATTTTAAGATTGGTAATTTATAGACGCCACATAAATATTAATTAATTATTGGCTCTATATAAATATAAAAAATTCAAGATTACCGGTAATTAAGATTTTTATATTGTCAAGAATGAGCGAATAGCAGGTTTAAAATTTTCTTAATCGTCAGGAATCAATTTGGGAATGTCAAAATCGTTCAGTTTCTCGATAGTTCAAAGCTAAAACGCAGTTTTTCAATCAAAACAATGACGCCGCTGCCGCCACATGCCCACTTCACGTCCGCCATTGTTCCGACTCTCACTATCACCTCAAGAGGGTTCGCCGCGATGACGTCACTTCGACTTATAACCGGGTCAATGACTTTAGACACCTTCAAATCCCCAAAATCTAGGGGTCGACTTATACTCGGATCGACTTTATCACAAGTATATACGGTATATATATATATAATATATAGGGCTGTGGAAATTAACGATTAATCTACCGATTAATCGTTAAAATTTTTAATCGATTACATTTTCTTTAATCGATTAATTTTTTGTTTAAAATTTAATATTTTGATATTTTCTAGTTTTTGTAATTGTTAACAGTTTGATTAATTTTTAATAGTTTCTAGCTTCTTCTATACGTACTTACTTTTCTCCAGTATTATTATTCTATTGGTAAATGTTAATAGCATAGATTTTAATTTGAAACTATGGTTTAAACCGTAATAAAAAATGGTGAGTTATAAGAGCAACATAGCTGTAAAGAATTTAAGCGGAAAGTTGAAGAAACATTTCCTTTTTAAACTAACTGCGGAAAGAAAAATAGAAGATGGCGGTAAAGATTACTGCATTCACTGCGAAAAACAATTTGCTTACCGGGGTTCAAATACATCGCTGACTTACCACCATTGGGGAGTGCCAAATGCCAATGTGCTGGCATAAAGTCTCAAACATGTGCATCAAATTTCAAGATTTGAATCTAATATTACCCCAAAATTGTGTACATCATTATTATTGTTATTAAACGACAGAGACATCTGGTGGGAGATAGGGTTAGGGTTACCCTAACCCTAACCCTAATTAATCGAGATTAATCAATTAATTGATTAAAAAATTTCCAATTAATCGAACAAAAACATTTTAATCGTTACCAGCCCTAATAATAAACTGTCTATTATAAAAAAAGTTATTGCTAGTGGTGTCATCATCACATCAGACTTACTTAGGGCTGAAAAAGCTTGCTACAGTACTTTAAGTTGAATGAGAGATTGAACAGTTGAATCCCTTTCCATTAAATCCATATAATTTACAAGAGAAAATTTTGGGACTATCACTGATATATAAAGAGGTTGTCATCCTAATAAAAAAGGTAAAGTAGTCCCATACTCAATTGTAAGCGTTTGGGGTGGCTGGCATTGACCTCCAGCTTCTTAGGCAAGCAGCAATGCAGGCGGCTTATGTCATTAATTTAAAGCAGTTTGCCAGTCATATGTCCAGACAAGCAATCCAGCAGTCTGCAAGCTTTCCTGGCAGACGGCCACATTTTAAAAAATAATTGCTTTTCAGAGGCCATAGTTAGAAAATCCTTATTACATATGCCACTGCATAAGTGCTAAATGCTCAGGTAATAAGTACTTTAACTCCTTTACCCCTGGCCATTTATTTGTAAACTATTGTAGACAACCCAGAAAGAGATGGCTGGATAGTAGGGCTGCACTAACCGAGTAGTTTAATCAATCAATCAATCAATCAATAAACTTCTATGGCGCCACTATCATAATGCCCAGGGCATCAGCCGATGGCGCACCAAATCCAAATAGAATTAGAGCCAGGTCAATCCGGAAGATCAGTCAGAACAGCGGGGAAGCAATCTAAGGAGGATAAGCCAAGTCAAACAGGTAAGTTTTAAGACCAGATCTAAAAGATGATAAATTTTTAGTTTTGCGAAGTGATATTGGTAATGAATTCCAAAGCTTAGGTCCACACACTGAGAAACAACTAGTGCCAATGACAGTGCGAGAATAAGGAACAACAAATGAAAGTCCTGCCAAATACCTAGTTGACTGAATAGTAGGTTGAGGGATTAGTCGCATCTTAAGGTAATAGGGTTCATTATATAATATGGTTTTAAATACCAAAAGACAAATTGTATAATTAATTCGGTATTTGATAGGAAGCCAATGTAGGGACTGTCTAGCTGGAGTAATATGTTCAAATCTTGGAGTTTTGGATATTACTCTAACTAAGGAATTTTGTACTCTCTGGAGTTTCTGCATATTTGAATTTGTGATGCCGAAAAGCAGGGAATTGCAATAATCGAGGCGACTAGATACCAATGCATTGGCTAACTGAATAAGAACAGGCTTAGGGAGGAGATGTCTGATGCGATAGATGTCCCGAATGTGATAATGAGAAATTTTGCAGACTGAATTTATGTGACTAGTAAAAGAGAGGGAAGAGTCAAATATCACACCAAGGTTGCGAGCAGAAGTACTTCTAGGGACAACAGTGGAATCTCCTAATACTACGGATTTCAGAGATTCAAATTTAGTCAATTGAGCTGGAGTACCTAATAGCAAGAACTCAGTTTTTGATGAATTCAAAAGAAGCTTATTTGAATCCATCCATGACTGAATATTAGTAAAGACAGTGGATAGAGTCTTAAGAGATGAGTTTGAAAAAGATTGATCAAAAGAGATGAGAATTTGAGTATCATCAGCATAAAGATGATATGCCACTTGATGTTCATCAAGAATTGAACCCAAGGGGGTTGTATAGAGAGTAAATAACAGAGGACCAAGAACCGAGCTTTGAGGGACACCACAAGACAGATCAGTGGGAGTTGAGAGATTCTCATTTATTATCACTGATTGAGTGCGGGGATGTAAATATGAAGAAAACCAATGTAAAGCAATGTCAGAGATTCCAAACCAATGTTCAAGACGATGAAGAAGAATAGAATGATCAACAGTATCAAAGGCGGCAGATAGGTCAAGAAGTAAAAGAGCAGTAACTTTTCCAGCATTAATAGCCCGAACAATATAATCATGGACTGCCAACAGAGCCGTTTCAGTAGAGTGATATTTTCGGTAAGCAGACTGGAAAGGGAGGTAATGTGGACTAGAACACAAATGAGCATGCATTTGCTTAGCAACAATCCTTTCAAGAATTTTCGATAAGAAATTAAGATTAGATATAGGCCTATAGTTAGACAAGTCGTCAGGAGAGAGATGGCTTTTTAAGTAGTGGGTGAACAACTGCATGAGCGAATGCAGAGGGGAAACACCGTTCAAGCAATGAGAGATTTATGAAGTTTGTTATTATTGGACCTAAAACATCAAAACAATCTCTGAGGATTTGAGTTGGTAGGACATCAAGGGTACATTGACTAATTGGTGATGTAAAGATTATCTGCCGAACTTCATTAAGGGTGGTAGGTTTAAAGGAATTAAGAGGAGTTGGTGGGGATTTAAAAGAGAAACCAGTTGAAGAAATGATCTGAAATTTTAGGCGAATGGACAGTTCGTGAAATCTTTGTCATGGGGGCCCCAAAGTTCCAAAGTTTCGGGCTGACAAAAAAAAAAAAAAAAGGTCATCAGCCTCCTTTTTACCCTGACGAGCAAAAAAAAAAAAAAAGGTCATCAGCCTCCTTTTTACCCTGAAAAAAAAAAAAAAAAAAAAAAAAAAAAGGTCACGGCACGTTTTTAAGCCTAACCTAACCTAGGGTTAACCTAACCTAACCTAGCTTAGACCCCTGGGGCCCCCCGCCAGGGGCCCGGAACAAAGTGCCCCTGCCCCCACGTTACGCCACTGCGAATGGAAGATATTTTATTGGAGAAAAATTGGCAGAAGACATCTGGGAGTGATGATAAAGAGAAGGAACCAGGTATGACACTTGACTTTTCCCTATGAAGAATGCTATTTAGAGATTTCCAGAGTAGACGAGGATTTGAGGAATTTTGCGTGACAAGATTAGTGAAATAGTTGGATTTAGTTAAAGAAATTAATTTACGGACAATTTTGCATTGGTCCCTAAATTTCTGCCTGTCACTCGGTAGGCGAAAAGACTTCCATCGTCGTTCCAATTGGCTTCGACATCGCCTAGCTTCAGCAATGTCAGAATTGAACCAAGGTTGAGGTGGTCGAGTTACAACCTTTTTAGTTTTAAAAGGAATAAGTGTATCAAGAATATTAAGAAGAACTGAGGTAAATTGGGTTGCAAATTCAGAAGCAGTCTCTGCAGGATTAGTAAATAATTCAGAGGTAGAAATAGCAGTCTTAAAAGCTATTAAATCAAGTTTAGACCATGGTCGAAATTTTACAATTTTATATAAAGGTGGATATTTATGAGGAAAAGTAATCTTCGCAGACAAACCAATGTGATCAGATAAATAAGTTTCACAGGGAGAGATTTTGGATAAAATTGTTGAATTTGACCTGGTGATCAAGAGGTCCAGAAGGTGTCCCTTATCATGGGTAGGAAAGGAAACATGCTGATGAAGGTCAAAGGAAGTGAAAATATCATCCAAATTAGATGAAAGATTATTCTTCACATCCATATGAAAATTAAAATCTCCAGATATAATTAATTCAGATGATGAAGATATTATAATTTCCAATAGGGACTGAAATTCACAAAAAAATTCAGAATGAGACAGTGAAGGAGGTCGATATATATTTATAAATGTTATACGTTTGTTACCCAATTCAAGTACAGCCATTGCAGCTTCAAAGCTTTAGGAGTCGAGTAGGAGTCGAGTAGCTTAGCGAGTACTCGAGTACTCGCGTAAAACCGGAAATACATGATTTGCAAACGTTACACGTCACATAATGCGTATTATTTGCCTCATGGCCCTCATTTAACCAAAGCAGACCACTAGATACAGTTACATATCAATTTCTTTGGATATTCAAGCGTATTCACGTGTAGTATAACATAAGTTACAGAACAGAAACTATTTTACCGGTACTGGCAAAAATGTGAGGTCCACTCTAGACTTGGCCCATTGTGGGCAACATCTGAAATAACTGGGGCATAACGATTAAGAACAACCTAAATAAGACTGTTTAATAATTTGTATCAAAGAAAAGGAGGCCAAAGTTTAATGAAATTGTTTGGTTATTCTTTATTTATCAATTCTATTCTTTATTTAGTTATTCTATGCGAGTACTCGACTCAAAAAAAATTACTCGACTCCAACATGGAGTCGAGTACTCGCATTACTCGAGTTACTCGGCGCAGCCCTACTGGATAGCATCAGAGAAGGCGTGGAATCGCAAGAAGTGTCGATGCAGGGCATTGAAAGGACTCAACTATTCATGGATAGAGGTGCATGGAGAGGCTACTATGCAGACAGATGGCAAGTCTAATCTGCAACATGATAATGGTACTATTTCGATGTGTAATTGGCCATTGGAATTCAATCCTCACCTTTAGAGTATTTTTATTTGTTTCAGAGAGGCTAAACACCATGCTGGGCCTAAATATTTACGGAGCAGCATAATGGAATTTGGAGGGATCATATCAGCAAAGTGCAATGCTAATGGTAGCAAAATCAGTGTGATTGTGAGCAAGGTATGCTTATTGAAGCATTCTCTTTATGTCATAACTGAGTTTTTTATCAGAACTTTGTTGAAAATTGTGATGTAGTGCTTGCAGAGAATAATTATGAACAATTTGTCCTGTCTTATTAAAGATCCTCATCAGCCAGCAATCCATAAAAGATATTGGTTCATAATATCTTGATCCTTATTCAGCCATTCTACCTTTGCTCATTACTAAGAGTCTTTAAACTAACCATCTAAAGCAGTGATAGACACAGATCTTTTTATCAGAGGACCACAAAAGTTTATTTGTTGAAAAATGAGGGCCATACAAAATTTTAGGATATAGAATTGAAAGTAGTCTCCTAACCTGTTCATTTCACTGCAATGTTCCATTCAACCAATGGATGCTCATCCCATTACAGCTTCTTATGTTTCTCACTACTAAAAGGTGGGTGAGGTGGAATTCATGCACGATCTGATGACATGAGCCCAAGACTCCAGTCTAGCAACTGTCGAGAGAGACATCCTGTCATTTTAGACCATTCCACTGTATATAGAGCTATACTATTCCTGACTGCATATCTGCCTTAATTAACCTGGAATCTGGAAGTACGGACTGACCTTTGGATTACAACCTCGATTCACCACGGACAAGATCACGACTACGATTATTTACTGAAGTGACCATCGACTGGTGCAGATGTACTACTACAATGGCGCTAAAGAAGTCTACTACTACTAGTACTACTACTACTACTACTACTACTACTACTACTACTACTACAATGTTCACCCGTCAACCTTTGCTTCTCGGAATTCGAATAGCACACTTTTGGGAGACCCCAATATTTCCAGTTGTACTTTACTCACATCATTTGCAGTAGCCTCATTGTAGTCATTCAAATCAAACATGAAGTGATTCTGAAAAGTGCATGTGTAGTTTCATATTATTACACCCACAAAACTGTACTTCAAACTCTTGCAACAAACATAATTGAGCCTGGCGGTGGTCAAGTAAAAAGTTACTGAGCATGGCATTTTAAGGGTGCACATTATATTTATGAAAATCGATTTTACCTTTTGATCTGCTTTGGTAAACTGTGTGCATTATACTCCTGTGCACATTATAATATTCAGATTTTTGTGGTAATGGTCTTGCATAGGTTTGATATAGTTGAATATGTTGAGAGAGATGAGGTTAACATGCGGCTGTTATGCTTGTTATAAATTAACATGATTTTGGGGGTTTGTTGCAGTTTAATAACATGCCTGATTCCAACATCTATATTTGGGATACTGAAACTGATACAATTCAGTTCTTCAATTTTGCAACTGGACGTGATGAAGCTGATGACTTTGTGGCTGGAGCAGATGGAGATGCTGGTTCCACCCTTGCTGAAAAGTGAGCAAAATTAATATTTTTGTCTTGTTTGCATAAAATATTAGAGGATTGTGAATGAAATTCAAAGATCCATTTTGTCTTAAATGGTTTACCACTAAATATTTGTATAGCGCCTATTATATACCTTTTCGTGCATTATGTAGTACTGTATTTTTACGCATATAATGTGCGTGGTATACTCAATTTTGCAAACCGTGCAGGCGGCCGCACAGTATATTTGAGTGCGCGGTATATAAAAATTATTTTACAAGTACAGTTCCTTGCCAATATTTGTATAAAGCATTACCGGAAGTAGAATGGAATGAATAAAACCATAAAGGTAAGATATACCTGTGTGACCTCTATTTATGGGACTCATATACTACCTTAAAGGAGGTGTGCTAAACTGCAACTAACTATTGGTCTATAACTCAATGACAACTAGCGCCACCTACTGAATACCTACACTTAACCTCCCTACACTTTTTACATACCTCTCAGGCAGTTATTATTACTAAGGGACTTCACTTATTATTGGAACACAGGCTATCTTGGCTATTATAATAATTTTGCTACAATATAATGCATAGCTAAACCATCTAAAGACTATGTAAGTAAAATTTATTTTATGGAAAAGAACTGACATGCAAATAAGAATTGTATAATCACCATTTAAATAATGATTTATTGAATGGATTTTTAACTATGATTTATTGAAATGAATTATTGAAATAAAAGAATGAGATTTATTATTCATATTGTTTCTTAGTTAATTTTTCAGTATGGCACTTTCTGGCAGCCTTGCACGTGCATGCGCGTGCTTTGGAAAATCATCATTCTTGGCAGATTGCCGGCAGATTGCTGGCATCTTACGCTTGGTTTTAGCGCTAAATGTGCAGACTTCTTTTCGTCTTCGGTGGTCCTCTGCTCTTTCTCTGTATAGACCAGGGACGGGCAACTTCTCCAGTCGGCGGGCCAGATATGGGAAAATGAAGTCCATGGCGGGCCAGATTACTATATCAATACCTTAATCGTGTATTTAGCCACCTATGCAAGCAATAAAATTTGAATAAATCGTATTTAATGTTATCTTTGAACTTGTAAACTTTGCATAGAGACCAAAAAAGTAGGCCTATTTAATGAATTCATTTTACCATAAAGTACTTCAATAGCTGCTGAAGTCAATGAGACATCTAAGGTCGATCAAAGTTGTCAACAAGCTGTTTGAACTGTGGCTGCATGATGGACGTAGAAATTCTCAGTAAAGAATGCATGTGAACATCAGTGAGATTGGAACGCAGCTTTGTCTTGTTAATGTTCATTATCGAAAAAGGTCTTTTCCACACATTTGAAAATATCTTCCTCGGTAGTAGTGTCTTTCATTGATTCCATTGAAAGCAATTCTTCTGTGATTTCAAAGTTCTCTGAAATACCGCGTACAAATATGAGCAACTGTGTGGTGTCATCGATGTCAGTACGTTCATCCAATGCAAGCGAAAACAGCCGGAATGAAGGTACACGCCCTTTCAGTTGTGCTGTCAAGTCTTCACCAATTGCCTCAATGCGACGAGCCACAGTTCTTCTCGACAAACTGACTTCTTCAAACTTCTGTCTGTATTCTGGACAGACTTGATCAGCAACATCGAGCCTGCACTTTTTGACAAATTCACCATCACAGAAGGGTTTGCTGTGCTTAGCAATGTTGTGGGCTTTCTTGGCTGCTCTTGCTTTTCCGAATACATTCTGCTGCTTTACAAGTTTTCTTTCCAGTTCTGTTGCTCTAGTCTGCCGTTCCGCCTCTGATAACGTACTGCCATAGTCTGCATGTTTCGTCGCATAATGGCGGCTAATGTTGTACTCTTTCAAAACAGCAACACTTTCACTGCACAGCAAACATACTGATTTCTTGCCGACTTCTGTGAAAAAGTACTTAGGTATCCAATCTTTGTTAAATGCGCAACACTCGCTGTCAACATTATGTTTCTTGGCAAAATCCATGATAAATGTTATCGGTAAATTATAAATTCATTTTAACCAAAAACAAACAACGAATAACTGAACCCTTTAACGGCCGTTGGCATCCAGACAATAAACAACAGGAAGACCGTTTTATAAGCTGGTTCCCTGCTTTCAATTTATTCTGCGAAATAATGTCCGGTAGTGCCTTCTGGTGAATACACATGAGTTGCATTGGTGACAAACCAGTGAACTTTAGCCGTTCAGCATACTCATCATTTTGGTAAGTATGAAAGTAGTGGGAGATTGCGGCGGGATGTGGCCGCGGGCCACATTACCATGTACGGCCTGAAACAGTCGGCGGGCCAGTCAAAATCCTGCCGCGGGCCGGGTCCGGCCCGCGGGCCGTATGTTGCCCATCCCTGGTATAGACGGTTATAGGTTATAGGTTATAAGTCGCTCGTTTTTTACATCAGATTTTCAGGTGGCGTCTTTTACAAAGAGGTGATTTTTTATCTATTGAATTTTCACGGAGATCACCGATGAGCCATTTGTAAATAATCCATTATTTATTACCGTTTGATCTCTGACACATTCAGCAAAAATTCGCTAATGGACGTGAGCTAAATAGCTATAATTGTCTAATGATAGAACGCTAAATTAAGAATTCTCTAAATTAAGAGCATTAAATAGCTAGACTCTAAATAACGAATTCACTAAGAAAAGTGCTAAATATCTAGAATTCGCTAACGAAAAAATGCTAAATAACTAGAATTTACTAACGAAAGGATGCTAAATAACTAATTCGCTAATGGGTGTTAAATACCTAGAATTTGCTCAAGAAAAAGTAGTAAATAACTAGAGCACTAAATAATGAATTCTCTAACAAGAAAGCACTAAATAGGTAGAAGTCGCTAACGAAAGCACTAAATAACGAATTCGCTAACAAAAGAGCATTAAACAGTTAGAATTCACTAACGAAAGATCGCCAACGAAAGATCGCTAAATAATGAATTTGCTAATAAAAGAGCTAAATAACTAGGATTTACTAATGAAAGCGCTAAATAATTTGAATTCGCTAACAAAGAGCGCTAAATAATGAGTCTGTCGGTTGTAAAGACTTTAGTGGTGTCTCTGGTTATGCCATGCCTGGACTATTGCAATGTGCTCTTGGCTGGGCTACCAAGGCAACTTACTGACAGACTTCAGGCTGTCCTCAATACAGCAGCACGTCTTGTCTATCAAGCCAGAAGATCAGATCATGTGACACCGCTTCTTTATGAACTTCATTGGCTTCGTGTTCCACAGTGGATTGAATACAAATTGGCGATCTTTGCTTATCGGTGCCTTCATGGTCTGGCACCATCGTATCTGTCAGCTGGTTTCTGCAAGACTTCTGACATCAACTGTCGTCAACGATTGCGATCTGCGTCCAGTCTTACTCTCGTTGTTCTGTCTACACGCCACATTACCATTGATGACCGCATGTTTCCGGTAGCGGCTGCCAAAGTTTGGAATAGCCTGCCACCATCAACAACTATGGCAAAGACACTAGAAGCATTCAAACGAGAACTTAAAACTGCTCTTTTTTTCGTAGTTATCCAGAACATTAATCGTTGTAGGATATACTGTTATCTAGATTTAGTTGTAAGTTGTCCTAGTAGTACTTGTACGATATGCCACCATAATCAGTTCATTATTATTATTATTATTATTATTATTATTATTATTATTATTATTATTATTATTATTATTATGAGATGATATCTTATTGGTATCACACTCTATATCTGACATGCAGCACATGCTTGATATTTGCACCAATGACTTTGTGGATTTGGATTTGAAATTTAATGTGAAGAAGTCTATGGTCATGAGGATTGGGACACGTTGTAATTTCGCATGTGCTGCATTGGTCCTGGATGGTGTTGCCTTGCCATATGTGGAGGAAATTAGGTATCTTGGAGTGACACTGAAAAAGGGCAGGCACTTAGGATTATCTATTTCGGAAGTTAAATTAAAATTTTTTTGTACGTTTAACTGTTTGTATAGTCATTGCAGAGCTGCCGCGTCTGAATTAATATGCGTTAACCTGGTAAAGAGCTACTGTCTACCTATTGTATTGTATGGCATGGAAGCCACGTGTCCAAACAAAAGTACTCTTAATGCTCTTGACAGATTGATTCAAGTAGCTGTGTGTAAAATTTTTAAAACAAGTGAGGCAGATAATGTTGATTATATCAGAGTTTTAATGGGTTTGGAAAGTATACATGTTGCTGTAAAAAAAACGACAAGCATCCTTTGTCAATAAATA
This sequence comes from Metaphire vulgaris, assembly GCA_018105865.1. Taxonomy (NCBI): domain Eukaryota; kingdom Metazoa; phylum Annelida; class Clitellata; order Crassiclitellata; family Megascolecidae; genus Metaphire; species Metaphire vulgaris. Next base: position 10,053,874 of record CM030842.1, on the reverse strand, counting down.
TGCGAAGAAGCCACTGTATTTTGCTGAGTGCATTGCTAGAATTTGTCTGAGGGCAGAGGCTGGCTGGATGGGCAGTGCTAATGGCTGTACTGTGTAAAGTTTGAGCTTAGTTTATTAGTTTATTATTAGTTTGATTATATTTGATTTTTGTTCAGTTGAATTGTGTTTTTCCTTGTTTGTGTACTATTCTTTTTGATGCTGTGCTTGTCACGAATAAAGATTATTATTATTATTATTATTATTATTATTATTACCAGAAATTCCCGGTTGGGTCCGCAACTTAGACTCGGCAGCGACTTATATTCCTGCCATGCACACTATATACGTGTGTGAGCTATTATTATTATTATTATTATTATTATTATTATTATTAAGAAGAATTTATAGAGCGCAGTAAGCATAGTGAAGACTAAAGTCAAAAGTGCTTAACAACGAACATTATAAGATATATTAAACATATGCGTCTTAAGGCACTTGATAAACAAATCAGGGGAGGTCACAATTGTCACGTTCTTCGGCTGAGAGTTGCACAGACTCGGATTGCCCCTCCTGAAGGATCTGTCACCGAAGACAGCCGTCTTGGACGGAGGAGGAACCACTAATTGACGACAGTTGCTTGAGCGAAGCCGCGACCGCCGATCGACCGCCGTTGACTTGATGACCAGGCCCGATAAGTAGCTGGGGCAAAAGGGGTCATACAGCGCCCGAAATGTTAGCCAACAACGCTTGAAGGCTATGCGCTCCAGAATCCTGAGCCAGTGAAGATTATCACGTAGAAACGGTGTCACGTGCTTGTTCCAACTCGAGCCAAAGATCAGACGAGCTGAGACGTTTAGCACCGACTGAAGACGATTTAGTTGGTTGACAGGAAGTCCGAGCAGAACGCTATTACAATAATCTACTCGAGCTAAGACGAGGGCACGGACGAGATTGATGACGACAGGCACCGGCAGGTATCGACGGATCTCCTGATCCTTCGCAGCTGAAAGAAACAGGGTACGAATGACGTTGTCCAAATGTCCGACAAACGAGAGTGTCTCGTCAAAATGAACTCCAAGGAGACGCAGTTCTGTGCTCGGAGTGACATCAACATCACCAATCGGAAGCGTATTCCGGCATATAAGATGCCTCCTCCGAGGAGTGCTTAACCAGAGGAGTTCGGTCTTCCCCGGGTTCAGCGACAGTCGATTTTCATCAGTCCACCTCTGGACTGAGGAGATGCAATCCGTAATACGGGAACGCAAACATTCAACCTCAGATGGAGGGCAGGAGGCGTAAACCTGAACGTCATCAGCGTAGGCATGATGGGCAAGCCACATGGAGTATAAACAATAGTGGACCGAGTACAGATCCTTGTGGCACTCCACTAAGAACACGGCATGGAGCCGACGTATGTCCATTCCAGCTAACAGACTGAAACCTGTCGGCCAGGTAGTTCCGAATCCAAGACAGAGCCAGCCCTTTTAGACCAAAAGTGGATTCAAGTCGGCGAATGAGGATGTCATGGTCCACTGTGTCGAAAGCAGCCGAGAGATCCGAGAGCTATATACGTGTGCACACGCTATATACGTGTGCACTAGGGTGGTTCACAGTTGCATGGGGTAAAACAAAGTTAAAGCTAAAGATCTGGGTACCCTCTACTTTTGTTCCATTAGGTAATTGTAGTATTCTGAAGCAATTTCAGCTGTTCATTCCAACTGGAAGGCAGTGCTCAATGACCACAAAGATTCAAAAAATGTTCCGTTTTGAGTCATTATGTGGCAATTCAACAGATCGACCATCTCAAAAAATTATGAAATTTAACAAAAATGTTCCTTAAACATACATATGAAAATCTGCAAAATTGCAAAAATTTTAGCCTACTATCTTGAGTAGTTTTTAAGATATTGACGTTCATAGTACCTAGGGTCGGCCGTTTTTTTGGCGTTTCACTGCCCAGCCACTTAAATTTCTAACAACTTCAGAGCTCTATAACTTCAGAAATATCATAGCTAGGAGGCTGAATCTTTCTGAACCTATTCACTCTAGTAGTATTGTATAAAACAAGAGAAGAACTGTGTCTATTGACAAAACTGTACTTCCTGCAGTGTTACAAAAATTGAAGAAACACTTTGCACCTTTCCTGATATTCAATGTTTAGCTCTCCAAAGGGAACCTTTCTCTTTATTTCAGGGTTGTAAATTTTATTCTGAAAACTGCCCAGTAGCTATATTTTCTTTCCGTGCAAACAGATTTCCCATATTATTATTCCCTCAATTTTTACTGGGTCTAAAAATGTGTCCAATGGCCTATGATGACTTGACTTTGACTGCGAGAATGGTCATGTGGAACAGGTGGTGTCTGCAAATGAATGGCATCACAAAATAGAGTGCATTCATTGTTATACATCTGGAAAATGGAAGACGCATTGCACTAATCACATTTTATTTGCAACTCTGATAAATGCTGCTTCCACAGCTGTTAAGTCCTCTGCTGATATCTGGTATGATGTCTGAGTTGCAGTGAAGTCTCCAAGGACAACTCTTTCATTCAGAATGGCTGGGTCACTTCATACTTTCCGCTCTCCGGGCTCTTTGCTCATATCATTACACCAGCTTTTCCTTGACATCAACTGCAACTTATTCAGAGAGGAAGGCAAAACAGATGCCATTTGAGAACAGACTTTGCAGCCTTATCAATCTGTGGATCAATTAGTTCAAATTTTCCAAGATTAACCCAAAGCTACAGATCTGATCCTGGGCCAGCTGGAGCTGAAATCCATGACTTTGGTATAGTAAAGGACACCAAAGAGAACAAATCTTTCAGGCCAATTTTTCTGCCTTGGTGAGCTTAAATATGTCTCTGGTCTCAGAAGAGAATGATTTTTGTAGCATACAATAGATCTGCTATGCAGCTTGCACCTGTGGTGTTTGTACTGAACAGCACTGCTGATGATTAACACTGACTTCACGTTTTCTTTCTCTTTTGGCTGGAGTCGATGTGAAATCGTCTGAAATGCCAGTGTCAGAAGTTTCAGCAATGTCAGTGTCAGTCATGCAGTAACCAGTGCCAGCAGTTGATGCATGAAAGCTTCAGGTTTTCCCTCCGTGCTTCTAATTTCAGTTTTCTCCTTTCTCTTTGCTCATGCATTTGGGTAAATTTCTTGTCTTCAGTATAAATGAATATCTTTTTTAATCAGCCCGTTGATCAATGAGGAATTTATGGTCTTCCTCAAGTCGGATTTCTGTCAGTGCATCAGCGTGCGCAATATCAAAGAGTGAGTCTGTTTGTCTTGTGAATTCCAGTTCTTGTTTTTGCTGTACATCAAAAGAGTGGCATACCATATTCTTTTCAACAGTTGCCAACTTGCCACACAGTGTGGTATTGTTCTAGTTTTCCACAGCATGCTTCTTGAATGTAACTGGAACAGTGGCTTTGGACTAAACTGCTAAAAGCTCATCAACTGTAAAGTGACTAGCATTAAGTGCACACAGACTTGACTTCTTTTAGACGGTAATAGAACACTACAGCACTTGTCTCAGGGTTGGAAGCTGATGTACCGTAGTTTCACTAGTGGATCCAAGTTCCTTGTACCAATAAGAAATATCATTTCACAACAGTGGGTTGAAGCCATTGATTGTAGGCACGTTATGTATTATTAGATACTGTTTCTGTAAAACTGCAAAATTTTATTATTATAACACGTCGATATAACGATTGCACTTTGTAAATTTATTGCTGACAACAGTCAAACATGTTTCCTGAACATGGAATGTTACACACCTTCGTCCATTTACTGCATAATGTGTAAATCAGTAAGCAGGCAATTGTAACAGAATATTTATGAAATCTGTACAATGGTCAAACTTGTGGGTCATTGAGCACTCCCTTCCAGATAAAATAAGATCCTGAAATTTTTACTTAGTACTACAGTTGGTAAAAGGTACAAAATGAAATGGTACCCTGGTCTCTATCTCATACTTTGTCTTTTTGGGCCACCCTAGTGTGCACACTATACAACTTTTTTAGAACAAACTGCCAAAAACCGTGTGTTATACTCGTGTTCACGGTATACACGTGTGCGCGGTATATGCGTGAAAATACGGTAATCACTTTTCAAAGCAGATGTTGCAATGCCAGTAATGATGTCTGCATTGCTACCATATCTGGCATTGACTGATTGAATTCCAAAAGTGTGTTGTTTAGCTCCTTTGCTGAGTAGAAATCCTACTCTTACTTCGAGTTTCTCTTCTTTGCCAGATCATATTTCTTAACTGCCCCTTCCTCTCAAGATTTTGTCCACCTTATCTCTTCTTATAATAACATATTGCATCTGTATGTTGTTATTTCAGTGCTTAATATAGTGCTTCCCATGCTTTTCCAGCTACAGCACATTATCTAAGAAACACGCAGAAAACAGCACACTACGGCTGAAATGCACACATTTCATTTTAAAATGATGTTTTTTATGCCAGTACTATATAGTCTAATCTATTATACAGTATAACAGTATGATGGTAACTACCATTCTTCACATATTTGCATGATTATTACCCACACGCGTATATAGCCCGCATATGTGTATAACCCACAGAAAATTACGAATTATGTTCCAACGTCCCAGCATAAACCGCACACGAATATGACTCGCATATGCTAGTCTTCAGGTATTTGGAGGTGTCGACACTTTAATGTACGGGGTGCCAAGAGCAGTGACGGGACGCCTAAAGCATTGACGAGACACCGAGAGCATTGACGGGGCGCCAAGAGCGCTGACGGGTCGCTGAGAGCGCCGACGAGGTTTCAAGTTTCCAGTATAATCCGCATACGAATATACCCCGCAAGGGGGGCTGCAGTTTGTGATTTCTTGTATTACCCATGGGTAATAATCGTGCAAATACGGTATATATTTTCTTTGCAACTTGTAATACTAATAACCAGCCCATCATTCATCTGGCACCCCGTCAAAATGGCCCAGTTGAAATAGCCCAGTCAAAATAGCCCCATCAAAATAGCCCACTACCAAAATAGCCCGAACCCAAAATAGCCCCAGCCAATATAACCTTGTCAAAATTGCAAACAAGCAATAGAAAACAAATTCAATCCGAATGTAGTCCTATTGTTAAAGTTTCTTGTTGATACTAATATTAATTTAAAGAGTTTGAAGCAAACAGATAATTTCAGCTTCTAATTTTAATCAATCTAAAGTGATAATTAATCATTTAGAAGTTTGATATGAAGCAGAAGATTTAATGTCATCCAAGCTTTCAACATAATTAACCAGCACGGGTTACTTAAAATCAAATGAAATAAGGTATGGTTGTAGTCCATGGTGTTTAATGGCCCCTTCAAACTTGAAATGAGGATCTTCAAACAGAGGCGTAGCGAGGGGAGCAGATGGGGGCATATGCCCCCGGGAGCCGAGATGAGGGGGCACCAAAATCGGGATTTTGGGATGAGTTAAACACTTAAATACCTAATAAATAAGAAGAAACAAGTGCGCAACCTTTTTTTGCTCGTTAGGAGTATAAGGAGAGGGGCACCCTAGAGAGTTGAGGGGCGCTGCGAGAACAATGTGACAACCTTTTTTTGCTCATCATCAGTGTTGAGGGCGCCAACGGTACACTTTGCCCCGGACGCCGGATACCCTCGCTACGCCTCTGTCTTCAAAAGAGTTCAGCCGTTGCTTGTTAAATATTGACTGGGCTGGCTATTTTGATGGGGCTCCTTTGACGGGGCTGTTTTGATTGGGGCTATTTTGTGGTGGGCTATTTTGACGAGGCTGTTTTGACAGAATGAGACTTTAACCCTTTAACAGGGGAATTAAATTTTACAAGACGTCACCATTCTGGGTAATTAATTTTGGAAAAAGCGTGCATATGAACTGTGAACATGTACTTTTTAAATTTACTATATTTCAGGCTATAAGGAAGCTAGAAAAATGAGGTTTGCACTGTTGTTTAGCATTTTTATTGTTCTTTCTATCCATCCGTGCCAAATAAGAAAATTTGGGGATAGGGTCCACTATACAGCCTAAAATAGGACTCCCTCCCAAAAATTTTGTTCAAAGCTCAATAGCAAATATTTTTCAGTTGTGACCCCATTTGGATGAGCAGCAAAGCTGTAGGGGAGTGTCACTGGAACAGAATAGATCAAAAATTTTGAAGATCGGACCCCATTTGGGGTAGTTGTCATATTTCAAACTCGAGCACTCATTGCTCGGAGAAATGACAATTTTGCAAAAATTTTGCAGTCTGAAAAACCCTAACCCTTACCCTAACCCTAAGCCAACCCATTTTTATCGTTCTTTCTATCCATCTGTGCCAAATAAAAAAATTTGGGGGTAGTTCCCCTCTACAGTCTAAAATAGGACCCCTCCCAAAAATTTTTTTCAAAGCTCAGTAGCAAAATTTTTTCAGTGGTGATCCCACTTGGGTGGGTGGCAAAGTTGTAGGGGGATCATTGGAACAGAATAGATCAAAAACTTTGAAGATTGGACCCCATTTGGAGTAGTTATCATATTTCAAACCCGAGCACTCATTGCTCAGAGAAATGACAATTTTGCGAATATTTTGCAATCTGAAAACCCTAACACTAACCCTAGCCCTAACCCTAACAGACGCTGAAGTTGAGCACCGTTTATAAATGGTGCTCTCATTTGACGAATGATTGGTGCACACCGTTTAAAACGGCGACCCCAGTTAAGAGGTTAAAGAAGAAAAATAACCATACACTCCACACATTTGAAATGAAGTGCTACAGAAACATCCTAGGAATTACCGGTATATGTAATGTAATGTAATGTAATGTGACATTTGTATAGCGCCTCTTCTATTTCTACTCAGTGGCGCTCCTAGCATTGGAGTCGCAGGGTAAAGTAATGAGACTTCTGCTTTTGCATTGAGCAGAGCGAGGGAGTAAGAAGTGATTCCCGAATGGATGGGTTTAAGGCATTCCATAGGGAGGGTCCAGTCACTGCAAAAGCCCGACGCTGGGTAAGAGCAGTGCGTGATCTGGGGACATAAACATTCTTCTGATCAGTGGAGCGGAGCAGGCGATGAGCAGCAGAAGAGGGTGATTTGAAAAGCTCAGTAATGTAAGATGGTGCCTGACCTCGAAGTGCTGCGGAAACAATAATTACTTGTTTGAATTTAATGCGGTCAGAAATTGGAAGCCAGTGGAGAGTGTTAAGCATAAAGTCTGAGATGCTAGAGTAGCGAGGAGCTTTAGCCACATAGACAAGCCATTTAGGACAGATTGCAGAGTGGAAAGTAAGCTTTTTCGGCAGGCCAAGATAAAGAGAATTGCAATAGTCTAACCTACTAGCCACAAAAGCATGAACCAGAGATTTGGCTGCAGATAAAGAAAGCGAAGAACGAATAACCCTAATTTGCCTAAGTTGGTAAAAAAAGCAGGATCGAGAGAGTCTAGCAAAGTGCTCTTTGAAGGTCAAATTACTGTCAAAGTAAATACCAAGGTTTTTGATACAATTTGAGAAAGATAGATTAGGAAAGAGAGAGTTCAGTAAGTCATAATCAATTTTTGAATGCAGATGTTTAGTACCAAGCCAGATAAGTTGAGTTTTATCAAGGTTCAGTTGAAGTCTATTGGAAAACATCCAATCCCGAAGAGTTGGAATTACATTGTCTACAGATTGAGTGAGCTCAGTATAAGAAGAGTAAGGGCAATGCCGGTAAATTTGAATGTCATCAACATAGAGGTGCACAGTGAAACCAAACGAGCTAATTAAAGAGCAAAGGTCAGCAGTATAGAGTATGTACAGCAGAGGACCAAGCACCGAACTTTGGGGAACACCAAAAAGGAACATGAAACCAGTTTGAGCGGGAATGCTCCATAACAATCATTTGAGAACGGTTAGAGAGATAGGATGTAAACCACAGAAGGGCTTGATCAGAAATCCCAAATGAGAGTTTGAGACATTTCAACAATATATCATGATCAACCGTATCAAAGGCGCCCGAGACATCAAAACAGGCAAGCAATATAAGTTCAGACAAGTCAATGGCAGAGTAGACATCAGAAAGAATTCTAAGAAGAGTCGTTTCAGTTGAGTGAAACCGTCTGAAACCAGATTGTGTGGATGGAAGAAGATTTTCAGTATTCAGATAGTGTAACATTTGTGATAAAATAAGCCTTTCAATGGTTTTTGAGAGAAAAGAAAGGTTGGAAATGGGTCGAAAGTTGAGAGGCTCACTAGGATCAAAACCAGGCTTCTTGATGACAGGCAGCACAATGGCTCGTTTTTGGGAGTCAGGAAGACAGCCCTCCCTCAAAGAGCTGTTGATCATGAGTAAGAGGAATGGAATTAGCTCATCTAAAACCTCAACAAGAATGAATGGTGGCAAAGGATCCAGTTCACATGATTTTAGTTTAGAGTTTTTTATGACTGTCCTAAGTTCCAATTCTGTCACTTCATTGAATTTTTCAAACTTGGAACTTGTTGACGAGAAGCTTGGTTGCGGCATTCCAGCAGTGTCAGCACGCACTCGGTCTAATTTCACCGAGATTGCATCGTGATAATTGACAGCCGTGAAACTTGGTGGCTCAGAGGCATTTGGCTGCCTGCCGAGTATAGAGGACAATGTTGACCAGAGTTTACGTGGATGTCCCGTGTGCTGATGAACAAGATTTTCCCAGTACTGCGATTCTTTGTGATGGTAGCTTTTATGAAGATTCCTGACAGATATAATCCATTCATTGCGATCATCAGGATTCAAGGTTCGCCGGTAGCGTCTCTCAAGGCGACGAGCCTCCCGACGAAGACAACGACATTCATTGTCAAACCAGGGTGTTAGTGGCCGATGCCTAGCTCTCACTGTCTTTTTCGGTAGTAACTCGTCCACAATCTTGGAGAGTGAAGCAATATATAAATTGAACAGTTCCGTTACCGATTTGTTGTCATATGTCACCGGATCCTGACAAAGAGGGCTGTTTGCAAGTGAGGTCCGCAGGCGATCCAAGTTTATCGAGCGCCAGCCACGTAATTGACGAATTGCATAAGTTGGCTTTGAAAGTAGATACGGTAAGTTGAAGGTAACAAGACCATGATCAGAAATTGTCGGCGGATAAACACAGATGTCTTTAATGTCACAGTCATCACGTGTTATAACAAGGTCAAGGGTGTGACCTTTAATGTGCGTAGCTCTTTAATGTGTTGTAATAATCCAAACTGACGCAAAGTTTCTTGGAACTTGATTGCATTCTGATCCACAGAAGAGTCAACATGAATGTTGAAGTCTCCTATAATTAAAAGCTGACTGTTTCCAGTAGCCACTGATTCAAAAACAGATTGAAGTTCATCAAAAAATTGTGATGTGACGGCTTGCGATCCCGGACGGTAGATGGCCAACAAACATACTGGTCCGCAGGAAGTGGACACCTTCAAAGCAAACACCTCAAATGTTGTAAGCATCTGAAACCCCAAGTCAAGTTCCATAGCCTTCGTACCTTTTCGAATGTAGACGAGGATGCCTCCACTAACTGCTGAACTAGTTTCACTGGTGGGCTTTCGAGCCTGGCCAAATATTGTGAAACCAGGAGGAGCAGCACGTTGGACTGCAACATCTTCAAGCTTCAAATTCCATGATTCCGTAACAACAATGACATCTAGTTGTAAATCCAGAATGGTGGTCAGAAGAGCCGAATGCTTACTTGTTAAGGAACGAAGGTTCCAAGTGGCGACTCGGAGACCAGAGAAGCCATTCGTCAAATCGCAAGGAGATGACATTGGCTGCAGAATCGACGATAGAGGATGAGAGATTCGGCGTTGCGCTGCGGGCAGCCACAGTTGGAGGCCAAACAGAATTTTCCGTAGGCAGCGAGAAGGACGAATGTCTGACGACTGCAGCTGCCTCAGCTGTGAGACGGAGTAGGCCAAGACCATGTTACGACCAATCAAGCTCCAAGAGAAAATGTAACATTCAGCAATTCAACTGTTCAAAACTGGAAACGACGAATAAGTCAATAAATCCAACACTGTGAAGCCAAGCACAAAGTCGACGCCATGTTGGTTAACGGTAAAATTAAAAACGGTGAGAAGACACCGCTTGATAACCAAATATAATATATAAAACAGTCGAGAAAACTATCGTAAAACGCATAATTCAGCGCTGAGACATAAAGTAAAATTATTAGTTCAACTAAAATTCGAAATAGATCAAAAAGATCGCATTAAAGTGATAAAATTCACAAACTCCAAAAACTATTAAAACACGCCGAAGCGCCACCTAGCGACCTAATATGGTTTGTCAAGATCAACAGTGAAAAGATAAAACAAAGTAAGTAAGTAAGTAAAATCTCGTGAACTTCTACAGCGCCCCGGAAAGCAGCACATCAGTAGCTGCTTATTCTTATGCGCTTAATCTTTCTTGAAATAGCTATAGGCATGGTGGTTTGTCGGCCGGGCAAAGGTCAGTGTATCTATGAGGCGGCGGGTCAGGTTGTTGTTGCTATGGGGGTCGGGGGAAATGACTTTTCGAATAGGAAGGTTTTAAGTTTAGACCTAAAGGTTTGAGGAGACAGTGAAGGAATTAAAGGAAATGAGGATTCGGAGCTTATTGTTTGACCATGTCGTAGGCTGCGGAGGGAGGCTGGAATTGAGTTCCAAAGTTCTGGTGCGGCGTATGAGAAAGCGCGGTTGCAGATTTTGAGTGATGACTGATTTAACGGGCGTGAAAGTGTGAGATGAGATGATGATCGTGTAGGTCGGGGAGGCTGAGGCGTTAAACAAAGAATGAGCATAAAAAAGACGTCATCCAAACAGTCATTGAAAGGAAACTCCGACTATTTGACCATATCGCAGAATGAATGATGAAAAGCTGATAAAAAGATTCATGCTTGGAGTAATGGAGAAAGACCGCAAAAGAATGTATAGACAATATTAAAGAATGGTGCAACATGGACATATATGAAGCTTACAAAGCCACACAAGACAGAGACAAATGGAGCGGTGAACTCAAATTACAATAGACACCAAATGGGTATTGCACCCATGGAGAAGAATGATGAATTTAAGTAATGGGGTGGTTTCAGGCTTCCTTTTTCATAGATCAGGGGTACTCAAAATGTGGCCTGCAGTCCACAGTCCGGACCGCAAGGCTGGTTCTTGTAGACCGTCGCAGCTCTTTGAACATCTGTCTTATGTATTTCCGTTGTCGCACTTTCCAGCTTTATTACAGCCTTTGGTCACTCAGTAATGAATCATCATTTAAGTCTTTAAAATATGCACCAGAGCTCACTTTCTATTTCTAATATTGCTCAAAATTTCTGTGACTGGAGCTCCAATTAATGACCTTGAAAACATTGTTCAAGTGGAGGGATTACTAATACGCCGTCAAAAATCTAAAATTTATTATTTGCTTTTTGGGATTTTGTCAGTTTTGTCTGTTCCTTGGTTCACTTATAACAGTTTATTAAGAAGACCTGTGTTTATTCATAGGCTATTTGCTTGCTACGCCATGGTAGGCATAGGACTAATAAGTAGGGCTGCGGTTATTAACGACTAATTGATTAATCGTTAAAATTTTTAATCAATTAAATTTTCTTTAATAAATTAATTTTTAGATTAAAGTTTAATATTTTTTGTAACTTATTTACTTGAATACCTACTTCACTTACCATTTTTATATTTCGTTTAGACAACAATGACGAGTAATGAAAGCAGTATTGCAGTTAAGCATTTAAGGGGAGAGATGAGCATTGAGCAAGCACTTTTGTTTTGTTTAAAAGCTAACTGCAGACGCAGTGGCATAGCGTGCACTTGTGCCGCCCATGGCTCCTGGAAAAATTGCCGCCCCAATTTGCTCTTACTATAGCTGACAAGCAAAAAAAGGTCGTCGCCGCTGATTTTGCCGCCCCTTCTAAATTTTGCCGCCCCTTCACTAAACCTCCTTAACACAACCCGGATAAGCAAAAAAAAGGTCGTCGTCACTGAATTTGCCGCCCCTTCTACATTTTGCCGCGCCCTTCGCCTTTGCCAAAAACTCCTCAACAACCCTACAAACACAAAGAAAAGAGGTCGCTTCCAAAATTTGCTGCCCCCCATCATGTGTGCCGCCCATGGCTAGAGCCATAGTAGCCATTTGGACGCTATGCCTCTGTGCAGACGGCAAAGTACACAATATGCAGAATTGCAATGCAAGGAGATCAGCTAAAAGCTATATGTAATTATTTTAATAGAAATTAATCGATTAAAAAATTTTCCGATTAATCAACCAAGAAAATTTTAATCATTACCAGCCCTAATGTAATGTAGTGTAACAATGTAATGCAATATTAAGACTTCCCTTATAACTAATGGACCTTCAGGAACAATCAGACGGAATGTGGACCGGCTTCAAAAAAGTTTGTGTACCCCTGTCAATGCTGTCATAGATGTTTAAAGTAAGTTTGCTGGATATAACAGGAGTACAATTGAAAGTTTCAGACATTTGAATTTTTATTAGAAAGGCTGTTTATCTAGCCTAAAATTTGGAATGGGATTCTATAAAGTTTTTATGCTCTATTAGAATGAATTTTTTTAACATATATAGTTTTTTATTAGCTTGTGATACAAAAACCAAAATATAATCTAGTTTATTGATTGCTTTTGATTGAAGAGGAAAATGTCAGTCAGCCAAAGATGTAGCAGGACGACATCCAATTTCTCATTTCTGGGATTGGGAAGAGCCAAGATTGTTTGTTTGTGAAGCTAAGATCTTGGAAATTGACCAAAAAGTGCCATCCAGTTCAGCTTCTAAATCTGTATCTTTGTCTCCAATATTGGATGATGCTGTAAGACTCATCTTTATCAGATTAAATTTGTTGACTTGACTTTATTAATGAGGAAATAAAATTGAAAAACACAATCAGTTAGATATTAGATAGTAAACTGTATAGTGTACACTGTATGCATTCACAGTGCTCACATTTACATATGTACCAAGCTATTAATTATTTAATGTATGAAGACGTTTGTGATTACAATGCAGAAATAAGAATTCCTTACAGTAAAACACTGCCAGCATTCTGCACCCTCCGTTTCTGAGTTATATATTTGTAAAATATTTCAGACTAAAATTTGACTGGACAAAGACAAAGACAATCTGTGCTTAAAGAATGATTTCAAGATATTATTATTATTGAAATTCTGTGAAATATATTGGTTTGTTTGTAATCTGATAAACAGAATCTTTCTATTGGTTGCTTTCACTGTTTGTTTAAACCTTAAAAACATTTAAAAAATAAAAATGATAGTGTATTATAATAATTTATTATGGAATACTTTATTTAACTACAAAACAACCTCTGGAATTGCATGCCTTGACAGCATGACTGAGCCACCCAATCTTGCTGCTGCAAGCTGGTTGGAAACTGTTGATAGTTTTACTTTATTACTTTAAAAAGCTAAACACATTTCAACTCACATGTGACCTATAATATTAGACAAAGTTCAAGACATTCCCAGGTAATTGAGAGATTGGTTTGGTATGTGAATCTCATGAAAAAGATTTTCTGACGGACTTTGATAATTACCAAGATATATAGGCTGTCAGTGATCAATTCTTTAGAGAACTATCGATCTTTCTCGAATCGCTTGTGGCGTTCAACAGTGCCATATTGGTCGTTGGGGATCTGAATATTCGTCTGGATAGGCCTGATGAACGAAATAGTCAGAGGTTCGTCCAGATCATCAAGGCCTTCCAATTACGCCAATTAGTGACTGCGCCTACGCATGACCGAGGAGGTCTACTCGACATCGTAATAACGACGGATGAGGGAGCTCCGGAGGACGTAACCGTGATCCAGTCTAGACTGTCTGATCACAAGTTGATCCGATGGTCGTCGCGCGCCACACAACCGAGCCCAGAGTACAGAACAACTCTGTGTCGAAGCTGGAGGAATTTCAACTCAGAACACTTTATCTCGAGGCTTCAGATATCAGCACTACATAGACCTGTGGATGCAGAGACGTCCGTCTCTGTACTGGCAGAGTGCTACCACTCGGAGATAACGAATATTCTCGACAAACTCAGTGAAGCTGATGTCAGTGCGTGTTAGACCCCGTCGGCCTTACTATGATGATGACTGCAGGCGTGCTCGGCATGAGGCTCGCCGTAAGGAAAGAGTCTACCTGAGATATAAAGAATCAGAAGGAGAAGCTAGAGCATATGACTCATGGCGCACTTCCCTTAAAGCAAGTAGGCGCCTGGTGAGGAGGAAGGGACGTATGTACTGGAGACTGGTATTAGACTCCTCTAAGAACGACTCCAAGGGTACCTGGAGACACCTCGACAGCCTACTTGGGACAGATGCCACTGGCCTGAGCCAATCCTCCGACTTCACATCTGAGCAGTACCACCAGTATATGGATGAGAAGATTAGTGCAATCCGTGACAGAACGTCTGGTGCCGGGCATGCAGTCTACTCACACTACTCCGGCCCACTCCTCACTACGTTCTCTTCCCCAACTCAGGCGGAGGTTGTGGACACGATACGGTCAATGCCAAACAAGCACTGTTCGAGTGACCCGCTGCCGACGTGGCTACTGAAGGCTTCGCGTGAGGTGCTTGCACCATTCCTAACGACGCTTCTGGAGAAGTCCCTAAAGAGCGGCGAATTTCCGGAGACATGGAGGCATGCGATCATTCACCCGCATCTCAAACAGGTTGGACTAAATTGCGCTGAAGTCAAGAGCTATCGGCCGGTCTCTAATTTGCCATTTCTCTCCAAAGTACTGGAGAGTAGGGCTATGATAACCGAGTAGTTTAGGAGTCGAGTAGGAGTCGAGTAGCTTAGCGAGTACTCGAGTACTCTCGTAAAACCGGAAATACATGATTTGCAAACGTTACACGTCACACAATGCGTATTATTTACCTCATGACCCTCATTTAACCAAAGCAGAACGCTAGATACAGTTACATATCAATTTTTCAGATATTCAAGCGTATTCAAGTGTAGTATAACAGAAGTTACAGAACAGAAACTATTTTGCCGGTACTGGCAAGAAATGAGAGATCCATACTAGACGGCCCACTGACCACTTTAGGCAACATCTTAACTAACAGGGGTATAACGATTAAGAATAACCTAAATAAGACTGATTAATAATTTGCAACAAATAACAGTAGGTCAAATTTTAATAAAATTCTTTGGTTATTCTTTACTTATTTATTCTATTCCATGTTTAGTTATTCTATGCGAGTACTCGACTCCAAAAAAATTACTCGACTCCAATTTGGAGTCGAGTACTCGCGTTACTCGAGTTACTCGGCGCAGCCCTACTGGAGAGACTGGTAAACAAGCAGTTGGTCGCCCACCTAGACACGAATCGTCTGATGCCAAGGGACCAGTCTGCTTATCGACGTGGCCATTCCACAGAGACTGCGATCATGAAGGTCTTTGGAGACATCGTCGATGCGACCGCGAACGGGCAACTCGCCCTTCTCTGCTCACTGGATCTTTCGGCCGCATACGCGGATGATAGCCAGATATATGGATTCTGTTCACCTGATGAGACTGATGGGCTACGGGTCAGGATACTTAACTGTATCTCTGCGGTAAACCAATGGACTGCAGTGAATAGATTAGCCTTGAATCCCGATAAGACTGAGCTCCTCTGGGTCAGCACCCCCAGGAGGGTGTGCATGATTCCCCGGATCCAGTTCTTGATCGAGGGCACTGAGGTTGCCCCAGTAAAGGAATTGCGCTTATTGGGAGTCACCCTGGATGAATCACTGACGCTCACTGGTCACATTAGCAACATGACAAGGTCATGCTACTATCATCTTCGAAAGATCGTGAAGATCCGTTGCTACCTCACTATCGATGCTACGATACAACTAGTCAGGGCGTCCATCTTATCACGACTAGACTATTGCAATAGTATTCTGCTTGGGCTCCTGGATTGTCAGCTGAATCGGCTGCAGTCAGTTCTGAATGCGGCTGCTCGAGTGATCTTTGGTGTCAAGTGGAATGAGCACGTAACACCTATACTGAGAGACCGGCTCCACTGGCTGCGGATCCCGCAAAGGATCAAGTACAAACGATGCTGGCTTACGTATCAAATGCTCCGTGATCCCACCTGCCTGGACTATCTAACAGCGCTGATACGCATGCCTACAACGACTGAGGTGTGTTCACGACTCCGATCGAGCGGCCGAGCTCGGCTGTTCATACCACCTCCGGCCAAGACTGCGATATTCGGGGAGAGATCGGTGTCTTGCGGGAATCCGGCTCTATGGAACGCACTGCCGGATGACGTGACAGAAGTGACTTCTCCTGAAATGTTCGCCAGAAGACTCAAAACACACTTGTTTAATATTTCGTACAGTTGAGATATTTTATTTGCTGTTAAGTGCTCTTGATTTTGACATTTTGTCATGCATACTGCACTATATAAGTTGTCAGTTATGAATGAATGAATGAATGAATGAATGAATGAATGAATGAATGAATATATCTGTGTGCATGCTTGTGTACAGATGTGGTAATGCTGATGTGCACTGTAGATAATATTGAATGAATTTTCTATTAACTGGCTTCTCTGCTATTTACACAAGTTACCCTCAAATAAGTGTGTTTCCGTGATGGTAATTGCTTAGGACCAACTGTACCTAGCATCAAATATATGGGCTGTTGTATTGATAAGGGTATTGGTATTGTCATTACTACCAACTAGTTTTTGTACTTTCAGGAAGATGTAATGATTATTTCATTGTTCTGTACAAGTGATAATGGAATTCTCATTCAGGACAGTTTCTCATGTCCAGTTTGTTGTGAAAGTCTTCTGGCACTGGAGATACCCTGCTACTTTTTTAAGAAAAAGGTTATCTAATTCATCTTTAGTTTTCATACATGTATAATTATAATCCTACATGTATGAAAAAAATTCATGCATGTATAATTCATACTGTATACATACAAAATTCATACAAAGAAGAAAATATTATCTGAAAATGTCCTGCATACACGTATTTATGTGGGCAATCTTTTGCCAATGACAATGCAACAGTCTAGTTTAGTTAGTTCGTGAAGTCAGTGGTGAGCTATTGCGCTGACTCAAAACCATGACCATGTTCCCTGAGAATGGCATATTGCCAGAGGAGGGTGTTATCTTCTGGAAGCTGGTAAATCCAACCCTGGAAATACTTCCAGAAGGGGTCAGGATGCCAACCATATAAAAACCACTAACCTGATGGTGAAGAATTTGGTATACAGGCACATCTTCCTGACAGCAAGTGATGTGGCCAAACATGGCAAGATGATGCTTGGAGAGTAGTTCAGCCAGCGGTTGTACTTCTGCACGCTTGATGCACGCTTGTTCATGGTGAAGTCGTGCCAGCGGATTCCTATGATGATACACAAACACTTCATGTGGAAGGTTCCAGTGCTCAGAGGTCTTCAGAAACTAAAGTCCAGGTCTTTGATACAGTGGCGTAGCCAAAGGGGGGTTTTGGGGGTTAAAACCCCCCTTGGCTACTGAAAACAAAATGTTTTTAATGATTTACTATGCATTTTAAATTTTTTGACACGACTTTGGGGTCAAACCCCGGCTAAAAATGTAACAGTTTAAGAGGCGAGGACCTTTTTTTGCTTCTCAGGAAAAAACTAGAGGTGATAATGTTTTTTGCTTGTCAGGAAAAACTAGAGGTGATAACGTTTTTTTGCTTGTCAAGATTTTTCCAAAGTTGATCACGGAAAACCAAAAAACAAAACCCCCTTCTGGAAATCCTAGCTACGCCACTGCTCCGATGCATAGAGGAGGATGGACAGAATGAATGAGCGCATGGTATGCGGATCTTGAGTTTAATGAATAGCTCTTTATTCTTTCAGTTGCTGCTCATTGAGAACATGGCTGAGGATGCAAGGCCAATGTGGTGCTTTACATCCTCCTTACAGTGTCCGGGAATTTTTGAATAGCTATTCTTCATCAATATCATTTATACACTGGGGTGGAGCCCGTACCGGGCTGGGCACCTGGTGTTCGGGCTATGGGCCTTGAGGTACGGGCTGCGGGTGCAAAATGTATGGGCTACGGGCCTTGTACGGGCCGGGCGCTAACAGTATTTCTACGGGCCTTGTACGGGCCGGGCGCTAACAGTATTTCTTTAATAAATTAATAGTTCTAAATTCTTACACAAGTAGCGCTCCTGGTCTTGTAATGAACATAGACCAGTGGTTCTTAATCAGGGGTACTTGTACCTCTTGGGGGTACTTGAAGAACAATGTGGGGGGTACTGACAAATCCGGAAATAAGGTCTGTTTAAGGACTTTTACTACAATTTATCCTGTATAGTGTACAAGTAATGTAGAAATTTTTGTACTAAATTAGAAATTCTAAAGAAAAATCCCACTTTGTGGCATGAGCACAATCTGTGGCATATGTTTTTTGGGGTTTATACCGTATATATTCGTGATAAAGTCGAGAAATTTAAGGCCAATTCACAGGTTATATATCCTGACCTCGACTTATATGCGAGGCACTAACTGTTGGGTAAAGAAAGTTTCCATACATAGGATGTCGAAAATAATTAATTTAGCTAACTCTTTATGTAATTAATTATTTTCAACATACGCTACGGCATCTAAATAAAAGTTGACATCAGCGATTTTAAGATTGGTAATTTATAGGCGCCATATAAATATTAATTAATTATTGGCGCTACATAAATATAAAAAATTCAAGATTACCGGTAATTAAGATTTTTATATTTTTTTATTGTCAAGAATGAGCGAATAGCAGGTTTAAAATTTTCTTAATCGTCAGGAATCAATCTGGGAATGTCAAAATCGTTCAGTTTCTCGATAGTTCAAAGCTAAAACGCAGTTTTTCAATCAAAACAATGGCGCCGCTGCCGCCACATGCCCACTTCGCGTCCGCCATTGTTCCGACTCTCACTATCACCTCAAGAGGGTTTGCCGCGGTGATGTCACTTCGACTTATAACCGGGTCAATGACTTTAGACACCTTCAAATCCCAAAAATCTAGGGGTCGACTTATACTCGGATCGACTTTATCGCGAGTATGTACGGTAATTATTTTCAATATATTGCAGATCAAAAACTTTTGTCCTAGGATAAGGTCAGTGGCGGCTCTAGGATTTGGCAAGTGGGGGGGCCGTTGGGGTGGCAACTTCTAATCATGGGGGGCCAACCATTTGTTGTTTAATGTATGTAGCATTGAGTATAGGGTCCCAGGGTCCCAACTGGGGGCCACTTTTGGGGGCACGGGGCCCCCCTGGCCCCCCGGTGGAGCCGCCACTGGATAAGGTATGCTGGTGGGGAGTACTTCGTTCTCTTATACTTGTTTCAGGGGTAGGTAATCGTAAAAAGGTTAAGAACCACTGACATAGACGTATAGAGGCTAACAAAATATTAATGTTTTATTAACAATCACACAATAGCTATGCAACTGTCAGAAGCATGGGTTGATAGCCATGTAATAAAAGTACAGGATCGAAAATATTAATCCTTAGCAACTCTCCGCTCAAAAACCGCTGCATGCCATATTTATTACCCGTGTGCTAAAAGGTATAATAGAGGCGAGTTGACACACCTTTCCTCAGTGTGTTAACTCTTATCCAAGCCTAAATTCAAGTGGAGAGTTAACATAATAAATTTAAGTTTATATTTCTTTAGTCTTACATCTTTTCCTCTTCTTTTCCTAACAGCAACAAAATATGAATGTTCTTTTGACAATTATACCATAGCTACAACTTAGCTGTAATAAAAATTGTAATTAGGGAACAGTTAAGAAAATAATATTTTTAAATATAATTAATGAAAATGATTTGATTTTGATTTTACAGATGAATATTGTATTTAATATCGTGTTAGCAGATTACACTTTTATGAAACTAGTTTTTGTTCGCCCGTACCTTGGGCCAGGCTGCAAGGTACAGGCTTCGGGCCGGACGGGCCTCAAAGTATGGGCAACGGGCTCGGGCAGGGCTCCACCCCAGTGTATACACAAAAGTGTCTGGATATATATATATATATATATATATATATATATATATATATTATATATATATAATAGAAAAATCAATGGCCCAAGCACTGAGCTTTGAAGCACTCCACTAGTAATTCTTGTCCATTCTGAATGGGCACCCCTTATGCCACTAACCTTTTATCTTATTCCCATGAACCAATTTTTTATCCAGCAGAGAATATTCCCTCATATCTCACAAGACCTAAGTTGGTGGCCAGTCTTGTATGGGGCACTGAATCAAAAGCTTTTGCAACATCTAGATGTATTATGTTCACTGCCTTAACCGCATTTAGGTTAATATGGACCTTCTACAGATTATCCAGCAGATTAGTGTGTGGCATCTGTCTTTGTAAATCCATGCTGACTGTCTTTAACAACTTTTTGCCTAGCAGAATGTTCCAATATATGCTGTTTCAATATTTTTGCATAACTTTGCATATTACAGAAGTTAAGCTAACTGGGCTGTAATCACTTTTAAAATTAATTGCTGTAGCCAGTAGCATAGCCAAGGGTGGGTTTGGGGGGGGGGGGTAAAACCCTCTTGGCTGCCAATGAAAAATTTTTTAAATGTGTTTCCATACATTTTAAATTTTTGGATGCGGTTTGGAGGTCAAACCCCCCTTGGCAGCTGATGCAAAATAATTTGTAAGCGCTATAGAGTCAAGATGTAAAGTGACGACCTTTTTTGGCCTTTTTTTGCTTGTCAGCACATCTGCAAAGGGAAAAGTAAAAGAGGAAAGATGAGTATGACTTTTTTTGCTTGGCAAGATTTTTGAAAGTTGGTCATGATCGAAACCAAAACCCCCCTTCTGGAAATCCTGGCTATGCCACTGGCTGTAGCATTTCAGCTTACTGACGGTTGGTGCTGAATTTTGATCATATGTTTATCGGGTAGACAGTTTATACAGTTTGTAATTTACACATTTTAAATATTTATGTGATTTTGAAATTTAGGTTGACTATACAAAAAATGACAGCCACACCTTGGAGTCAAATTTTCAGCTTTTTCAGCCACAAATCAGTCCAGCATCTATGGTTCTGCGCCGACTTCATCGTGATTTTGTGGGCCTTGAAAATGCTGACAAGGCAGCAAGAGATGCCATGATGAATTTCAGTTTTTATTTAACAATGGGTGATATGGATGAAGCTTTTAAAGCAATCAAAGTTATTAAAAGGTAGATAAAATAAATTGCTTGAACTGATTCATTTAAATTATTTGAATTTCTATTAAATAATTGTTATCTTAATCAATAAATCATCAAATGTATGTTTCTTCATATTGCAACTGATTTTATGGATTTTATGGCTGGCATTCACCTAAGTTGTCCATATGAGAATGCCAAAATAGCCCTGACAAATTGGCTTTGTTGACATGACTTAAAATAAAATAATCATATTGAAAAGTTCTTTGATGGCTAAAAGTCGGTTATGGGACAGAAGACAGAAGGTAGGCATTGGCAGAGATGTAGCAAGTACACAATGCTTCAAGTACAAGTACAAGTACCTGGCCTCCAAGTACAAGTACTTGCATTCCAAAAACTTCGAGTATAAGTACAAGTACCTGGCCTCCAAGTACAAGTACAAGTACTAAAAATTTGTACTTGAGTACAACTCGAGTACAAGTACCAAGTACTACATCTCTGCCTACATGTCAGTGTGCTTTCTTTCCAAATGTTTCACGAAGTTAGACGTGGTACCGCATTTTTCTTTTATAACTTTATTTGTGCAAAATTTACATTTACCACTAAGACTTTTCTGAAATTTGTAATCAGTAAATGCAAATTTAGCCGAACGAGGCACTTTACACTCAGATGCTTCATCGTCAGCCATGTTGTTCATGTTCATGTTTGCCTGTGCCATAGAATATTTATTAGGCTATTATTATTATTATTATTATTATTATTATTATTATTATTATTATTATTATTATTACATGGTTGTTAACCCACATTAAGTCATTCACAAGTGAAGAATCATAAGTGTGGGGTGAGTCACATGACCTAAACAGTGTAGGCCAAACTGCAGAGTGCAGTTTTCAGTCGGTGTTTAAAAACAATCAACGAAACAGTTAAGTCCAAAGTGACAGATTTAGGTAGATTGTTCCAAACAGACAGAGCAGCGATTGCGAAGGAACGGTCGGTGAGAGAAAGGTGAGTGTGCCGCTTTATCAGTTTATTAGCACCACGCGATCTAAGTAGGTGAGACTGTCCCTGCAATTGAGTGACGTCAATGTCGACACTGGACAACTGTTTTCATGCTGTTCAGGCTGTGTTTAATTTCAATGCACTGCCTGACCGGCGGACAAGACCATAGATTAAAGTCTATGGACAAGACTACCTAATTCTTCAGCAACCTAGCAGCTGCATGTTTAACCTTTTAAAGGGGGAATTAAATTTTTTAAGTCATCCCCCGACGGGGGAATTAATTTTTGGAAAAGGCGTTCTTATGAAAACGTGAACATATACGTTATAAACTTACTATATTTCAGGCTATATAGAAGCTAGAAAGATGCGGTTTGCACCGTTGTTGAGCATTTTTATTGCTCTTTCTATCCATCCGTGCCAAAAGAAAAAAGTTGGGGTAGGGACCACTCTACACCACAAAATCGGACCCCTCCCCAACATTTTGTTCAAATTTTGATCAAAGGTCAATAGCAAAATGTCTTCAGCGGTAAACCCCCAAATGTGAGTGATAGAGTTCTAGAGGAGTGTAAATGGAACAGAATGGTGCAAAAATTTTGAAGATCGGACCATATTTGCAGTAGTTATGAAGTTTCATACCCAAGTGCCAATTGCTGGCTGAAATGACAATTACGCGAACGGATTTTCAATGTGAAAAACCGAACAACTCGGTATATTTCAGGCTATATAGAAGCTAGAAAGATGCGGTTTGCACATTGTTGAGCATTTTGATTGGTCTTTCGAACCATCCGTGCAAAAAAAAATTTGGGGGGGCGGTAGGGTCCACTCACCACCCCAAAATCGGACCATTTCCGACAAAAATTTCAAAGCTCAATTTTAAAATTTTAAACGGTGACCCCCCAACTGTGAGCGGGAAAGTTGTAGGGAGGTGTAATTGGAACAGAATAGTGCAAAAATTTTGAAGATCGGACCATATTTGGCGTAGTTATGATTTTTCTAGCCTCCGGTTGGAGAGTTTTCCTATACATTTTCCAGCCTTGGTTGTTACACAGCCAATATCTCTTGCATATATAGTCAGCAACATCGAAAACGGTGCTGCCACCTATCGAATGGATGTGAACTAAATCGGTCCCCGCGTTGGATTTTTGAAAATATTGCAGGTCCACGGTACACAGTCACTTATATAGCGCACCGTTTATAGACGGCGAACGCCGTTTGGCTATGGTTTTCCGCCGCCGTCTATAAACGGCGAACCCTTGGAAGAGGTTAATGCTTAGTGGAAGAGATGTAGCAAGTACACAATGCTTCAAGTACAAGTACAAGTACCTGGCCTCCAAGTACAAGTGCAAGTATTTGGCCTCCAAGTGCAAGTACAAGTACTTGCATTCCAAAAACTCCAAGTACAAGTACAAGTACCTGGCCTCCAAGTACAAGTACTAAAAATTTGTACTTGAGTACAACTCGAGTACAAGTACCAAGTACTACATCTCTGGGCATTAGAGGCAAATATTCTGACTGGGTAAAAATCATCAGTGATGTTCCACAAGGCTGTCATCATCATCCTAAATGGGACTTCTTGAGTTAGGGTTACCTTGGTTAGGATTAAGTTACCTTAGATGTGCAGTCCTTGGACTTAAAACTATGGTTGTGCTGCACTGCATGGTAATAATAATAATAATAATAATGTGATTTTAAGTGGTTTAGGAGGCTAAGTAAGCCTGTGTGAAAACCACTGATGTAACCATCTGCATTCAATAACCTAGTTTATCTAGATAGCCTTTGAATCCGTTTACTGTTTCAACTGTCACTCCCACCTCGTCCAAACTGTTCCATTTGTCCACAACCCTTGCACTAAAAAAGTTTTTCGTTCTTGGACCAACCCTCTGCTTAAACAATTTGCACTTGTGGCCTCTTGTGCTGCTATAGTGTGCCAATGTAAAGAATCGATCATATGGTACATCTACTTTCCCAGTCATTATTTTGTATGTTTCTATCAAATCCCCTCTCTCTCTTCTCCTTTCTAATGTTGTCAGTCCACAATATTGAAGTCTTTTTTCGTAGCTTAAATTATGGCACCCATTGACCATAATTTAAGCTACGAAAAAAGACTTCATTAAGCAAACCAGCCTTAATTTACAACCATATGCTGTCCTGCTGCACCAATTTGATGTTTCCCAAAGAAATCTGTTAAATTTCTCGAACTTGCTTTAGCTGCAAGACAGGTTTTATGTTTCTTATACTGATGTGGTCGAAAATATCAGATCAGCCACTGTGATCATTATTATTATTATTATTATTATTATTATTATTATTATTATTATTAATCAGGTAATTTGTCCAACGCTATAACATGACTAAGGCCATAGGCAAGAGCGATTTACAATCAGATTTACGATCAATACAAAACGATGCATTACAGTGTATGCATTTAACTAAAGTGTCATCTTTATCACATTGGTATTATTATTATTATTATTATTATTATTATTTATTATTATTATTATTATTATTATTAATCAGGTAATTTGTCCAACGCTATAACATGACTAAGGCCATAGGCAAGAGCGATTTACAATCAGATTTACGATCAATACAAAATGATGCGTTACAGTGTATGCATTTAACTCTAAAGTGTCATCTTTATCACATTGGTAAATTATGGAGCTATGGAAAGATCTCCTTCAAGATAAAGCTCCAACTTTTATGAGTCTTTGTCTTCTCTGTGCTCCTTTATGGAGGAGAGCAGAGATGTAGTACTTGGTACTTGTACTTGTACTCGAGTTGTACTCGAGTACAAATTTTTAGTACTTGTACTTGTACTTGTACTCGGAGGCCAGGTACTTGTACTTGTACTCGGAGTTTTTGGAATGCAAGTACTTGTACTTGTACTTGTACTTGGAGGCCAGGTACTTGTACTTGTACTTGTACTTGAAGCATTGTGTACTTGCTACATCTCTGGCTACATGTACTTCAAGGGTGCTAGTAATGCTGTTCCTTTAGGCTAATGACAAGCACATCCTCACAGATGGCCAAGTACCTGGAACTCAACGATATTTATGATGAAGCCACTGATACCATCGTATTTTGGAACAGTGAAGTTAATAGAAAGGAGTTCAACAGGCTGTATAATGCAGCCATTAATTAGAGACCTTAGTGTGCCTGCTTCTGGCGCACCAATTAAACGCGTATTTAGCCAAGCTGGTTTGATCACAAGACCGCATAGGGCTAATATGACCGATGCAAGGCTATCATCTCTATGTTTTTAGTGCAACTGTGATGATATTTAGATGCTAATAGTGTCAATTTTATTTGTGGCTGGACAAACTGTCCGAGGACAAAATGTCACGGACAAAATGTCATGTAGAAAATGTCATGGGGACAAAATGTCAGGGGACAAAATGTCACGGTTTAGGGTTAGGGTTAGTGTTAGGGTTAGAGTTAGGATGACATTTTGTCCGCTGACATTTTTTCCGCTGACATTTTATCCCCATGACATTTTTTTGGTGACATTTTGTCCTCGGACATTTTGTTCTAGCACCATTTTATTCAATAACCGTGACAAACAGCTACCCGTTAATAAAGTGTAGGCCTACTTGCTGTTTGTATTTGGCTATGAGGATCGGTACTTGTACTTGTACTCGAGGCTTCGGTACTTGTACTTGAGGCTTCGGTACTTGTACTTGAGGCTTCAGTACTTGTACTTGTGCTTGTACTAGTACTTGGAGGCCAGGTACTTGTACTTGTACTTGTACTCGGAGGCCAGGTACTTGTACTTGTACTCGGAGTTTTTGGAATGCAAGTACTTGTACTTGTACTCGGAGGCCAGGTACTTGTACTTGTACTTGAAGCACTGTGTACTTGCTACATCTCTGGAGGAGAGACCTGGACATTGAAAAAGGATGACAGCAGGCGACTCCTGGCTTTCAAAATGCGATGCTACCGATGTCTTCTAAAGATATGGTGGGGAATGAAAATCACTAATGAAGAAGTAAAGAGCAGAATTGGGATGTGATTACCTGGATGTGATTACCTCGATCAAACAAAGGAAGCTCTAGATGTTTGGTCACATCAGTCGCAAGGAAGAGAAGAGAATTCTGAACGTTGCAATGGAGGGAGATTATGCTGGAATATGGGTTTTGATTAGATTAGATTAGATTAGATTAGATAAACTTCTGTGTCCCTTTGTGACACCAAAGCGCCGCTGCAGTAAAATAATTCAATCGAACATATATGTCTTTAGCTGTGATAGAAAAACAGTACGGGATAAAGATGTATCACGGAAATCTGGCAGAAGAGAGTTTCATGCATTTGGTCCAGCAAATTTGAACGACCGATCTCCCATTTTGGTGAAAGTCCGATGGGAGACAAGCTTTCTTGTATCATCAGACCGCAGCCATGTGCTCCGATTTGTCGAACACAGGAGTTGACAATCCTCAGTTAGGTATTTCGGAGATTCTTGACTTAGACATTTGTCAACAAGAGAGATAAGTTTTTAATTTATCCTCTTGTTGATTGGAAGCCAATGAAGATCATGCAAGATTGGAGTAATATGTTGATGTCGTCTAGTTCCTGTGATTAGTCTAGCTGCCGAGTTCTGAACCGCCTGAAGGCACTTTATTTGAGCTTCAGTAATTTGAAAGAGCAGACTATTGCAATAATCCAGCCTCACGCTTATCCATGCATGCACCAGTGATTCAGTAGTTTCCCTTGACAATGATGAAGCAATTGTTCTTAAATTTCATAGCTCATAAAAACATGTTGAGACAAGGTGGGAGATGTGGTGTGTCATAGTTAAATTTTCATCGAGCAAGACCCCCAGGTTACGAACTAGCTTCGATCTGAGAATTTGCACCGATCCTAAATTGATGCTGGTGAAATTTAATTTCTCAAGATGAGTCTTACTTCCGAAACAGATCAATTCAGATTTTTGAGGGTTTAGCCTAAGTAAATTCGTACGAAGCCACTTTTCAATATCCAATGTGCAAGCAGTTTGTATCGGCAGCTGCTTCCATTTCATCGGTGCCGTGTGAGCAGTACAGCTGAATATCATCAGCGTAGAAGTGAAAATTCAGATGATGAGATCAAATGACATCTTCCAGTTCACTAACAAACAACACGAACAACAACTAGAACTAGAGAACTAGATGACATTGTAGGTCAGGCATGGAATTTTGAAATATATCCATTATTGAACTTTGAGCCAGTGAAATGATTTCTAGACCGGATTGATGTGGTGAGCTTTTGGTATTCATGTGGCAGCTCTAGCCAATGCATTTTATATTGCTTGAAGGTGTATGTAATGAATTGCAACGATGGACCAAGTTAATAAGCAGCACAATGGGTTTTTCCTCCTCTGCTTTTTAAACTGAAAGCTGTCGGATTTCATGCTTTGACTTGTCTCACTTTGGCGACTGACTGCCCTAAATTTTTTACCTTGATGACTAGCTGAAATTTTTAATTTTTAATTTGTTAATTGGCTGACTTTATTATTATTATTATTATTATCGCTGACAATTTATGAAGCGCAGTAACATAGCCATAAGCCAAAGCCAAAAGCGCTGTACAGTCAACAGTATGTAATGCCATATGATCTTGTAAACAAGTACGTTTTTAGGTCTTTCGCAAATGTCTCAGGAGAGGTAATCCTGGTCAGGACATCAGGGAGTGCATTCCACAGAAGTGGGCTTCCCCGAGTCATTGAACGCTCGCCAAACTTCGGAGTCTTGGCCGGAGGAGGAACATACAGCCGGTGGCGGCTACTGGATCTCAGCTGCAAATGGCACCCAGTCGTCGATTGTCTCCGTAACAGGCTTGGCAAGTAATTGGGGCAGGCGGGGTCCCGAAGAGCGCGAAAAGTCAGCCAACACCGCTTGTAGGCTATGCGCTCCGGGACCCGAAGCCAATGAAGCCTGTCCCTAAGCACTGGTGTAACGTGGGCATGCCACTTCAAGCCAAAAATAATTCGAACAGAGGCATTTATGACCGTTTGCAGTTTGTTCAGCTGGTTCCCAGGAAGTCCAAGAAGGACGCTATTACAATAGTCCAGTCTCGAGAGTATGAGAGCACGGACAAGATGAATGGCGGCCGGTATTGTGATGTAGCGGCGAACTTTTCTTATTCGTCGAAGTTGAAAAAAACACGAGCGAGTCACCTCGTTAAGATGCCCGACAAGGGTCAGCGAGGAGTCAATAAGCACCCCTAGGAGGCGAAGCTCGTTGGACGGGGCCACTTCTTTACCACCTATCTCGAACGGTGTTGGGTCGATAAGGTGGATCCTCCTCAGAGTGCTCAGCCACAGCAGCTCCGTCTTGCCCGGGTTGAGGGCGAGACGGTTCGATGCCATCCATTCGGCCACCTGTAGCACGCAATCCTGGACCCTAGTTCGCAGCTTGCCTGTCTCTCCAGGGGACAAGCAGCATAGACCTGCACGCCGTCAGCATACGAGTGCGAGGACTGGCCAAGCGAGTTGATGACAAGCCCGACGTCGGCTACGTAGAGAAGGAACAACAGCAGCCCGAGGACCGACCCCTGTGGCACTGACATGTTCTTCTTTAAAATCTTATTTCATTAAGGATACATGGGTAACTGTTACACTGTATAAGCATCATACCATCTGAGCAGTTTTTTTCTAAGACCAACATCTGCCATTCCTAATTGATTTGTCAACGTTGTAATGCGCTTGTAAACATTATTTGCACAGGCACAATATAAGTAACCTGTTTGGTGGTGGTGGTGGTGGTGGTCTTGGTGTGGTGATCTTGGTGGTGGTCTTGGTGGTGGTAAGGTAAAAAGGTACAACCCATAGGCCATCGCGGGCCCGTCGGGAACCGAAGGGTTAGCGCCTTCAGTCATATACGGCAACGGCTGAATGAGGGCGGATTGCCAGCCTTTCCCTCGCCGCCTTTCCTTCCACCGAGTTAATACCCGATGTACTCATTCACAGCTGAGTCGACTGGGGGCGCTTGGGGCAGAAACAACCGAAAAGTTTCTGCCGTGGCCGGGAGTTGAACCACGGTGGTGGTGGTGGTGGTGCAACATTGGCAAGTACGACTTCTTAGGAATATTAATTGCTGTGGAAACTTCATGCTGCCTAGTGCTTGCTAGGTTTTGATATCTAAATTTTGTTGTTTGCAGTGAGTCAGTCTGGGAGAATATGGCTAAGATGTGTGTCAAGACTCGTCGCTTAGATGTTGCTCGTGTCTGTCTTGGTCACATGGGTCATGCACGTGGAGCAAAAATGCTTCGGGAAGTCGCAAAGAGCCAGAGCTTGATGCTCAGATTGCTGTACTTGCCATTAATCTTGGACTTCATGTAAGTTGAAAATTGTCACTTAAATTGTGCAAAGAGAGAGATGCTTCATTAGCTTTGAAACATTATTCATTATAGCTAAATTTTGCACGTTTGCAAAATTGATTGTTAAGAACAGAGAGCTGTGGACATCACTTACTGATTTGCACAGCCAATCACCACATAGGGACGATAGTGTATGACATAACAAGAATGGCAAGACTTGGTATGATATAGTCTGTCACTGCTTAACATCACTTGAAATTTCTTAAATATATACCAAATCCAGGTGATGTTGTTTGTATGCATCCTGAGTTACAGACAGAACATACTACCTCTTTTCAGGGCCTCCGAGAGCGGGGGGCAGGGGGAAAATGCACAGGGGCCCGGCGGTCTGGAGGGGCCCAGGCTGATGATGAATATGCATAATTAACAATAATACCAATAATAACACTAAAGAAAGGTGGCCCGGCGAGTAAAAGGGGGGGCCCGGACCTGAGGACATCAAAAGCATCAAAATGAACAGTGTGAACAGGGGCGTCATTTGGGGAGGGGCGGGCGGGCCCCGAAGAAAAATGAAGAAATAATGTATTAAGTAAATAAATACTGTAAATGTGAAATGTGCAAAAAATCGCCAAAATTGTCCAAAACTTGCCAAAAAATGTCACAAATTTTCAAATTTGACAAAATTGGTCCGAAAATTGCCCAAAATTTGCCTATAATTGCTCAAAGTTAGCTCATAATATGCCAAAATTTGGCCAAATTTGACCAAAAAATTATCTCGCCCCGAAGAAAAGTGTGAAATGACGCTACTGAGTGTGAAAAAGAGCGACAAGAAAAAAGGTCATCACTACTTTTCGAGAGTTGCAACATGACATCGTGTCGGTTAATTTGGGTTAAACCAATGACAAGCAAAAAAGGGTTGTCAGCAATTTTTTTTAAATGTTCGGGGCCTGCCGGCCATTTTGCACAGGGGCCCGGAATTTCTCTCGGCGGGCCTGCCACTTTTGGCATTGAAATTTAGAAAAGAGTTGTCTGCTGCTGGTCATTAACACTCTTCTGTGTACTTTCAGATCTAGACTGAAAACATTTCTTTAGTAATTTTTCTTCAATAATATATAATCTGTTTCCTCCTCTGAGTGATATGTCTGGCATTGATTGATCCCTTTTTTGTCTATTAGAACTGGTGCTAATATGTGCATAATTATTATTTTTTTATTATTTACTGTAGTGATCAGATGATTTGAAGCCTTACTGCATTATTTACCTAACCTTGGCTTTGCCTTTGACCAAAAATTGCTTGATAGTATAGTAGCAGTGAAATTCTGGCAGAGTGGTCTATAATGTCTGGAGTATGTTTGGATGGGGGCTAGGCAGACTGTTTGTCTTTCTTGCAACTCACTGAGCATCTGTCCATTTGGTTTAAAATTTAAATGGTTTGTGTTTGCATCTGTTCAGAAAACCATATTCTTGTCATATTCATGTGCCTTAGATGGTATTCCATTCATTTTGTTTTCTTTTTTTATATGATTACTGTTATTTAATTTTAGCTGGACTCTGTAATGTGCCCTTGCTCCTGACATTTGGTAATATATCACACAAGAAATTGTAATATAATAATAATAATAATAATAATAATCTATAATATTAAAATCCTTATTCTGTATGTCTGTTACCTTCAAGCGTTCTGATTGGTTGACTATTGGTAGACGGTTTAGTCCTTACGTCGCGATGCGTTGGTGGGCGATGTTCGAAGACGACGTTGCTATTGGTAACAATTGTTCGTAGAATAGCACGGTTTAGTCGAGTCATTGCAGCGTCAGAGGGGTGGGCATGCGACGACGTTGCTATTGGTAACAATTGTTCATAGCTTGAGGAAGTTACGCAATTTTAACGTACATTTTAACGCACACAAAAAATACGTGTACAGCGTCACAAATGGTCACAGTTGCGTGATTTTAACGTGATTTTAAAATACGCATACAAAAAAACGGTCACAGCGTCACAATTTTAACGTCACAAAAAATGTGTACAGTTCACAAATGGTCACAGTTTTTTTAACGCATACAAAAAATACGTGTACAGCGTCACAAATGGTCACAGTTGCGTGATTTTAACGTACATAGGCCTAATTATTACGTGGCGCAGAGCTTGGCTAGGTGGCGTATGTACAATACATCATTGAAATGTTGTTCAGCATGAATTCAATGATTGGGTATTAGGTATAGGTATTGGATTAGTATTATCCTGCACTGCGAGCTAAGAGCTTTCTAATAATAATAATAATAATAATAATAATAATAATAATAATAATAATAATAATAATAATAATAATAATAATAATGAAAACAAATATGTACATCAGACAAGATAAATGCAATGGCAGATGATGATTAGTGATTTCACATATTTGTAAAAGTTCAAAATCCTGCCATTTGCTTAAATTTTCCAATGCTCCTCCATCTGGCTCAGCTTTACGTTTTCATTTCTTGAAGTTTCCCTGCTATTGTTTACTAGTGAAAATTCTCTTCTCACTCCCAGACTCCCTTTTCTAATCACTGACTATCAGTTGGTCAACTCCCGCAAATTCTTTTCTCATGATCCTATTATTTCACTGGCCTCAGACAGCCTTTTACACTCTTCCATAAACCTGACTATCATTCTTTCCTCTTTAGCAATTTTTTAGTTATACTAGCATATCATTCTACCTAACATAATTACTATATATTCATTTTAATGTAAAAACTTACATAATGCCTTTAACTTAAAAATAGTAATAATGTCTTTCTTCATCACTCAATTTTGAAATAGTTGCATAACACAAAATCTACAAAAGTTACTCGTTTTGCGGCTTTTTGCCTCCCCTCTGACACTGAGGGACTCTGCGCTCACATCTCTGACTGTATCACCAGGGTTAAATTGTGGACTGACGTGAATTGTCTTGCGCTAAATCCTCGGAAGACAGAACTATTGTGGCTCGTGACTCCCAGGAGGGGGCACCTGATCAGTCGGGCCCCATTCCTGATCGATGGAGAGCACGTCATTCCCTCCTCCGAAGTGTGCCTCTTGGGGTCCACTTCGACGCATCTCTTGTGTTTGACGTCCATATTGAAAACGTCTCCTGGTCCTGCTACTATCAGCTGCGGAGGATCAGGGAGATTCGCCGTCACCTACCAACCTCGGCGGCGACTCTCTTAGTCCGTGCTTTCATTATCACGAGGGTTGACTATTGCAACAGTATTCTCTGGGGCCTGCCCGACTTTAGACACCTTCAAATCCCCAAAATCTAGGGGTCGGCTTATACTCGGATCGACTTTATCTCGAGTATGTACGGTAATAAGGATTTTACCATAGGATTTCTTGAAAAGAATAGAAGGTTTGTGAAGTGATGACCAATGGTGACTGATTTATTTACTAAATAGAATCAGAGTTATTGATCTTTTGGATCTCTGATAGAACTTAGAAGATCATTCAGGAGATGAGGCACAGTGTATGCGATTGACTGATTGGAGAATTTTAATGACGTGGCTGTTGGCCAAATAAAAGTCAGACTGGAAGATGAATGAGTTGACCGCTGCACTTGAATTGTAAAGATATTACGCAGGTGCATGGGCTTTAAGAACTGGATGGCATTGTAGGTCAGGCATAGAATTTTGAAATGTATCTGTTCTAGAACTTTGAGCCAGTGAAGTGATTTCAAGATGGAGTGATATGGTGAGCTTTTGGCATTTGTGCGACGGCTCTAGCCAATGCATTTTGTATTGCTTGAATGCTCTCTATTTGTTTTTTATGAACATTAAGGTACATAGAGTTACAGTAGTCCATTTGTGAATGGACAATTAAGGTGGCATTCATGCATGCTGTGCAAAAATTTAGGAATAGTAGTAGTAGTAGTAGTAGACTTCTTTAGCGCCATTGTAGTAGTACATCTGCACCAGTCGATGGTCGCTTCAGTGAATAATCGTAGTCGTGAATCATTGTCCGTGGTGAATCGAGGTTGTAATCCAAAGGTCAGTCCGTACTTAAGTGTCATAAGTCCAGTATGTATGTGAGACAAGAGCAACTGAGATTAGACATGTGTGTTGAAAATGAGAGGTCTGCATCAAGTATCATAGCAAGATTTCTTTCCAAAACATGTACTTATGATAGTGGTTATATCCTTGTAATTACTATATAATAATTAATTATCAGTCATTTAAATTTTGCTTATAATGTTGTAGGAGGATGCTGAAAGATTGCTTAAGAACTGCCACAGATATGACATCCTCAGTGAATATTACCAAAGTCATGGTGATTGGGAAAAGGTATATTTGTTGTTTAAAATTTCCATTTTTAAGAAAGGGCACTTGACACTTCTAAAGTGTTTGAAGGATCATCACTCTTTAGAACACATGAAATATAGACCTAACCATATTGTTGTTCTTCTCAAAGTGGAAATAGCTATAAGCAGGTATTAAAGAGAAAGTTTCTATCATCTCTGCAAACTCAGGGTTATTCAGTGTACATTAGACTTTTCTGCTTCTACATTGATTCATGCTTTAATTTGCTCCAGGCTTTACTACTGTTGTTCACTTTTTGCTGGTCTTCCACTGGTGCAACCTGGTAGGCTCTGCATGGTTCTTTGTTTGAGCCAGAGTGATCGCTGATGTCACAAGACATTATCAAATTAATTAATTAGTGGTTACATGAGGTTTCTTCTACATTGGCTGCCTTGTCCTGTCCATGTCAAGTTTCGTGTCTTGAGAGCGTTTGCACTCTACATATAATTCAGATGCAATGTAATAATGCAAAAGAATATTTCCACAGGAGTTCCACAGGAGCGGGTTGCCTCGGTCAGGCGAGGCAACCCGCTCCTGTGGAACTCTCTGCCAGACTGTGTGACTAATTCTGACTCTGTTGAGACTTTCAGAACGAACCTAAAAACACACTTATTTAACATCTCATATAAGTGACACGTGTCAAAGCGCTCTTGTTTTTAGCCTAAGCTATGCTTACTGCGCTATAGAAGTTGTCTGATAATAATAATAATAATAATAATATTTGTATAGCACTTCTTTTGAAGAATCAATCAGAAGTGCTCCTGCTGTAATTACCTCATATTGATAAGGAGATGAATTTTAAGTTGTTTCAAAAAGTGATTCATAGTATCAGCAATTGCTAAATTGCATATACTAGTGTAAAGAGAATTCCAGAAGATAGGGCCAGCTGACTCTAAACCTCATTTAACATGTTGACTGTGGTGTAGTTTCTTTGCCAGGTATGGCTGCTATTGACTAAAGTCTACGACCTCCTTGGCTTTCAAATATTTAATAACAATCTCTCATTCTCCAAGCTCTTTAATTTCGCCGATGTTTCTGCTCACTATAATATTTGGGACATAGACAGTATCTGACACTATATCTTTTCTACAGCACTCATTCCTCTTGCTAATGCCTAGTAGAGAGTGACACGGGGACTACTTTTTATCCCCATCCTCACCCTGCACCTAAACATTTCTCCCGTCCCCACCCCATCCCCGCATCGCTTCTCCCCATCCCCACCCCATCCCCGCAGCATTTGTCCCCATCCCCGCACCAGCCTTTTTCTTCCCCTCATTGTCCCCGCAGTAAGCCGTTAGCATACGTTAACAAAAAACACTTATCGTTATACGTTACTACGTTTTTGCCTCAAAATTATGGCGTCATGTTTTCTACTGTTAAATGGTAATATAATTAAAGTGTTAAGTCCGCGAACAAAAAAGAGTAACAAACGAAGCCTGATTCGTTTGCAACGAGACTAAAGACACACTTATTTAAGATCTCGTATAAGTGTAATGTGTAAAGCGCTTCGCTAAACCTGACTTTAAATAAGCGCTATATAAGTTGACATATTGACATAAACAGCATCAGCACTCCATTGTGCAACCTTCTTGTAGTGTGGCCACACCTCACTCACTCAGTTATACGTTTAAAAGGATATTCACTCACTTTTACTTTTAATCAATTTACCAATGCACATTTTTCCATTTATAACTTTGAGTGATGAAAAGTAACAAGCCATGTGCCCAAGACAATAGAAGTTAAAAGGAACACAGGAAAAGGAAGTACTATACAAGACGGTACTTCCGGCAGATTGCTAAGTCAGTCAGCTGCTCCAGTACCGTGTATTAATTGCACCAATACCTACTTAATGAATAACCTACTGGGTTACTAAATACTCTCCATGCAGAAAAACAAGAACGCCTGCACAATGTCATCAATATTATTATTATCATTATCAACTTGATAATAACGATACCTTCACCGTGGTATTACTGTAGTAAATGTCCCCATTCCTGCGGTATTACCATGTGACAAGAACCCATTACCGCGGTAATACCGCACTTTTTGGCCAAATTGTCCCCACTACCGTGGTAATTACCACGGTTACCGTGTCACTCTCTAATGCCTAGTCCTCTGGACTAGTGCAACTCGCTCTTTACTGCAATTTCCAAATCGAATCATAACTGCATGCAGAGAATTCAGAACTCATTAGCCTAGTGCCATCACTTGAGCAACCAAATATGAGTTCAAAATGCCTTTGCTAAAAACACTTCACTGGCTATCAAACAATCAACATGCTATCAAACAAAGGATTGAATTTATGACTGGTCTACTTGTCCATAAGGCATTCCACACTAATCAGTAATCATACCTTCATTCCTTACTCACTGTTCAAAACAGTCAGCACTTGATTAGATCTTCTGATGCTTTGATTGTTTTTATTCCACATTACTTGAGCACCATCAGGAAACATGCTTTTGCTGCTGCTGGACCCAGGCTCTTGAACTCTCTGACTTGGGTTCCACAGACTGAGTGTCTTTCAACTTTCAGATCTTTACTAGGAGTGCATCTATTTTTTTGCATACCCTCCTTAGCTGGAACCAGGAGCTTATGGACTGATCTATGGATTTTCAACTATGAACTGCCATGGACATGATTTTTTCACTGAGTCTCATGCTGAAGTGATGATTGACTGATGCTTGAATGCATTATTATAATGATGCTATTGAAGTTTTACAATTGATTGATTAATTGATTGACTTGTGTAAACCATTGCCAAAAAATGCAGGCAAATTGCCACCAAGTGCTGACAATGTGGGAGGTACATTTCCACACCCTCCCTTTGGCTTGCCCCTGCAGCAGAAGCATGTGTCAAAATTTGATAAGAATAGATCATATGGGCCACTTGAAAAACTATGTTTGTCATGTCATGTCATGTCATGAAGCCGTCTTCGCTATGCGAAGGTTGGCTGCAACGCTGAACAATAATTCTCCACTGCTCCCTTTTTTTAGCTGCTTCCATTAGTGGAGCTCCTTTCATATTAGTCCATGTTGTAATGTTATCTATCCAGCTGGTTCTGGGTCTGCCTTGTCTCCTGGTTCCTTCCGTTAAACCCGTTATCATTGAGTTTTCAATTGAGTCTTCTGCTTTTCTGGTAACATGTCCAAAATATCTCATTTTTCTTGATTTGATATGTTTCAGGAATTCCTGATCTACTCCAGCCATTTTGTATAGTATCTCATTGGGTATGAAATCAATATAACGGATCGTCAACATTTTTCTCATGCATTTGTTTTCAAATGCTCGAATTCGATTTTCATCTTCTTTATTTAGTGTCCATGACTCACAGCCATATGAGGCAACAGGCCAAACCAGTGCCCTGATCGGTTCTAGGACTATTGACCACAGGACGATTGACCATAGGACGATTGACCATAAGACGATTGACCACTGGACGATTGACCACAGCGGACTTTTGACCACTGGACGATTGACCACAGCCGTGAGTATCAGGCTTAGCACGCTGTCTGCTGCATGCATGCATGCACGCATACAAAAAAAGGAAACCAAATGCTATTGTCTATATATATACATATATATATATGTATATATACAATAGCATTTGTATATATATGTATATATGTATATATATGTATATATATGTATATATATGTATATATATGTATATATGTATATATATGTATATATATGTATTAGGGTGGTTCACAGTTGCATGGGGTAAAACAAAGTTAAAGCTAAAGATCTGGGTACCCTCTACTTTTGTTCCATTAGGTAATTGTAGTATTCTGAAGCAATTTCAGCTGTTCATTCCAACTGGAAGGCAGTGCTCAATGACCACAAAGATTCAAAAAATGTTCCGTTTTGAGTCATTATGTGGCAATTCAACAGATCGACCATCTCAAAAAATTATGAAATTTAACAAAAATGTTCCTTAAACATACATATGAAAATCTGCAAAATTGCAAAATTTTAGCCTACTATCTTGAGTAGTTTTTAAGATATTGACGTTCATAGTACCTAGGGTCGGCCGTTTTTTGGCGTTTCGCGACAGCCACTTAAATTTCTAACAACTTCAGAGCTCTATAACTTCAGAAATATCATAGCTAGGAGGCTGAATCTTTCTGAACCTATTCACTCCTAGTAGTATTGTATAAAACAAGAGAAGAACTGTGTCTATTGACAAAACTGTACTTCCTGCAGTGTTACAAAAATTGAAGAAACACTTTGCACCTTTCCTGATATTCAATGTTTAGCTCTCCAAAGGGAACCTTTCTCTTTATTTCAGGGTTGTAACTTTTATTCTGAAAACTGCCCAGTAGCTATATTTTCTTTCCGTGCAAACAGATTTCCCATATTATTATTCCCTCAATTTTTACTGGGTCTAAAAATGTGTCCAATGGCCTATGATGACTTGACTTTGAGTGTGAAAATGGTCATGTGGAACAGGTGGTGTCTGCAAATGAATGGCATCACAAAATAGAGTGCATTCATTGTTATACATCTGGAAAATGGAAGACGCATTGCACTAATCACATTTTATTTGCAACTCTGATAAATGCTGCTTCCACAGCTGTTAAGTCCTCTGCTGATATCTGGTATGATGTCTGAGTTGTAGTGAAGTCTCCAAGGACAACTCTTTCATTCAGAATGGCTGGGTCACTTCATACTTTCCGCTCTCCGGGCTCTTTGCTCATATCGTACACCAGCTTTTCCTTGACATCAACTGCAACTTATTCAGAGAGGAAGGCAAAACAGATGCCATTTGAGAACAGACTTTGCAGCCTTATCAATCTGTGGATCAATTAGTTCAAATTTTCCAAGATTAACCCAAAGCTACAGATCTGATCCTGGGCCTCAGCTGGAGCTGAAATCCATGACTTTGGTATAGTAAAGGACACCAAAGAGAACAAATCTTTCAGGCCAATTTTTCTGCCTTGGTGAGCTTAAATATGTCTCTGGTCTCAGAAGAGAATGATTTTTGTAGCATACAATAGATCTGCTATGCAGCTTGCACCTGTGGTGTTTGTACTGAACAGCACTGCTGATGATTAACACTGACTTCACGTTTTCTTTCTCTTTTGGCTGGAGTCGATGTGAAATCGTCTGAAATGCCAGTGTCAGAAGTTTCAGCAATGTCAGTGTCAGTCATGCAGTAACCAGTGCCAGCAGTTGATGCATGAAAGCTTCAGGTTTTCCTCCGTGCTTCTAATTTCAGTTTTCTCCTTTCTCTTTGCTCATGCATTTGGGTAAATTTCTTGTCTTCAGTATAAATGAATATCTTTCGATCAGCCCGTTGATCAATGAGGAATTTATGGTCTTCCTCAAGTCGGATTTCTGTCAGTGCATCAGCGTGCGCAATATCAAAGAGTGAGTCTGTTTGTCTTGTGAATTCCAGTTCTTGTTTTTGCTGTACATCAAAAGAGTGGCATACCATATTCTTTTTCAACAGTTGCCAACTTGCCACACAGTGTGGTATTGTTCTAGTTTTCCACAGCATGCTTCTTGAATGTAACTGGAACAGTGGCTTTGGACTAAACTGCTAAAAGCTCATCAACTGTAAAGTGACTAGCATTAAGTGCACACAGACTTGACTTCTTTTAGACGGTAATAGAACACTACAGCACTTGTCTCAGGGTTGGAAGCTGATGTACCGTAGTTTCACTAGTGGATCCAAGTTCCTTGTACCAATAAGAAATATCATTTCACAACAGTGGGTTGAAGCCATTGATTGTAGGCACGTTATGTATTATTAGATACTGTTTCTGTAAAACTGCAACAATTTTATTATTATAACACGTCGATATAACGATTGCACTTTGTAAATTTATTGCTGACAACAGTCAAACATGTTTCCTGAACATGGAATGTTACACACCTTCGTCCATTTACTGCATAATGTGTAAATCAGTAAGCAGGCAATTGTAACAGAATATTTATGAAATCTGTACAATGGTCAAACTTGTGGGTCATTGAGCACTCCCTTCCAGATAAAATAAGATCCTGAAATTTTTACTTAGTACTACAGTTGGTAAAAGGTACAAAATGAAATGGTACCCTGGTCTCTATCTCATACTTTGTCTTTTTGGGCCACCCTAATATGTATATATGTATATGTATGTATATATGTATATGTATATATGTATATATTATATATGTATGTATATATGTATATATATATGTATATATGTATATATATATGTATATATATACATTTTTATATATATAATATATATATAATATATATATATCGACTCACTATTGTCCTTTTCATCATTCCCAGCATTTGGTTCCTTTTTTTGTATGCGTGCATGCATGCATGCAGCAGACAGCGTGCTAAGCCTGATACTCACAGCTGTGGTCCAATCGTCCTGTGGTCAATAGTCCGCGTACCCCCTGATCAATCTTAGCTTTGTAAGTTTACTGACCGATTTGTTCTTCCAAACTTTTAGTAATTTGATCAGTATATTCATTCCCAATACCAATCTTGTTTTGATGTCATTTTTGCATCTTGCATCATCTTGTATCAGGCTTCCAAGGTATGTGAAGTTAGAAACTTGCTCAAGCACCTGTCCATTTGCTAAGATTGTTATTTGATGCTCCATATTTGACATTACTTTTGTTTTGCTTGCATTTATTCTCATATTGTATTCAGTTCCGGTATGTTCTATTCTTTTCACTAGCTCTTGAAGGTCTTTAACAGATGTTGCTATTAGGACAATAGCATCTGCATAGCGAAGATGGTTAATCAATTTTCCTCCTATCTTGAATCCACCTTTATATCCATCTAGTGCAGTGGTTCCCAAACGGTAGTATGCGTACCCCCAGGGGTACAAAATGGACTTCCTAGGGGGTACGCGGCGGAAAGTGGAAAGTCAGTGGGATTCTTATGCACTGATGTTTAATAGTAACAAATTTCACAATATTTGCAAAAGTTCTAAAAAATTGTGATTGGATTTGATTTTCTCAAACTGCAGTGACAGATGTTGACCTTTTGGACTCCTCTAACCCGTCACTCCTCGCTATAAGTTTAAAGCTTAACCTTAACCTTGTGGTATTGGACTCTTCCTTGGTCAGCGCGGCAAATTCAAAAATCGCCCTGTGTGGATCAAAGACGCAGCCAAGATTCTCAAAACTGGCTGATGAGATGCAACCTCATCCATCTTATTGATTCATTTTATTGTTTTCACTTGATCGATAGGTTATGCAAGTTTAACTTTGAATGCTACAAGTACGATATTTTTAGCCTAATAAGCTTTAATAAAACCTAGTAGGTCTAGTAACTAGTTAATGATTATGGCTAATGCAGTCCGATTGCATGTAGGTTTGAAGACATTATTAAATTTTATGATTCATATACCATGTTTATGCTTTTAAAAATCGAAAGTGTGCTTCCTTA
Source organism: Metaphire vulgaris (assembly GCA_018105865.1). Classification (NCBI taxonomy): domain Eukaryota; kingdom Metazoa; phylum Annelida; class Clitellata; order Crassiclitellata; family Megascolecidae; genus Metaphire; species Metaphire vulgaris. The sequence goes on along the minus strand of CM030842.1, from coordinate 10,012,758 downwards.
AATTTACTTTGAAAATTAGGGGTACACGGATTTTCGAAAAATGTCTGAAGGGGTACGCCGACCGAAAAAGTTTGGGAACCACTGATCTAGTGCTTTTCTCATTAATGCTTCAGCTAAGATATTAAAGAGACATGGGGAGATGTTACATCCTTGTCTAACACCTTTCTTTATGGGAAACCAGCCAGTTATTCCGCATTCAACCCTGACATTTGCATTTTGTTGTTTATACAAGTTTTGAACCAAATTATTAAGATGCGGTGGGAAACCCATTTCCAACATTGTCTGCCAGAGTTTCTTATGTTGCACCATGTCAAAGGCCTTGGTGAAATCAGTAAAACATAGAAAGCTTTTTTGTTTGCGTTCACTGGCTTTTTCAAGTAGGATTCTTAGGTTTGTGATTTGGTCTCTAGTTCCTCTTCTTGGTCTGAAACCAGCTTGTTCTGGTGCGATTTCATTCTCTAATTTGTTCTGGATTCTGTCTAAGATGATTCTAAGAAGAACTTTGCTAGCATGGGAGACTAATGCGATCATCCTGTAATTGCTGCATTGTAATGGATCTCCTTTTTTTAGGAGTGGTACAAAAGTCGATTTAGTCCAATCATCTGGCCAGACTCCTGTGTTCCATATCTCCACACAGATTTTATGCATTATATCCATGGCAGGTTCACCTCCATATTTTATTAGTTCTATTGGAATTTGATCTGGTCCAGCAGCTTTTCCATTGGCTAGTTTCATTATTGCTTTTATGGTTTCATCTTTAAGCGGGGGTGGTTCAAGTTCTGGTGTAGAAATTTGGATACTTTTTGAGTTCTCATCGTCATATAGATCAGTACAGTATTCTTTCCATCTACTGAGGATTTCTTCAGAATTAGTTATAATCTTACCATTGTTATTTTTTATGGCTGCTGTGCAGGGGTGAATTTTCTAGTGATATGTTTAACTGTTTGATAGACCGGAGGTTGCCTCTAATAGCATTTTCTTCTATGGTTGAACATAGGTCATTCAATCCTTTCTCTTTGTCTCTTCTTAGCATTTGCTGAGTCTTCTTTTTAAAGCTATTAAATTCCTCGGGATTTTTAAATTTTGACTTGCGTTTCCTTTCTATCAGTTGGAAAGTTTCTTCCGAGATCCAATGTTTTTTCTTCATTTTGTCTTTGCTGAGTGTTAGTTGTGCAGCTTTAGTTATAGTTTCTTTCATGCTACCCCATAGTTCTTCTGGGGTTTTATCTTCGTCTATCAGTTGCAATGCTTCAAATCTATTTTTGATCTTAAGTTCATATTTGGTTCTGTTGGTTTCATTGTTTAACTTTGTGATGTCGATGGAAATGTCATTTCTTTTCTGCTGTCTTTTGAAGCGAAGAGTGATGGATGATTGTAGTAGATTATGATCACTGTCGCAGTCAGCCCCTGGCAGTGTACGAGCATTGTTGGTTATTTGTCTCCATTTTTTTGGAACTAATATGCAGTCAATTTGACTCCTGGTTCTTCCATCAGGGCTTGTCCAAGCGTATCTTCTTCTATTGTGCTGTTGGAAGAAGGTGTTGGTTATTAGCAATTCATTTTCTAGACAGAAATCCATGAGTGTCTATCCAGCGCCATTCCTGGCTCCGTAGCCATATGGGCCAGCAACCTCAGTTTCGATTGAATTTCTCCTACTCTTGCATTGAAACCTCCAGTTATCATTATAATGCTGTTCTTTGCTGCTTTTGATATCGTTGTCTTGAGGTCACTATAGAACTTTTCTATTTCTTCGTCAGATTTATCTGATGTTGGAGCATAGCATTGGATGACTGTCAAATCTAAATGCCTTGAGCGAAATCTAGCCATGACGATCCTGTTATTGATTGGCTGATATTCATCTAAACTTCCCACCACTTTTTTATGTATCCAGATGGCAACTCCGCTGTGTTCTTTATTTGGTCGTCCCGAGTACAAAACTTTATGGCCTTTTATTGTCAAGAAGTGTCCACTTTGTGTCCATTTTGTTTCTGATAATCCACATATTTTTGTGTTTGTTCTTTCCAGTTCTTTGCTTAGAGTAGCCAGTTTTCCTAAACTGTTCAATCCTCTAACATTCCATTGGCCAATGATTGTTTGAGTTCGAATCTTAAGAATTTGTGCTTGTCTGGGTGATTCTTTTGTTTCCTTTGGACCAGTAGCTAATTTCTCGACAAGCAACCTGTCCCCATTGGTTGTCGCGGACCTTTTTATGCTGGGCGACGTCCGAGCCAGTATGCAGTCGGTATTATTCTTGTTCATCGTTGTGTAGAGGGAGATAAACCACTGAGGACCCCAACCTCTGGTGATTTGCAGTTCTAAGGCCATTAAAGATGTTTCATCCATGCCCTTAGATGTCTGTGTCAGAGCCTTGCTGATGTCAGTCATCCATAGCCTCTGACCAGTACTTGGCAGTGCTGCTGCCCGTACCCAGGACCTGTTTTTCAACTGGTCAAGTGTAGATCCACCGTGTTTTGCTATTGACAGTGGCACCTCGAGTAGGGTGTGTTTCTTCATCATGCACGGACGATCATTGACATAAGGATAGGCTAAGGATCCAAATGTGGATCTATATGGCGCCTCCATATGACCTGGGAGTGGTGAGGACCAGTGCCTGTACTTCCGTACAGTGAAAGGTACTACCTCTCCCACTCCCTTGCCACCAAACTATGTTTAGTTTACAGAATAAGCTGTATAACTAGCAAGTTATATGAAAGAGTTATAATTCCTTGTATTACAAGATTATACAGTTTTCTGCAGCTAACACTTTACATGAATTCACATGAATTCATTTTTAAAGCAAGAAACCTCCACAGAAAATAATGAGATTCATTTCCGAGTTTCATCTGTCCTATGCCACTCAGTAGTCTTGATGCCAAGGGAACAAATTGTCCATGATCATTTATGATAAGTCAAAGCACCCAGGTGACTTGTCTTCTTTGGCTGAGCACTATTCAAATTCTGAAAAGTAATTGTAGCTTGATCATTTGCAAGCTTGATCATTTATATGTAAAGCCAATTAAATTGTTCCTTTACCTTCATACACCAAATTTGGTATAACCTTTGATTTATTTCAACCATTGGAGAGCAAAGCAGGGGTGTAGCCAGGAATTAGATTTGGGTGAGGGGTATAAATCTTAACTAGTCATTGCTATTTCAAAATCAAAACATGTTAATGTCCCACATGTGAACAAAACATGAAAAACTTTAAGGTAGACTGATTTTTTGAGGGTAAATATTGATATACCCCCCATCGATACGCTGCCGGAGCAGAGTTACTGGTAACACCAAAATTTGAAGTTTTGAACTTGATCCCCTTCCTTTATTTATTCTATTCGATACTTTTACTGATCTGATGCGCTTCTTTGCTGTATATACATGAAATTTTTGTAGGATTACCTTCAAGTTCAGTGTTTAAGTTCTTCTAAGGAAATCAAGTTAGATGCATTTATCCTATTTATTCTACTGAAATCTCATATCTCTTCCAAGTATCCTCCAAACTATTTAACCCCTTAACCGGGCGTGATGAGCGCGACTTGTCCACCACTATCCTTCGTTATTCAGGTGCCCCGAGCATCACTTGTCATGTACATTTCGTAGTGGTTCCTAGATCGTGCGCAACAAGTCAGACTCGTTTTATGCTATGAATCACTTTAGTCTCTATCCATTCCCCAGATGACACCTGTTTTTAGTTCATTCGGCTCTATGTGCCAGGGAATAGGTATTCTTTGGACCGAGAGGTCAAACCTTGGGCTGCGCTGTGTAGGAAATCGCTTCGAGGAAATGACTTGTTAGGGTTAGAATTGATATATCTTTACCAAATGTTGACTGATTTTCAAACTTATTGATTTATTTTGTTCCACTGACATCCCCTACAACTTTGCCGCTTACCCGATTGGGGTTACTACTGAAAATTTTTTGCTACGGAGCTTCAACAAAATTTTTTGGGGAGGGTTCTATTTTAGGCCGTAGAGTGGACCCTACCCCCAAATTTCTTTGTCTGGCACGGGTGGTTAAAAGGAGGAGTAAGAAAGCTAAACAATGGCATATGCCTCATTTTCTTGGCTCTTATATAGCCTGAGATTAGCAAATTCAAAAAAACAGTTTTCATTTTTGAAGAACGTTTTTCCAAAAAATAATTCCCCGGTATGGTGACGGCATCTAAAAATTTAATTCCCAGTAAAGGGCTTAACAATATACAATCTTTCTTTCTAAAGTTGAAAAAAAAATTGTTTATCATCAACTGTTGCCTTTTATAGCATCGTTTAACCTACTGTCCCTGCTTACAAGCAGCAAAGGCATGTCAGAATTTTTTATAGAATAAATCATGAGGGTCACTTGAAAAACTATGCTTAATTTGTATTATATAAATAGCGGGTTAAGTAAGTAAGTAAGTAAACACGAAATTTCTATAGCGCTGCCCGAAAGCTTGGTGCAGCGCACCAGCTTATTCACGAGCGCTCAATCCAGGTAAATCCATAGTCCGTAATCCGTAGTCCATGGTGGTCGAGGTTGTAGATCCAGGTAGGCAGTCGCAGCAAAGTATTTTTATGGAGGATGATAACATGATTTGTGGTGGGTAGAATGCAGGCCTGTACTAAAGATTATATTGTCTATCACAAAATATAAGGATTTGTAGCCATCCTACCTGCTCTACTGCCTACTATCTGTGGGTGCATATATTCATCAGAAACTGGCATATCAGATGAGACATATTAGCTAGCTATAGATACCCATCCTGAGGCCATACTCTTGTCACTCTTTGTTGTGTCTTCAGCCTTTGAAACTTTGGACTGTGTTGAGCTTTTACCCATATTTAATTCTCATTTTGTATGATGAGTCGATGACGTTCAATCATTTGTTCATGAGCAATTTAACCCCGCTGTTTCTGTTGATGGTGAGGCTCTATTTTTATACAACCCAAAAGGTCTGGCTTAGTACTTCACATCCGCTATTAAAGTTTGATCTCACTCATATGCTTTCACTGCTCCTGAGCTGCCTCTCATATGCTTTGCTAGCAGGTTGGGTTTTGTTTTAGGCAATAATTTGATGCTGAGAACTGCCTTATTTGTTACTGTTTAGCAGTAACAAATTGAATGAATTGAACAGTAGCAAATTGAACAGTTTAAAGCAGAGGTTTCGAAAGTACGGCCCACGTGCTGTATACTAGGGTGGTTCACAGTTGCATGGGGTAAAACAAAGTTAAAGCTAAAGATCTGGGTACCCTCTACTTTTGTTCCATTAGGTAATTGTAGTATTCTGAAGCAATTTCAGCTGTTCATTCCAACTGGAAGGCAGTGCTCAATGACCACAAAGATTAAAAAAATGTTCCGTTTTGAGTCATTATGTGGCAATTCAACAGATCGACCATCTCAAAAAATTATGAAATTTAACAAAAATGTTCCTTAAACATACATATGAAAATCTGCAAAATTGCAAAATTTTAGCCTACTATCTTGAGTAGTTTTTAAGATATTGACGTTCATAGTACCTAGGGTCGGCCGTTTTTTGGCGTTTCGCGACAGCCACTTAAATTTCTAACAACTTCAGAGCTCTATAACTTCAGAAATATCATAGCTAGGAGGCTGAATCTTTCTGAACCTATTCACTCCTAGTAGTATTGTATAAAACAAGAGAAGAACTGTGTCTATTGACAAAACTGTACTTCCTGCAGTGTTACAAAAATTGAAGAAACACTTTGCACCTTTCCTGATATTCAATGTTTAGCTCTCCAAAGGGAACCTTTCTCTTTATTTCAGGGTTGTAACTTTTATTCTGAAAACTGCCCAGTAGCTATATTTTCTTTCCGTGCAAACAGATTTCCCATATTATTATTCCCTCAATTTTTACTGGGTCTAAAAATGTGTCCAATGGCCTATGATGACTTGACTTTGAGTGTGAAAATGGTCATGTGGAACAGGTGGTGTCTGCAAATGAATGGCATCACAAAATAGAGTGCATTCATTGTTATACATCTGGAAAATGGAAGACGCATTGCACTAATCACATTTTATTTGCAACTCTGATAAATGCTGCTTCCACAGCTGTTAAGTCCTCTGCTGATATCTGGTATGATGTCTGAGTTGTAGTGAAGTCTCCAAGGACAACTCTTTCATTCAGAATGGCTGGGTCACTTCATACTTTCCGCTCTCCGGGCTCTTTGCTCATATCATTTTCCAGCTTTTCCTTGACATCAACTGCAACTTATTCAGAGAGGAAGGCAAAACAGATGCCATTTGAGAACAGACTTTGCAGCCTTATCAATCTGTGGATCAATTAGTTCAAATTTTCCAAGATTAACCCAAAGCTACAGATCTGATCCTGGGCCTCAGCTGGAGCTGAAATCCATGACTTTGGTATAGTAAAGGACACCAAAGAGAACAAATCTTTCAGGCCAATTTTTCTGCCTTGGTGAGCTTAAATATGTCTCTGGTCTCAGAAGAGAATGATTTTTGTAGCATACAATAGATCTGCTATGCAGCTTGCACCTGTGGTGTTTGTACTGAACAGCACTGCTGATGATTAACACTGACTTCACGTTTTCTTTCTCTTTTGGCTGGAGTCGATGTGAAATCGTCTGAAATGCCAGTGTCAGAAGTTTCAGCAATGTCAGTGTCAGTCATGCAGTAACCAGTGCCAGCAGTTGATGCATGAAAGCTTCAGGTTTTCCCCCGTGCTTCTAATTTCAGTTTTCTCCTTTCTCTTTGCTCATGCATTTGGGTAAATTTCTTGTCTTCAGTATAAATGAATATCTTTCGATCAGCCCGTTGATCAATGAGGAATTTATGGTCTTCCTCAAGTCGGATTTCTGTCAGTGCATCAGCGTGCGCAATATCAAAGAGTGAGTCTGTTTGTCTTGTGAATTCCAGTTCTTGTTTTTGCTGTACATCAAAAGAGTGGCATACCATATTCTTTTTCAACAGTTGCCAACTTGCCACACAGTGTGGTATTGTTCTAGTTTTCCACAGCATGCTTCTTGAATGTAACTGGAACAGTGGCTTTGGACTAAACTGCTAAAAGCTCATCAACTGTAAAGTGACTAGCATTAAGTGCACACAGACTTGACTTCTTTTAGACGGTAATAGAACACTACAGCACTTGTCTCAGGGTTGGAAGCTGATGTACCGTAGTTTCACTAGTGGATCCAAGTTCCTTGTACCAATAAGAAATATCATTTCACAACAGTGGGTTGAAGCCATTGATTGTAGGCACGTTATGTATTATTAGATACTGTTTCTGTAAAACTGCAACAATTTTATTATTATAACACGTCGATATAACGATTGCACTTTGTAAATTTATTGCTGACAACAGTCAAACATGTTTCCTGAACATGGAATGTTACACACCTTCGTCCATTTACTGCATAATGTGTAAATCAGTAAGCAGGCAATTGTAACAGAATATTTATGAAATCTGTACAATGGTCAAACTTGTGGGTCATTGAGCACTCCCTTCCAGATAAAATAAGATCCTGAAATTTTTACTTAGTACTACAGTTGGTAAAAGGTACAAAATGAAATGGTACCCTGGTCTCTATCTCATACTTTGTCTTTTTGGGCCACCCTACTGTATACGGCCTGTGGGTTGGATACTGCTCGCCAAGATCTGTAAACCGGCCCATGGCATGTGCTGAATCCTTACATATTTTAGGGACTACACACTTTGAACCGCAGTTTGACGTAACTTTGTCAGAAATGCATCAGTTTCATGTACCCCACAGTAGTTAACCTTTTAAAGGGGGAATTAAATTTTTAAAGTCATCCCGCGTCGGGGGAATTAATTTTTGGAAAAGGCGTTCGTATGAAAACGTGAACATATACGTTATAAACTTACTAAATTTCAGGCTATATAGAAGCTAGAAAGATGCGGTTTGCACCGTTGTTGAGCATTTTTATTGCTCTTTCTATCCATCCGTGCCAAAAGAAAAAAGTTGGGGGTAGGGACCACTCTACACCCCAAAATCGGACCCCTCCCCAACATTTTGTTCAAATTTTGATCAAAGGTCAATAGCAAAACGTCTTCAGCGGTAAACCCCCAAATGTGAGTGATAGAGTTCTAGAGGAGTGTAATTGGAACAGAATAGTGCAAAAATTTTGAAGATCGGACCATATTTGGGGTAATTATGGAGTTTCATACCCAAGTACCAATTGCTTGCTGAAATGACAATTACGCGAACGGATTTTCAATGTGAAAAACCGAACAACTCGGTATATTTCAGGCTACATAGAAGCTAGAAAGATGCGGTTTGCACATTGTTGAGCATTTTTATTGGTCTTTCGAGCCATCCGTGCAAAAAAAAATTTTGGGAGGTAGGGTCCACTCTACACCCCAAAATCGGACCATCTCCGACAAAAAATTTTCAAAGCTCAATAAAAAAAATTTTTCAGCGGTGACCCCCAACTGTGAGCGGGAAAGTTGTTGGGAGGTGTAATTAGAACAGAATAGTGCAAAAATTTTGAAGATCGGACCATATTCGGCGTAGTTATGGCCATTCTAACCTCCGGCTGAAGATTTTTCCTATACATTTTCCAGCCTTGGTCAGTCTACAGTCAATATCCCTTGCATATATAGTCAGTATTATCGAAAACGGTGCTGCCGCCTATCGAATGGTTGTGAGCTAACTCGGTCCCCGCGTTGGATTTTTGAAAATCGTGCAGGTCCGCAGTACACAGTCGCTTATATAGCGCGCCGTTTATAGACGGCTAACCCCGTTTGGTCAAAGTTTTCCGCCGCCATCTTAAGACGGCTAACCTGAGGAAAAGGTTAAGAGTCATTTCAATTGCAGTTTGCATTATCCACTGCATCATAATTCGTCAATGAATAGTCTTTTTTTGACAACTACTCATTTGCTGTATTTTATTAAATTTAATTTTTTGATCATGTGGTCCGCCAAGCCATCAGAAGTCAGAAAAAAATGTGCTCGGAGATTTGCAACCAGTGTAGACGATCCTTCAGGAGTGGCGTGACATGGGTACTCCATCTGGTACTCCATCTAGCTAAAAAAAAGTTGAGAAATCCCTGGTTTAGAGTCAACTGGTCATGTGTGAAAAATGGGATGATCAACGTTATGGTCAAGAAATAAGTTGCATGAAAGATCTTCTATAGCACCAATATACAACACTGCTCTTGGCATCTGTATTGCATTACATTTAGAAAATGACTGAATTGTTATTGTTTCTTATAGGCTCTCAGTATTGCTGAGAAATATGACAGGATTCACTTAAGAACAACTTGCTATAATTATGCTAAACATCTAGAAAGCCAAGGAGACTACATGGAAGCCATTAAATAGTAAATGAATTCTGAATTGTTATAATATTTTATAAAAGATTTTTAGAAATGTAATCTTGAAGTTCCTTATTAGAATAAACGAGTTTTTGGGGCTCTATTATGAAAGTCTATAAGGCCATCTCATGTTATTTGCTCTCTCTCTCTCTCTCTCTCTCTCTCTCTCTCTCTCTCTCTCTCTCTCTCTCTATATATATATATATATATATATATATATATATATATATATATATATTATTATACAAGACAATTTCTTAAGTGCCGTAAGCATAGCTAACAGAGGCTAAAGTCAAAAGTGCTTTACAAGAATGAACTGTTTCCGGAACCGATCTGGCAATGTCTCGACCGTCAATGACTTGGGGAATGAGTTCCACGAGTAGGCGGGGCCCCCACGTCAGAAGGACCTGTCCCCAAACCCCACTGTCTTAAGCGGCAGAGGAACAATCAGATGATTACTAAGACTCGATCGTAGTTGAGAGCTGCATTTGACCGTCGAGGATTTTTCGAACAGTTCGGACAGGAAGGTCAGACAGAATGGGTCGTTAAGCACCCGGTACATAAGCCAAAGACGCTTGAACACCACGCGCTCGGGGATTTGCAACCAGTGTAGACGATCCTTCAGGAGTGGCGTGACATGGGTACTCCATCTGGTTCCGTAGATGAGACAAGCCGAAACATTCAGAACCATCTGAAGTTGATTTAGTTGCCTATCCAGTAGTCCGTGTAACAAGCTATTGCAATAGTTAGCGCGGGCAACTACCAGTGCCGGACCAAGTCGATAACCGCCAAGGTTGGTAGGTAGTGTCACACTTCTCTAATCCATCACAAGTGAAAGTATCCTGACCGGCAGGGTGGGATTTGTAGGGGGGATGCCAGGAATTATCCCCCTCACTGGTTTGTGACATCCCAAGCACTGGTTTACAATTTGTCATCCCAGGGTGGGATGTCTTTATCCCCGTCACTGGTCGCCAAACTGATTATCTTACTACCTTCAGGTCTAGACTTAAAACACATCTATTCCTGACTGTATATCCACCTTAACCTGGAATCTGGAAGTACGGACAGACCTTTGGATTACAACCTCGATTCACCACGGACAAGATTACGACTACAATTATTTACTGAAGTGACCATCGACTGGTGCAGATTTACTACTACAATGGTGCTAAAGAAGTCTACTACTACTACAGTTCATAAATTTTCAAAATTTTGCAGAGCACAAACTTTTGTCCTGGAATAAGGTATGCTGATGGGGGTACTCTGTTCTCTTATACTTGTTTTTTTAAACTGAACTGAGGTTTATTCCAACTCAACTTGACATAGGCATGTCTAACATCAATTACAATAAATGACATCAATTGAATTTAAAATAATACCAAGAAAATTCACAGAATATTCACAAGACTAATTTTAGTCTAAGTATACAATAGAAAAGAAAACAAAAAGAAACCTGAGAAGTAGTCAAATTAATAGTTAATATTTTACTACAATATTCAGATTAATATAACATCATATAGTAGACAAGAGTTAGGCCTATAAGTGGAATGTTGAGAAGAAAAGGGTTGCCTAAAGGGAAACATATCCCACCAGGGAGGCAACCTGATACTTTGAATTGTTAAATGTATAGCAGAGCATTAGACATCATCAACTTTAATTAAGAATATTAATTAAGAATCAACATTCCCAATCAAAGTAATAGTATACGGATTATAGAATTATTATAAGAATGATAGAATTTTATTTTAAAGTACCAAAAGGGAACGATGTTCCCGCAGGGAGGTACCCTAAGAATGTGGCAGTAACTATAGTAAATCATAAATATGAAATAACTATAACCAGCAGACAATTAACCTAAGTCCTTGATATGTCTGAGAAATAAATAGCATACAATTAACATAAGTCCTTAAGATATTAAGTTGATAAGTTTCTTACTTAGAAGTTTAGTAAATTCTAAATATGTAATAATTAGTAGACACTAGACAAATTCAACATAAGTCATTGAGATAGCAATAAATTTAATTAATTACTTAGATAAGTTTGTTATTTGGAAAGTATTATATATTTTTAAATTTCTCTTTTAAATTCATTTAAATTTATTATATTAGTTATATAGGCGGGGAGGGCATTCCATATTCGAGGTCCAAAAACTTTTATAGTAAATATTCTAGTGCAGTGTTGTGCATTACTGCGTTACTGTAACGCGTTACTGTAATTAATTACTTTTTAAAAGTAGTTAATTACTGTAACTAATTACTTTTTTGGAAAAGTAACGCGTTACAGTAACGGATTACTTTCAAGGGGTAACGGTAACGCAAAGTAACGCTAATAAAAGCGTTACTCCAATACCGATGGACAACGCACGCAGACACCATATACAATTTTTCATAGTCATTTTACAAATTATATAGCTAGATCTGATATTAATTACCGTCACTTTGGCACTTGGCCAAGGTTGGCCAGTCTAACTATTTTTATAAGCTCTACTATGTCTATGAATGGCTCAGATTCATAGAGGTCATTCATAGAATTTACAATGGCTGCCTCGTGACCCCTCGTCCTTGTCGTCGTCCTTGGAGGGTCGGTCCTCGTCCTTGTCCTTCGGGGTCTGTCCTTCTCTTTATCCTCGTCCTTGGCTTGTCACTCCTTGTTAACATCACTGGTATATGGCCTATAAATTTTATTGAAATCACTACACACGCGGCCAAGATATTAAATGTTAAACATCTGTCCACCTTTTACTTTTACACTCTGTAGACTCCTGTGAAACGATCAATCTATATCAATAACAGAACAGTGACTGAATATTGAGTAAATCTAAATATTTTCTGTTATGAATGTACTTTGGATTTTTAAAAATCCATTTTATGTAAGATTTTGTTGGTACAATGTTTTTTCCATCCATTATAGATGCAATGAAGCCATCAGCCATAACTGTGCTGTGTTTATTTGAAGTAATCCTTAAAAGTAGTTAATTACTTTGACGAAGTAATAGTAATCAGTAATAGATTACTTTTGTGATGTGAGTAATTAATTACTGTAATAGATTACTTTTGATGCTAAGTAATCAGTAATCAGTAACTAACTACTTTTGAAAAGTAACGGCACAACACTGTTCTAGTGTTAATTTTAGCAAAAGGAATAGTATATTGGTTATTACTTCTTACATTGTGATTATGTAATTTGTTAATTATTTTGAAATATTCATTTTTATAAAAAATCTGTGGTAAAAGTTTGTTAGTATATTTAAACATAAAGATTAAGGTTTGTTGTTTGTGAATATCAGCAATATTAAGAATATTTAAAGTTTTGAATTGCTATATTGATTTTTAATAGCTAATCTGAGTGACCTATTTTGAATTTTTTGAATCTTTTCAGTAATACATTTATAATTAAAACTCCAAATAATATTACAATATGTTAGGTAGGGGTGAATCATTGTAAAGTAAATGCTTAAAAGGGCTTTTTTATTAATAAATTTCATTATATGCCTAATAATATTTAATTTCTTAGATAATTTGTTAATCAGCAATTCTGTATATTCTTTCCAGTTAAGATTTTCATCAATTATTATTCTCAGGGGCACGTGATCATAAAAAGGTTTAGAACCACTGGACTATAGCAACAAAAGCATAAAAAGAAAAAAACTCTGGAAATGCTTGATTCATGATGTCACCTCTTCTTCAACTAATGAAAGAAATAGGAAATGATGATGATGTTAGTTAGTTAGTTATGGGCTAACTTTTATAGCGCTATTGTCATATAAGGCTAGGGTCAAGAGCACTTTACATGGTACTGAATGAGAGTCCGAACAAGTGTGTTTTAAGTCGCTTCGTAAAAGTTTCTAGATTAGTCGTATTGGTGATATCGTGTGGTAACGCGTTCCACAGAGCCGGGTTCCCGCATGTAACGGATCGCTCTCCGAGTTTAGCTGTCTTCGAGGGAGGAGGAACCGTCAGTAGAGCTTTCACTGAGGAATGGAGCCACGCTTGGTAATCAGTGGATGGGACCCTGTGAAGCAGCTCTGACAGGTTGGCTGGGCATGACGGATCGTAAAGTGCACAGTGCGTGAATCAGCACCTTTTGAACACGATCCGTTCTGGAATGCGGAGTGCAGTCTGTCTCTGAGCTGTAGTGTGACATGCTCTCTCCACCTGATTTGACAGATCATACGGGCTGCGGCATTCTGGACGATCTGCAAGCGATCAAGCTGGCTGTCAGGTAATCCAAGGAGGATGCTGTTGCAATAGTTCAGTCTCGTGAGCACCAGCGCCCGCATGAGTAGCGTCGCCGCTGGCGTCGGCAGATGTCATCGTACCACTTTAATCCTCCATAGATGGTAGAATGCATTCCTGGCGACTATGCCGACATGACTGCTGAGCGACAGTGACTCGTCCAATTAAATACCAAGGACCAAGGAGGCGTGCCTCGGCAGATGGTATTACGGGGTCTGGTCGATGAGGAATGGCTCGTGATTAACTAGGTGCTTCCTCTTCGGGGTGGTGATCCAGAGCACCTCCGTCTTTGCAGGGTTCAGTGCCAACCGATTTGCCTCGGTCCAGGATTTAATTCTTGCAATGCATGCTATGACGCGTTCACGCAGTTGGTCCATTTCGTTGATAGGGCAGGAGGCAACAATCTGCATGTCATCAGCATAGGCGTATGGGGAGAGCCCGCTCTCCTCTATGATCCGTGCCATGTCCGCTACGTACAGTATGAACAGGAGTGGGCCGAGCACGGACCCTTGCGGCACGCCGCTGAGCATGGGGCGTGGACAGGTTTTGGTTCCATTCCACGACACCGATTGAGTGCGATCGGTCAAGTAGTCAAGAGTTGATGAGCAAAAATAGATGTACCACATATGCTCAAATTCACTATGGTAGCATTGAGTGCAACCACATTTTTCATTAATGACAGTGACAATTTATTGTATGCTGCTGTTAATTGTTGCTGCCATTTAGAAATTAGTAATAAATGGAGTGATACAGTTGTTTTCACAAGAGAATATACGTATATACAATGGAGTCACTTTATCCAAATTAAACTGCTTGATGGCCACATGAAGAGGATTAGCCCATTTATTTAAGCTATTTGAAAGGCTTATTAATGAAATGCAATGCAGATGCATTCCCAGAATAGTGCAATAATATACTGAAAGCAATTATAGCTTTCTCACTTGTTCTGCTTGCATTAGAATGATATTCTGAATTTATTTGTATGTTGATAATGTGGTAAGAGGCACAGACATTTACATAAGCTATCAGAAAATGCATATTCGGCTTTTCTAGTTACGAAAAATCTGGTACTCAAGGTTTTGAAGTTCCACGGATGCTCTTTGATGATCTTATTGCATTTGAGAACTATGTCAACAAGAGTAAAGACAGGTGAGATTAATTTGAAGTTACCTGTATGTGATTAATGATTTTGGATAATTATCTCTTCTATTGAATTAATCAAATGGGAAGAGGATGTGATGGTGTTTTAATAAATATTTTGACATGCAACTGAAATAAAGTCAAATCCTTGTTGCTGTATAGCAACTCCTTAACTCTTTGGCAGCTATGTTGTTTTCACAGAATTTACCCCTCAATAGTTTCCAGAAATATTTTAAATCAAATATCACAGCAATATTGACAATGTATATCTCAATAGAAAGGGTTTTTGATTATCTGCAAGAATATGAAAAGAAAAATGTAAAATTTACAATTACATTCTTCATATTTCATGGGAATAAATAAAA
The DNA here is from genome assembly GCA_018105865.1 of Metaphire vulgaris. Classification (NCBI taxonomy): domain Eukaryota; kingdom Metazoa; phylum Annelida; class Clitellata; order Crassiclitellata; family Megascolecidae; genus Metaphire; species Metaphire vulgaris. The sequence goes on along the minus strand of CM030842.1, from coordinate 9,997,733 downwards.
ATTTTAAAAAATTAAAAATTAAAATTGGACTTTGAAGTTCATCAAAAATTTGCCAGCAACAACACAGTGTAAGTAAGCTATCAGAAACATGTACACATATGTTATAAACATTTTAAAAATTATATATAGATGTATAAGTGTCATATTTTATTTTACAGAGGATTTTGTGTGAATGATCTCAAAGTAATTATAACACATGTATTTTTGGGACTTTTCACAAAAGTTGCTAAAAAATTTTTTAGCAAAAAGACATTAGTGGCAAACTATCTGAAACGTGTACACATATGTAATAGACATTAGAAATTATGTAAAATGTGATATTTTAGTTTAGAAAGGATCTTGTGTGAAAGATGTTGAAGCAATTATGACATACATATATTTGACATATGTCACATAAGTTCAAAGACTTGGTTTTTTATACTTTCCAGCAGAATTTGTTCGTTTTTGTTGTCATCGCACCTGGAAATACCCATGTCATCAAACTTACCATTTTCAATCACTTCCAAAACTTCTTTAGTTGAATAAAACTTCTGCCCCGTGTATAGAAGGGTATTTAAAATTTAAATGCCAGAAGGACCGCAAATCTCGCCTACAAATCGACATATTTTTGCAGTCAAAATCGCGAAATAAACGGTTTTTTCGCACGTTTTAAAAGCGAAGGCATGTTGGCTTTCATTAGAATAGCCCTAAATCCTAAATATAGCGGTTTATATTTAGAAATGGGTGCGCATTTCATATACGGTCGATATCGACCGCATTCGCCGCTGAAGAGATAATTGCTTATGAAAATTGCAACAAGAAAGTGTATCACTTATTTCATCTCAAGGTGGCATGATGACATAAGAGTCTGCCTTAGGGTATTTCTTCTTCTTCAGGTGTCATGTATTTCTACGTTGACGACTATGGACTTCCATTTCTCTCTGTTTTGTGTTGCTTGTATGAATTCCAATTCTGTAGTCACCCCCTTTACATCAGTCAGTAAGCTGCTGATATACGTCATTCTTTGTCTTCCTCTTTATCTTTTGCCTTCGACTTTTCCAGTAGTTACCAGGTTTTCTATGCCTTTCTTCCTCATTATATGTTCAAAAATTGAAGTTGTCTTTTACGTATTGTAGATAGCAATTTTCTTTGTGTGCCTGCCATTTCGAGTACTAATTCATTTGTTTTCTTTTCAGTCCAAGATATTTTCAACATTTTTCTTAAGAACCATATCTCTGCAGCTTGAAGCTTTTTCTTCATGACTTTAGAGATAATCCACGTTCCTGCACCATATAACATGACTGGCCAAACATAGCATTCCAGAACCCTAATCCTTGTTTTCATTGTTAAATGTCGGTTTGTTAGTATGTGTTTTAAATTCCCAAAGGCTGCTTTGGCCATTCCTATTTTTGCTTTTATGTCTGATTCACTTTTCGCATCACTGGTGAACCAGCTTCCTAGATATTTGAATGACATGACTTGTTTAATTTTCTCTCCATTTATGTTGATATTGCATTTTGGAATGTCTTTCTTCTTGGATATCACTAGGCAGAATGTTTTATTGATGTTTATTCTTAAACCTTTCTTCTTTCTTTTTAGGGTATTTAACATGATTTTAAGTCAGATTTGATGCATAAAATGAGCATATTCTAATTGCGTTTTGATTCAGTTGGTTGATGCATTCAGTCAAGGGTATGACATTTATATCTTTTCTCTACTATGTACTGATGACAAGATGTTTTATCCTTCTTTTCATCTTTTCCTTTCATTAGTAAAGCAAAAGGTAAAGGTAGTCTCATACTCGAATGGGCATAGGGTCCAGCACTAATCTCTATCTACTAGGCAAGCAGCAATGCAGTTGACTTATGCATTAACTTAGAATAGTTTGCCATTGCTTTCTCTAGACCTGCATTTTACCTTTGCAGCCTAACGCTGCTACCAATTTATTGAAGCCTAAGTGACAAACGGCTCATTTTGCTGCCAACATCACGACTAGATCCCAGGATCGTCACCCATCCAAGTACTAACCGCACTTAAGTAGTAGTAGTAGTAGTAGTAGTAGTAGTAGAGACTTCTTTAGCGCCATTGTAGTAGTACATCTGCACCAGTTGATGGTTGCTTCAGTGAATAATCATAGTCGTGATCGTGTCCGTGGTGAATTGAGGTTGTAATCCAAAGGTCAGTCTGTACTTCCAGATTCCAGGTTAAGGCGGTTGTGCTCACATCCAAGATCTACGCTGCCTTCGTCCCTACCTTGATATTGAACTGCTTCCACTATTACCACTTCAATAGTTCACTCTAAGTTAGACTACTGCAACTCACTGTTTCACAATCTTCCAAAAGCTTCCATGTGTAAACTCCAATCGATTCAAAATACCTTAGCTAGTGCAGTTACCAAATTTCCTAAATTCTGCCACATTACACCATTACTCAAATCTCTACACCGTCTGAAAATACCAGAATGCATTAAATATAAAATAATTCCGATGACTTATAACTCACTTCATACATCAAAACCAGTCTACCTACGAAATCTGATAATCCCACAACATTCTCGATCCACCTGATCTTCCACCCATGTCATTTTTCTTCATCCTCTGAATCAATCATCTCTCAAATTTGCAACTGTGCTTTTTCATATGCTGCACCACAACTTTGAAACTCAAATCCAGCATCCCTCTGCTGTCTACACCATGGTCAAATAGCAAATGCTGATTCACAATTTCCTTCCCCTCTTGTAACATCTCCTCAAGTGTTTTCTCTCTAAACTCAAGTCATTTCTCTTCAAAAATACTTTTTTTCATAGCTGTAATGTCCCAACTACTGACCCTTTGGATTAAATGACCCTGCATGAATGACCCACCTTTGGCTATAACTACTTCATACTAAGATTAAGCCTAGGAATAAGGAGCTACTTTGGTGCTTTGGTACTTTGGTCCTGGATCAGCGGCAATATCTCAGCTATTCTTTGCGGAGCTGTCTGAACTTCTGAGCCACCTGGCCTCGCTTACAGACTCAATCTATGTAGTGGGGACTTCAATGTGCGTCTAGACAGATCAGAAGACACCACAAGTATACAACTGAAAGAACTCTTTGACACCTACAATTTCATCCTCAACCTTACTAATGCTACACATGCAGCCGGAGGGGTCCTCGATATCGTCGTCGTCCGTGGAGAAACCGTTCCGCTGCTGGTGTCAGTGATCAACGCCGGATTCTCCGACCATCATCTTCTCCTGTGGGACATAGCACTTGCACGCCCCAACCCGATCTACGCTTCAACCACTCGCCGTGCATGGAGCAAGCTCGATCCTCACGCCTTCCAGCGAGAACTCAAGCATTCCTCACTCTGTAATAACGAAGCGTGGGTGGAGATGGACGTGGATGAAATGGCGGAACTATATAATAAAGAGATCATTACAGTACTAAACAAACTCACTCCAGCTAGAACCGTCACATGATGATATAATGTCAAAAATTTCAAAATTCGCTGATGACACAAAACTGTGTGGACAGAGTGACAGTGGACCCAAGACCTGGTATCCCAGTGGTCGGCAGATTGGCAAATGCTTTTATGATAAATGCTCGGTGATGCACATTGGGAAAAACAGATCATGAGTTTAAGTTATGGGAAGGGAGTGAAAAGAAGAAAGATCTAGGGGTCATCATGCATAACTTAAGCCATCTAGGCAATGTGCAGAGGCAGCAATAATGAGAAGTCCAGGAGGAAGGATTACGCAAGACTTTAGACATTGGGAATTTAGAGTATTGTGTTCAACGTCCAAAAGAAAGACAGAGACCTTAGAAAGAGTGCAACACAGAGCAACAAAGATGATCAAGGGAAAAAACCTAATTATTCTGGAATGAAAAAGTGATTTGAAGCTGGGCAAATACTAACAAACAAAGTGGAAATGCCAATGGCGAAGCAGTCTAGAGCACAGCATGAAACTGTTGACGTTGGGAGACGCAGCATTTTTTAGTGCAAGAGTGTCCAGATGGAATGAACTGATTAATAACGCTGAACTGTAAACGAGTTCAAAATAAACCTCAGTAGTTTAGGATATTAGATTGACGGGGAGCAACAGTGGTTCTGTATCAGGGATAAATATATTATATTATTATTATGTCGCCGAGGGAATACGAGAGGCAAAAAGGGCGTGCCACTGAAATGTATGCTCCACCAACGAATTCAAACCAGCAAATCCCTCTCCACTTGACGTGGACGTTCTGCACCCTCCGGCTGATGGTAGAAGAAGTCGCCGCAAGCATACAGGCACTCCCAGACAAACACTGCTCCTTGGACCCATTACCAACCAGTCTACTAAAAGAGAGTGCTGAAATTTTAACCCCGTTCATCACTGAGCTCTTCAATCGCTGGATCTCCTCGGGGACAGTGCCCACTATCTTTAAGACCGCTTATGTTGTTCCTCGGATCAAGAAATCTAACTCTTACCCCTCAGATGTCAAATCATATCGACCGATCTCTAACCTATCGGTTCTTTCTAAGCTACTGGAGCGCCTTGTAGCAAGTCAGCTCAACCAATATCTAACGACTCTCAAGCTGCTTCCAAGTCTGCAGTCGGCCTACCGTGCCTCACACTCGACCGAGACAGCGGTCCTGAAGGTAATCGCAGATATTCTACGTGAACTCGACTCCGGAAAGGTAGCGGCATTGATTCTACTAGACCTGACTTCAGCGTTCGATACTGTCAACCACGACACTCTGTTGAAGAGGCTGGAAATAACTTACGGAGTTGGTGGCACCGCACTTGCATGGTTCTCATCATACCTTAACCAGCGCACTTACTCTGTACACTGTGCCAACTCAACATCGGAGAATTACCCAGTCACGAATGGGGTCCCTCAAGGTTCGGTCCTCGGACCCATCCTCTTTGCATTATACTTGGTCAATCTACTCGACATAGCTCGCAAGCATGATCTGCAGGCACACCTATATGCAGATGATACCCAGGTATATGGGAGTTGTCACTCAGCTCTTACCCAACAACTCCAATCACGAATTACGAACTGTGTCACAGAAATGACAGAATGGCTGGGCTCAAATCGTCTCCAGCTCAATACTGCGAAGACAGAAATCTTATGGATGGCAACCAGAAGAAAGCAACACCTGCTCCAATCCACTTCGGTCCGGATTAATGGTCACGATATCCATCCAAGCCCCTATGTCAGAAATCTCGGCATCTATATTGATAATACCGCCACGACGAGGCAACATGTGACACGCACCGTCGCCAGCTGCTTCGCAGCACTGCGGTTAATTCGCAGCATACGAAAATATGTCTCTCTCAATGCCCTGAAGACTTTGATCAGTGCCTTAGTAATCACTAAACTCGACTATGATAACGCCACCTTAGCAGGGCTCCCGAAACACCTCCTCGACAGACTCCAGAGCGTACTTCATGCGGCTGCACGCCTGATCCATCAATCAAGGAAGTATGACCACATCACGCCACTGTTGATCGACCTACACTGGTTCTCAGTCCCCGAACGAATAACGTATAAGTTGGCAACCCTCGTCTATCGGTGCCTGCACGACATCGGCCCCTCCTATCTCTGGTGCGAACTCCAGAGATCGGCAGACACAGACAGTAGAAGGCATCTGCGATCTGGCTCCACTCAAGCACTCCTCATGCCGTGCACACGCCTTGCCACTGCCGGCGACCGTGCCTTCCCGGTTACCGCAGCGAAAGCCTGGAATCGTCTTCCAGTCTGTGTTCAATCATCACCTTCTCTGGACATATTTAAGAAGCGACTGAAGACTTGGCTGTTTGAGCTGAGCTATTCTGTTAAATCCTGACATGTTATTCATGTACTTTGTAATGTGTTCAAGTAGTCCTTCTAGGATGATTCACCACATAAATCCTAACTTTCAACAAATAAATAAATAAATAATACTTTTGAAAGCGCTGTAGAAATTAACGGGATTTTACTTACTTGCTTACTTACTTACATGACTAGTGTTCTGACAGGAACCAGTCGCACAATGCCAAGTAGGCCGAATTAGTAATGTAAGAGGCACTTTAAATATGTCATAAAGTGCCAAATTCAGAAGGGTTTAATTAATTATTCCTATCATTGCTATTTGTTTTAAATGACCAGCAGGCCAGTATGTGGACAGATAGATGGCTAAATTGTGTTGCTGAATTAATCTTGAAAGTATTTGAAGCTATGAGCATAGTATTATTATTAATACTGTTATTGTATGTGCAGTAAATTGTAATTAGTTCAAACAGCCAAAAATCAAATCAAGATGAATAAAAGCACAGGAACAGATGGAATAGCAGCATAAATTATCCAGACATGGGGAGTTATTGGCACAAGAGCTGCACAAAATATGCCAACAAATATAGAAAGAATGTCTATCAGAAGAATGGTAAAAGCAGAGAGTGTTGCCAACCCTTTTCGGTAGCACCATTTTGACTGCTCGCACGTGCATAGGCGTCAATCCTGTGAGGGTCCTGGAGTCCGCACCCTCACAAAAATTTGGTTGTGAGGGTCCACGATGCATTGGACCCTCACAAAAATCTGAATAAATCTATATTGTACTGTTGTATGATTATTTAATAAATTGTCATGTTGGATAGATAATACATGTAGATATTATCAGCAAATGGTATTTTGGAACAGGGCCTGTTTTAACGTGCAGTAATACGCAAAATGTGCAGTGATAAAGTGGAAATTCAGCGAAAAAGGTCGTCACGCGAATTTAGGCATATATTAGAAATCCCAAAGTTCAGGTGACCATTTTTTTTGCTTGTCAAGAATTCCTTGGAAATTTTTTGCGCACTGATAAATGTTTCTTAACCTGTTGCAGGGGGATTTAATTTTTTCAAGTCGTCCCCAATCGGGGTATTTAATTTGGGGGAAAGGCGTTCGTGTGAAAATGTGAACATACAAGTTTTAAACTTACTATATTTCAGGCTACATAGAAGCTATAAAGATGCGGTTTGCACCGTTGTTTAGCATTTTTATTGCTCTTTCGAACCATCCGTGCCAAGAAGGAAATTTTGGGGTAGGGTCCACCTACAGCCCAAAATAGGACCCCTCCCCAACATTTTGGTCAAATTTTGTTCCAAGCCCAATAGCAAAAATTTTTCCACGGTAACTCCCAAACTGTGAGCGAGAACATTGTAAAGAGGTGTAATTGGAACAGAATAATGTAAAAATTTTGAAGATTGAACATACAAGTTTTAAACTTACTATATTTCAGGCTACATAGAAGCTATAAAAATGCGGTTTGCACCGTTGTTTAGCATTTTTATTGCTCTTTTGAACCATCCGTGCCAAAGAAGGAAATTTTGGGGGTAGGGTCCACCCTACAGCCCAAAATAGGACCCCTCCCCAACATTTTGGTCAAATTTTGTTCCAAACCCAATAGCAAAATTTTTCCACGGTAACTCCCAAACTGTGAGTGAGAACATTGTAAAGAGGTGTAATTGGAACAGAATAATGTAAAAATTTTGAAGATTGGACAAAATTTGGAGTATTTATGCTTTTTCAAACAATATTACTCATTGCTCGAAGAAATGACAATTTTGCGAACAGATTTTCAATCTGAAAAACCGAACAACTCAGTATATTTTAGGCTATGTAGAAGCTAGAAAGATGCGGTTTGCACCATTGTTTAGCATTTTTATTGCTTCTTCGAACCATGCGTGCCAAAAAAGAAAATTTTGGGGGTAGGTCCACTCTACAGCCGAAAATCGGAACCATCCCCCAAAAAATTTCAAAGCACAATAGCAAAAAATTTTCAGCGGTGACCTCCAAACTATGAGCGCGAAAGTTTTAGGGCGGTGTAATTGGAACATAATAGTGCAAACATTTTGAAGATCGGGCCAAAATTCGCAGAGTTATGATTTTTCAAACCTCAGACTTGAGATTTTTCAAGGCATTTCAACGCAAAATCCCAGTATTTAGATGATCAATGACTAGTTCTTTTGCTTATATAGTCAGTAACAGCGAAGAAAGTGCTGCCATCTATCGAATGGATAGTAAACTAAATCGAAAAGTTACTCCAGGAGTCCCGGAGCGGTTTAAAACTGCAATGTCCGATGGTTATGTGGCGCACCATTTTAAGACGGCTTTTCCCTTTAGGATATGGTTTTTTGCCGCCGTTTATAGGCGACGTTGCCCGGGAACGGGTTAAAACATGCCCTGTTTTGGAACATTAATAAGTAATAAGAATGAATGAGTGAATGAATGAATGAGCCCAGTGAAGAATGACCTCAAGGAATGCCTTAAACACAGGACATTATTGACAGTATTGTATTGTATACTGGACTATTTATATAGCGCTGTAAACATAGCATAACCAAAAACAAGGGCGCTTTACAGAGGGTATGACTCCCTAAACAGATGGCTTTTCAGTCTGTTTTTGAAGATGGGCCGAGCTTTGATCTTCCTAATTTCAAGTGGGATGGTATTCCACTGAAGTGGTCCACCTCGGGAGAAGGCGCGATCACCGAGGTTTGGAATCTTTAGTGATTTTGGGACAGCGAGGTCAAGAGAGGATGCTGATCTCAATGTCAACCGTCTAGCGGGTGTCAGGAGTCGCTCCAAGTACTTCGGACTGGCTTGGCCGGTTATGATGCCGTGAATTATTAAGCATCTTTTAAAGATGATTCGCTTCCGAACTCGGAGCCAGTGGAGTCTGTCTCTCATAAAAGGTCTTCCTGAATGTTCTATAAGTCTAGTCTTATCTGTCTTCAACCAGTCTCATGGCACCAGTTACGGCCGTAGCCGTAACTGGTACAATACTGCAATCCTACATTCGACCATATCTGAAGCTAAGCCATAACTATCTATAATAGATTTGGTCGTGGCCTAAGTTATTGACTTGCAGTCCTAAAATTAGTGAACAGCGACATTTCACATTGAGATACAAAAGCATGCATGCTTAATTAATATAAAATATAAGTAAAAGTTACTTTGTTACTTGATAAGTTATTTTATATAAATCTCAATGACTATGGCTGAAAAGACGAATGTTGTATGCTAAAAATAATAGTTTGCAATTGTTTATGACATTTCGACTACTAGGTTTCATGACAACTGCAACTAAAATCTTATGCTATCGTTCAAATTGGTTATTAAGCGGATGTGGAGTAACCTTGACAAGCTGCTGGGTAAAGAGGATTCTAGCTCAAAGGCATGTCTTGAATTCTCAGCTGATGACTTTCATCGACATATCGATGATAAGATTGATAACATTGAAACAAGACGTCTTCAGCTGTGCCTGTGACGTTCACTCATTACTCTGGACCTGACCTTTTGGAATTCATAGACCCAACGACTGAGGAAGTCATAGAGCTTGTCAGATCATCGTCTAATAAGTATTGCCTCCTGGATCCACTTCCTACATGGCTCCTAAAAGATTCGATTGATGTGCTTGCACCATTCTTGAGGACACTTATGACTGCTTCTTTGAACAGTGGGAGTTCCCGCTGTCATGGAAACGAGCCATCGTTATACCACATCTCAAACGGCCAGGACTCGAACAAAACGATGTGGTTAACTACAGACCTGTCTCCAACCTACCCTTTCTCTCCAAGCTACTGGAGAAATTCGTCAACAAGCAGCTGGTCGCTCATCTTGTGAAGAATGATCTTATGCCAAAGAACCAGTCAGCATACCGAAAGGGCACTCCACCGAGACAGCCATACTAAGAATCTACAACGACATCGTGAGACGCCATTGCCAATGGTCGTGTAGCTGTTCTTTGCCTCCTTGACCTTTCCGCGGCCTTTGATACTGTCGATCATGCTACCCCTCATTCGACGTCTTGAAATATCTTATGGCCTCAAAGGGCAGGTCTTATCCTGGCTCCGTGACTATGTAACGGGCAGAATGCAGTCGGTCCGCTGTAACGGCCAAACGTCATCATACAGCAATGTCCTGAGTGGTGTTCCCCAGGGGTCTGTGTTGGGCCCTTTTGTTCATACTGTATGTTGCTGATGTTGGCCGAATCATCAAAGCCTTTGGACTAGACTCGCACAGTTATGCTGATGATAGCCAAATATATTCCTTCTGTCTACCGGCAGACTCGGACAGATTGCGGTCAAGGAACATTGAATGCATAGCTGAGGTCAAATCATGGATGTCATCTAATCGCCTGTCGCTTAACTCAGGGAAGACTGAGTTCCTTTGGCTAAGCTCCCGAGAAGGAGATCCCAAATAAACAGGACACCGTTTGAAATAGAGGACACTGTCATTGCTCCTCTACCACCGCATTTAACTGCTCGGTGTTATTTTTGATGAGACACTGTCGTTCACGGATCATATAAGTAATGTGACACGTGTCTGTTATTATCACTTGCGGAGAATCAGAAGCATCAGGCGATATATACCAATGGATGCTGCGATACAACTGATTCGGGCGCTTGTTCTATCCAGGGTTGACCAATGCAATGGAGTCCTCTCGGTCTTCCAGAGAGCCAGCTAAGCCGCCTCCAGTCGGTGCTCAATGCATCCTCTCGCTTGATCTTTGGAGCCCGCTGGAATGATCACGTGACACCGTTGCTTAGAGACAAGCTTCACTGGCTTGGGGTTCGAGAACGCATCACCTGGCGATGCCTGATTACATATCGGGCCCTGAACGACACCACCTGTCCTGACTACATATCAACACTTGTATGCAGGGCAACGACGAACGACAGACGCGCAGAACTTCGTTCCAGTAGTCGGACATTGTTGATCGTCCCTCCGCCTTCAAAGACTGCCGTGTTCGGTGACAGATCAGTCACGCTGGGAAACCCAGCCCTGTGGAACTCGTTTGCCAGCGATGTTATTAATGCGAAGTCCGTCGGCTGTTTTGAGAAGCTCCTAAAGACACACATATTTAACATCTCTTATAAGTGACTCCTTTGTAAAGCGCTCTTGACTTTAGCTCCAGTTATGCTACTGCGCTATATAAATTGTCGTAGATAATAATAATAATAATAATAATAATATTAGTTCAGCGAAGAAAATGTTCTATTGATCCAATCACAGTTGTTCCTATCACAAGGCATTTAAGTTACACCTCTTTTGATACATGAGATAAGAAGAACAAAGCAATACAAAGCATTGGAATCGAAATTGATGAATGAAGGTTATTTTACTCACATCTGTCAAACCATCTGCTGTAAACCCATCACAACTCCTCCCTTATTGCTTCCAATCAAATCTTATGATTTATGTGAACTTGCAAAGCATAGGCTACCAATAGCTCTATTGTTCCTTTCAAAGTTTCAAACTTTGAAGGAGAATTGGAGTATACATAGAATAGAGAATAGCATACAGAATAGAGAGTATACATACACATCATAATCAAGAGAATTTACTTGATAACAATGAATAATTTTTACAGTCATCAATTGTAGGATGCTAAAAGTTATGGCTTATGGCCGTAACTCATACTTAGTTACAGCCATAGCTGTATTGTTAGTTAGTTAGTTATAGGCTGATTTATATAGCGCTATTTTCCTAGTGGGCTAGAGTCAAGAGTGCTTTACATTGTTGTAAGGGTGTTTTTTGGAATAATAAGTCAATTTAAATTAATCAGCATAGAATTTATAAAATGAGCTATAATGCTGCGACACAGAGGTAGAGTTGACCCCACCTCTATGTGCATACAATACGTGCGGTAGTGATTGAACCTTTTCTCTCACCCAGGACGCCTAAGTTCAACCTCTACCGGGGTGTAACCACAAGGCACGTCTGTGGTCCCTTAGCTTTTTGGCTAAGACTTAACCAGTGTTAGAAAAGATCACTTGTAAAATGATCTTGATCAAAGATCAAGATCACTAGAGAGAAATTGATCTAAGATCAAGATCAAAGATCACTAGAGTATAAATGATCTAAGATCAAGATCACTTTAAAAGTGATCTAAGATCAAAGATCATACAAATATAGTTATTATATCATGTATGACGTATCACGTATGATAACGATACAAATGTCCACTGTACGATGCATGTAAACTTTTGTAATACTACCGTATATACTCGAGATAAAGTCGATCCGAGTATAAGTCGACCCCTAGATTTTGGGTATTTGAAGGTGTCTAAAGTCATTGACCCGAGAATAAGTCGAAATGGACGCTCATCGCGGCAAACCCTCTTGAGGTGATAGTGAGAGTCGGAACAATGGCGGACGCTGGGCATGTGGCGGCAGCGGCGCCATTGTTTTGATGAAAAAACTGCGTTTTAGCTTTGAACTATCGAGAAACTGAACGATTTTCACATTCCCAGATTGATTCCTGACGATTAGGAAAATTTTAAACCTGCTATTCGCTCATTCTTGACAATATAAAAGTCTTAATTACCGTAATCTTGATTTTTTATATTTATGTAGCGCCAATATTTAATTAATATTTATGTGGCGCCTATAAATTACCAATCTTAAAAGCGCTGATGTGAACTTTTATTTAGATGTCAGAGCATATGTTGAAAATAATTACGCAGTTAGCTAAATTAATTATTTTTGACATGCTATGTATGGAAACTTTACCCAACAGTTAGTGCCTCGAGTATAAGTCGAGGTCAGGATATATAACCTGTGAATTGGCCTTAAATTTCTCGACTTTATCACGAATATATACGGTAAGTTACTAACACAACTGAAAACAGTGCATAACAATTTTAGCAACTAACTGTCAGTTCACAGTCAGTGTTAAACACGCAGTTCATTTTCAGCATGAGCAGACGCTCAAACGTTGCGTCAGACAACCTGTTTCTTCGCGGTGTAGCTATCAAACCTCCAATACTAAAAAGTCTTTCGACAGGCGCAGAAGATGGCAGGATTGTCTTATATTTCACAAATGCTGCCTTGACATGTGGGTATGCCAACAAGCTAGAAAGTTCCTTATTTGGGTTATTCATAGAAGTGCTTTGATTGACTTAGTTGGGAGAATACATATAATTTGATCTTTGATCTTCTGTTGATAATAAAGATCAAAATCACTGAAAAAGTTATTTAAAATCAGAGTCAAAGATCACTAGTAAAAAGTGATCTAGATCAAAGATCAAAGATCATGAATTGTGATCTTAGATCGTGATCTTTGATCTTTTGATCTAAGATCACTCCTAACACTGGACTTAACTAGTATTCACTAGTATTCACAGTAAATGTACTTTCCAATCTCAATGTATCTCTTTAACGTCCTTCACTACTACTGAACCATCTCTAATGTACTCTCGCAGAATGTACTCTCTCTCTCTCTCTAAATGCACTTCCGCTAAATGTACTCTAATCCTAACTCAGTGTACTCTACCAAATGTACTCATGTACTATCACACTTATGTCTGAGTACATAATCATCTGTCCTACGACGATGTTCCAAGTACAAGTACTTTAACACTCACCACTTACTTCCCCAGACCGTCCTATTCACTCGGTCCTGCTTTTGCCAGCTCTAACCCTCTTAACCTCGGTCGGACGCTGACAGTCCCTTTACCTGCTCCCTACCTGATCTCTGTCGAAAGACAGTCTACCAGTACCTTTCTTAGTACCTTCTTAGTACATTCTCAGTGCAGTCTCAGTACATTCTCCATCCATTCTCAGTACTCAAGGCCTTACTTAAGAGATTTGGTTCTCGCTTAACGGTGGCGTGCTCTTTCTAAAATATCTACAATTGTGCTCAAACCATTAGTATCTAGTGACACCTACCGACTAATTTGGGACTTACCTATGCATTTCTCCTAGTCCTTAAGTACTTCCATTATAACCTTAATCAAGGTGTGCTTGAAGGCGACGAGGCATACATCTACTTTACTGTGATAAGCACCCTCTTGCGACTAACTTTTACATTAAACGTCTATTCTTAACTACCTAAAGCTTTACGGAATAAAAAGGTATGCTTACTTAACGAATTCGTCACAGTAAGATTAAAGAATCATAGATATCATTAATAGGGGGCGTCATCGTATGGGCAGTTGTAAAGTGGAGTTGTAATAGAGAGATGGCAGCCGAGATGGTTTTTAGTTTAAATATAATAAAGTTCTACATATATGTTGACAACTCGTCGTGATTATTGGAGGGGTACTTTGAATATAAGGGGAAGCATTTACAATTGTATTAAAGGAGTGTCCAAACAAGTGTGTTTTTAGTCTCTTAGTGAATGTTTCCAAGTTAATCGCGTTGATGACATTGTCTGGTAACGCGTTCCAGAGAGCCCGGTTCCCTCGAGTAACGGAACGCTCCCCTAGTTTGGCTGTTCTCGAGGGAGGAGGCACCGACAGTCGGACCCGACTGGAGGAGCGGAGCCGCAAGCGACCTTCTGCGGATGGAGGCCTACAAATAAGCACCGATATGTAGTCTGGGCAGAACAGGTTGTAGAGTGCTCTAATTGTGAACCAGCACCTCTTGTAGATTATCCGCTCTGGAATGCGGAGCCAGTGTAATCTGTCCCGAAGTTGGGGCGTAACATGCTCAGTTTGCTCACCCCACCTGGTCTGAAAAATCACTCGGGCAAAAGCATTCAGCACCATCTGCAGACAATTGAGCAGGTAGTCTGACATTCCGAGGAGTATACTGTTACAGTAGTCTATTCTCGTGAGCACCAGTGCCCGCACAAGCTGGGTCGCGACAGACGCAGATAGGTGCCTTCTTATCGCTCTAATCCATCCGCCAGAGCTGGTAGAAGGAATTGCGAGCGACGTTGCCGATATGGTTACGGAGTGACAGCGACTCATCTGATAAGACTCCAAGAAGTTGGACATCAGCTGATGGGATGATAGGGATGATTGATGACGAACAGCACATGACTGATTAGATGGGTCCTCCTTGGGGTGGTAATCCAGAGCACTTCCGTCTTGGCTGGATTGAGAGCCAGACGATTTGCCTCAGTCCAGAGTTTGATTTGGGCTATGCATGCTGTGATGCGGTCACGTAGTTGTTCCATGTCCCTGGCAGGGCAAGAGGCCAGGATCTGTACATCATCTGCATAAGCATGAGGGGCTAGCCCGCACTTCTCGACAATCTGTCTGTGAAGTAGCCTTTCCACTCGTCTTTTCAGATCTTTGTTTCTTTTGCTTCCTTCAGTGATGTTCCTCTGGACTCTAGTGCTTCATTGATGTTATCCATCCATCTTTTTTTTGGTTGTCCTTTTGGTCTGGTAGTCAGTCGTTGGGTGCCATAGCAACATTTGTAATGGCATTCTCTCCTTTTTCATCCTCTTGACGTGACCATGCCATTTCAGCTGACTCTCCTCTATGTGCTGTATACTTTTCATACCTAGTTCTGCTCTGATCGTGACATTTTTCTTCCTGTCTCTTAATGTGAACCCTTTAATAAGCCTTAAAACTCTCATCTCTGCTGCTTGTAGATTGCTTTTTTTGGTGGCCGATGTCAGCATCCAGACTTCGCATCCATAGGTTAGCAGTGGTCTGAGAATAGATTTATAAATACTGATTTTGGCAGCGATAGGGACATGTCTGTCTTTCAAGAGTGGGTATGGCATGCCAACATTTCTGCTGTACTGATTAATTCTGTCGTCAATGGCTGTGTTGTTTGAGGCCAGGCTATCAAAGAGTGTTCCCAGGTATTTAAATTGTTTCACCTCTGTCACTTCTCTGCCATTTGCCCATATGTGTATACCTTCTTCTTCTTCAGGCATTCTGGATACCTGCATCACCTCTGATTTTGTGGCATTCAGACGCAGGCCATTTCTGTCAGCACCTTTACACCAAGTGTCAATGGATTTCTCTGGTTTTATAGGTGAGCCAACCACCAGTCCTACATCATCTGCATAGGCAAATGTTAGACGTCGATCATATTTTTGTTCTTCGTCCTCCATCTGGTGCTTTGTCACTTGGTTCAGTATCTGGTCCTTGAGTAAGATGAACAGCAGGGGCGATAGCACACTGCCTTTTATAGCATCTTATGAGAATGTGTGATATGTGCCTACAAAAGCATAGCACAAAATTTGCCTTTTTGCACAATTTTGCATGATTATCCTGCAACTTCAATCATGGTTTTAGGTTGTTTTATACAAATTCCAGTTTTGACAGCTTAAATGAGCTTTATATTTTTCCGCTATTTGATTCAGTTATTTATGTGTTAAATATATTTGAATGTTGTAGAGCTCTGCAGAGATGGTGGGCTCAGTTTCAAGAAAGCACTGGGGAAATGGAAGCTGCTATGAAATATTACAACACTGCCCAGGATTTTTTGTCTCTTGTTCGAATATACTGTTTTATGAATGATGTTGATAAAGTAAGTTATTTATGTTAAAGTCATATTCGTGCTTATTTGCTGAATTATTCAAGATTCTGTGTTTTGCATTATAAAGCTTAATGAAATGAAACTAGCTGGCTTAGATACCTTTTCCTGTGTCCTTTTTAACTTGTATTGGGGACGGATACAATCGAGTATAGGTTGGAGGGGAGAGGTAGGCGGGGCGTTTGTAGGGAGTGAGGGATGGGTGTGTGAGAAGGGAAGAAGAGGCAAGGGGAGGGGAGGAAGATGGGTTGATAAGAAGAGTAGAAATGTATGCAAGTTGTATTAGGTTATGTAGAATTATAAGTCTATCAATAAAATGATACAGCGAAGCAGTTGTCAATCATCATGGATCAGAAGCCTGTTAGCAAACATCGTCCTGTCGTAGATCACCTTTGAACCCAACATTTGCCACCCCCTCCCCTTAAAAAGCAAATAAAGAGTTTATCGATTAATATCTATATGTACATTTTCTCGCTCGACTGCCCGAAACATACTGCCCGAAACATACATTTGCCACCCCTCCCACCACCCTCACCTTTATAAAGTGGGCAATGACCAATGACTTGCAGTAGCCAACTTCAAAGATCTGCCAACTCCCCTCCGGCCCCAGTGCCTTGCAGTAGCTCTCCTTTGAACTCTACTTCAAACATTTCCCAGCCCCTTAAACTTTATAGACTTTATCGCCGAGTTGTTCGTCGCCCAGTTGATCTGGCGCCCAGTTGTTCGTCGCTGAGGCGTTCGTTGCCGAGCCGTTCTGTCCCGGAAATATCGCCTATCAGATTGTACAAATTTCATTTAGGGTTTCACGTTAGTCAGCAGTCATCATCCGGAGCAACAGCATTTCACACATCTGCTTCTCCAGAATCTCATCGTTAAGGGCAGCCTGACTTTGGAATTGTAGAAACTGATTGGTTCAGAGAATTCATGACTGCAATTCAACCCAAATATGCACTGCCATCAAGGTCACTTCTAACATAGAAGTTTCTTCCAAAGCTAAGGAAAAGCATTGAAGAACGAGTGTCAGCTCACATTGCAAGGGCAAGCAGCATGTCACTCACCAAGAACATATGCACTGACAAGCGCATGCACTCATACCTGACAATAACTGGTCACACATTCACTGACTTTGAGTTGCAGCTGGTGGATATCTTGCAAACATTTGCAGAAATGACAGATTTGACACAAGGTGATGAGTAAGTCACCATCAGTTGTGTTCCTTCTGTTGTTGCACTTCTCAAGTGCATGGCTGAACTGAGCGGTCTTGCACGTTACCATGGAACCTTTATAACAGCACTTGTTGCATCAATGCACAAGCATTTAAGTGGACTTCTTCAGACATTGCAGATCCAGCCCGCGTCAACTGTAAAACACGAGCCATTTGAGCAGTTGATCTATACAGCTGCTGCTGTCTTGGATCCAACGTAAGGTTTTGTCTGGCTGGATTCGGATCAGTTCGGTTCAGCAGCAGTCAAAGCAAATGTTAAGGATTTTATTATGGATTACATAGTTCATGAAGCAGCAACAACAACTCCGGAGAATCCTGCCCAGACTGGTGATATAGATGAGTTGAACACTCCATCTGCAAGTATGTGTATAGTAATTGAGTGAGTAAATTTTTTGCATTATGTCATTAGGTGGCCTTGGTCTTGATGGTATTGGTCTTGGTCTTGGTCTCGATGGTAGTGGTCTTGGTCATGGTTTTGGTCTTGATGGTAGTGGTCATCTTGGTCTTGTCTTGCTATCGGAACTGCTGGTCTTGACTACATTTCTGGATGCAGTGTATCAGGTTCAAAATAATTTCTTTGGCCGATAAATGTTTACGGGCAGAGGCACCAGAGTACCTGACTAGAGGCTGTCAGCTGCTATGTGACCGAAACCGAAATTGACCCATTAACACACAGTCCAACTCGACTTGGATCCTCTGGGCTCCTTGTGCAGATACCAGAACTGGAGATCGCTCATTCTGAACGCTTGCCCATTCAGAACGCTTGCCTCTGCATTCTGAATGCTCTACTGCTATCGTTACATGATGAAACTCAATTGAGCTCAACATTTCTTGCTCGTCTGAAAGCATACTTGTTTAGTCAATCAGCTGAAGCACATTAGTTTTAATTGCACCCTTTAATGAACTTATGAATGAATGAATAAAAATAATTGTATAGCACACCTATGGGTATAACGTGCTGAGGGATTGTGTTGTACCCATACCCATGTAGCATGCGTGTTATATGCATAAAATACCGTATAATGCACGTTATATGCGTGAAAATACGGTAAATTTAAGATTATGTTTGTTTATGTACATTCAATTATATGTACATAAAATTTGTTCTATTGTATAATAGGCACCTACACTTTGCACTGACTTTTTAAGGGGAAAAGTGTGTATTATACACCAGATAATATGGTAATCATTATTCTGTGGTCCAATGTGATACGTTTTATTAGACTAGTGGTTCTTAACCGGGGGTACTCATTCCCCTTGGAGGTACTTGAAGGATGTTGTGGGGGTACTGAATAATCCGGAAATAAAGATATATATTATATATATACATATTAAAGACTTTTACTACAGGTTATCCTATATACTATACAAATGCTGTAGAAATTTTTGTACTAAATTAGAAATTTCAAAGAAAAAGCCCACTTTCTGGCAATTTGTAGCTGACGTTTGTTGCAGTTTATAATTATTTTCAGTTTATAATTATTTTCAGTATATTGCAAACTTTTGTCCTGGGATAAGGTATGCTCTGGTAGGGGGTACTTCGTTCTCTTATACTTGTTTCAGGGGTACGTAACCATGAAAAGGTTAAGAACCACTGTATTAGACAAACTGCACTATGACATGTTATTGAAGCATTATTACATATGTAGTTTAGTATGCCATAAAGTTTATTTGCCCTCTAACAGCCCTGAAAATTTCCCAGCTAGCATGTGATCAATATGACCTGCTACTACTTTAGCACTTACAAAATGTGTGCACCTCCCATCTTGTTTCCTAAGCAACCTAGACAACTTTTTTCATGCTCTGAGCTAGCTGTTTTATTTAATTTTTATTTTATTTTTTTATTTTTTTATTTAACATCTCTTATAAGTGACTCCTTTGTAAAGCGCTCTTGACTTTAGCTCCAGTTATGCTACTGCGCTATATAAATTGTCGTAGATAATAATAATAATAATAATAATAATAATAATAATAATAGCCGTATCTTGTGCTAATGAAATAATCTTTCATACAACAATTTTAATTGTAAATATCATTTGTATTAAATTAAATCACTCCTTTACTCTCCTTTTCTCTAAAGTGATAGCCTTCAATATTTTAGCCTCTTTTTGTAGCTTAATCTTTGACATCTGTCAATCATCATGGTTGCATTTCACTGAAGTCTTAATAAGTTTCTATGCAGAGGCGTCATTTGGGGGAGGCTGGGGGGCCGTGGCCCCCCCCCAAGGAAATGAAAATATTAATTTATAATGTATTAATGTGCAAAAATTGCCAAAAAATATCAAAACTTGCAAATTTTCCAACATTGGCCCTAAAATTTGCCAAAATTGCTCAAAATTTGCCTAAAATTTGCCAAAAAATTGCAAAAAATTGCAAAAAATATCTAAAATTTGCCAAAATTTGTCAAAAATTTGCAAAAAATTTTCTCGTCCCCCCCAAGAAAAGTGTGAAATGACGCCACTGTTTCTATGTATTTTCTAAAAAATGAATTCCCATGTGATATATGAATGCAATATTCATATGTCACATGGGACTGCAATCAGTGCTGACTGCTGCCGCCTGGATATTTGGCGCTAGGTGGCATGATCATGTAACCCCACTATTGAGGGATAAGCTCACTGGCTTAGGATCCCAGAACGCATCATATTTAAATGCTGCTGGCTGATCTTTCAAACCCTGAACGATCCCTCCTGCCCAGAATATCTATCGGCACTGAAACGCATGCCGACGCTGACAGACCATTGCAAACAGCTTTCCTCCAGCAAGCAATCTCGACTTTACGTCCCCTCTGTCCAAGACCATGAAGTTCGGAGAAAGATCTGTGACCTGGGTCAACCCTCTCCTCTGGAACGTGCTCCCGGACTCAGTAACAATGACTGCCTCCTTCGAGTTGTTCACATCGAACTTTAAGACACATTTATTCCATATCTCATACAAGTGTTCGATGTAAAGCGCTCTTGACTTTGGCCCTAGCTAGGCTATCGAGCTACATAAATCATCAAGTAGAATTGAATAGAATATTCCAAATATGGAAATGCCATTGTCTTGTATAGTTGCATGATTATTTCTTTATCTCTGCTCATTACAATAATTCTCTTATCTATTATGTTCAGGGGCGGCGCCAGACGTTTGAGAGTGGGGGGGTTAGGGTTAACCCTAGGGTTAGGGTTAGGGATAACCCTAAAATACCCCGAAATTGATAATCTTAGAAATAACCGTGCTTTCTCCCATTCCCTTGCGTTAGACACTTCCCTTCCCGGCCGCGTCTAGCGTGGCCTCCCTTAGAATGGGGGTCCGGAGGTTTTCCCCCGGAAAAAATTTTGAAATCGTAGATGCTCGTACGTGTGTTTTAGAGCATTTTGGACACAAAATCACAGGTCTGGCATCAATAGGTTCCATGTCTGTAATTTCTTATGCTTAAGTCAATTTCAAATTATTCTGCTTCAATTTGTGCGTGTTAAGTCAAAAATTACTTGTCTTTGGCCCATACAAGTGTCAATGCTACTAAGAGTAAGAGTCACATGGCAGATGCTACTGCTCAATCAAATCTTGAAATCTTGTTTTAACCCCTTTAGCGTGTAATAAAATTTTCCAAGACGTTACCAATGTGTGTTATTAATTTTGGAGAATAACGTTATTTTGAACTGTTAACATGTACTTTTTAAACTTACTATATTTCAGGCTATATAGAAGCTACAAAGATGTGGTTTGCATCATTGTTTAGCATTTTTATTGTACTTACCATCCATCTGTGCCAAAAAAGAAATTTCGGGGGTTGGGTCCACCCTACAGACCAAAATATGACCTCCTCCCCAAAAATACGTTCAAAGGTCAATAAAAATTTTTTCCAGCGGTGACCCCCCTAGGTTCAGCGGCAAAGTTGTAGGTTGGTGTCTTTGGAACAGATTAGTTCAAAAATTTTGAAGATGGGACCCAATTTGGGGGAGTTATGGTGTTTCTCACCCAGGCACCCGTTAACTCGGAGAAGTGACATTTTTTTACAGAATCTCAAATCTGAAACACCTTACCTTGCAGGCTATATAGAAGCTACAAGGATGTGGTTTGCATCATTGTTTAGCATTTTTATTGTACTTACCATCCATCCGTGCCAAAAAGAAAATTTGGGGTTTGGCCCCACACTACAGGCCAAAATATGACCCCTGCCAAAAATTTTCTTCTAAGGTCAATAAAAGAAATTTTTCAGTGGTGACCCCCTAGGTTCAGCAGTACAGTTGTAGGTGGGTGTCTTTGGAACAGATCAGTTCAAAAATTATGTAGATCGGTCCTATGGTAGATAATCAAAGACAGGAAAAGTAGCAGCTCATCCATACCCACGTCCTCCCATTTGAGCAACCTTGAGTGCCTGGGCCAAGGTTACTTGCTGCAATTGTGCTGCCCTCCTGTTAGTTTCAACAGCATTACCCCAAGTATTTCCGTGGTAAAAAATAACTTGAAGTAATCCATGGGGATTTGGTGGGAGGAATGTCGACCTTCATACCTCATCACTAGAATTGTCCTCGAAGATTCCAAATTCGGGGACAGCATTGTCTTGTATAGTTGCATGATTATTTCTTTATCTCTGTCCCCGAAATAATTTCTCTTCCGAGGACCGCTTATGTTCAGGGCGGCGCCAGACATAACATAATCGGGGGTTAGGTGTCTTGGGTTAGGAGAGATCATCGTCCGAAAATACCCCCAAATGACCATCTCCAAAACCGTGCTTCAGCCGCCTCGCACCTCTTTCTTCGACGCCATCTTTTCAACAACAGAATGAACCCCTCCCTCTTCCAGCCTCAACTACGATTCTATTTTTAGAATAGACTGGCTCCGCGCGTTTTTGAACATTTTGGACAGAATATGTCAATAAATGCCTCCATGTCTGTAATTTCTCAGCTTAAGGCAAACATAAATTATTCTGGTTCAATGTGAAGTTCAAAAATTACTGGACTTTGGCCCAACATATAATGCTATCTAAGAGTCACATGGCTGGACTGCTCAATCAAATCTTGAAATCTTGTTTTAAATCGCTGTAAATCTATTCAGTGTCACAACTCACAAGTGGCAAAAGGCGACAAAAAGTAGACAGCAGGCAAATAAATTGCTGATGAAAACTTCAAACCACTGTTACTAGTTAAAAAGCAGTAGGCTAGTTAAGCCATAGCAATTAACAGACATCCAATACTATCAATCATGGTTCAGTTATAGGTCTTGTACAATTGCTGGTTCACCGACATTTGCGCGACCGACATTTGCGCGCCGACATTAGCGCGTATTTCGAGGAAGCTCGAATTGCGCCATAAATTACAGTATAAGTCATCCGTACTTTAGTAACTATAGTCTTAATCATAACCCAAAGTCAAACCCTCACTCTAACTCTAGCCCTAACCCCAATAATATCAACTAACGTAATATCGCGCAAATGTCGGCGCGCAAATGTCGGGCGGCAATGTCGGTCGCGCATTTGACGGGTCACCCAATTGATTCTGGTCTCAAATGTATAACACTACATTTAATAGAACTTTGCTCGTCTATCCTTTCGTTCAGCAAAGGTGTTTATGAGCTTTTCAATATCCAATGTACGATTCTTGTGAACAAACAAACGTTTAAGCACGCAATGCCATCCTGTAGATATATACAGTTGAGAACACTTGATACTTAGACTAGTAGAACCGATCCTCAATCATCCCCCTACCCCCCCCCCTCACTAAAAATTTCTCTGCAATTTTGCACGAATCTCACGGGTGGCCCGATGGCAAGTGGGGGGTTCAAACCCCCCAAACCCCCCCATAGCCCCGCCACTGATTATGTTAATAGAGTAACTACTATATTAATAGAGTTTATTTGCCATTTTAGATGCCTCTTCACACTGTTTCAATGGGTTGAAGCTTTTATGTATGCTGACATTTAAATTTATCTTAACAGTTATATATGTTAATACCTTACCACATAATTCATGTCTAAATCCTCTTCCTGACTTCCATTGCACATTCCATGCACTTAACTGCATTGAATAGCATTTACCAGTTCTCTGAATATTAAGATAGTCTCTTAGATCCTCCTGCATCATCTTGACATCTTACACACTGTCAAAATCTTGGCATAATTTTGTGTCATCAGCAAATTTCAAAAAGTTTTTACTTATGCCAGTACGCATCAAGCTTTTGATTTGTATTGTAAAAATTAGTTTTTTGCTTTTCACATGTGACTATTTTGCTTAATATGAATGCCTTTGTAGGGGAGATTTTGATGTAATTATTTTTAATTTGCTAGGCAGTGGAGGTATGCTCACAGACTGGAGACCGAGCTGCCTGCTATCATGTTGCAAGACAATTTGAAAATAATGATCAGTTGCAAGAGGCAATCAATTTTTTTACCCGTGCTCAAGCATATGGCAATGCAATTCGACTTTGCAAGGTGGGTTAGAAACCGTTTTGGACTGTAAAGTTTAGCATTTGTTTGCAGCATTTGTTTTAAAAACAATATTTTGAACATACAGCATTCAATTTATTGTGAGTGTTTAAATAAAATTTACAGTGAATTACTTCTCACTGGTTTACCTGTATTTTTTGTGCCCTCAGTACTTCATTCCCGACTGACTTATGATAAAAATTGTCCAGAGACATATAGAAATTGTGTGGTTAACTATCGTCCAGTTCAAGGTGTGGGAAAGATCCTTAAAAGGCGATTGCATTGAAGCATTGTAGATTGACTGGCAAATGCTGGAAAAAGAAACTGCCTTTTGGCTCCGGATTGTTGAGCTATTTGTTGACCCAGCTTGTTAATCACTAAGAAAATGGAGGACGTCTTGGTTGATGGGACCAAATGTCTCGAATGCAATAGGCAGGATGGTGTACATGGCTGCCAGACTTTGATATTTGGACATTTTTTGACAGCATCTAGTAACAAGTATGCAGATGGAAATTCAAATCTTCTCTCTAAGAAATTGACTTGTGATTGCTTAATTAATTATGTAATATTTATTTTAATTTATCTTGATTGCATGTTTTGCTATTAAGGACCATGGGTATGATGATAAACTTTTGAACATGGCACTTCTTGGTAAACCTGATGATATGGTTGAAGCTGCAAGATATTATGAAGTCAAACCCGGTCACCAGGACAAAGCAGTTATGTTATACCATAAGGTAAATGCCTTGTATATAATTGCCTAAGTAGCACTTAACCAAATCAGGTTTTTAAGTTAAGGTTATAATGTATTGTAGTTACAACCACTCTGTTTTGTCTTGTAAGTTCTTAAATTTAAGTAAATGTTATTGTGTAGAAGTGTTTCTAGTAAATTAATAGTTTGTGTTACCATAGTTTCATGCATATAATGCATGTGTTATACAGGTTTTTACCTACTCCACACCCCTCATGGATACACTATGTAACTTTTTTTACAAATTGCTGACTTCAAGATCTGTCATTGGTTACAAACCACGGACCCTTAGGCAAACAATTGGACCAATATCATTACCATATGGCCCCATGTAAGACTGCCTGATACAGAGTAGCATTAGACTACCGGTATTCAGGACCTACTTGGTAAACAGTAAAGGGAAACTTTGTTAACACTTCCAATTCCAAGCAAAATTTGAAAGACAATTGTGATTATCCAGGTTACTGAATAGATAGTTTGTCATTGGTAGTTAAACAATTGATGTAGGCCTATTATGGCATTAGGATAATGATGGTGGAGGGAAATTTTGTTTACACTTCCAATTATTGGCAGAATTTGAAAGACAATTGTGATTAATCAGGTTGCTGAATAGAAATTCTGCAATTGATTGTTAAACAGTTGATGTTATGACACAATCTATGCATGGTATACATAAGAGCGTGCTATACAAAAACATTTTAACATAAATTCGTATTCTCTGCATGTTATTTGCATGGGTGTACACTGTGCAGACTGTACATGCTACTTGCATATAAATACAGTATTACTAGTTAAATGAACAAAAATGTATGAAATGCTTTATTTAAGTAATATACGTTATATATGTAATGACATCAAAAGAGTAATAATGAATAGTTTCATAATTTGTGTCTCATATTTGCATAATGCATTTTTACAGGCTGGATATTTTTCAAAGGCCCTTGAGCTTGCATTTAGCAGCAAGGAATACAGTGCTTTACAGATGGTTTCAGAATCACTGGATGATTCAGCAGATCCTCATCTTCTGCAACGCTGTGCTGATTTCTTTAATGAAAATTCACAGTTTGATCGAGCTGTAGACCTTCTTGCTGCTGCAAAGCGGGTATATCTCTTGCATTTTTGTCATGAGCCAAGCATGGTTGTTAGAAGTACTAATGTTTATTGTGGTGTAATTCTCAGGGGCAGGATGTAGATGCCGAGGTGGAGATGGGTTTTGCCCCCTTAAATTTTCCCCGTAGGACGGTGTGGAAGTTGATTAGGAGAGACGCGTGGGCCGCCATCCAATTCGGCCCAGATGTGCCCTACGGCTGTCTTCTATGACAAAATGTCACACTTTAACCATTTATTAACGTCCAATAATTAGTCCCAAGTAAGCAGTTATAGCAGTCAGTCAGTCAGTCATTGCGCCTTTGTCGCTTGGCGACGGTTGGCTACAAGAATGGGTCAGTGTTCTCCATCGTGATCTGTCTTGTGCTGTGCATATTTGACAGTCTCCATAAAGGCCAGTCCACGTCGTAATGTTGTCAATCCAGCATATCCTTGGTCGCCCTCGTCTTCTGTTTCCTTCAACAAGTCCTGTGATCACACTGCTCTCGATGGTGTCTTGTGGTTGTCTTATCACATGCCCAAAGTAATTCAGTTTCCTTTTTTTACGTGATTCAGTGGTTCTTTTTCTGTTTTGGCCATGTTGTAAACTTCCTCGTTAGTTAGTAGTTTTGTCCATGGTATGCATAGCAGTTTTCTTATGCACTTGTTCTCAAAGGCCTGTATGCTTTTTTCTTCTTTTCTTAATGTCCAGGATTCGCTTCCATATGTTGCCACTGGCCATACCAAGGTTTTCATCAATCGCAGTTTTGTGGTAGTGCTTATTGATTTGTTTTTCCATAGTTTGGTTAACTTGATCATCACTGTTGTTCCCATGGCTAGTCTCTTTTTCACCTCCATTTTGCATTCTGCATTGTTTGTTATTAACTCTAGAAAGTACAGAAATTGAACAGGTCAAAAGCTTTACATATGTAGGAGGACAAATAACAAGCAATGGAAGCCAGTGGCGTAAACCTGGCGTCAACATTGGGGGGGGGCAGAATAACTTTTTAAAAGTTGACCCCCAGAAATATAAAAATCCCCCTCCATTATGGGGGATATTGCATATTATGGTGGGGACTTAAAATCACCCGTGAAATACGTATTGACAAGCAAAAAAGGTCATCCTGATATTTTTATATTATTCCCTCTCCAAAAACCCTGACAAGCAAAAAAAGGTCATCCGAAATCCGAAATGAAAGAATGCGGATTTGGCGTAATTCTGGCATTAACATCATAACATCATGGGGTAGGATTGATAGAATTTTTTTACCTTTTTTACCATAAACCCCAAAACAATGGGGGATAATTGATACTCTGTCCCCCGCCAACTAATTATTTGGGGGGACCGTCTCTTCCGTGTTTTACACCCATGGTAGGATAGAAATTTGTACCTTTTAGCCCAAAACATTGGGGGGATAATTAATACTCTGTCCCCCACCAACTAATTATTCGGGGGACCGTCCCTCGCTGTCTCCCTGTGTTTTACGCCCATGAGTTTTAAGTTTCCTTGCGAACGATTCAAGATTGGACTCTCTAGTCACATGGCCGGGTAATGCATTCCAAAGAATAGGGTTTCCGCACTTGAACGACCTCTCGCCGAATTTTGCCGTTCGAGACGGAGGAGGAACGACCAGTCTGACGTCTCGACTGGACCTCAGTTGCAGACGCTTGTCGGTAGACGATGGTCTTAGGACCAATGACGCCAGGTAGTCTGGGAAAGCTGGATTGTGCAGGGCGCGGAACGTGAGGATGCACCTCTTGTAGGCAACACGCTCCGGGATGCGAAGCCAATGTAGCTTCTCTTTCAGAAAAGGGGAGATGTGCTCTCCCCATCGAACCCCGAAGATCATCCGGGCAGAGGTATTAAGAACCATCTGCAGCCGATTGAGCTGGTAGTCGGGCAGGCCCCAGAGAATACTGTTGCAATAATCGACCCGATTGATAATGAAAGCATGGACTAGGAGAGTCGCAGCCGAGGTTGGTAGGTGACGGCGAATCTCCCTGATCCGCCGCAGCTGATAATAGCAGGACTGGGAGACGTTTCCAATATGAACGTCAAACGTGAGCGATGCGTCGAAGTGGACTCCCAAGAGGCGTACATCGGAGGATGGAAGGACGTGCTCTCCGTCGATCAGGAATGGGGCGCAACTGATCAAGTGTCCCCTCCTCGGAGTCACGAGCCACAATAGTTCTGTCTTGCGAGGATTTAGCGCAAGATGATTCACGTCAGTCCACTTTTTGATCCTGGTGACGCAGTCAGAGATGCGAGCACGGAGTCCCTCGGTGTCAGAGGGGAGGCAAAAAGAGTAAATTTGCACATCATCCGCGTAAGCGTGCGCCTCCAAACCGCAGGACCTGACTATGTCGCTAATCTCTGCGACATAAAGAATGATGAGCAGGGGTCCTAAAACCGACCCCTGCGGCACTCCGCTGAGGACCCGGCGCGGGGACGACGTTTGTCCTTTCCAGCAGACTGACTGCGTTCTGTCCGTAAGGTAGTCGCGTAGCCAGGCGAGAACCTTGCCCCGATACCATAGGAGAGTTCAAGTCGGCAAATGATGATATCATGGTCCACGGTATCGAAGGCTGACGAAAGATCAAGCGAACAGAGGAGGGCCAGCTGGCCGTTCGCTATGGCGTCTACAATGTCATTATATATTCGCAATACGGCAGTTTCAGTCGAATGGCCACGCCAGTACGCCGACTGATTCCTCGGCATGAGGCCATTAGATGCCAGGTAACGGACCATTTGCAAATTCACAGCCCTCTCGAGCACTTTCGAGAGGAAAGGGAGATTGGATACTGGACGGTAATTGGACATGACAGCAGGGTCAGAGCCAGGGCACTTAAGATGCGGATAGACTGCGGCGTGCTTCCAGGTCGAGGGGAATTCTCCAGTCTTCAGGGAGGTGGAGAAAAGCTTCGCGAGGAATGGGGCCAGTACGTCAATGGCCTCCTTGAGCAGCCATACCGGAAGTGGATCCGCTGCGCACTGCTTGTTGGGCGCTGATCGCACAATCGCCACAACGTCCTCCATCGATAATGCGGAGAACTCGTCGAGAGTAGACCCGGAGTGTGCCGTGCACTCTGCTGGATCGGCATCCGCAGTTCTCTCCCTAATGCCAGTGATTTTGTCGTCAAGGTGTTGGTGGTAATTCTCCACCATGAAGCTGGACGGCAGACGGGAGCCGGGGTCGGCTTTACCGAGAAGCCTGTCGACCTTGCGCTACGTCATCTTGGAGTCAAGTGACACCGACTCCAAGGCATCCTTCCAGTATTTGCGTCCTTTGGACCGCACCAGGCGCCTACTGGCTTGGAGAGCCGAACGCCAGGAGTTGAGTGCTTCGGCCTCCGCGGTCGACCCAGTGCATTTCATTTTGCGGTAGGATCTCTCGAGACGGCGAGCATTGCGACGGGCTCGCCTGCAATCTTGATCGTAGTAAGGACGATGAGTTCGGACCCGAACGGACATCGTCGACAACGGGGCAAGATCGTCTAGGATACCCGTTATCACTTTGTGGTAGCGTCGTTGAAGCAGACAGGGTATCCAAGTCCGACGACCGACAGAGCTCGGACATTTCCAGCCGCTCGACGAACTGGTCTTTGTTAAAGGACGACCAGCGCCTCCGAGATATGGTCATGTACTCTGAGCTGGGTCGGGCGGCAGTTATTGCCCAATGGACCAGCTTGTGGTCAGAAAGCCCCACCTCACTGAAATCGACATTATGAGATTCGCCATCGCATGGTCCGATGACAAGGTCCAGCAGCCTCCCACAATCGTGGGTCGAAACACGGACGAATTGCGTCAAATTGAACGCATCAATCAGTTGAACGAACTTTTGGCTTGAGGTCTCCGACGGGCGCTCGAGATGAATGTTGAAGTCGCCAGTAATCCACGTCGGACAGTTGAAGGCGGCTAGGACTTCAAGTAGGGTCGAGAGTTCGGAGAAGAAGTGGTTGGTAACGTGCTGAGAACCGGGACGGTAGACAGCCGCCATAATGAACGGTGAGTGCCCACCGCTCACTCGACAACACAGTAGTTCAAACGAAGTAGGTGTAAACTTTAAGTCAAGTTTAGCAATGCACGTCTCAGGCTTTGAGACGACCGCTAATCCTCCGTGATTGGTGAAACGCACGTCGTCCAGACGAGCCTGGTCCGGAATCGAACGTGCCTGCTCAATGACACTGAGTCCCGAATATCGAAGTCTCTTCAGCGCGACGCTTCCCGAGTCCTCGTGCCAAGATTCTGTAAGCACGAGTACATTAAGTCGGAACTCGGTGAAAAGTTCGAAAACGTTCTCAGTCTTGTTCGAAACGGAGCGAATATTGAGTAATCCGGCCCTAAGCATCCAGTCCGTGGGGAAAGCATGGCGCAGTAATTTCGGATAGACGAGTGATGACCTCGATGTATCGTCCGGATCAGGAGGGTGCACAGTCCGACAGCTGCTACGAGAATGCAACTGGGCCAGAACAACTGGAATAGGTCGCTGCTGTTTCCGACCCGCTCTGCAACCCCGAAATCTCGTCCTGGCGAAGGAGGAGCGGCGGAAGAGGTTGTGAAGCCGACGACGCATGGACACAGAGAGGCGCCCCGACGGGGTGAAACGAAGATCCAACGCGAGTAGGGAATAGGAAAGAGTGACAATCGTCTCCGTCTCGACTGGATCCATGTGGATCATAGCCGCAAGAAGTCAGGAATCGACTGACGGTTTCGCGTAGAACAATAACAAACGGCGACGCCAGCTAGCGAGCAAAGGCGTAAACAATGAGAACAACAACGCCCCTCAAGTCACGTCTAATTCACACGGCGAAAACGTCAAAAACCGACTACGAAGGCATGAGTCGTAACTCCGATCAGAATCCCAACGCTGAAATAGGTTTCACGAAAGCTAAGTCCAGAAAAAAGTCCGAAGGTAACTCAAAATAACGACAAACTAACGGCAGGTACAGGAACCCGCTGGCAGCAGAACACTGCGCCAACTATTTGTTAACGTATGTTAACGGCTTACTGCGGGGACAATGAGGGGACGAAAAAGTCTGGTGCCGGGATGGGGCGGGGATGGGGAGAAACAATGCGGGGATGGGGTGGGGACGGGGAGAAACAATGTGGGGATGGCAGTGATGTTAATCCTTGTCCTGGTCCTTGTCCGTAAGGACTCCTTAAGGACCAATTTGAAGTCCTTGTCCTTGTCCTTGTCCTTGGGGAGTCAGTCCTCGTCCTTATCCTCGTCCTTGGGGGTTCGGTCCTTGTCCTTATCCTCGTCCTTGCAGATCGGTCCTTGTCCTGGTCCTTGTAACTTAGTCCTTGAAAAGTCCTTATAAGGACCAAATTACTTGTATACCATTTTCACTGCTCTTGTCCTCCTGGATCTCACCGCTGCATTTGACACGGTGAACCACTCAATACTCATACACCGGCTCGAGAACTGGTTTGGCATTACCGGTGCTGCACTAAATTGGTTCAAGTCTTATCTTCAAAATCGTATGCAATCTGTGTGTGTCAAGAACTGCATGTCAGAATCTAGAAAGCTTGATTGCGGTGTCCCACAAGGCTCTGTTTTAGGACCTCTTCTTTTTACACTCTACACTGCCCCTCTCAGTCACCTTCTCACCATGCAAAATGCTGCTTATCATTTGTACGCAGACGATACCCAAATTTTCCTGAGTTTCGACCAACCATCTACCTTACCATCCCTGGAACGTCTGTCAAGCATTCTGGCTTCTGTGCACACTTGGATGAATAAAAACAAACTCCTCCTAAATCCAAGAAAAACCCAATTTCTACTGATAGGAACACCACCTCAACTTAAGAAGATTGACTTGTCATCAACATGTCTTTCCTTTGGCACTTCACTGATTCATCCCTTGAGTCTGCTCGAAATCTTGGAGTTATTTTTGATAATCACCTCTCATTCTCAGAACACATTGCCTTCGTCTGCCGTTCTGCTCACTATAACATACGAGATGTAAGGAGGATTAGACACCTCATCCCTTCCTCTGCACTTATTCCTCTGGCTAACGCTTTGGTATCGAGTCGTCTCGACTATTGCAATTCACTGTATACTGGTATTTCAAAATCCGACTTAAACCGCCTGCAAAGGATTCAGAATTCATTAGCCAGGGCTATCACTGGAACTGCCAAATATGAGCACATCACACCGATCCTAAAATCACTTCATTGGCTACCTGTCAAACAAAGAATTGAATTCAAGATAAGTCTCATTGTGCATAAGACGCTCCACAAAATCAGCCAATGTATCTCCGATCGTTACTGACTGCTCAAGACAACCAGCACTCAACGAGGTCATCTGATGCTACTACTCTTTACATACCCTATAGCAGGACTACTACTGGAAAACGTGCTTTTTCTGTTACCGGACCCAGACTTTGGGAATTCTCTGCCGGTACAGGTCCGCTTGTCTTACCACCTTCAGGTCTAGACTTAAAACACATCTATTCCTGACTGCATATCCGCCTTAACCTGGAATCTGGAAGTACGGACTGACCTTTGGATTACAACCTCGATTCACCAACAATGATTCACGACTTGATTATTCACTGAAGCGACCATCGACTGGTGCAGATGTACTACTACAATGGCGCTAAAGAAGTCTACTACTACTACTACTACTACTCAATTGTACTGATAATTATGTTCCAAGGTAAGGGTAGTATGTGGATTTATATTTTGGCCACATACTTGCTTTGAGTTACTCTAAATGTTTAGTCATTGTTTCCTTTATAATACCAGTTGAGGAGTTGATTCTTTAGCAGAATTCTTTGTTTTCCTGCGACGTCGGCTCCAGTTGAAGGAGTGTTTTCGCAAAGTGGTCTCATAATTAGACCTCACCGTGTGTGCATGACTAATCAGCTGCTGGAAACACTTTTTCATTTATTATTATTATTATTATTATTATTAAACTTGACAATTTCTTAAGCGCAGTAACATAGCTAGGTGGCTAAAGTCAAAGGCGCATTTGAAATGCAGCATTGCTGTTGACTACATTATGTGCTTTTCTAATTTTGTGATTCGAATTGAAATTGTGTTTGGTTTTTTCCTATCCGACCTTTTTGTCTGACAGAGGTTGGTCCTTGTCCTTGATCCTTGTCCTTGGGGGTCAGTCCTTGTGGTCCTTGTGCTTGCGGGGTAAGTCCTCGTCCTTGTCCTCGTCCTTGGAGGGTCGGTCCTCGTCCTTATCCTCGTCCTTGGGGGTTCGGTCCTTGTCCTTATCCTCGTCCTTGGGGAGTCGGTCCTTGTCCTTATCCTCGTCCTTGGGGGGTCGGTCCTTGTTAACATCACTGGGGGATGGGGCGGGGATGAGGAGAAATGTTTGGGTGCGGGGTGGGGATGGGGATAAAATGTTTTCTCCATGTCACTCTCTACTTCATGTAGCGCAATGGTCCATTCATTGCTGGCTACACAAACCAATTACCATAGCTAATAGACTTCATTGAGTGTCTCTATATCTTAAAAACTAGAGCCAATTACCAAATTTGAGCATAATTTTCTTTCAGCATCCCTCCATTTTTAACCCACACACTAGTTAAGTTCAGCTTTTTATGTATGAACCAAGATGGTCATGGAACTGTCGAATCAACACAATTATGATCCTGTAAGGCAGGGATGGGCAAGCTGCGGGCCACGTGAAGCCCACCACCGGACTCCATGTGACCCATGAGATCATTTTTAAATATGCATGCAAGCAGCAAAAAGTGAGATAGTTTGAAATATTTTATGGAAACATGGCACTTTATTTTAAAATCTTAGAAATGGTAATAAATATTTGATATTTTAGCAGCAAATAGTATGTTAGTTTCATTGATAACATTTATAATGTATGTCAGCATCTTAATTATAAACATATTGTAACGGTATTGATAACTGACTAGCAAGAACCACACCCACCAACCAATAGGAACACTCGTAGCCATCTGTCGACTAGAAGCAAACTGTACTAGAACTATGAACATTCAGTCATTGTATGATCGTTGTTGAGAATACACATACGTCCTCTATTACGTCTTATGCATTATATAGTGTAGACCAAACACTATACATGGTGTCAGTTTAAAGCTAGCGAACTCTATAAAAGAAATTTGTCGAACTCTGAGCGAAATGTATCGAGCTTTTGAGAGAAGTTATCGAACTTTGAAATAAGTTTATCGAACTTTTGTAAGAAATTGATCGAACTCTGCGTGAACATGGCGACAGGATCTCACATTCCATTGCCAGCAAAATTGAACCTAGAAGCCTCAAATCTTGCAACTGAATGGTGTCGATTTCAAAGCCAATGGATTAACTACATGAAGGCGGCAAAACTGGAACAAGAAGAGGAAGGTTGCCAAGCAGCAATTCTTTTGGCGTCAATAGGGACGGACGCTTACTGTGTATTCGAATCAATGGCTCTCTCTGATGAACAGCGAGCAAGCACCACTGCAATTCTCGAAGCGTTTCAGAAACACTGTGTTGGAGCTGTCAATTAGGTTTACGAACGTTATGTGTTCCACAGCAGGAAGCAGGCAAGCGGTGAGTCTTTCGACATCTATGTGGCAGAACTGCGACGTCTAGTGCGCTCCTGCGAATTTGGAGATTCTGAACAATCGATGATACGTGATCGAATCGTACTCAGAATTTCGGATGATGCGATGAGGAGAAAATTACTCGGAACGAAAGACCTTGATTTGCAAAAGGCAATTGATTTGTGTCGTGCGAATGAAGCGACAATGAAACAATTTAAGGCAATAACAGCGCCGGAAGAAATTAATGCTTTGCGCCAGGAGACGTCTGCATCTCGCGCCCGAGGAGGCCGGTGCCGACATCATCGTCAGCAGAACGAGGATCGGTCCGACAGCCGACATCACGAAGCCCGCGGCCAAAGCAAACGCCGACAACACCAGAATCATCCAGAAAAAAGTACGTCACGTGATTCATGTCGATATTGTGGTCGTCACCACGAGCGTGTACGAGACAACTGCAGCGCCTACGGAGTCATTTGCCACAAATGCCAAGGTAAAAATCATTATGCCAGTGTTTGCAAAGCGAAGGCATCAACAGCTAGCATTAGACAGCTCACTGACGAATTTGAGTCTGTGCTGATGTTGGGAAACAAAAATACGGACGCCGTAAGTCGTGTTTTCACAAACATTCTGGTCAACGGAATGAAAGTAAAGTTCATGTTAGACTGTGGGAGCACAGCTACCGCAATTCCAAAAGCAGTCTACGAGAAGCTGCCATCAAAACCGAGAATACGACCTGCCCGGCGTGCCCGCTCCATTTTGAAGATGTTTAATGGGCTGCAGTTGCAGACAGCAGGTCTGGTGGATGTCATTCTCACACATCCCAGAACAAACAAACAACTGCACGTTGAGACATACGTCACTGAGCACGAAAACCCAATTCTGAGTATAGGCGTATGCAGAGACTTAGATCTACTCTGTATAGTCGATGAGAACATTTGTGCCGCTACAGAAACTGCAGAAACTTTTGCAATGAACAGAACATTAACCGAAGCAGACGTTCTTGCGAAGTATGGCGATTTATTCGACGAAAATTTAGGACTACTTGAAGGATTAGTTCATCTGGATATCGATCCATCGGCACATCCAGTACAGCTACCGGTACGACGTCTACCCATCACAATCAAAAACCGCGTCGAATCAGAGCTACAACAAATGGTACAGCAAGGCATCATCACCCCAGTGACGGAAGCAACGCCTTGGATTTCGGCAGTAGTTACTGCAATGAAAAGTAACGGTAAGATCAGACTCTGTTTGGACCCAACAAGGACACTGAATCCCGTTTTGATTAGAAACAAATGCTGCATGCCAATTTTAGACGACATTTTACCGAAACTGTCTGGAGTCAAGGTTTTTAGCACTGTCGACTGCCAGAACGTTTACAATCTTTTGATGCTAGACGAAGCATCTAGCTATCTATGTACATTTGATACTCCGTTCGGAAAATTCCGTTATTCTCGTCTTCCATTTGGTTTGGCGGTATCAGCCGAGATTTTTCAGTCCAGAATCCAGTCAGCTTTGTCTGGATTGAAAGGAATTGTAAAGAGACTGCACTCAAGCCATGTCGGAATTAATGGATCATTAAGATGAGCTCGTGAATGTGTCTTCTGGCCCGGTATGGCATCAGAACTGAGAAAGAAAATTGAAGCTTGTAGAATTTGCAATAAGTATCGAGATGCAGTACCCAGACAACCTCTGTCACCTCACCCTCCACCCGACAGACCATGGCAAAAGGTCGGCTGTGACATATTTACTTTTGAGAATCAAGATTTCCTATTAACAATTGACTATTTCTCAAATTTTTTGAGATAGACAGGCTGTCTTCCAAGTCTGTCTCAGAGATTATTTACTGTTTAAAGAAACATTTCTCTCGATATGGATTACCAGAAACTGTTCAAACAGATAATTCGCCTTTCAGCTCAGAAGAATTCCGTTGTTTTGCGACTAGATACGAGTTCCAGCACTCAACTAGCTCCCCACATTACCCAATGTCAAATGGAAAAGCGGAAAATGCTGTTAGAACAGCGAAACGATTAATGAAGAAAGCCAGAGAGGACAATGAAGACCCTTTCCTTTCGCTTTTAGAGTGGAGAAAAATTCCATCTGAACAAATGCCAAATCTATCTGCTACTCAGATTCTCATGGGAAGAAAGACCAGGACCAGAGTACCTACAAGCAACAAATAATTATCAACTCCCACGGATCAGATTGCTAAGAAAGCATTAGAGGAAGCAAAGAAGAAGCAATCATTTTATTTCAACCGCCAGACAAAAGCCAGACCAATTCTACCCGAAGGGCAAACAGTCAGGGCCAAATTCAAACCTACGGAAGACCATTGGTGCAAGGGAGAAATTCAAGACGTTTTATCTCATTGCGCCTACAACATAAAGTTTGAAAATGGTACAACTTTACGACGCGCAGCAAAACATGTCCGTTTCTCCTCAGAAAAGCCAATTGTTTTTGAAAACGACATTCAACAACCAGAATTGTCGGAGGGAAAAGAACAAGAAAATGGTCCTTCAGGTCCACCGTACAATTCACAGCGAAGCGACTATCAGCCCCCGCTGCGCCGAATCGGAGACTGCCTGCCCCACCCCAAACGACATCAATGGATCAACAACAAAAGACAGCTGAAAGAGTTTCACTACCGCCATCTGGGGAACCATACAAAACACATTCGGGCAGAACAGTTATAAAGCCCAGCCGATATAGATAACTTAGAGTAGACTGTAGATAACTTAGAGTAGACTGTAGGCCTATGCTTCAGTAGATTTTATTTAGAACTTTAGTAACTAGATACATTAGATAAATAACATTCTAAAGGAAAAGGGATGTAACGGTATTGATAACTGACTAGCAAGAACCACACCCACCAACCAATAGGAACACTCGTAGCCATCTGTCGACTAGAAGCAAACTGTACTAGAACTACGAACAGTCAGTCATTGTATGATTGTTGCTGAGAATACACATACGTCCTCTATTACGTCTTATGCATTATATAGTGTAGACCAAACACTATACACATATTGGCTTTTTGTATGTGCGGCCTGCCTAACGTAGTATTAGGTTTTATGCAGCCCTTTAAATAAAAAGTTTGCCCAACCCTGCTGTAAGTAAAGTAAGTAAGTAAAGTAAAGTAAAATCTCGTAAACTTATACAGCACCCTAGAAAGTAGTAAAGTAGTAGCTGCTTATTCTTATGCGCTTACCGGTAATCTTTCTTGAAATAGCTATAGGCAAGGTGGTTTGTCGGCTGGGCAAAGGTCAGTGTATTTATGAGGCGGCGGATCATGTTGTTATTGCTATGGAGGAAGTGACTTTTCAAGTAGGAAGGTTTTAAGTTTAGACCTAAAGGCTTGAGGAGATAGTGAAGGAATTAAAGGAAATGAAGATTCGGAGCTTATTGTTTGACCATGTCGTAGGCTGCGAAGGGAGGCTGGAATTGAGTTCCAAAGTTCTGGTGTGGCGTATGAGAAAGTGTGGTTGCAGATTTTGAGTGATGACTGATTTGACGGGTGTGAAAGTGTGAGATGAGATGACGATCGTGTAGGTCCAGGAGGCTGAAGCGTTAAGAGTTTACGAAGGTAAACCGGTTTTGACGAATGAAGTGAACTGTAACTTCGTAAGTAATCGTTATTATCTTGTACTGGATACGTTCGGATATTTTAAGCCAGTGTAGTGACTTCAGTATGGGTGAAATATGGCAGAACTTTGGTGATTTCGTTACTGCTCGGGCCATTGCATTTTGAATTGATTGTAATTTGTTGATGGAGGTTTTTGGGAGGTTACAGTAAAGGGAGTTGCAGTAATCCAGTTTGGAATGGACTACTGAAGTAGTGATTGTGGAGGCAGTTTTGGTGTCAAGTCATAATGGCATAATAATCTCTTGCTGGATCATTATTTGTTGATATTTTCAGTTTCAGTTTTTTTGTGCTTCTGTCAATGTCATTGCTATGGCATTTTCGTTGTAAGCTTTTACCGGTAATTGTTTCTTTCTATTTATTATTATTTATTGTTCTATATTTATATTTTCTTTTAGTATTGGGATGCTCTTAAAATATGCATGGAGCAGCATGTTCCTATGACTGAAGAGCTTGTTGAGAAGCTGACTCCATCAAAAGAAATGGAAGAAAGTGATGCTATAGGACGCAATAAAATACTAGAAGGAATTGGAGAGGTGTGCATGGCACAGCGTCAATATCATCTGGCAACAAAAAAGTTCACTCAAGCCGGAAATCGTGTGAAGGTAGTTAATCTTACCACCAGATAATTAATAATAGTCAAAGCATGACACCTATGCAAACCCGTTTCTATATGCCTATACTTTGTACCGTATATATTCGCGATAAAGTCGAGAAATTTAAGGCCAATTCACAGGTTATATATCCTGACCTCGACTTATACTCGAGGTACTAACTGTTGGGTAAAGTTTCCATACATAGCATGTCAAAAATAATTAATTTAGCTAACTCTGCGTAATTATTTTCAACATACGCTACGGCATCTAAATAAAAGTTGGCATCAGCGCTTTTAAGATTGGTCATTTATAGGCGCCACATAAATATTAATTAAATTTTGGCGCTACATAGATATAAAAAAATTCAAGATTGCCGGTAATTAAGATTTTTATATAGTCAAGAATGAGCGAATAGCAGGTTTAAAATTTTCTTAATCGTCAGGAATCAATCTGGGAATGTCAAAATCGTTCAGTTTCTCGATAGTTCAAAGCTAAAATGCAGTTTTTCAATCAAAACAATGGCGCCGCTGCCGCCACATGCCCACTTCGCGTCCGCCATTGTTCCGGCTCTCACTATTACCTCAAGAGGGTTTGCCGCGGTGACGTCACTTCGACTTATTCCTGGGTCAATGACTTTAGACACCTTCAAATACCCAAAATCTAGGGGTCGACTTATACTCGGATCAACTTTATCTCGAGTATATACGGTACCCCGATTGGGGACGACTTGAAAAAATTAAATCCCCCTGCAACGGGTTAATGCATTTTTGCATTAGCCTAAAGAGATTTAATTCCTTTGCTCCTGTGACCAATCAGCTACTACATGTGCTTCAGGAAACTGTGCGTACCTGAATTGTCAAGCATTTATTAATGATCCTTCTCAACTATTATCTACACTTATCAGTTTCAATGCTTATTTCAGCTGGGATGTCAGCATACAAAGTTATTTTGATATATTATGCAGACACTATCAGTCTCCACCCTGCACTAGTGAAAATGATGAGGTCACTCAGATGACCAACCTAGAACCTATCTTACAAACCATCAGTCGTCGCCAACAAGCGCGTTTTGGTCATGTGGCACGCCTTAACACCCACACTCCGGCTTACAGTGCTCTTACGGCAGCCATCAGTGTTGTATGAAGTACTCAGTTTGAGTACTTAAGTAAAAGTAAAAGTATTATGTGATTTATTTACTTAAGTAAAAGTAAAAAGTACTTATGAAAATAGTTACTCAAGTAAAAGTAAAAAAGTACTCCCCAAAAAGTTACTTTTTAAGTAAAAAGTAAAAAGTACCGCGATAAACGGAATCGTCAGCAGCTCCACATTATCATGTTAAATCACATTTTTATTGGGGCCTAATATTTTAAACAACATGCAGTAGCCTCAACAATTAACACATACATATAGGCTATCAGGGCTGAAAATGTGGTTTAAAAACCTAGGTGTTTTAGGGTTTGAAAAAACAAC
The DNA here is from genome assembly GCA_018105865.1 of Metaphire vulgaris. NCBI lineage: Eukaryota > Metazoa > Annelida > Clitellata > Crassiclitellata > Megascolecidae > Metaphire > Metaphire vulgaris. The sequence continues at coordinate 9,957,838 of CM030842.1, read as the reverse complement.
TGAAAAAGTCAAAATTTAGGCTTTTAGGGTTTTGTTCTATAAAAAGAAAAATGAAAACTTATATTTTATGTCCTTAAAGTTTTTTACTCTCTGCAGACAGAGAGAGGGGGGATAATCGTGCGATGCGTCCAAGTATCGATGAAGAGGTCCTAGAGACCGAGGACAAATCGATCACTTCAACTAGCCCTACGGGGCGAAAGGAGAGGCAGCTCTGACGAGTAGAAGACCTCTCGGTTGGTATAGCCTCTCGTCTGGCCATTCGCCGCAGTACCTCCTCGTGGTACCCCGGAAAACTGCCCAAGAGCAGGCTAAACTCTGTGGCGAGCGCTTAGACAAAGAGATGGTGTCTCCAGAAAACACCGCAGGGAAGGAACTGGGAACCCACCCTGACTAACATCCCTAGTGCAAATGTATCCAGTAAAAGAGAAATCAGCGAACGACGTTAACGGAGCCACTGACTTAGTTGGTGGAGTCGCGTCCGGCAGTGGAGTAACAGGGCTCCCAAGGTCGTCAACAAGCGAAATCCCTGTGGAACACAGAAAAAGCTCAAAATTGGAACGTGGAATATTAGAAGTATGTTACGACCTGGGAAGCTAGCAAATATCATACAGGAAATGAGAAAGGCGCGATTGGACATATTGGGCTTGGCAGAGGTGAGATGGAAAGAAGGAGGCGAGTTCACCAGTAATATAACAGATGAGGAGACGGAGGAGATCAGGGTTATTTATGCGGGAGGAAAAGAGAGGCAGAGAGGGGGTGGCATTACTCCTAAAGAAGGAATTGAGCAGAAACATAACAAACATAGAGAGATATGAGGACAGAGTGATAATGGTGACAATAGAAGCGGAGCCAGTAAATCTGACAATTATACAGGTATATATGCCAACAACAACACATACTGAAGAAGAAGTGGATGAAATTTATGAATATCTAGAGGAAAAAAAATCGAGAGGATAAGAGCTACAAATTTTTGTGTTCTGATGGGGGATTGGAATGCAGTAGTGGGAAAAGGAAGAGAAGGAAGTGTGGTGGGAGAGTATGGGATGGGGTTAGAAATGAAAGAGGAGAAAAACTAATTGAATTCTGCAAGTTAAGAAACATGATGATAACAAACACTTGGTTTACAAACGAAAAGAGAAGAATATATACATGGAAGATGCCGGGAGACATAGCAAGATACCAAATAGACTACATTATGGTAAATGGACGATATAGAAACTGTGTAAAAATGCGAGAGCTTACCCGGGAGCAGATGCAGACACAGATCACAACTTGTAGTAATGAAGGTGAGAATACAACTGAAATACATAAACAAGAGAAAACAATTAAATCTACTATGGGATAGGGATAAAATCAAAGAAAAGGCAACAGAAATTGCGGGAAGATCGAAAAACAAGTGACGACAACAAACACAGGAGGGACAACAGAAGAAAGATGGGAAAAACTAAAAGCTGTGGTAGTAAGAGAACTGGAGCAAGAAGTAGGAAGGAAGAAAAGAAGGAAAAGCTAAAAAAGCCATGGGTGACAAATGAAATGATAGAAGACATGGAGCAGAGAAGAAAATGGAAGAAGCAGAACACAGAATATGCAAAAAAAGAATATAGGAGACTAAATAACCAGCTCAGGAAGATCGACATCTAAAGAGAAATGGTGGGATAATAAATGTCAAGAAATAGAAAAGTTACAAGGACAAGGGAAACATGATCAAGTATATAAGGAAGTAAAAGATTTAACAAAAAAGAAGGTATGCAAGGGAGCAGGGCGGGTATTAAAGACAAACAAGGAAATACACTCACAACTCAACGAGAAGTGGAAGAGAGATGGAGAGAATATATAGAAGAATTATACCTGAAAGACGGCAAACCAACGGAACTCGATATAGAGGAACAGCAAACAGTTGAAAGCGAAGAACTAGGACCAGGACTGATGAAAGAAGAAATTCTGAATGCATTAGAAGAGATGAAAAACAACAAAGCAGAAGGAGTGGACCACATACCAGCAGAAGCAATAAAGATACTAGGAGAGAATGCAACAAACGAACTGGTTATCTGCCAACAAATCTATATGACAGGAGAATGGCCGAACGATTTTCTACAATCAATAATGATTCGATTAAAAAGAAAGTAAATGCAATGGAATGCGAGGACCATAGAACTATCAGTCTATTATGCCATGCGCTTTAAAGATAATACTCAAGGTCATTACAAAAGAGTACAAGCGAAAACAGATGTAATAGGATTCCTTGGAGAGGATCAGTTTGGGTTTCGGAAGGGGAAAGGAACACGGGATGCAATCGGATGCTTAAGAATGCTAAGTGAGAGAAGACTTCAAAATGGAAAAAATCTATATATGCTTCGTGGATTACGAAAAAAGCGTTTGACAGAGTAGACTGGAGGATTTTGATGAGAGCACTGAAAAGGGTGGGAGTGGATTGGAGAGACAGAAGACTGATAGCAAACCTATACCTTGGACAGTCAGTGAAGTGAGAATAGAGGAGAACTGAGTGAATCGTGCATGATTGGCAGAGGAGTAAGGCAGGGATGTCCACTGTCACCGCTGCTGTTTAACATATACATCGAAGAATTAGTACAAGAGGCGATGGAAAATACAGATAAGGGAGTTAAAGTTGGAGGAGTACTACTAAACGCTGCGCTCACCCTGACGATCAGGCCATGCTAGCAAGCAATCAAAAAGGGCTTCAGGAAGTAATGGATAAACTGATACAAGTGTCAGAAAATTATGGAATGAGAATCAATACAAAAAGACTAAAGTTATGGTAATAAGTAAAAAGAAGGAACGAGAGTGGAAATAAAGGTTTACTTACAGATCATAGAGCAAGTGAAGGAATTTAGCTATCTAGGAAGTCTGATAACAACCGATGCTAGATGCAATAAAGAGATAAGAAGACGTATAGCAATAGCAAAAGAAGCTTTTACAAGAGAAAGGAGCTGATGCAAAGTAAACTAAAACTAAACCTAAAAAGAGACTGGTAAAAACATTGATATGGAGTGTGGCGTTGTATGGGGCGGAGACGTGGACAATGAGAAAGGAAGATATAAAACGATTAGAGGCTTTTTAAATGTGGATTTGGAGGAAAATGCTAAAAGTAAAATACACAGAGCATAAGACAAACGAGGAAGTCATGAAGGAGATAGAAGAAGAAAGAAGCCTGATAGATACAATCCGGAAAAGGCAGAAAATTGGATGGGACATGTCCTCCGGCATGACTCTTTACTAAGAACAATAATCGAAAAAAATAGAGGGAAAGAGAGTGAGAGGTAGACCGAGAAAGATGATGTTGGAGTGGATGATGAATAAAGGATATCAGAAAAAAGAAAAGCAAGCAATCGATCGGAGTGGAATAACTGGATACCTGGACCTGTCTAGAGACAGAAACACTGATGATGATGATGCAGACAGAGAAACATACGTGTGGCACGAATTTAGAGAAAGGTTTATACTTTATGGGCTTTTACATGTGAGAAGAGTATAGCAAATGGTTAACCTAAAAATCTAAATTTTATCTTTATAAACCTAGGTTTATTCCAGCCTTGACATATAGGCCCTATAGGCCTACACCATTAACCCCTTAACTGTGTATTTAACTGTAACTCAATGTAAAATGGACGGATATATCCGGGATCCCCAGTCAAGGGGTTAACTTCTACATTAGCAGCGTCAAAAGTAGCCAGAGCTTGTTCATTCTAACAACCTTGCTTTGGGACTAAGTAAGTACAGGAAGCTGGGAATAATTAAACACCGTGTTTGAACAGCAACACAAGTAAATGCAACGAAAGTTGGCGATGAGAAATTTTACTTGTAACGAGACGTGAAAGACATAATGTAACGAAGTAAAAGTACTAATATTTGAATAAAAACTTACTTCGTTACAAGTAAAAAGTACTCTGCAAATTGTGTACTTCGTTACAGTGCGAAGTGCTTAGAATTGTACTTAAGTATTGTAACGCGTTACTTCTACTTCTTTACCGCGCAACACTGGCAGCCATTAACCGTAGATCTGAAAGGAATCCACCTCCAGGGTAGAAAAGACCCCCAGGTCGCCCTTGCTGCACCTGGGTACAAGAGATCGGTAATGGCGCACCTTCAACAATCACAAAAGAATGGGAGAAAGCCCAAGATCGCGGCCATGGTAGATCAACGCTACGGACCTTCGTTGTCTAAGCGGAAAAGAAGAAGACTAGTGAAAATGTGTGCCAAATGTATAGGTTAAAATTAAAGCTGTAGATGAGAGCTCATGTTTTAAATTGATGTGATTATGACAGTTTAGGTTTGTGCTCATTGCTTATCTGCAATTGACTTTTACTGTGCTCTCTCATCTTCTGAGGTGCTGTTAAATACATTTGTCATTGTCTTTAGGCAATGAAAGCTCTTCTGAAGTCTGGAGACACTGAGAAGATTGTCTTTTTTGCTAGTGTCTCCCGACAGAGGGAGATATACATCATGGCTGCTCATTATCTTCAAACACTTGACTGGCAGAAAGATCCAGAAATTATGAAAAATATCATTACCTTTTATACCAAGGGACGAGCACCAGAACCTCTTTCTGGATTCTATGATGCATGTGCACAAGTAAGCGAAATTATATGAACTTTGTAATTATTATTATTATTATTAGCTAGACAATTGCTATAGCGCAATAAGCATGGCAAAAGTGGCCAAAGACAAGAGCGCTTTACAAAACTACGAATATCCGATGGTGAATAAGTAAGTCTTAAGATTACGTAGAAAAATTCCAAGAGAGTCAGAGTTTGTGACATAGTCCGGTAGCGAGTTCCACAGTTCTGGATTGCCCCGTGTAACCGACCTTTCCCCGAACTTAGCCGTTTTAGACGGGGGAGGCACAAGCAATTTGACTCGACTGCCAGATCTTAGCAGCCGACGTCGTTCCAGCGTCGTGGTCCGCTGTAGGAGGGAGGCGATGTAGTCCGGGCAAGTAGGGTCGTGTAGCGCTCGGTAAGTTAGCAGGCATTGCCTGAAGACGACCCATAATATGATAGGTATTGTACTATGGAGTGACCTTTAAACTTTTTCTCTCTATTAATGTGTTGCAAAGAAACATATGGAATAGAGACATGCAAACTATACCGATAAATGAATTTAAATGGAACGAATGAAATTTAAATTTTGTAAGTTACAAAATTTCTACCTAAGTATGATTTTTGAAAATATGTGCTGTTTTATTAAATGTGCCATATAGAATGAAGTCGACCTTTGTTGTTTATGTATTTTCTTAGACCAGGGATGTTAGTCCTTGGCCTTGGTCCTGGCCTTAAAGATTCCTCCAGAACAAGCTACAAGTCCTTGGTCCTGGTTTTGGCATTGAGGGTTGAGTCATGGACTACTAGATCAAGTTGACAGCCAACTGCCCAAGATACCTTACATCAGGGGGCCGAAGAAATGCAGCGTTCTGTGTATTTGCATGTAATTTTGGAGTTTTTCAACTTGCAATTGCTCTGATTCTATGAAAGCTAAACAGATGAAGTATGCACCAATGTTTTGCATTTTTATTCCTCTTTCAAACCATCCATGCAAATTTTAATAAAAGTTGGAATGCTGGTCCACAATCTGACCTGAAATAGAACCCTCTTCCAAAAAAGAAATATTTTTTGTTTCAAGCTGTGCAGCTAAAATTTTTGAGTGGTAATATAACTTTGGTGAGCGGCAACGTTGTAGGGAATGCATTTGGAACAAAATAAATAAAAGATTTTGAAAATTGGACAATATTTGGTTGAGATATATTCCTCATACCTCAAGCACCCTCCTTCTGATAAATTGTAGTTTCGATCAGTGTAGAATAATGCTTCTATTTCTTTTATAATTTGCTACATCCCAGGCTATAGGAAGGCTAAAGAGAAGAGGTATACACCATTGTCTTGCATTTTTATTCTTTCTAGCCATCCGAGCAAAATTTAAAACAAAATTGGGCGAGGTTCCATAATTTGGCCTAAAATAGAACCCTCACCAAAAAAATATATGTCTTTATTTCAAGCTGTGCAGCTAAAAATTTTGAATGGTAACCTAACTTTTTTCTTAGTAAAGAGTCATGCCGGAGGACATGTCCCATCCAATTTCTCTGCCTTTTATAGATACAATCCGGAAAAGGCAGAGAAATTGATGGGACATGTCCTCCGGCATGACTCTTTAAAGAACAATAATCGAAGGAAAAATGGAGGGAAAGAGAGTGAGAGGTAGACCGAGAAAGATGATGTTGGAGTGGATGATGAATAAAGGATATCAGGAACTCAAAGAAGAAGCAAGCAATTGATCGGAGTGGAATAACTAGATACCTGGACCTGTCGAGAGACAGAAACACTGATGATGATGAACCTAACTTTAAGAGTCATTCTGGAAAGGATAGACAATAAAATGGAGGAGGAGATTGCAATAGAGCAAGTGGGCTTCAGAAAAGGACGTGGCACAAGGGATCACATAACAAATTTAAGAATAATAATGGAAAAGGCAAAAGAATTTCAGCAGCCACTGTAAGTCTGCTTTATAGACTATACAAAAGCATTTGACTCTGTACCTCATGAAAAATTATGGTATATAATGTTGGAGATGGGCTTTCCGGCACATCTGGTTCAACTACTAACAGATTTGTACAAAAACCAAAAAGGTGCCATACGAATAATGGGAACAGTCACAGAATGGTTCAAAATAAAAAAGGGCGTGAGACAAGGTTGTACAATATCCCCATGTCTGTTTAATATAATAGCAGAAATGATAATGTGTGTGGCTTTGGAAGGGTTCAAAGGGGGATGCAAATTAGGAGGACTAACCATTAATAATCTAAGGTATGCAGACGATGTGGTTTTGCTGGCATCGAGCGCACAGGAACTTCAAGAGCTAGTAAGCAGAGTGGAACAAGCGAGTGTGAAATATGGGCTTCAATTAAATGTAAATAAATCAAAAGTAATGACAACTAACCGAGACAAAGTTTCCATCAGAGTAGATCAGAAGGTAATGGAACAAGTGAGAAAGTTTACATATCTTGGCGCGATTATATAAGAAGACTGCTCCCTAGAGGAAGAAATAAAGGCCAGATTGACAAAAGGAAGGGTTGCCATCAGAAAAATGAAGAACATTTGGAAAGACAATAATATCAGCATGAGAACAAAGAAGAGAATAATCGAGAGTGTTGCATGGAGTACAGCATCATTATTATTATTATACAACGTAGAGATTTATGTGGCAACTAATACAGTAACTGCGTGGACACATTACAAATTTAAATTACAATAGCTCGTGCGAAATAGCCAAGTTTTAAGTTTCTTCTTGAAGGTGTCTGGCGTTAGGGAGAGTTGAACTGAAGAAGGCAGGCGGTTCCATGCCCTTGCAGAAGTCACGGGAAAGGCACGATCGCCTACAGTACGAAGGCACGTCAATGGAACGACCAGAGAAGCGGTTCTAGCAGATTTCAGGCGACGCCGACCTGCCTGATCTGTGACTCGTGCTAATTCTGTCGCTAGGTACTCTGGCCCTATACCATTCAGGCAGCGGTAAGCCAGCGTTGCTAACTTAAACTGAATCCGCTCCGGCATTGATAGCCAGTGTAAGTCTCGTAGAAGCGGTGTTACATGTTCACGAGAAGAGACCTGGAAGATCAACCGCGCCGCTGCGTTCAATACGACCTGGAGATGGTCCAGCAGGTGTTTCGGTGATCCGGCGAGTGTCACGTTCCCATAGTCTAGTTTGGTCAGTACCAATGATGAAACCAGTGATTTGAGAGCGGTGACTGACACTGATCTTCGTACACTTCTGATCAGCCGGAGTGCGTTGAAGCAGCTGGCAATTGTCTTTGAGACATGGGTCCTCACCGATAATGTGCTATCGATGTTGATCCCGAGATTTCGGACAGACAACACTGGCTGCACCTCAAGTCCATCGATGCTGATACAGGTCGTTGGTGTCAAGTGTTTCTGATGCTCAGAGGTGATCCATAATACTTCAGTCTTATTAGCAGCATTGAGTTGCAGCTGATGTGACTTCAGCCACCTGGTCACCTCGACCAGGCACCTAGTGACACGCTGCTGGAGCAGATGAACTGCTGCAGGTGGGCTGCTTCCATATACTTGCGTGTCGTCAGTGTAGAGGTGTGCTTGGAGCCCGAACCGTTGGACAATGCTTATCAGGTCGGCGACGTAGAGCGCGAAGAGAATAGGCCCTAGTACGGAGCCTTGGGGAACTCCACGTACTACACAGGTTGGCGGAGTGGTCGAGCCTGCGCAACATACATGCTGCACCCGATTCGTTAGATAGGAGGAAATCCATTGTAGCACTCGACTGCTCACTCCATACGATGCCTCCAACTTCTTCAGTAGTGTACCATGGTCCACCGTGTCGAAGGCGGCGGTGAGGTCCAGCAACACCAAGACTGCTACATCCCGGCGTCAAGCGCTCGTAGGATGTCCAGTGACACTTTCAAAACTGCGGTTTCGGTTGAGTGATTTACCTGATACGCGGACTGGAGGTCTGGAAGGAGATTGTAGGTCGTTAGCTAGCAGATAAATTGATGTGACACGAGCCGCTCGAGCAGTTTCGACAGCACCGACAGGTTGGAAATCGGTCTGAACGACTTAATATCAGCGGTATCCAGGTTGGGCTTCTTGAGTCTAGGAGTGATATAGGCGGGTTTGAAGATCTCCGGTACTGATCCAGATGACATCGAATGATTGAAGAGTTCGGATAAGAATGGTGCAAGGATATAGGACGACTCCTTGAGAAGAGCGGTCGGCATAGGGTCGCTCGCACACTGCTTGTCTGGAAGTGCTTGTATCTCTGCGGCCACTTCGTCAGGAGACAAGGGCTGGAACGAGCTGAAAGAGCACTGAGTAAGTATTGGGCTGAACGTGGGCGAGTCGTGCTCTGCGACTGATGCGTGTGCCAAGGCATCTTTGTTCTGAAGATATTCGGCGAAGTCGTCGGCTGAGGGTGTCTCATGGGCTCGAGTACGGCCACGGCCGAGTAATGTATTCAGAGACTGCCATAAACATCATGGATCAACCCGCTCCGAATCTACTTTGTTATTCCAGAAGGCTTCTTGCTTCCGGCGAAGCAGAAGTCTATAAGCTATCCGGAGCTCCTTCCAGTGTGATTCGAGCATTGCAGCATCGCCAGGATCGGCGTGGGTTGACCTGGCTTTCTGTTCGGCAAACCGCATCTTTCTCTTAGCTTCACGACACTCATCGTCAAACCAGGGGTCTGAGGGGCGACGTCGACAGGTCGCTGTCGTCACTGGCACCAGCCTCTCAACAATGTCAGTGATCTCTTGATCGTATAATCGAGCCATTTCGTCAACGTCCATCATGGGCCAAACGGCCGGTTGACAAAGTTTAGAGGTCGAGAGCTCATTCAAAAATGCATTGGTGTCGACTTTACGCCAGGCACGTCGTGTAGTGGAGACATAGACCGGACGAGGCCTGGTTAGCGGCACCGACCAGCTAACCAGATGGTGGTCGGATAGCCCTACGTCTATTACACGCGTCTGTGGTGACACGGTGCTACAATGAAACGCAACCACATCGAGCATTCCTCCGCCGACGTGCTTCGCATTAGTCGGTTGGAAAGTAAAGTTATAAGATGTAAAAAGCTCATGAAGTTGGCGGCAGGCTGCATCCTCATCACAGTCGAGCTGCACATTTAGATCTCCAGTGACGCATACAGGTCCGTTGTGTGACGCGAGTTCACCCAGTAACTCCGACATTTCCGAGAAGAAGAGCTGTGAGGACTTGGCGGAGCCTGGTCTGTAGACCACGGCCAGAATGCATGACTCCACTGAGGTGACGCGAGCGATCACCAATTCAAGTGACTGAAACTGATGCATGAACTGCAGTTTGGATAGTCGGATACAGGGAGCGGCACAGATGGCCACGCCGCCGTGGTTGGTGGAGAGACGGTCCGCTTCATCTTGAGGGTGAGACCGGGCCCTCTCGACCACTTGGTAACCGTCATTCAGTAACTGCCCAATCCAGGCAGATGTTTCATCATGCCAAGTCTCACAAAGGCCAATGACTTTCAGCGAATGCTCCCGACAGACTTCCAGTAGATCGTGAAGCTTATTATTGAGTGACCGGATGTTCAAGAGGCCGAATATCACCTCACCTCCCTTAGCTTCAGTGTGCCGAAGGGTCCGAACAGGAAGAATATTCGGCGAATATTCATATTCATTCACATGGATGTGAAAGTTGGACTCTGAAAAGAAAAATACAGAGAAGAATACAGAGAAGAATAGAAAATACAGATAAGAATAGAAGCTTTTGAAATGTACTCGTTACGTACCATGCAAAGCATAAGCTGGAGAAATAGGAAAACCAATGAAGAGGTTTTGAAAATGTCAGGCACGGAAAGACGGTTCCTCAACATGTGCAAAAGAAGGAAGCTGCAATACTTCGGACACGTACAGCGGAACAGTGACACTAGGTCAACATTGGAGAGGACAATCCAACAAGGAATGATGTTGGGAACTAGACGAAGAGGGCGACCAGGGAGACGATGGGCGGATGACATGGAAGAGTGGACAGGAATAAAAATGTCAGCAGCAGTCGAGAAGACAGGAGATCGACATGGTTGGAGGAAAGAAATTCATGCTGTCACCTTAACTTCAGTTCATGAAGGAACAAGGAGAAGATGATGATGAACCTAAATTTGGTGAATGACGAAATTGTAGGGGAATGTAATTGGAACAAAATAAATCAACAATTTTGAAAATTGGACAATATTTGGTTGAGATATAGTTCTAGTCTGCATCACTGTTTCCTCATAGTACACAATGCATAGCCTTCTACTCATTGGCCCCTTAAGTCAAGTGTTCAAATTCTGCTAGGCTCAGTTGACAGTCCAGGTTTCTAGTAGTCCATGGTTGAGTCCTTGGTTTGTCCTTGAAATCAGTCAGTAACTTGGATCATAAAACATTGCTGTATTAATTCATTGTCTAGCATGTAGGCCTAGTGAATAAGAACCTCATTCAAGATATATTTTATTATGTTTTACGGCCTGTGTTTATGGCACCCTTATAATGTTACCACAAGACACTGGGAGCAGCATATATATTATATATAATAATTAATAATAATTATGCACTTCTATAGCACCAGTTCTAATACCCAAGGGTATCAATCGATGGTACTTCAAAATCCATCCTCAAAAGACCAGGTCATTCCAGAGATCAGTCAGAGGGAGAGAGTAAGACGGACTATGGAGGAAAAGCTAATTGAAAAAGATGTCTTAAGTCTGGATCGGAAGATACTCAATGAATTGGAAGATCTGATTGCTGGAGGGAGAAAGTTCCAGATTTTAGGCCCAGAAATAGAACAAGCTCTCTTACTGTAATGTTAGAAAGATTTTTGATGCCTGGTGGACCTTAAACTCCAGCGTCGTTCTTTCTATACATTATTTGGTGGTAGCGGTGATAAGTTGTTTTTGGTTGAGTGGTCTTTCTTCGCGCTCTTCGGGGGGGATGGATTCGTTCTGGTTTTCAACAACACCTTGTCCAACTGAATTTTCACAGTTTAATGTGGCGAACCAGGCCTTCACTACTTAACTATATCGTTCCCAGGATGCCTAGGCCCGGCTGGCTACAAAGGGGTTATCAATATTCATAAGGATGCGTGGGGGTCGACCTAGCTTTTTGGCATAGGCTTTCTCTTATATATATATATATATATATATATATATATATATATATATATATATATATATATATATATATATATATATATATATAGGGCTGACTACTCATCAGTCTCTCCCTCTCTTCTCTCAATACGCCTCTCACTCTACGGTTCTCGTGTACCCGTGTACCCTTCTCTCTTCGTGTACCTTCCTATGTCTCGTGTACCCATGTACCACTCTTTGTGTACCGTGTACCATGTACCGTGTACCTTTCCTTTGGCAGGACCTTTCCTTCACCACACACGCCGCCTCGGCATTCGGTCCTGACTACTGTTCGGATCGCTATTTATACGGTTCTGGACAGGCTTGAATGGGGTATGCTAACCTCGCCAGCCAATCACATCCGTCCTTCTCCTGGCTCTTGGCTCCATCCATCTAACCTTCGCTTTCTAGCCTTCCTACACTATTAGGCCACCGACCTCCCACGTATTATTATTATTATAGGGCCTCAGGCTATTTGTATTATTATGGTTCTACCTGTTGCAATTACTTAATGGCTAATGGCGCCACCTGGGGACTACCTAATGAACTACTTATTATTATTATATGGCATTAATGATTTCGCTACATCACCCCGGACTTTCCGTCGGGATGGACCCCATCCCTCATTTAATCATTCAATCGTGTGTGGGGATGTCTTAGCGTGTGAACATGAAGCAACAACTAATGCAATCACATACAAGCAATTAGCGTTTACAATCTGCAACATTATTAAAATAGTACAAGATTTTTACAAGAAGTATTTAAACAATGAACACAAGCTTTTATTATTATTATTATTATCAGACAACTTCTATAGCGCAGTAAGCATAGCTTAGGCTAAAAACAAGAGCGCTTTGACACGTGTCACTTATATGCGATGTTAAATAAGTGTGTTTTTAGGTTCGTTCTGAAAGTCTCAACAGAGTCAGAATTAGTCACACAGTCTGGCAGAGAGTTCCACAGGGCGGGTTGCCCGCCTGACCGATCGTTCACGAACTTAGAGGTCTTGGATGGAGCAGGGACGAGCAGCTGGACCCGACTTCCAGACCGTAGCTGCGATCGTCGTTCGTTCACCGTGGATCGTTGTATCAGCGTGGCGAGGTAGTCGGGGCAGAAGGGATCGTATAAAGCTCGATGAGTGAGCCAGCAACGCTTATAAACGATTCGTTCCTGGACTCGAAGCCAGTGAAGGCGGTCTCGCAACAGCGGCGTGACGTGCTCGCACCAGCGGCCGAAAGACTAGCCGTGCAGATAGGTTTAGCACCGACTGTAAACGATTTAACTGACGCTCCGGAAGACCGAATAATAAACTATTGCAGTAGTCGATCCCGACAGTATTAGTGCCCGTCACGAGCTGTGAGGCTGCCTGCGCTGGTATGTACTGTCGAATCGTCTTGATCCTTCGCGGTTGGTGGTGACAGCAGCGGATCATGCTGCTGATATGCGCGCCGAAGGACAGGATCTCGTCTGTTTGGACTCCCAATAGACGTATCGTCGACGACGGGCGATGACGGCGTCACCTACTACGAACGGGGTCCGACTAATGAGGTGCTGCCTTCGTGGAGTGCAGAGCCATAGGAATTCCGTCTTCTCAGGGTTTAAAGCGAGTCGATTCGCAGCGGTCCACTCAGCAATGGCTGATATGCAATCAGTGATTACGCGCGGCGTAGTCGCTCGGTGTCGGAAGGCAGGCATGAGGGAGTATATCTGTCCGTCATCAGCGTAGCTATGTGACTCCAGACCGAAGGCTTCTGTAATCTGTCTGATGTCAGCAATGTATAGGATGAAGAGCAAAGGGCCTAAGACGGACCCTTGCGGAACTCCGTGATAGACCCGACGCGAGTCAGACATACAATCGTTCCACCAGACTGACTGCGTTCGGTTGGTGAGGTAGCTCTTAATCCAGGTCAAGGCGAGGCCCTTCAGGCCGTAGGATACCTCGAGGCGACGAATCAGAATCTCGTGGTCGACTACATCGAAGGCAGCGGAGAGATCCAGTAGGCATAGAAGTGCCATACGCCCATTTGTTATTGCATCGATGATGTCACTTCGAATGATCACCAATTATGAATCTACGTCAGAAAGTGAAACGGAAGAACCGTCGAAGAAGAGTGTATCTCTACAAGAAGATTTGCGCCTTTCAGAATCCAGTGATTCATATTTTATGATTACTTTGTCCTCACAATAACTTTTTAATAACAAACAATATTTAAACAATGTCATCAATTATCCAAGCATCGTCTTTTCTTTTAGGAAGTCCTTTTTAGAAAGTCTCGAATTAATTTCACAAGGTTACATCTTGCACCTTTTAAACAATTCTTTCTTGTAACAACCGGCTCATCCTCCTTCTTCTTCTGAGGACAAAGTAATCATAAAATATGAATCACTGGATTCTGAAAGGCGCAAATCTTCTTGTAGAGATACACTCTTCTTCGACGGTTCTTCCGTTTCACTTTCTGACGTAGATTCATAATTGGTGATCATTCGAAGAGCTGACCACTGACTGTCTCCTCTTGATTTAACTGCTTCTTGTCTCGTAGGTATTCCTTGTGTCGACGCAGGTCTTTTCTTCTCCTTGGGATTTTGACACGAAGGGAAATGAGCGTCCACAACACTCTTTATTGTTCTGACGTCTAAATCTGGATATTCTTCCAGACCAATCTGATATAACTCCCGTGGCGTCTTCATGGTACTCACGATTTTACACACCCGGATGAAGCTTTCCACTTCTCGATAATATTTATCCAAATCTTCTCCATTCGTCTGGGTGGCTTTATCCTTAGTCTTTTTCCTTTGAACGTCTTTCTTCTCTATGGCTGCTTCTTGTCTCAACGCTTCTCTTATAATGCTCCGTGGATGCACGTTTGTAGTCATTGTTCGTGGTTTATGAATGAACAAAGCAGGACGGGTTGGAACTCTGGGTCCATCCGCCGTCTTTTGGGTTGCTTCCACGTCTTCTCTTTCGAACGGTTCCGGTTCATTCTTTGCTTCAGAAGCCGTGAGATATAACTTCGCGGGATTCTTGGGATCCGTGGCTCCGCGACAACACTTCTTCACCGCAAGCACATTTCTCTGCATGGGAATCTTCTTTTCTTTTGGTTTAGAAACGACTCTTACTCCTTCTGGATCAGACATGGTTTTAGCGACGGAATCCTTCTTCTTAATTCCGTGAACTGTCTCCATGTGTCTTTCTACGTGAAATCTCCTACTCGAACTGGCTAACATCTTTCCACATATAGGGCATTGACATTTAAGAGTAGTCTTCTCTGGTACTTTGCCTTCCATTATTCTACACGCTGTAAAATAAAGACACGATATTAATAGCATCCCAATCAAGCACATTACACCCAATAGAACATTTGTACAACTATTCGAAATGGACCTTACAACCTTCGTTCTCCCTTGCATCTCCGAAACTTCTTGTACCCCGGACTTGTTCTTTAAGTCCTTTTCTTTATCATTGTGACTCTCTTTGACTATTCTTGCGAGTCTACACCGATGTACCCGATTTGTATTTGAAACTAGAATTCCCTTTGGACCTATTCGTACTTCGCCAGTCTCAAAATTTACCTGACATTCGTTCTTTATCATGAACTCTATACCCAACATGATCTCTTGTATTTGATCCGACACTAGAAAGCTAACATCTTGCTTCAAACCCCAACTAAACTGTACACTTACTGTCACTCGTCCTTTCAACGATATCTCGCTTCCGTTCGCGGCTAGAATCTTATGAGATACTGTTTCTATCGTTAAACCTCGTGCTATACTAGATGGCATTAAGTTCTCGTCTGAACCGGTGTCCAATAGACAGTGATGATCTTGTCCATTTATAGTTCCATTTATATACACTGCCCTGCCTGCGCTCCCTGTAGAAAAACGGATACTGTTGTTCACTGAGTTTCTGTCTATTCTGCCGACGTTACTCCTGCAATTCCGGGCCAAATGTCCCCGTGCTTGGCACTTGAAACATTTCACTCTTTTCTTCCAATCATTATTTGTGCGATTCTCGTCATTGCTGGTCCCCAATGTCTTAGGTCTTGTAACAGCTGGGTCGTTCACTGTACCACTATTAGTCTCCCATCTTCTTCGTATGGCACCTCTATCTTGTAGCAGACGTCGCTCTATGTCAGCTTGCCACTTGCTTAAGCCGCTTTTCTGTTCTTCCATGAAGTCTGACAATTGCTTATTCAGACGCTCGTTCACGTCTCCTTCCGTAGTGGTTCCAACGTTTCGTCGGTACTCAGACTGTCTTTGATATCCTCGGTTCTCATCTTCAGTGGCTCTCTTGTAGTTCTCGAGTCTCAAAGCCACTCGGTACGTTTCATCTAATGACTGTGGTTCTCGTTCTCTCACCTTAAGTGACAATTCCCTGTCTATCATTGCTTCTAAGAACGAGTCTCTGGCAATAATCTCTGTGGTATCATTGATCGGACCTGGAAAAGCTAGGGCTACAAGCTTCCTTATATCGTGTAGAAGGTCTCCTAGACTCTCCTTTTCACGTTGTCTCCTACATCGCAATTGTGTGTGGAACGTCTCCTGTTGTGCTTCGAGCCCGTACCTTTGCTTTAATCTCTCCACTAACTCTTTGTAAGTTACTCCGCCTCTAGCCCCAAAGTCCCACAGCAACTGTGCTGGAACTTTTTCTAATGAGCATTGAAGGAATGCTGCTTTATCACTGTTCGTCCACTCATTGTATTGAGCACACACCTCAAATTGTCTGAGGAATGTCTCTAGAGGTACCGAACCATCGTACCTATTAGGTTTCATAGGCGTTCGCCTCATCACTTCTCTAAGTGATCTCATCTCAGCGGAACTTCTTCTTTCTGCGCTCAGCTGCTTTTCTCTTACAGCAGCGGCTTTCTGTAGCCAATAACTCGAGGAACTCTCCTCTCCACATGTCCTCACTCCGCGTGCTTGTACACGTTCATATCCTTGGAAGTTTCCTCCTTCAAACTGGTCGACTTCTTGTCTCTTCACTTGCTTTGGTCTAGCCCCAGTACTCGCCAATACAGGCTCAAATAAACCTGCCAGCCCAAGCACATCAGTCTCATGTTTTACTTCCATTACTCTGAGGACAAGTAACCTCCGTACTTATGACCTTACTTGCCGGGTTTCGTCTCTACGGCGTGTGTTGTTCGCCAGGTATATCAACCTGGTACTCAAGGATATATGTCCTGTCAAAAGTCCAAAGCTCAACTTCTTCACCCCACTTATTGAATCAATCACTCCACTTCTGGTACCAAATATGAGACGCAGCAGAAGTGCTTAGTCTCCAAGTGTCTTCCTGGAGCTGATCAAGTCTACCCCAGTTGAACTGCTCGGCCCCACTTATCAGATCAATCACCCCACTTTTCAGATCAATCACCCCACTTCTCAGGTCATTCACCTCACTTCTCAGATCAATCACCCCACTTATCAGATCAATCACCCCACTTCTGGTACCAAATATGTGGCGAACCAGGCCTTCACTACTTAACTATAGCGTTCCCAGGATGCCTAGGCCCGGCTGGCTACAAAGGGGTTATCAATATTCATAAGGATGCGTGGGGGTCGACCTAGCTTT
Organism: Metaphire vulgaris; assembly: GCA_018105865.1. NCBI lineage: Eukaryota > Metazoa > Annelida > Clitellata > Crassiclitellata > Megascolecidae > Metaphire > Metaphire vulgaris. The sequence goes on along the minus strand of CM030842.1, from coordinate 9,940,599 downwards.
TTGGCATAGGCTTTCTCTTATATATATATATATATTATATACACGGTGATCACGAAAATCGGGACCCCCTAGATTAATGAATATAACTCAACGAAAAGTCAACTAATATTCAACAAAGTTGTAGTACGTGTACTTTAGATAGTTCTAATGATATTCCACTCATAGTTTATGTTCAAACGGTCCGCCATTTGCTGCAATACACGCACGAAGACGCCTACGCAATTGCTTGAATGACGCATCAATGATGCCTTGATCAATCTCGTCCCACACTTTCATGATGCGTTGTCACAGGTCCTCAATATCATGGACTTTCGTTCGGTGAACGCGTTCCTGCATAACACTCCAAATTTTATAATCCACCGGATTCAAATCCGGGCTGTTGGGTGGCCAGAGAGTAGGCGGAATGAAGTCCGGCGTTTCGTTACCTAACAGTTCAACTGTCTCTTGAGCTCTGCGTGCCGGTGCGCCGTCCTGTTGGAAAGTGTAATAATCTGAGAAAGTTCGGGTGTCCGGCGGCAGTCCCTGCATCAGTAGAACGTCTCTGTAATACTGTCCGTTAACTTTCACCCCCCGGCTCGAAGAAGTGAATAGCTGTACGACCGAGTGCTGAAACACCAACTGATACCATTAAGGACTTGGTGAAAGTCGGACGAGTACGCAGAAGACGAGCGCCAGTGATGTCCTTCTTTCTTGTACCAGCTGCAGCGTAGAGGCGAAATATTTTTTGAGGATCGAGACTGCCTCTTAGGCCTACTATAGTTAAAATTTCAGCATGATTGGTCAAAAGGTTGTTAAGTTATACTCATTAATCTAGGGGGTCCCGATTTTCGTGATCACGGTGTATATATATATATATATATATATATATATATATATATATATATATAGGGCTGACTACTCATCAGTCTCTCCCTCTCTTCTCTCAATACGCCTCTCACTCTACGGTTCTCGTGTACCCGTGTACCCTTCTCTCTTCGTGTACCTTCCTATGTCTCGTGTACCCGTGTACCACTCTTTGTGTACCGTGTACCATGTACCATGTACCATGTACCGTGTACCTTTCCTTTGGCAGGACCTTTCCTTCACCACACACGCTGCCTCGGCAATCGGTCCTGACTACTGTTTGAATCGCTATTTATACGGTTCTGGACAGGCTTGAATGGGGTATGCTAACCTCGCCAGCCAATCACATCCGTCCTTCTCCTGGCTCTTGGCTCCATCCATCTAACCTTCGCTTTCTAGCCTTCCTACACTATTAGGCCACCGACCTCCCATGTATTATTATTATTATAGGGCCTCAGGCTATTTGTATTATTATGGTTCTACCTGTTGCAATTACTTAATGGCTAATGGCGCCACCTGGGGACTACCTAATGAACTACTTATTATTATTATATGGCATTAATGATTTCGCTATATTAATTCATTGAAATGATTACATACAATCTTTGCTTCGGACGCAGACAGTTATAGTCAGTTGGCTTGGTGTAAAATTGTGCAAATACGGTCTACAAGCAAACAAAATACTTTTTGTGATCAGCATTGAATGCAGATTGTTATGAGATATTGTCACATTTTCAAAAAACATTTTGAAATTTTTTCATTTTTCACCATTGTATATGTGGCAATTCCACATAAAATCAACATACTTTTGAATAAAATCGGACGTCACTGTCTCAGATTTTGATGAAAATTGGCACAATTGTTCATCCCCATGAGTAATGTTGAAAACCATAATATTAGAGTTTTGGGTCAACCCATGTCCAAAATATGGGTCATGAAAATTTGGTCGACCGCGCCAACTCGCAACACTAAAACTGTAATATCTCCACTTCTGTGATAGCTAGAGACATGATCTTTGCACCAAACTTTTGCATTTCGAAAGCTCTGTCTGGGCCAATCAACAGTAATACTGACACAAAGACTTTTACTTATTTACTCTCTGGCCTCTGCATTTAACTAATACGCGCACTAGCGCTTTAATTTGCAAAATTGGTAACTTTGTTATTAAACGTTGTACTTGCAGGCCTCAACCCTCAAGGCCAAGTACAAGTTCAAGTACCCAATCCTCAATGCCAATTACACGCACAAGTATTCAACCTTCAATGCCAAGTGAAAGCACAAGCACTTGCTTTTTGGTACTTAAGCACAGTACAAGGCCAAGCATAAGGCCAAGCACTGACAACACTGGCAACTGGTTTCATCAGTACTAGAGTTTTGACAGAAAATGCTTTTCTCCCAGTCTAATCTTCTTGCTCTCAATCCTTTCAAAGCAGAATTTCTTTTAATTAAGACTGCCACAACAACTGAAAAATTGAAAATCCCACACCCAGACACAATAATAACCATTGTTCCAACTGCAAAAAAATCTTGGACTTACTGTACTTTTGACTCTTCCCTAAATTTTGAAGCAAAAGAAATTATATTTAGAAAAATACACTATACAGCAAATGAATAACTGACAATAACAGACTATTTATTAATAAAGACATTATACAGTGTATTTAGAAAGTACACTATACAGCAAATGAATAACTGACTGACAATAACAGACTATTTATTGCTGAATTATGATGCATTGTATAAAGCAGACTGCAGAATATCAGTTGCAAATTGAAATGGTTTGTAACTACTGTGTGATAAATGAAACTGATGCATTTCTGATAAAAGTACATCAAGCAGTGGTTCAAAGTGTGTAGCCTCTATAATAAATAAGGATTTGAAATGCCCATCAGATAATGCTAATCTGAAGAAGGGTTTAACGTACTTCATCTTAGAAAATGTCTAAATGTCTTTTCACACATATATTTAGTTTCAAAATTAGAAATGAATCCAGGAGCAAACTTTTTTAAAAATGAATAAACTGAGCATATGGAAGGCATTGATTTAAAGTTGCCCTACAGGATATCAATGGATTGCAAATCAAAAATTTCCTTTTGCAAATCAGAAGGTAAATCTTCAATCATGGGCGTCCAGAGGAGGATGCAAGGGGTGCAATTGCACCCCCTGGAAAAACTGTGAAGTTGTGAAAAAAGTAAAATTACTAAAAATAACCTATAGTACTAAGTTAAAATATGAATTTATATAAGAATCCGACAAATTTTTCATTTCTTTCGTTACAAGACCTTGTTTTGCACCCATGGAAAAATTTCTGCGGATGCCCATGTCTTAAATCTTTAATGACAGAGTCAAAAGGAATTTCAAAGAGTCTTATCTTCAACGAGCATGTATTTAGATATAGGCCCCTAAGAGAAACATTACTAGAAATGTTTTCTCAAACTTGAAATTATATCTTCAGCAAACAAGCATGGAAGGGAATCACAGCTTTTTTGATAACTGTTTATCAAAAAAGTGCCAATTTTTAATTATTAAGATGCATGAATAGATCTGCTGAAAATGCAAATTTCCAAAGTCATTCACTTTCTGTGAGCAACACCAGTAGATGGATCCTGTCATTTAAGAACATTTAAAACTCACTTAGAAGATTAAAAAATCAAGTCAGGACTTTCCCACAGCTAAGCCATCTCACTGAGGTATGGTAAAGTAGGACTGGATACTCAAATTCGATTTCCATCAGTGAAATCACAAAATTGGCGATGACTGAGTCCATGAGATAGTGTACGTCTACCGTATGGTAAAGAGTAAGACAGCTGAAAGTTGAAGCAAGTTAAAATGAAGCTTGTGTCTCTATGACACAGACGGCAAAAAAAGAGATTCCTACGTATAATAGATTTGCGTATACCGGTAATAGATTTACACATGTAACTCATTTCATGCCGATGGGCTGGATTAAAGTTGTTGGTGGGCTGTATCCGGTCCACGGGCAGTATTTTGGAGACCCCTGAGTTAGACTACTGAGTTAGACTCACTGTTTCAGTCTTCTAAAAGCTTCCATATGTAAACTCCATTCGATTCAAAATGCCTTATCTTGTGCAGTTACCAAATCACCTAAATTTTGCCACAAAGGAGCACAAAGCCGGACAATGGAAGTAGGTTGTAAAATTCACAAAGCACACTATAAATGGCGCTGAAAGGGTTGCTCCAGGCCCGGGGCGAAAGGCATCGCGCCGCTGACAACTTTTGGTTTGCATCATTGATCAGATAAAAAATATTTACAAGCAAAAAAAAGTTCCTCACAATCAGGTTCACTTCTTTGTCCATTGAGCATTGATCCTCCATGATAGTGTGCAATTGCCAATTACATGGCCAAGTAGGTCGAAATTCAAGTCAGTAGATGATGAGAGCAAAAGGCCGGACATTCTCCCATTTTAAACCAATGCCTGCTGGACGGATGACACGAGGTCCAAAAGGAGGACATGTCCTCCTATTGCCGGACGTCTGGCAACCCTAGCTGCACCAGAACTTCGGAACTCAATTCCAGCATTCCTCTGCTGTCTACATCATGGCCCAGTGGCTATTCTAGCCACATAGACATTGTGGGGGTAGTTTAAAATGTGTGGGGGACAGACATTGGGGAGGTCATACTACTTGCCAGAATGTCAAAAGATGTTGGAAGAATTAAAATTTGGGGGGATCCCCCTCCAGAAAAGGCCCAGAATAAACACTGATCACGGTCAAATAAGAAATCCTGAGCCATAATTTCCTTCCATTCTTGCAACTTCTCAAGTGTTTCTTTCTAAACTGAAATGATTTCTCTTCCAAAAATCATTTCCTTTATAGCTGTAACGTCCCAACCACTAGCCTTTTGATTAAATGACCCGGCATAAATGACCCGGCATGAATGACCCCACCTTTGGCTACAGCTACTTCATTCTGAGATTAAGCGCCTAGGAATAAGGAGCTACTTCGGTGCATCTTTTGAAAGCGCTATAGAAGTTAACGAGATTTTACTTACTTACTTGAATGCTGCGTTGCCATGGGATCGAGAGCGTATGGCCATTACCAGTAAAACAAAGCAACAGAAAATGCAAATCACGCAATGCTAACGAATAATAAGCGACTCTATCAACTCAGTGTTGGTTTTAAATTTTATTTACAAACATATCTTGTCATATGTTATGTAAAATTTCTTTAAAATTAAAAATTTCTTACCACACGGGCTAAGCAACATCCATACAAGGGACGGCAAACCGCACAACGCGCTGATCAAAATAGCCCACAGGTAGACCAAATCGATGTCATTTTGACATCAAATTTACTCTTTTAATTTATAAATCTGACAATGTGACAATATCAGGATCTATTTACTTTTGTTAAAGCTTGCAAAAAATGCCGGATATTCCTTTGTAGACATAATTTGCACGATTTAGGAGTTTTTTGTTACGAAGCCTACTGACTATTAATAAATATTCTTTAAACTAGCTCTTGACTAAACACTTATTCAATAGCTAAACATTCTCGATTTCTCTGACTCCGCTCCACCGTCTGTTCTTTTGTTGCTCTGGCGTTTCTGAGCGAAGTCCCGCATCAGTCGCTAGGTTCAGCTTTTATCCACTCCGGCTATCTGTCAAAAAGGCTGATGAGCAAAATGAAAAGTAATCCAAACAGGTGCTGATCCCTGTAAATCAATGCCTCAGCATCATCATCTTCGCTTTCCGTGCCCACTGGTATATTAAGAAAATAGCAAAAACTGCTATATGTGTGACGAAAATAGTGATAAATGTGGATAAAATTGCCATATATTTATGCAAAAATTGCATGGGCAGAAAGAACTGAAGAAAATGCGGCGCATTAAAAAATGTTTAGATGTGCGATTGTATAATGTATATGCGATAGCATAATTGCATTAAACCGGCAGCTGTAATGATTGCCAGCTGTGACGGTGGTCATTGCTCTGCTTGATTTGACAGTGACTTTCAATGCTGTTGACCTTGAAACCCTCATGGAAACCACTCTGGCAGCACGAATGATGAGTAAGACTCGTCACCTATGCAAATGGTCTCGTATGGTTTTCGCATTTCGCAATTAAACTGTGTTTGGGAATTGAATATAACATTGATGTTTGCCAAATGGCACAACAGACGATTAGTTAGCCTACATGAGATTTATGGCAGGGAACCCCAAAAATGACATTATACTTTTGATACAGCAGAAAAGCAGGCTAATGTTTCTAGTGGGAAAAGGTAAGAATTAGTTATTTTTGTATTGTATATTGTATACTGGACTATTTATATATATAGCACCGTAAACATAACATAACCAAGAACAAGGGCGCTTTACAGGTGTATGACTCTCTAAACAGATGGCTTTTCAGTCTGTCTTTGAAGATGGGCCGAGCTTTGATCTTCCTAATTTCAGGTGGGATGGTATTCCACTGGAGTGGTCCGCCTCGGGAGAGGGCGCGAATCACCGAGGGTTGGAATCTTTAGTGGTTTAAGGACAGCGAAGTCGAGAGAGGATGCTGATCTCAATGTCGACCGTCTAAGTGCGTTGCTAGCGGGTGTCAGGAGTCGTTCCAACTACTTTGGACTGGCTTGGCCGGTGATAATGCCGTGAATTATTAGCAGTGTTGGAGTTGCCGGGAGGGGTTTGGGGGTTGAACCCCCAGTTAACTTTGCAACCCTCCCAAAATTCGCATATTGGGTACATGCAGTTTCTGTCATTCATTGAATTTCAGTCCTTGACCCCCCCGCTCAAATTTCACAACTCCAACACTGATTATTAGGCATCTTTTAAAGATGATTCACTCCTGAACTCGGAGCCAGTGGAATCTATCTCTCATAAGAGGTGTTATGCTCACCCAGTGATCCTGGCGGTAGATAGCCTGACGGCAACGTTTAGGATAGTCTGAATTTTGGATATTAAGTAGTCCGGAACACCATAAAAGAGACTTTTGCAGTAGTCGATAGTGGAGACCACTGTGGCGAGAACACACTGTAAGGTGACAGAGGTGGAAAGTGTTTTCCTGACTTCCCGAGCAGAGTACCATGCAGCTCTTTGTTAGGCCTGCGATGTGATCCGTGAAGGAAAGTGAAGTGTTAAGTGTGACACCAAGGAGTCAAATATTATCGATCGGCTCAATCGCTTCTCCAGCAAACTGAAATGGAGACCAGTCAATCAGATGTAGCCTGCTGGGGGCAGCAAACCAGATAAATTTTGTCTTGCCAGGATTTAGGAGTAGTCTGTTTTCTAGCATCCATTCTCGTATGACGTCAATGCAGTCTACGACTCATGGCCACAAACTGGCAGCGGTCACTAAGGTAGCTGCAAAACCAGGCTAGGGCAGGGCCTATGATGCCATAGGTTTTTTCCAGTCTGGTCAGAAGGATAGTGGATGGTGTGGTTGACCAAATCGAACGCGGCCATGAGATCCAAACTCGCAAGGGCAACCAGGACTTTTAGCAGTTATTTATGACATTTTGTTATAATTTTTGGGCAACAAATCTGGAACTCCCCCCTTTGGCCGTCAGATCTTCCAATTCATTGAGTATTTTCAGATCCAGGCTTAAAACACATCTTCTTCAATTAGCTTTTCCTCCATAGTCGGTCTTACTCTTTCCCTCTGACTGATCTCTGGAATGACCTCATCTTTTGCAGATGAATTTGAAGTATCATCGATTGATACCCTTGGGTATTAGAACTGGTGCTATAGAAGTGCATGATTATATTATTATATAATATATCCATTTATTTTTACTGCCAAACAGTGCATCTTTCACAGAACTACACAGATCAGAGTAGTTTTTAGCTTTGCTAGCCATATATAGAATAAATTGAAGCAGTAGAGTTTATTCAAAATAAATACAGTAATTGGAGCACACACCAAGTTTCATGTAATGCATTTTGAAGATTCAGAGTCTTCTATAGAGCAAAAATATATAATAGGTCAGTTGGCTTCTTCCAAACTATGAGAGTTATTATTATGCTGTGTGCAGAAGTGCCTCAATGCGCTACATTACTTGTATAGTGTCGCATATGGCATTAAAATGTCATCAAGCAAGCATGTTGTGCAATTTACCAGAGAATATGATAATTAGATTAGATTGCAATAAATTACAAGACTAATTTTCATGGACATAAAGTTTTATCATGGTTTATTTGCATGCATTTTCAGTTAGAAATTGATGAGTTTCAAAATTATGAGAAAGCTCTAGGAGCAATGGGTGAGGCTTACAAGTGTCTGAGCCGGATTAACCCAGAAGAACAGAATCAGGAAGAATTGAAACTTGGCGATCTCAAAAACAGAATGACACTTGTCAACAGATTCATTAAAGCTAAGAGGTAACTTGACAGTTTGTGCATTTTGCAGAGCCAAATATAGGAGTATCCTGTATAAGTATAAATTCCAAGTGTCTCTTTGGTATCATTAGTTAACAATTCCTGTAATAAAGAAAATTTGGCTGGTAGGCCATATAGAACAGAGGTTGGCAAACATTTGGCAATAGTCTACCAAAGTTGGATTTCTAATTCATAAAACGTGCCAACAACCTATCAATCTACCCTTCAGTATGCCAACAACCTATCCACCTGACCATATTTTTTATATATTATTGTAAATATGTATGGCTATAAGCCTTTTTATAAGGCTTATATGCACTCATATGTGCAACAAATTCTATAAAAAGAAATGTGATGTTGAATTAATTACATTACTGTTTCATTAAAAAGCAGAACATAAATAATTTTTGGTTTTTTATGTGCCACTGAAAATTGCTATGTGTGCCACGTCTGGCACGCGTGCCATAGGTTGCTGACCTCTGATATAGAATGGTGTATGGACACTTAATCACCAACACTTAATCACGTGGACACTTACCGTAATCACGCGACACTTAATCACGCGACTCTTAATCACATGGACACTTAATCACGCGACATTTAATCACCAACACCTAATCACGTGACAGTTAATCACACGACAGTTAATCACCTCAGTTTGTAGGTCCAAGCCTTCTAAAATTTCTACTTTATTTGAAAAATAAATAATGAAAGGACAAGTAAGAAGCGACATTTTCCAATTTTACAGATGTATTTAAATAAGTTCTCGATATTTTCGCGTAGTTTTGTTGTTTTGCGGTCAGTTGAGGCCTACCTCAGAGACTGCCGCCCTTGGTGGAATAAGCGCTCGGCAAGTTGCGAATTTGACTGATTAGTAATGTAAACAAAGTCCAACAATTAAAGTTTCTACTGTATATCTGCTTTGAAGAGGTTAACATTTAAGGATGGAGTGAGAAAACCCCGCTATCTTTGTTTAAAGATACAGCGATCAGTAACAGACTCAAGGGATTAAAGCAGCTGGGTGCTGTCCGTTGCAAAGTAACTAAAGGCAGGTCAGGTAGATATACCGGTACATAGCCTAATGTCATATAAATTTGATTACCTTTCAATTATACATGTGATTAACTTTCACGTAATTAACTGTCGCATGATTAACTGTCACGTGATTAATTGTCAGTGATTAAGTGTCACATGATTAAATGTCACATGATTAATTGTTGCGTGATTAGCTGTCGCGTGATTAAGTGTCCATGTGATTAACTGTCACGTGATTAAGTGTTGCGTGATTAAATGACCACGTGATTAAGTGTCAGTGATTAACTGTCACATGATTAAGTGTCGCGTGATTAAGTGTCACCAAATCATATAGAATACAGTGGTTAGGTCTAATCTTATTTGCGATAGATCTGGGATTTGGCCATCATCATAGTTAATTAAAGTTAAACTCGAGAATTTTAAAAAGAATTTAAAAAGAGTTTCTAAAAAGCAAAAATATTTAATATAGGTCGGTTGGCTTCTTCCAGACTGTGAGAGTTATTATTATATATATATAAATAACTAGGTGTTTACCCGTCAAAAATGACGGGGGAGATTGGCTGTTTTACCACCCGATTTTGTGCAAATGCAATAGCATTTTGCGCAATTAATTGTCCTTAACTCACCGCCTTTTCCTTCAACCGAGTTAACGCCCATTCGCATGAATTTTCTGAAATTTGATAGTCAAGGTAAGTGTACTGATTTGGCAGTGCCGAACGACATGCAGTGCTTGATTCTCTTGTTTGCTGTGCTGCTTTTTCACGCCAAGCAACAGCCTGCTACTCATTCTCACTTGATTGTCGCAAACCTCGTGAATGCTGGACATTTTTTGTTTTGCACGGACGGTTAGAAAGAGGAATAAAAAAGCTAAACAATGGTGCAAACCTCATCTTCTTAGCTCTTACATAGCCTGAGATATAGCGAATTCAAAACAATTTGGAAACTTTCTCAGAATTCAAAACTTTTCGCGAAATTCACCGATAATACTTATGTTCAAACATTGGGGTCATCTGGTTAAAATTGATGGATCTTTGCCAAATGTCAACCGATTTTCAAACTTTTTGGTTTATTTTGTTCTTCTGACATCCCTTTACAACTTTGCCACTGACCAAAGTGGGGTTACCGCTGAAAATATTTTGCTAGGGGGCTTTAAATTTTTTTGGGGGGAGAGGGTGACATTTTAGTCCGTAAAGTGGACTCTACCCCCAAACTGTTTTGTTTTGCACGGACGGTTAGAAAGACGAATAAACAATCTAAACAATGGTGCAAACCTCATCTTTTTAGCTCCTATATAGCCTGAGATATAGCAACTTTAAAACGTTACAGCAATCATTTCTGAAGAACGCTTTTCCAAAAATTAAATCCCCAGTACGGTGACGACGTCTGAAAATTTAATCCCCACTTGAGGGGTTAAATATAAAAAAATAGGTATTGAGGCTAGGAAGGAATAAATAAATATATATATAATAACGGGGGCAGGGCATTGGGAGAGGGAAGGGAGGTTTGGTAGGAGGAAGGTGGGTTGTACGGGTTTTCGGAGCAGCGTTGTGTAGGTTTGGGAACGGGGTTTGGGGCCGGTGGGGTAGGGCGGAGCGGTGATGGGTTCGGGCTGGGGCGATTGGGAGAGGGATGGAGAGAGGTACGGGGGTTGGGAGAGGGCTGAGGAGAGAGAAGGGAACGGGGGTTTGGGGCCTGTCGGGCAGGGTGGGGCGGGTATGGGTTGGGGCCTGGGCGATTGGGAGAGGAATGGGGAGAGGGAAGCGGATGGGAAGATGGAAGGGGAACGGAGGGAAGGGGAACGGAGGTTTGGGGCCAGGGCGGGAATGTGTTGGGGCTGGGGCGGGAATGGGTTGGGACCGGGGAACAGATTAGGGAGAGGGATGGGGAGGGAAGAGGGATGGGGAGGAAAGAAAGGCAGTGGGGTTTGGGGCCGGAGCCGGAATGGGTTGGGGCGATGGGGAGAGAGGGATGGGGAGAGGCAAAAGGGATGGGGAGGGGGAACGGCAGGGGTTTGGGGCCGGGGTTGGAATGGGTTGTGGCTGGGGCGATTGGGAGAGGGATGGGGAGAGGGAAGGGGATGGGGAAAGGGGGTTTGGGGCCAGGGCGGGAATGGGTTGGGGCCTGAGCGATTGGGAGAGGGATGGGGTGAAGGAAGGGGCAGGGGTTTAAGCTGCAATTAAGACACTTCGTTAAACGCTGTGTTGATAATACAGTTTTGATTAAACAACATTTGGTTGCCAATGACAACAGCGTCTTGCAATATCTGCCGTGTTGCCGTCGGACGGAAGGACGGACGGACGGACGGTCATCGAGAATTATATATATAGATATTAACTGAGGAGGTATTTTATATATACATATATATTAGATATATATCGTCATTGTATATATATAATATGTGACTCGCTGGGAGAAAAGCTACCATAAGTGGGATGACAGATTAGCAGGAAATTGCATTTTTATCTTGAAAACTTTAATTTTTCAAAAATTACTTTTTTGGTATTTTAGACAGTATGATGTGTAGACAATTAAATGATCATGTCAAATCTGCATCATTTAGTAAATAATTTGTTTTAAAACTGAGATAGGTAAAAGGTACCATAAGTGGGCTTTGACGCTCTGTTTAAGCTTGCTTACTAATTTTACAAAATTTTAATACGTGTGAACTTAGAACCAGCTGACAAATCTGCAATATCGGGCGATTTTTGTTTCTTTCTTTGCTTAAAAGTGAAGTTTAATCATATTTTGTGCGGTTATTTATGAATTACAACACTAGTTTCTCGTTCTTTGTTTTTCATCATTCCGTTACATATGTTACATCTATAATCACTTTGATGAATATTATCTGATAAGTTTTATTGTGTTCTATTACAGTTTGTTCGTATATCTTGTTTAGATTGTACATTACATCCCTATTATTATGTCCTGCCAACTTATGGTACCTTTTTCAATTACCGGTACTGTGTTCTAGTATTAGTAATTATATTTATTTAAATTTTCTACTGATATATTATGAATAGTTACGGATGAAACTTTAGAGATAGTTTGCATATATGACAATTAATGCAGAGATAAAATTTCATCCGTAACTCTTGTATAGTTTTAAAATTTTGAACGCTTTAATTTCATCAATAATAAATGTTCAATTTCTCATAATTTTGAATTTGTTAGGCATGATGTTTGGATGCTGGTATCTCTGAAATGACAAGGTATATTTCTCTAAAACTTTGCTGTGACTGAGCTAATATAACCCAGATATATGCAGCATATGTAACTCAAGAACCCCACATATGGTACCTTTTCTCCCAGCGAGTCACATATATATGTGTGTGTGTGTATGTGTGTGTGTGTGTGTATATATATATATATATATATATATATATTAAGAGAAAGATATCGAAATTACAAAGACTAAACGATCAGTAAACATGCCAATTGCGCCACCTAGCGAATTCTACAAAGCCTCAGTGTCGAGCGTTCTACTATATGGTAGCGAATGCTGGACTCTATCGATACCATATCAGAGCCCTTGAGTCATTTCACAATCGCTGTCTACGATCCATCCTATCTATAAAGTGGCAAGACAAAGTGCCAAGCACTAAGGTGCTGAAAAGAGCGAACTGCACGAATGTGGAAGCGACATTGTCGAGGATATGGTTGAGATGGTCTGGACACGTTTCTCGGATGGAGGATGTTCGTTTGCCAAAAATTATTATATATGGGGAGCTTGTTCATGGCCATAGGATACAAGGTGATCAGTACAAGCAATTCAAGGACCAGATAAAGGCAACCATGAAGAAATGCAACATCAACATAAACAAGTGGGAAGAAGAGGCCTCCAATCGCACTCATTGGCGCAACGTCATCAACGATGGTGCGATGATTATGGAGGCTAATCGGATAGTTGAAATAGAAAGAAAGTGTCAGGAACAGAAGGACCATGCAAACTTAGACTCCGCCTCTACACCAGATTACATCAGTGATGTTAACAAGGACTGACCCCCCAAGGACGAGGATAAGGACAAGGACTGACCCCCAAGGACGAGGATAAGGACGAGGACCGACCCTCCAAGGACGAGGACAAGGACCAGGACTTACCCCTCAAGCACAAGGACCACAAGGACTGACCTCCAAGGACAAGGATCAAGGACAAGGATAAGGACCGATCTCTGTTTTAGACAAAAAAGTCCGAAAGGAAAAAAGCAAAAACAATTTCAAATCGAATCACAAAATCATAAAAGCAAAAAAAGAATGTTGTAAAACATAATCTAGTCAACAGCAATGTTGTATTTCAAATAAACAAGTGTTTCCAACAGCTGATCAGTCATGCACGCACGATGAGGCTTAATATTATGACACCACTTTGCGAAAAAACTCGTTCAACTGCCAATCTCCATTGCTGATCATGCTTTGTTCCATTCCTTTGTAAGTTTGTAGACAATGACACCAGTATTTTAAGATACAACTAAAGAATAATAGAAATTTAAAAAACGCATGCGTCTGGGTCATACGCTTTCAAACAGGAAATGGAAGTTCAGCTGCTCAACTGGTATTATAAAGGAAACAATGACTACACATTTAGAATAACTCAAAGCAAGTATGTAAATATGAATCCAAATACTACTCTTACCTTGGAACATAATTATCAGAGAACAATTGAAAAGGATATGCAAGTAATTTGGTCCTTATAAGGATTTTTCAAGGACTAAGTTACAAGGACCAGGACAAGGACCGATCAGCAAGGACGAGGATAAGGACGAGGACTGAGCCCCCAAGGACGAGGACAAGGACGAGGACTTCAAATTGGTCCTTAAGGAGTCCTTAAGGACAAGGACCAGGACAAGGATTAACATCACTGGATTACATATGTAACCACTGTAGAAAAGCATGTGCAGCAAAAATTGGACTATATAGCCATATGCGCAGTTGCGCACCCACTTATGATTGCTAACAATCTCTAGACATAGTTCATATATGGACTCACAGGCAATCCGTCATCATCGGTTTTGATTGACTAATTATTATATATATATATATACATATATTATATATATACAATTATACATACACATATATATATATTATTATTATTATAATTGTACACGGTGATCACGAAAATCGGGACCCCCTAGATTAATGAATATAACTCAATGAAAAGTCAACTAATATTCAACAAAGTTGTAGTATGTGTACTTTAGATAGTTCTAATGATATTCCACTCCTAGTTTATGTTCAAACAGTCCGCCATTTGCTGCAATACACGCATGAAGACGCCTACGCAATTGCTTGAATGACGCATCAATGATGCCTTGATCAATATCGTCCCACACTTGCATGATGCGTTGTCACAGGTCCTCAATATCACGGACTTTCATTAGGTAAACACGCTCCTGCATAACACTCCAAATTTTATAATCCACCGGATTCAAATCCGGACTGTTGGGTGGCCAGAGAGTAGGCAGAATGAAGTCCTACGTTTCGTTACCTAACAGTTCAACTGTCTCTCGAGCTCTGTGTGCCGGTGCGCCGTCCTGTTGGAATGTGTAATAATCTGAGAAAGTTCGAATGTCCGGCAGCAGTCCCTGCATCAGTAGAACGTCTCTGTAATACTGTCCGTTAACTTTCACCCCCGGCTCGACGAAGTGAATAGCTGTACGACCGAGTGCTGAAACACCAACTGATACCATTAAGGACTTGGTGAAAGTCGGACGAGTACGCAGAAGACGAGCGCCAGTGATGTCCTTCTTTCTTGCACCAGCTGCAGCGTAGAGGCGAAATATTTTTTGAGGATCGAGACTGCCTCTTAGGCCTACTATAATTAAAATTTCAGCACGATTGGTCGAAAGGTTGTTAAATTATACTCATTAATCTAGGGGGTCCCGATTTTCGTGATCACGGTGTAATATAATAATAATAATAATAATAATAATAATAATAATAATAATAATAATAACTAGAAGTCATTATTATATGGGAGTTAAGATATGTTACACCAGTATGCAAATTTGAGTACAGGTAATACTACATGTTTAGCAGCCAAGACACTCCAGTTGGATATTATTTTGTATGTATAAATTCAATTTTAGCCTTACTGACAATTTTATTGATGAAAAATGCCAAAATGGCACATTTAATATCAGTTTAATCGAAGTCCAAAATCTGCTTTTGCATTGCAGTCTTTACAGTCAGAATAGTGAGGAAGCAGTGAGACAGTGTCAAGCTCTTTTAAATGAACCAGGCTATGAACGTGCTGTTCGATCTGGTGATATTTTTGGATTTCTTGCAGAGCATTTTGCCAAATGTGAAAAATGGAAGATGGTGAGCATTCATCATTGGCATCATCGTCGGCGTCATCATCACTGTCGCCATCATCATCATCATCATTTTTATGAGTCAAATAGTGGAAACAATTTGAAAATCAGTTCACATTTGTCAAAGTTATGGACAAATATACAGTGGCATGTTTTTTATTGGGTCACAGTGTATATATGAGTGTATGCATCTCGACACTGGTTTTCTAGCTATCTTACAAATCTCATGCAATGCACCTATGTAAATTCTACTATTTCTAATAAATTAAGTATTAAATTTGGTGCACCTCAAGGCTCGATTCTAGGACCACTCCTATTTATAAATGACTTACCTAATGTTTCGTCTTACTTTAATTACTTATTATTTGCAGATGATACTAACTTAGTAGCTAGCCACTGAAATTTAAATGAACTTTTCTCTGAAATAAATGTGGAGCTACTTAAAATTACTGATTGGTTTATAAATAATAAACTATTATTAAATATTGATAAAACCAATTTTAGAATTTTTTGACCTAAAAGTAAATTAATACCTGATTGTATTCCTAAACTGAAAATTAATAATATACAAAATTCTCCAAAAAAATCTACAAAATTCCTTGGAATAATAATTGACCAAAACCTTAACTGGAAAGAGTATACAGAATTACTAGCTAACAAATTGTCTAAAGTATTAAATATTAGGCAATGAAATTTATTAATAAAAAAAGCCCTTTAAAACATTTATATTGCAATGATTCACCCCTGCCTAACATATTGCAATATTATTTGGAGTTTTAATTATAAATCTATTACTCAAAGAATTCAAATAAGCTAAAATAAGTCAATCAGATTAGCCTTCAAAATAACTCAGTTTTCCAATACAATAAATATGTATAAAAATTTTAATATGCTTAATATTGCTGATAGCCATAAACAACAAACCTCAGTGTTTATGTTTAAATATACTAACAAACTTTTACTAATAATTTTCTATAAAAATGAATATTTAAAAAAATAAACAAACTACATACTCACAATGTAAGAATTAATGATTCAATATGCTATTCTTTCTGCAAAAACTAATACTAGAATATTTACTATAAAATTGTTTGGACCATGATCATTTTATCATTTTGGATCATTTTACTATAAAATTGTTTGGACCGTGAATCTGGAATGCTCTGTTCTCCTTTATAACTAATATAATAAACTTAAATGAATTTAAAAGAAAAATTAACAATATATAGAAAGATGCTCGCTTCACTCGCGCTCGCTTCACTCGCAGTGCAGGATAATACTAAAACCCAATCATTGAATTCATGCTGCTGAACAACATTTCAATTATGTACATACGCCACGTAGCCAAGCTCTGATGCTGCAACATACGCTTCGTCAAACGCTTTGCGTGGCCGTTCGCTTCGCGTCGCCGTTCACTTCTCGAGTTGTACACATTATGATGCTGCAACGCACGCCACAAACGCCGGCGTGGCGTTCAGACGCCATTAAGCCGCGAGTTGTACACATCATGACACTGCCACGTGCGCCGTCAAAACGCTTCACGTGGCCGCTCGCTTGTGTGGCCGTTAAGCCGCCGTTAAGCCGCGCCCGTTAACCGCCGAAGCCTAAGGTTCCAGAACGACCAATCAGAACGCTCACCCAGCCAACCAATCAGAACGCTTGAAGGTAATGAATGAGAACGTCACACAGCCAACCAATCAGAACGCTCACACAGCCAACCAATCAGAACGCTTGAAGGTAACAGAGAGACATACAGAGCAAGGATCTTAATATTATAGATTGGCTGCATGTCTTTCTCGATCAGCTGCGAATCTCCTTTGGCGTTGTTGTTCGGTTTCAGCTTCGCGCAGCATGGCTGCATGTCTTTCTCGATCAGCTGCAAGTCTCCTTTGGCGTTGTTGTTCGGTTTCAGCTTCGCGCAGCGTGGCTGCTTGTCTTTCTCGATCAGCTGCGAGTCTCCTTTGGCGTTGTTGTTCGGTTTCAACTTCTCATTTTCTTCTGGCTGCCAATGCTCTTGCTGAATTTCCACCACGGCTCACCATTACTATTTATACTCAATTCGATTATAATGTTCAAGTCTGCGCCTTAATTAGGCCTATGTACCGTATATATTCGTGATAAAGTCGGAAATTTAAGGCCAATTCACAGGTTATATATCCTTTCTCGAGGCACTAACTGTTGGGTAAAGTTTCCATACATAGCATGTCTTGCTTAATTTAGCTAATTTTATTTTCAACATACGCTCTCACCATCTAAATAAAAGTTCACATCAGTGCTTTTAAGATTGGTAATTTATAGGCGCCACATAAATATTAATTAAATATTGGCGCTACATAAATATAAAAAATTCAAGATTACCGTAATTAAGACTTTTATATTGTCAAGAATGAGCTAGCAGGTTTAAAATTTTCAATCGTCAGGAATCAATCTGGGAATGTGAAAATCGTTCAGTTTCTCGATAGTTCAAAGCTAAAACGCAGTTTTTTCATCAAAACAATGGCGCCGCTGCGCAATGCCCACTTCACGTCCGCCATTGTTCCGACTCTCACTATCACCTCAAGAGGGTTCGCCGCGATGACGCCACTTGACTTATTCTCGGTCAATGACTTTAGACACCTTCAAATACCCAAAATCTAGGCTTCGACTTATGCTCGGATCGACTTTATCTCGCGATGCGTTAAAATCACGCAACTGTGACCATTTGTGATGCTGTACACGTATTTTTTGTGTACGTTAAAATGTACTTTAAAATTGCGGAACTTCCTCAAGCTACGAACAATTGTTACCAATAGCAATGTCGTCGCACGCCCACCCCTCTGACGCTGCAATGACTCGACTAAACCGTGCTAAACATACGCTTCTTCGTCAACCAATGAGAACGCTTGAAGGTAACAGACATACAGAACAAGGATCTTAATATTATAGATACTATTTTCCAAATAATAAACTTATCTAATTAAATTCATTGATACCTCAATAACATAATTATGTTAATGTGGTCTGCTAATTATCTCATCTGTATGAAGTTATTATTATCCATACTCTATACTACATTTTAGGGTACCTCTCTGCGGGAACATTGTTCTCTTTTGATGTCAATTGATTCCAACTTATGTGTTCAATAAGATATAAATTTCTTATTAAGATAAAATTTTGGGATGGGAAGATAGCAGAGTGGTAACAACGTTGGACGATGGAGCGGGAGGTTGCGGGTTCAACTCCCACATGAGCCCCTAAGGTCGACTCAGCCTTAGATGGTTAAACATCAAATTTCGCAGGATGGGAAGCCTAGATGTTTGGCTGGCAAGCTACTCTAGGTTAATGGCATATGCCACCTGCGTCGCTGTATGCCTAAGAGACCGGAGATCAGCACCGGCCACAAAGCTCGAATTCGGGCATGGGGAAACTTTACTTTTTTTACTTTAATAAGATAAAATTTTGAGTTTTTTCTCCTCGATAGTAACTTAAGGCACGTATCTTTTATGTTCTTCAAATTGACTGTTATATTAGTTACAATGCTTTTGCTTTTTGAAGAAATGAAGAAGTTAACTGTTATTGATTACTTTACTGTATATGTTATAATGACATCTGTATTCATTTATGAGTTGGAAGCAATAAACTTACTATTGTGACAAAATTGTTATAATAGCTAAGATAGATGAGCCTGAGGTCCAGTAATAAAGAATAGGTAAAATAAAAAGTCCTATATAAATAGTTTATCCAGTATTCGTTAGGTGGCGTATAGTGGTTAAGATAGATAGTGGCCGGTGGTTAGTTAAAGTTGAGCACACCTTCTTTAAGGCAGTGTGGGAGCCCTATAAATAGAGGTCCCATGGACGGGTACAGGGCCAGTGGACTGAGGTAAAACTTGGATTGCCAAATACCGTATATACTCGAGATAAAGTCGATCCGAGTATAAGTCGACCCCTAGATTTTG
This sequence comes from Metaphire vulgaris, assembly GCA_018105865.1. Lineage (NCBI taxonomy): Eukaryota > Metazoa > Annelida > Clitellata > Crassiclitellata > Megascolecidae > Metaphire > Metaphire vulgaris. The sequence goes on along the minus strand of CM030842.1, from coordinate 9,921,138 downwards.
GGTATTTGAAGGTGTCTAAAGTCATTGACCCAGGAATAAGTCGAAGTGACGTCACCGCGGCGAACCCTCTTGAGGTAATAGTGAGAGCCGGAACAATGGCGGACGCGAAGTGGGCATGTGGCGGCAGCGGCGCCATTGTTTTGATTGAAAAACTGCGTTTTAGCTTTGAACTATTGAGAAACTGAACGATTTTGACATTCCCAGATTGATTCCTGACGATTAAGAAAATTTTAAACCTACTATTCGCTCATTCTTGACAATATAAAAATCTTAATTACCGGCAATCTTGAATTTTTTTATATTTATGTAGTGCCAAAATTTAATTAATATTTATGTGGCGCCTATAAATGACCAATCTTAAAAGCGATGATGTCAACTTTTATTTAGATGCCGTAGCGTATGTTGAAAATAATTACGCAGAGTTAGCTAAATTAATTATTTTCGACATTCTATGTATGGAAACTTTACCCAACAGTTAGTGCCTCGAGTATAAGTCGAGGTCAGGATATATAACCTGTGAATTGGCCTTAAATTTCTCGACTTTATCGCGAATATATACGGTACCGTCCTTAACTGGAGCAGGTACTACATTTCCACTAGGAAATGTTGAATCCACTGCGAAAGCGTTTCCCAAGGGGTGGGTATGCCCCACTAAAGATAAATTGTGATGCTGTAAGAGAGGAAGGAGCGCGGTAGAAGGTCTTGGGCCGATAATGTCTTGGGCCCAATAATAACACACCTTATAAATCTCTCATTGCTCGAAGGGTGTTTCCCCTCTTCATTCACCCATGCAGTTATTCACCCACAACTTAAAAAGCCATCTCTCTCTCCTTACGACTTGTCTAATTACAGACCTATATCTAATCTTAATTTCCTATCCAAAATTCTTGAAAGAATTGTTGCTAAGCAAATACTTAATCATATGTGTTCTAGTTCACACTACCTCCCTTTCCAGTCTGCTTACCGAAAATATTCCACCGAAACGGCTCAGCAGTTCATGATTACGTTGTTCAGGCTATTGATGCTGGGACAGTTACTGCTCTGTTACTTCTTGACCTGTCTGCCGCATTTCATACTGTTGATCATTATATTCTTCTTAATTGTCTTGAACATTGTTTTGGAATCTTTGACACTGCTTTACATGGGTTTACGTCACATTTACATCTCCACACTCAATCGGTGATAATAGATGAGAAACTCTCAACTACCACTGATCTATCTTGTGATGTTCTTCAAGGCTCTGTCCTTGGACCTCTGTTATTTACTCTCTATGCAACCCCATTGGGTTCACTTCTTGATGAACATCAAGTGGCCTATCATCTTTATGCTGATGATACTCAAATTCTCATCTGTTTTGATCACTCTTCTTCAAACTCATCCCTTGAGACTTTATCCACTGCATTCTCTAATAATCAATCATGGAAGGATTCAGTCAATCATGGATGGATTCAAATAAGCTTCTAAATTCATCAAAAACCGAGTTCTTGCTATTAAGTACTCCAGCTCAATTGACCAAATTTGAATCTCTGAAATCTGTTTACTAGGAGATTCTACAGTTGTTTCAAGAAGTACTTCTGCTTGCAACCTTGGTGTGACATTTGATTCTTCCCTTTCTTTCGCTCGTCACATAAATTCAGTCTGCAAAATTTCTCATTATTGTATTTGGGACATATATCGCATCAGACATCTACTTTGTAAGCATATTTCGTAAGTGTATACTTATTCAACTCGCCAATGCATTGGTATCTAGTCACCTAGATTATTGCAATTCCCTGCTTTTCGGCATTACAGATTCAAATATGCAGAAACTCCAGAGAGTACAAAATTCTTTAGTTAGAGTAATATCCAAAACTCCCAAATTTAAACATATATCCCCAACTACACAATCCCTACATTGGCTTTTTATAAAATCTGTCTTTTAATATATAAAATCATGTATATAATGAACTCAATTACCAGTACCTTAAGACACAACTGATCCCTTGGCCTACTAATCACTCCACTACTAGGTATTCAGCAGGACCTTCAGTTGCTGTTCCTCATTCTCGTACAGTCATTGGCACTAGTTCTTTCTCGGTGTGTGGCTTTAGGCTCTGGAATTCATTATCAATATCACTTCGCATTACTAACACTTTAGTAAATTCTGTTAGTGGAAAAGGAAGATGTTCGAAACAAACAACTCAGATTAACCTACATTTCTGTTCATGAGATCTGCCTAATAAATGTCTTTACAAACCACCTTTACTCATTCCACTCCCCAAAATTTGACCAAACCACTCGGAATTTGTAGCCATTGCAAAATCGCTAGACATCTATACAAAAGCAGTCGCCTGATACATCAGCATGGTCCCCACAACAACAGATGTCCAGGATCAAACAAACATTCAATGACAATTCAGAGCACCACAGACAATCGTTACGTAACTCAACATTCAATGGATGTGTCAAGAACCCCTGACGCACAAACATCAAGACCCAGGCCTAACACTGCATTAGAAATATGCACTTCCCCCAGAGGGGCAAACAGCATAATCTAATTTTGACAATAATACGAGAAGAATCACCGCCTGTCAGGAGGCAATACCTGAAGACTTTATCCACCCCCACCAACCCCAATGAGCAAATCACTCCAGAATTGGAAAAATTCACCATCATCACCAGTACCTGCACATTGGTTGAAGGCATTCTGCTCGAAGTTGGAGGGCGGAAACGTCTGGGCAGCACTACGCATCCTATGCTCTTGCAACAGCTTAGCAAAGGCTGATGTCACTTCTTTAGAAGAACTATGCTCCAAACTCCCAAACCGACAGATAGTGACCACATATCCTTACCAGATAACACTGTGCAGCCACTCCAGGTAACGGACTTGGATATCCTCAAAGAGATCAGATCCTTTCCCTCTGGATCCAGCAGAGGTCCAGACGGCATAATGGCCCAGGAAATCCTGGAGCTCATCAACCACAGTGATACGGGACCTGTGCTACTCTCCTCTCTTGCAAAATTTACAAATCTGCTTCTGAGAGGAGACTGTCTTGATAAAGTACGACATGTGCTCTTTGGAGGCACTCTGTTGGCCTTAAGAAAGAAAACGGGCTGCCTCCGGCCAATCGCCTTCGGATACTACTGGCAAAATAAGGCCTCAAAATGTGCTAATTCGTTCGCACTCACTCAAATGGCTGATCGGACAGCTCCTCTTCAACTCGGCATTGGCACACCAGGCGGTTGTGAAGCAGCCGTTCGCTTCGAGCAGCCAGGTGTTTCGTAGGCACCTTGGATCCGGACTCGGCGCTAGTGAAGCTGGACTTTACAAACACTTTTAATAGCTCAGTCGCTTGGCAATGCTAAGGGCTGTTCTAGCCACCACACCATCAATATATCCGTACTGCCATACTGCCCACACCAAAATGTCAACACTCGAGTTTGGCCAGTTCAATTGACTGTCCCAGACGGATGCCCAGCAAGAAGATTCTCTGAGACCTTTCCTGTTCTGCATGACCATCCAGCCATTGCTAGAACATCTCTCCTTAAAACATTGGTTCTTAACCGGGAGTACTCATACCCCTTGGGGGGTACTTGAAGGACGTTGTGGGGGTACTCAATAATCTGGAAATAAAGACTGTTTAAATTTTACAATTTAGTCTGTGGGGCTGTCCATTAATTATGCCAACAATTTTGACCCCTCCACTCCTTTGTCAAAAACTGTCAACTTTCAGTTACCTCCCTATAATTACGTCAAAAACTTTTGACCCCCCCCCCCCAAGATCAATGACAGGTCCGGGTATTATTTTTTGCGGTGATGACCATTTTTCCTCTGTTTTGCTCATCGAATGTCAAAATGTGGTGGTGATGACCTTTTTTGCCATGCTTTTTTCCATTGTAATAAGTAGTATTCCATGAAATTTTCTATTTTTTTGATTATTTGTAAGAAGTGAAATTGTTGACGTCAACTTCTCTTGAACCCCTACCGCCGTCAGCAACTGTCAAACTTTTTCAAACCCCCTCCCCCCTAAATTGTTGACGTAATTACCGGTAATGGACAGCCCCTGTATACCATACTGATGCTGGAGAAATTTTTGTACTAAATTAGAAATCCAAAGAAAAATCCCACTTTATGGCATGTGCACAATCTGTGACAGATTTTTGTTATAGTTTATAATTATTTTCAGTTCATAATTATTTTAAATATATTGCAGAGCACAAACTTTTGTCTTGGGATAAGGTATGCTGGTAGGCAGTATTTCGTTCTCTTGCACTTGCTTCAGGGGTACACAATCATAAAAAGGTTAAGAACCACTGCCTTAGAACTACGTTTAGGTTTTTCAGGCGATTTCACCATTGGCGATTGAATCCCAGACGTAGCACGCGACATCAATACTTATCAGATGAGGCTAATAAAAATTGGCCTTTCGCTGAACATCCAAAATTACAAAATCATCTCAAACACCGACTACCCCTTTCCAGGGATGCTAAGCCAGTTCCTTCTGACCCCGTCCCAACAAAGCCTGTCTCCTCGGGGCGCCATTGACCAATGGAGTCGCCCTCTCTCGATGCCTCGAATACCGCTGAGACGAACTGGCTCTAGACATCTCACGGATCAAGGACCTGCCTAGACACAACGCACTCACCATACTTTGCTGCTACATCAACTCATCATAAGTGCTGCACTTTCTATGTTGCGCCTTGTTCATGGACCACCTATCACTTGACCAGTCCGATGAACTACTGCAAACAGGTCTATCAGAAGTCCTAAACCTAAACCTCTCAGCCGAAAATGGCTCCAGGCAGTGGCGGTTCCAGGATTTCTTGGTGGGGGATGAAATGAATTCATAGGAAGTTGGTGAGGGGATGAAAAGAGAAGGAAAAGAATCAATAGACTTTGCCGAAAAAGGCTGATAAAAGGGATTTTTCCCTCATTTTACTACACTTTTACCAAAAGATAGGTTGACAAGCTGTTTTTTCCCAGTAGTTTTACTGGACTTTTACCCAAAAAAATAGGTTTCACAAGCGAAAATAAAGTCTGGCTGTCCGGTGGGGGGATGCATCCCCACTCATCCCCCATGTGGAACCGCCACTGGCTCCAGGCCATGTTGCCAATCAGATATGGAGGCTTGGTCATCCACTGGTCAACCTTGCTAGCACTTCCTGCCTTTTTGGCCTCAGCTGCAGGTACCGCCAGGATCCAGACCTCCATCATCGCCAACACGGCAATTCCTGAAGACACATGCTTGAACGCGGCCATGACACACTGGTGGTCGTCTCGAATGCAATGAGCCAGACATTGCCACAGGTGAAAGTCTTCGCAAACAACCTGGGATCGTCCATTAGTCGAGAGAGACTTTCTCCACCTAAAATCCACCATCACCTTGGACTTTCATAAAGCCAGACTCAACGAGTCAACATCATCACACTCTGCATTCAGGAGATTGGCTGCTCTGCCTCCCCATCACCGTCCTAGGCTTCAGACTACATGACGAAGCAGTCCAGATAGTGACTGGCTTACGTCTAGGAGTGGATCTGTGTGCTCCACACCAATGCTGCTGTTAGTTAGTTAGTTAGTTAATATGCCAACTTATATAGTGCTATAGTCACAGCAGGCCAAGATCAAGAGTGCTTTACAGATTGCACTTAAATGAGATGTTAAACAAGTGCGTCTTAAGTCTGGTAGCAAACATTTCAAGACTAGTCGCGTTGGTCACAATGTCGGACAGTGAATTCCAGAGGAGGGGATTCCCCCGGGTGAAAGACCTCTCCCCAAATTTCACTGTCTTAGATGGAGGGGGTACAACCAATTGGACCCGATTACATGAACGGAGCTGCCGCCGACAGTCAGTAAGCGAGGGCTTATGCACAAGTTCAGCCAAGTAGACTGGGCAGGCGGGATCATTGAGGACTGTTGTAGGTAGCTAAAGATTCCAGTAAGGTAGAAAATTCCGCGAAGAATTGGTCGGACATGAGCTGTGATCCAGGTCTGTAGACGGCCGCAGTTATGAATGACGAGTGTCCGACACAGACTCTACAGCATAGGAGCTCGAACGTTTTAGGTTTTAGCTTACTGTCGAGTTTCGCAATGATAAACCCCGGCCTGGAGACAATAGCTATTCCTCTGTGATTGGTATAGCGAGCATTGTCAAGTCGAGTCCCCGGCGGGATAGTGCGTGCTGCTTCGATGACATTCAGACCCATGCTGCGAAGTCTCTTCACAGCGACGCAATCGGAATGTTCATGCCAAGATTCTACGAGCGCTAAGACATCCAACCGATAATTAATCCGTAAAGAGGTTCGGAACATTCTCAGTCTTATTGTTCATAGAGCGGATATTCTACAATCCCAGTCTAAGCTTCCGTGCTGGAGGATTAGAATATCATTCAATTCTCGGATACGACAGCGATGGTCTGTGGAACACACATGACCCCAGATGGAACCCACGACCTATCATGCTGTCTAGGTCTGGGCCAAATAGCCAGACATGCCGCCCTGAACGACATCATGTTGTGTGCTCTCTCCAAAGATGGCATCCTATCCAGGAAAGAACTGGTTGGATTGACTTATTCTGATGGCAAACGACCTGACGGCCAAATGCTTATCCCATGGGAGAATGGAAAATGCCTAACTAAGGACATTGCAGTCATCAACACCCTAGCTGGCTCATACAGAGCCCTGGCCGCTCAATCTCCAGGAGGCCCATCAGAAATAGCCGCCACATGAAAGCTCCAAAAGTATGTGAACGCACTTCCAAACTTTACAGTTGTACCATTGGCTTTCAAAACGGTGGGCCCTATAAACAAAACATGTCTGATTTTGATCAGACGAATCAGCCGTCTCGTGTCACACCTGTCAGGTGACCACAGTAAAACATTGTATCTTCTGCAGCTGATTTAAGTGTCCATTCAACACCGTAGCCTTTAGTATCTTTCAGATCCGATCTTAAAGCATACCTGTTTGACTTGGCTTATCCCCCTTAGATTGCTCCCCCACTGTTCTGACTAATCTTTCCAGCTTGACCTGGATCTTATTCAATTTGAATTTGGTGTGCCATTGGCTGATGCCCTGGACATTATGATTGTGGCACCATAGTAGTTGATTGAGAGTTATTGATTGATTGAGTGAATGATTGAGTGAGATATTGATTGATTATTTGGTGATGCTGCTGTATTTTGAATTTTAGTGAGACACTTAAATGGCTCCATTCAGGATATAATACTGTATAACAGTATAAGTACAATAAGTACACCAAATTTAATGCATTTTAACCCAATGGCTGTGAAATATTTATAATGAAACTGGTTGCTACCAGTTTTATGTGTGTATGTGTTGTTTTATTTCCAAACTTTTAACATGAAAATATGTTATTGTCTTTTTTAGGCATACAATTGTATTGAAGAAATTCGTGGCAGCCACAATGCTAATCTCTCTTACTATGTCAGCCCTAAAACAATTGAGGCTGTTTATAAAGCACTCAACCTACCAGTGAAGGACACTTTCAAAATTAAAAATAATTTGGAAAATAATACTAATGATGAATTTGAAGGAGAGATTCTTGATGAGGATGTCATTGCAGATGACTAGAAATAATTTTGAATTACCCGGGTAATCACATTGTTTTTCAGTAAGATTGCAGACTCTAAACATGAAGCCAGTTTAATTGTAATTTTGCTTATAAAAGTGGATATTGTTAGCTAAGCCTAATTGCTTTCATATCTGAAAATCGTAAATGTGAAATTGTCAACTTGATAAAATGACAATTAAATTTCTTACTCATACATTTCATGAAAATCATATATTGTATTTAAGGGGATGCCTTTTCTGCTTTTAAATTCAGATTTATTACTTGACTATTTTTTGGACTATTTTTTAAAATTCATTCACATTTATTTATTGCAAGACCAGCAGCATAATGAAAAATAAGTTCAGTATACATACCGGTATTGATGCAAGAAACTTAACTAACTTATACTAGAAAAGAATCTAAATTAAACTAGTGTACAAATTTTAAGTGACTAAATAGTTATGTTTATAATTTGCACTATTATTTAGCTAATTTAGCTAGTAAATAATTAGCCATAAATAATTAGCCAATTAGCTGATCAGTGTTGTTCATGATATAAATGAGTAAGGAATAACTGTAATTTAATACAAAGAATGGAACATTGTTCTTTTGCATAGTCATTCAGCATAGTCAGCCATTCATTAAGCAAGCTTGGAGTTTCAATTTAGAAACACCAATGTTTCCAACAAAGTCATTTATTCGATTCTAGTCCTACGTGGGCACATAATGATGCTGACTACTACTACTACTGCTACTACTGCTGCTGCTGCTGCTACTACTACTACCACCAGACCTGGAGTCAAGGCCACAACTTTCGAAGCCAAGGACTTGTTACACGAGGCCAAGGCCAAGGACAGCAGGTCCGAGGCCAAGGCCGGGAACCAGAGGTCCAAGGCCAAGGACATCAGGTCAAAGGTTGAGGCCAAGGACCTCACACGTAGGCTTTTATCAGTGATCTTAAAAAGGACCGACCCCCCAATGACGAGGATAAGGACAAGGACCGACCCCCCAAGGACGAGGATAAGGACAAGGACCGATCCCCAAGGACGAGGACAAGGACGAGGACCTACCTAGTACCCCCCAAGCACAAGGACCACAAGGACTGACTTCCAAGGACAAGGATCAAGGACAAGGACTGACCTCTGTCAGACAAAAAGTCAGAAAGGAAGAAACCAAAAACATTTTCAATTCGAATCACAAAATTAGAAAAGCAAAAAAGAATCTTGTAAAACATAATCTAGTCAACAGCAATGTTGCATTTCAAATAAACAAGTGTTTCCAACAGCTGATCAGTCATGCACGCATGATGAGGTCTAATATTATGAGACCACTTTGCAAAAACACTCGTTCAACTGCCAATCTCCATTGTTGATTATGCTTTGTTCCGTTCCTTTGTAGACAATGACACCAGTATTTTATGATACAACTAAAGAATAATAGAAATTTTTAAAACGCATGCGTCTGGTTCATACGCTTTCAAACAGGAAAAGGAAGTTTAGCTGCTCAACTGGTATTATAAAGGAAACAATGACTACACATTTAGAGTAACTCAAAGCAAGTATGTAGATATAAATCCACATACTACTCCTACCTTGGAACATAATTATCAGAACAATTGTAAATGGTATGCAAGTTATTTGGTCCTTATAAGGATTTTTCAAGAACTAAGTTACAAGGACCTGGACAAGGACCGGTCTGCAAGGACGAGGATAAGGACAAGGACCGAGCCCCCAAGGACGAGGATAAGGACGAGGACTGACTCCCCAAGGACGAGGACTTCAAATTGGTCCTTAAGAAGTCCTTAAGGACAAGGATTAACATCACTGGCTTTTATACTACAACGTTTGATTTTTGACAGTTGCACAGTTGCTAAAGACAAATGATAGGCTGAGCCACACAAGTTGGTATGCTGTGGTGAACTGGCAAAGGACAGACCTGGCACTTCAACATGTAAATCTAAATCTTCGAAAGTGACAAATATATTTTAAAGTATATTGACAAAAATGCTATAAATCCACCATATATTATCAACATCAACAGAGCACAAAATTCCATTTTCAGTTATGTTATTACTAGCATAAATTCGATAAGTTTTTCAAGCAAAAGTTAAATGTTATGGCCGTTCACACTAAATGTGCTTGTTACATTTCAGAAATACTAAACAACAGGGGTTAAACGGAAGTCTGGATTAATAAAAAAGTCATGAGACTAAATTATGTGTTCAAGTAAGTAAGTAAGTAAAATCTTGTTAATTTCTATAGCGCCTTCAAAAGCAGCACCAAAGTAGCTCCTTATTCCTAGGTGCTTAATCTTAAAATGAAGTAGCTATAGCCAAAGGTGGGGTCATTCATGCAGGGTCATTTAATCCAAAGGGCCAGTGGTTAGGACGTTACAGCTGGGTGCGATTTGTGACCTGAAGCAGTGGGGGGGGGACATGTCGAGCTTGGGGGGAATGTAGTTGTTGGGAAATGTAGCTGTGGGGGATGTAGCAGTAGGGGGATGTAGTTGGGCAGTGGGGGGAAGATTCCCCCTTCCCTCCCTACAAATCGCGCCCTGGTTACAGCTATGGAGGAAATGAGTTTTTGAAGAGAAATGATTCAGTTTAGAAAGAAAAACCCGAGGAGATGTTGCAGGAATGGAAGGACATTGTGACTCAGATTTTGTTATTTGACCATGGTGTAGACAGTGGAGGGATGCTGGAATTGAGTTCCAAAGTTCAGGTGCAGCATATGAAAAAGCACAGTTGCAAATTTTGAGAGATGATTGATTCAGGGGACGAAGGAGAGTTACATGAGAGGAAGATCAAGTAGATTGAGGATGTTGTGGGATTATCAGATTTCGTAGGTATACTGGTTTTGATGTATGAAGTGAGTTATAAGTCATCGAAATTATTTTATATTTAATACGTTCTGTTATTTTCAGCCAGTGCAGAGATTTGAGTAATGGTGTAATATGACTGAATTTAGGTGATTTGGTAACTGCGCGAGCTAAGGCATTTTGAATCAATTGGAGTTTATATATGGAAGCTTAGGTATTATACAGGTATTATTCGTCTCCTTGATAATGACAAGAGGGCTGAGGCACACTTCAAGCTGATAGTCCAGCAGTGTGAATGCATGATTTTCTTGTTTAATTCCATGACATGATGGCTTGGCCCCAAGTACAAAGCCAAGGACTTTACTCCTGAGGCCAAGTATACCAGGTCTGAGGCCAAGGCCAATGACTTGTACCCCAAGGCCAAGGACAGCGTCACTTGGCCTCGAGGCGCCTCGGGAGCCTCGAGGCCAAGGCCACAACCTCGAGGACTCCAAGTCTGACTTCTAAGTAAAGTAAAGTAAGGTAAAATCTTGTGGATTTATATAGCACTCTGGGAGCAGCACAACAGTAGCTGCTTATTCTTAGGCACTCAGCCTCTCTTAAAATAGCCATAGGAAAGGTATGAGATCAGCCAGGCAATAGCCAGGCAATAGTCTACTACTACTACTACTACTACTACTACTACTACTACAGTACTACTACTGCTACTACTACTACCAGTGCTGGGTAAAATACATTTTCAAAGTATTTAAATACCAAATACTAAATACAGGTCATGGAAATATTTGAAATACAAATACAAAATACATATCTCGAGCAGTATTTCAAATACAAATACTTAAATACATTGCAGTATTTTGTATTTGTTTACTAATACATTCACATACCAAAGAAATTAGACAATACTTAACTTAAGCCCAAACAAAGTCAACGTTGTCAGGTTCAAATGTCAATACAAGGATGTTGTGTTGTGTTGTGTCGAGCCTCAGGTCAAATCAGTAAGAAATTATCCATGCAAGCAGTGTTGGAGTTGTGTGGGGGGGGCGTTTTAACCCCCCAGCTAACTTTTCAACCCTCCCAAAAATTGCATATTGGGTACATGTAATATCTGTCATTCATTGAATTTCAGCCCTCAACCCCCACCCCCCCAGCTAAAATTTTACAACTCCAACACTGTGTGCAAGTAAGTAACGGTGCAGAATGCTAAATTGCTGATGTGATGTTTAACTAAACACGAGAAGACTATGGAAAAATTTTGAATTTAAATTCTGTAGTATTTTGTATTTTGAAATACAAAATACTTGGAAAAAGTATTTCAAATACAAATACAAAATACTTTTTTCCTTAGTAATAATGTTTTCTGTCACGTGGTCTAGGACTGACAGCATTGAGACCACGCCCGCCGTCCAATAAGGAACATTATAGTGATGCTATAGCTATATGTTACCACTGCTTACTATTGCTTATCAGTCTTGGTTTGGCCATCGTCAAGGTGACACTCTAATAAGACTAATATACATTCTAACAGTGATGTTAACAAGGACCGAACCCCCAAGGATGAGGATAAGGACAAGGACCGACTCCCCAAGGACGAGGATAAGGACAAGGACCGAACTCCCAAGGACGAGGATAAGGACGACACCGACCCTCCAAGGACGAGGACAAGGACGATGACTTACCCCGCAAGCACAAGGTCCACAAGGACTGACCCCCAAGGACAAGGATCAAGATCAAGGACAAGGACCAACCTCTGTCAGACAAAAAAGTCGGATAGGAAAAAACCAAACACAATTTCAATTCGAATCACAAAATTAGAAAAGCAAATTTAAAAAAAAAAACATAATGTAGTCAACAGCAATGCTGCATTTCAAATGCGCCTTTGACTTTAGCCACCTAGCTATGTTACTGCGCTTAAGAAATTGTCAAGTTTAATAATAATAATAATAATAATAATAATAATAATAATAAAATAAATGAACAAGTGTTTCCAGCAGCTGATCAGTCATGCACACACGGTGAGGTCTAATTATGAGACCACTTTGCGAAAACACTCGTTCAACTGGAGCCGACATCACAGGGAAACAAAGAATTCTGCTAAAGAATCAACTGGTATTATAAAGGAAACAATGACTAAACATTTAGAGTAACTCAAAGCAAGTATGTAGCCAAAATATAAATCCGCATACTGTCACGTGCGCCTATCATGATTGACGTACGCGCCAGCCAATGGCGCTCTGCACGGTCTCACAGACGTTACAGCAGCAGGAGTGATACGCAGTCATGGACAGAGACTCGAACTAGCGACACGCTCGACACAGAACTGTTGATAAATAATAAAGCTCTTTTAAAGTATAAAGCTATACCTTACATGCTGTCAGAAGTCTGACGATGGCAAACTCACCCCAGATACCCATGCCAGCTGTGCTGAAGCTGAATGGGAACCTCGCAGGAGAATGGAAGCTTTTCCGGTCCCAATGGGATAACTATATTATAGCGGCTGATCTGGCAGAAGCGTCGAAGAAGCTCTTAGCCGCCATACTGCTTGCGTGCGTGGCCGGACAGACGCCACTTAACTCTTTCAGACTTTAGATTTCGCAGAGAACAACGACCGACAAGATGTGGACAAAGTTCTTGTCGCTTTGAAAACACTGTGTCGGAGAAAAAATATCACACTCTTGCGTTTCGAGCTGAATAGTCGCTGCCAAGACTCCACCGAAACTTTCGACGAATTCTTCGCTGAACTACGGAAATTAATTCGGTTATGTGAATACGGAAACCTGGAGGATTCCATTCTTCGGGACCGTATAGTAATCGGCATCAAGGACGACAACACGCGACGTCGTTTATTGCAGACTAGAAAACTCGAGTTACCTACTGCAATTGACATTTGTAAGTCCAGCGAAGCCGCTCGAAAGCATCTACAGACGCTGGCGATGAAACCACCGGAAGACGTAAATGCAGCACAGCAGTGGAACTCTTCACAATCCAAACGCCCCCAGCTGCGTCACCCTGTGACCGAAACGAAACGCCAACCAACAAGCCGGGCATGTAAGTACTGCAACGGTTTTCATGCGCCTGGCCGAAATTCATGCCCAGCGTTTGGCAAGACCTGCCATCGCTGCCTAAAGCAGAATCACTACAGTTCAGCTTGCTTGTCACAACCACAGACTCAGCAAAAATCTGCGGTCCATGCGCTGGACTCCGACTCGGAGCCGGAAATGGTCATGGCCATGACCACAGAACGAAAACGTCGTGTTCTATGCAAACTGAAAATCGCGAACATTACTGCTCGTTTCCTCCTGGACTGCGGAGCAACCGTCAACTTACTGCCGTTATCGATTCTAGATCAACTTCGACCTAAACCAAAAGTTCGACCGGCCCAGTCGACCCTGCGAATGTTCGATGGACAAGCGGTGAAAACGGCAGGTATGATTACGCTGATTACAACACACCCAACGACCAAACAGAGCGCTTCTCTAGACTTCTATGTAGCTTCGCAGCATAAGCAACCGATACTGGGCCTCGACGCCTGTCTTCTATTCGATCTGTGCGTATGAAATTGCTTCAACAGCACCAGATAATCACCCCAGTCGACGAGCTTTCTGCCTGGATATCGGCACTCCTAGTCGTGCGAAAGCCAAACGGCGGCGTCAGACTTTGCATCGATCCAAAACCGCTGAACAAAGCACTTCTGCGCGACCACTTCCGAATGCCTACCATTGACGACGTGCTTCCGCTGCTATCCAAAGCGAAAATATTTTCCACCGTCGACGCCAGCAACGCTTTCTGGCATTTAAAACTCGACGATCACAGCAGCAAGCTCACCGCCTTCGACACTCCATTCGGGAAATATCGCTGGCTTCGCCTTCCTACGGCGTGTCCCCGGCACCGGAAATTTTCCAACGGAAACTTCTGGAGGCGCTCGACGGTCTCACAGGAGTGGCATGCATTGCAGACGACATACTGATTTTTGGGTCAGGAGAGACCTCGGAAGAGGCGCAAAGAGATCACGACCGGAATCTATTCGCGCTATTCGACAGATGCCGCTCTATGAACATTCGATTAAACAGAGCCAAATTGAAGATTAATCGCTCCAGCGTGAAATTTATGGGTCACGAGATCACAACAGACGGTCTCAGACCTGACCCTGCGAAAATTGCGGCAATACAAAACATGCCTCCGCCGGTCGACAGGACAGGACTTCAGAGGATCCTCGGCATGGCGACGTATCTAGCAAGATACGCTCCTGGATTCGCCACAACCACGGCGCCATTGCGCGAGCTACTCAAGCAAGACGTCGAGTTTCATTGGGACCCAAACTGGCATGGAGACGCCCTCAATCAACTGAAGAAACTGCTGACGAGCGCGCCAGTCCTTCAATTCTATGATGTCGAGCAGACCGCAATTCTCCAATGCGACGCATCTCAGGCGGGTCTTGGAGCGTGCCTCCTTCAGAACGATCGTCCAGTCGAGTATGTGTCACGTGCCCTGACGTCAACGGAACAATCCTACGCACAGATCGAGAAAGAATTGCTTGCCTGCTACTATGGTCTGGAGCGTTTCCGCCAGTTACGTGTACGGCCGACACGTAAAAATTCACACCGACCACCACCCCTAATCACGATTGTCAAGAAACCGCTTTCGTCAGCGCCAAAAAGGTTACAGAGAATGTTGCTTAAAATGCAACAGTACGACTTCGAACTCATCTACAGACCCGGAACCGAGGTGGTCGTCGCTGACGCACTTAGTCGCGCGTTTCCGGTGAACTCGGCTGAGGAAACCCTGTTTTCTGAGCAAATAGCAGCCTTAGAGGAAACTGAGCAACGCGCTGAGCTTCGCCTGATTGCGTCAGAAAAACCCTGGACATCATTCGCGAGGCTGCAAAGGCCGATGAAACATACCAGCTGTTGAAAGAACAAACTCTGATAGGCTGGCCTAACAACGCGTCTGACGTCACGCCGTTGCTAAGGCCCTATCTGCCATTTGCCGACGAGCTTACACTGTGTGACGACGGCCTACTACTTAAAGGTACTAGACTTATAGTGCCCGCTGGAGCGAAACGCTATATTCTGGAGCGTGTCCACCGCTCCCACATAGGCATCAACGGATGTATACGCCGCGCTAAAGAATCTGTTTTCTGGATCCGCATGGCGCAGGATATTCAGAAACACATAAGCAGTTGCGAAATCTGTCAAGAGATGGCGGACTCACAGCCGAGAGAGCCACTCCTGCCACATGATCCACCCACTCGCCCATGGGAAAAGGTAGGAATCGACGTGTTCTTCTGCAATGATAAGGAGTACCTAATAATAGTGGATTACTTTAGTGGATTTTTTGAGGTCGACCGCCTCAAGTCAAAGCAAATGCGTGACGTCATTTACTGTTTAAAAGGCCAGTTCGCACGCCACGGCCTCCCAGATGTGCTGTTCTCGGATAATGCCTTTGCTAACAGGGAATTTCGAGAATTCGCCAAAAATTATGAATTTAAGCACGAAACCTCTAGCCCGCGGTACCCAAGATCAAATGGCCGCGCGGAAGCGGCGGTCAAGGTCGCAAAGAAACTAATGAAAAAAGCTAGTCGTGAGAAGACGGATCCGTTTTTGGCCTTGCTTGATTGGCGAAACACCCCGAGCGAGACATTGAAATTAACTCCAACTCAAATGCTTTTTGGTCGAAGAACCAGAACTCCATTACCAACGGCTAGCAGTCTGCTATCGACCCCAGCGTCAGCGGCAATACATAAATCAATTGCAGATAATAAGGCTAGACAGAAATTTTACTACGACAAAGGCACCAAAGCGAAACCCCGCTCACGGTCGGTCAGACGGTCAGAGCTCGGGTCGACCCCAGGCCGTGGCTCAAAGGAGAAGTTGAAAATGCCTCCTTATCGTTCGTACGAAATTATACTGGAAGACGGGATGAAACTCCGCAGAACATCTAATCATCTTCGCCCTTCCGTCGAACCGAAGATAAACTGCACGGCGATAGATGGACAACAGGTGCCAACGAATTCCATCGGTCAGGCGGATCCGCAGCTGACTCTAATTGCCACCGAAAGATCGCCAATTCAGGAGAAGCCAGAACTGACACTAATCGCCTCCGACGGGTCGCCCAGTCAAGCGAATCCAACTTCCTCTTCCCCCGGCGACAGATCCACAAGCCCACAGCAGCTGTCGACTTCACAGCAGGATCCAAGATCGGAACATCTGCCGCCTAGCCACCAGATGGCGACATACACCACTCGTTCAGGTCGTCTGATAAATCAGCCTGCCAGATACAAAGACTAAAGCCCACGCAGCTGGAGACATTGCAAGAGACATTTAGTTCTAGAGACACGTAGTTTTCTTTCTTTTCTTTTTCACGTCTACATATAAAACATATCTTTTTTTAAATTTTTTTTAACAAACGAAAGATGTCACGTGCGCCTATCATGATTGACGTACGCGCCAGCCAATGGCGCTCTGCACGGTCTCACAGACGTTACAGCAGCAGGAGTGATACGCAGTCATGGACAGAGACTCGAACTAGCGACACGCTCGACACAGAACTGTTGATAAATAATAAAGCTCTTTTAAAGTATAAAGCTATACCTTACACATACTACTCTGACCTTGGAACATAATTATCAGTACAATTGAAAATGGTATACAAGTAATTTGGTCCTTATAAGGACTTTTCAAGGACTAAGTTACAAGGACCAGGACAAGGACCGATCTGCAAGGACGAGGATAAGGACAAGGACCGAACCCCCAAGGACGAGGATAAGGACGAGGACTGACTCTCCAAGGATGAGGACAAGGACAAGGACTTCAAATTGGTCCTTAAGGAGTCCTTAAGGACAAGGACCAGGACAAGGATTAACATCACTGACTTTTTGTACAATTTGCATTAAAATTCTGAAAAATTGCCAAAATCATAGGTATAGCGGATACATTTTAAAATAAAATAAAAATAAAATCTAAATATCAACATTTATTTTACCATAAGGGCTCATTTTATTCAACTATGGCCTATACATGATTTTGAGTTCGATTGACATGTGTGACCAAACGCTAAATTACAAGACCAAGGGATCTAAATTACAAGATTGAACAGCCATGTTCCCAATTGGGAACGTTGGGTCAATGTGGCTAATAGGCTGACAGTTGTTAATATTTCACTGGCATTGGCCATTGGTGTTCCAATCTGGCAAATATGTAGGACAAATTTATGTGTATGTTCTGCTGATACTTTTCATGAGTATAATGACTTGTTCTGTTGCACACAATTGTGTAGCTATTGTTGGACAGTAGCTAAACTGCCTGTAACAAAGCGATGGTTCGCCACCTCTCTAGCAGTTGAAGCAGTGTTTGAAGAGTCCTTCAGTGATGACGATGATAATGCTAGTATTCCAGACATTTGTATACTACCTCCAAACGATGGGGCAGATTATGAAGTTGAAGCAGTAGATGAAGATATTTTAGGTCCAGATGAATCATCATATGTTGGTGTGATCTTAAGGACAAGGGCCAGGACAAGGATTAACATCACTGCAGTCTAATATACATATGCTTATCTTTACATGGTGTCAGTTCGTTAGTTAAGTTAGCCAAAGTTAATCATTATCAATAGGCTACAGTTTCGAACACTGACCGTATCGTAATGGCTACACCATCTCAAATTCAGCTTCCTGCCAAGCTGAACTTGCAAGCGTCGAACCTCGAGCTGAATTTAAACGTTTCCACGGCCTATGGATTAACTACTGCAAAGCTGCCAAAATCGACCGGGAAGAACCGGCTGTCAGGCTGCTTACAAATAATCAAAAAATATAAAATTTCACGGAATACTACTTATTATAATGGAAAAAAGCATGACAAAAAGGTCATCACCACCACATTTTGACACTCGCTGAGCAAAACATGGAAAAATTGTCATCACAGCAAAAATAATAACCTTGTTATTGGGACCTGTCATTGATCTTGGGGGGGGTCAAAAGTTTTTGACGTAATTATAGGGGGGTAACTGAAAGTTGACAGTTGTTGACAAGGGGAGGGGGTCAAAAATTGCCAAAAAATTGTTGACATAATTAATGGACAGCCCCTTGGGATAAAGTACGCTGGTAGGGGGTATTTCGTTCTCTTGCACTTGCTTCAGGGGTACACAATCATAAAAAGGTTAAAAACCAGTGGTTTAGATATATCCACGCCAAATTTTCATAATTTTATGGCTAATGTTGATAAAAAAATTTGTGAATCATGTTTTGTCTGTTTTCTTGATGTTTAAAATTACTGTCTTGGTCTTGGTCAGCCCTATTGTCTTGGTCTTGATACCTAATGTCTTGGTCTTGATCGTTACCTGGCTAGTGTCTTGGTCTTGGTCTTGCCACTGTCGCGTGATTGGACACTTGCAAGCCACGCCTCAACTAATAGCGTAGCTGCTATAGTCTTAGATTATATATTCTATAGAATAGTTAGTTTTAGCGTCAGTCGCTCTCACACAGTTGAAGACTCTCACTCTCAGTTGCGTCCTGGATACGAACATTAATAATTAATATGTGAAGTTATAATACATCTGAGTTGATTATAGTTATAGGCGTTATGAAAACGCCACATGGTGTCATCAGCGGAAACGAACTCACAGCTTTGCGTTTAATTAGAAAAAAGTGAACATTAGTTACTATGGCGACCAGATCGAACATTCCTCTGCCGGAGAAACTGGATCTGAATGCGGCGAACTTATGTGTGGAGTTCCGTCGATTCCAGGGCCAATGGAAAAATTACTGTATCGCTGCGAAAGTGTCTGGAGAAACTGCAGAAGTTCAGGCTGCGACTCTCCTAGCCTGCATTGGATCCGACGCATACGTCACTTTTGAGTCGACGACGTTGACTGCGGACCAACGGAAGAGTACGACTGACATTCTAGAGGCCTTCGAACGGTACTGCGTTGGTGAGTTGAATGAGGTCTACGAGATATACTTGTTCAACACCAGGAAACAGATTCCTGGTGAATCGTTCTATGTATTCGCTGTAGATTTGCGACGCCTCGTCCGCTCGTGTGGATTCGGTGCAGCGGAGTCTTCCATGATTCGCGACCGCATTGTCCTTGGGATCCACGACGACGTAACCCGCCGGAAACTGCTTGGGACGCAAGGACTCGACCTTCAAAAGGCCATCGACGTCTGCAAGGCACAAGAGGCGACCGCCCGCCAATTCAAAGCCATCACGGAGACGGGAGCAGTCAACGCTTTCCGTCGCGACCCTCCGCCTCGCCGTGATCACAGTCAGCATCGTCGTTAGAACGATGGAGCGAAACAAGGGAATCGTCGACACGAGACCCGAGATCAAAGGCATCCGAGTCAACACCGGAATCGCCCTGCGAAAGGTACAGTTAGAGATTCTTGTCGTTTCTGTGGGCGTAGCCATGAAATCTGCAAGAATAACTGTCCAGGTTTTGGCGCTGTGTGTCGGCGCTGTAATGAGAAACACCATTACGCTGCCCAGTGTGAAAAGAGAAATTCTTCGTACGGAAGCGTAACGCAGCTATCTGATTCTCTCGAATCCGTTCTCGTTCTGAATTCTACTGATTCAGGAGGCCGTGTATTTATGCATTTGCTGATAAATGGAATGCGTGTCCGATTTATGATCGCTTCTGGCTCTACGATCACAGCCATTTCATCGTCGATTTACGAAAACCTTCCTCTGCGACCAGCGCTGCGTCCAGCGAAATCAGTTCTAAGAATGTTTAGCGGTCTAGAGCTGCCGACAGCAGGAGTTATCGACGTCACGATTACTCATCCGACGACGAAAAAACAATGGCAGACGGAAATTTATGTCACTGATCATGACAGTCCTATTCTTGGCGTGTCAATTTGTCAGGAACTGGATCTCCTGCGCGTTATGGAGCACAACATCTGTGCGACCGAAGCTGTTTCGCCACCTGCGTTGGAGCAACAGCTGACTGAAGCTGATGTCTTTGCTCGTTTTTGGCGACCTGTTCGACGGAAATCTGGGACTGATGGAAGGTACTGTCCATCTGGATATAGATCCGTCGTATCGACCAGTGCAGCTACCACTGCGTTGAATGGCAATTGCAGTCAAGGACAGAGTCGAAAACGGACTTCAGCAGATCGTTTCTCAAAGGATAATTACGTCAGTAACGGAGCCGACTGCCTGGGTCTCTGAGTTGGTTGTCACCATCAAGAATAACGGCAAACTCAGACTGTGTCTTGACCTTACAAGAACCCTAAACCCTGCGCTGATCAGAATCAGGTACTGTATGCCGACCCTCGACAACATCTTGCACAAGCTGTCTGGGATTCGAGTTTTTAGTACAGTGGATTGTCAAAATGCCTTCAACATGCTTCAGCTTGACCACGAATCAAGTTTACTATGCACTTTTGACACGCCTTTTGCTCGTTTCAGATATATACCTCTTCCTTATGGTCTTTCTGTTTCGTCGGAAATTTTCAAGCACGAATACATGCAGCACTTTCTGGACTGAAAGGGATTTTCTGCATTGTCGACGACTTTCTTATAACTGGTTCTGGCAACACGTAGAAAGAAGCAATGCAGGACCACGATGCCAATTTAATTGCTCTTTTTCAGAGATGTCGAGAGTAGGGAGTTAAATTGAACAGAGAAAAGATGAAACTTCATCGAGAGTGCATCACTTTTATGGGCCATGACTTAACGAAAGACGGATTAAAGCCTTCCGCCTCGAAAATCGAAGCCATTGAAAACTTCGCGCAACCAGAAGATAAAGCAGCACATCAGCGTCTTCTCGTGATGGCCAACTATCTAGCAAGATACTGCCCTCTTGCTGATAAATGGAATGCGTGTCCGATTTATGATCGATTCTGGCTCTACGATTGATTGACTGGCTCACTACAGTGACGTCATGTCGGTGCTTCGCGAGCTTTTGAAGTCCGACTCGCACTTTAGGTGTGAACGAGGTATGTTAAAATCTGCGCCTGTTTTAGCCTATTTTAATGACAAGAAGGCCTTACTTTTTCAGTGTGATAGCTAGCAGAAAGGTGCGGGAGCTCTGATTCTTCAGGGAAATCGTGTAGTAGAGTATGCTAGCCGTGCATTAACGGACGCAGAGCAAGGTTTCCGGTTCCGGTAGACTTCCGACTACTAGCGCGTGTTTTGCGTGTTGGATTTTGTCGCCGTTCTCGCCAGTTTTCGACGATCTACATTTGGTTTTCCTACCAAATGAGAGGACTGAGTTCTCGCTCGTCGGTCTTCGAGGAGCTAACTCTGTTCTCAGTATATTCCGTTTGTTTCTGGATGTTTTCGGTCGTCGTTGATGTCAAGTCCGCCATCTTGTCTGCCAAAATGGCTGACATCGCCAATGCGTGTTTGCGTGTCTGGAATGTCGCCCTTCCTGGCAATTGTACGTCTCGATCGACTGTTTTGCTCCGGTTCTCTACGGAATTTTCCATCACCGTCGAATCTGATGAGTTCGGTGACGGGAGCCTACTCGGCTGCGGATTACTCTAACGGAAGACCGCCTCTTGGGAGTACGTTGTCGGACCTTTCTACGGCGCGTATTCCATTTACCATCGTGCGGGACTGTCAACTTTTCCTTCCGTCCTTCACTGACGTCTCTGTCTTGGGAAACATTCTGCGGAAGTCCACTCTCTCAGGAATTCAACGCCGGATTTCGTTACGGCCGCGAACTCCTCTTACTATCCGAGTGGATTTTATAATCATCTTCCGACCCGCAGAGGCGTCAACGCTGTCAACAGTGCCTCCGACGTTGGCTTTGCCGAGTCGACAGCGCTAACCGCAGCGGGAGAGCTTAGGGAGTTCTTTTAATTAAGATAAATAGGCGCTATATAAATACTCTGTTTGTTGATTGATTGATTGAAGGATGGAGCCAACTGGAACGGGAATGTCTATCTATATGCTTTGCTATGGAGAAATTTCATTACTACACATATGCAAAAAAGGACAAGTTCAAAATGACCATAAACCTTTATTGAGTATATTCAAAAAGTCTCTGTCTTCTGCGCCAAAAAGGCTCCAGCGCCTGTTGTTAAAGTTACAAAGATATGATTTTGAAATGGAATACGTGGCTGGCCGAGATTTAATTTTGGCAGATGCCCTCAGCCGAGCTTACATTGCCAGAGCAAGAAGCAGAAACTCGATTAATAACATCTGCATCTACTCTGAAACTCATCACAGACGCGACATCCGATCCAAGCTACATCCGCCTGAAAGAACATTTTTATCGAGGCTGGCCCGACTCGCCGAAGGGGTTGACAGCCGACGTTAGACCTTTTTCGACCTTTGGAGATGAATTATCGGTCTGTCGAGGTCTCGTCTACAAAGGACATCGTCTTGTCGTACCAGCACTGGCGAGACAGGAAATTCTAAACCGTCAACACTCGTCTCATATTGGACTAAACAGTTGTCTACGTCGAGCGAGGGAGGTGGTTTTCTGGCCAAATTTGACCTGTGAACTCCGAGACAAAGTTCTGAAATGTCACATCTGCAATACATTCAGAGACTTGCCTCCAAAAGAACCACTGGCACCCATCCCCCCACCGTCTCAACAGTGGGTAAGAGTAGCAGTTGACATCTTCACATTTCAGCAACGAGAATATTTAATTTCAACGGACTTCCTCAGTGGATTTTTCAAAATAGACAGACTATCGTCGAAGTCGGTGAGCAACATAATTTACTGTTTGAAACAACATTTTGCAAGATATGGTATCCCTTCATTCTTGCATAGTGATAACAGTCCATTTAACTCAATGGAATTTAAGAAATTCGCAGACAAATACGAGTTTCAACATGTCTTAAGTTCACCAATGCATATCCAGGGAAATGGCAAAGCAGAGTCAGCAGTTAAAATGGCTAAGAAGCTGATGAAGAAAGCTTTAGAGGAAATTTTAGACCCCTACATTTCCTTAATGGAGTGGAGAAATTGTCCTTCCGAGAGATAGGGTCTAAGCCCCGCGCAAATTATGTTTGGGCGTCGAACGCGCACAATATTGCCTATCAGCAGTAAACTACTGGATAGTCCTTCTGCTGCCAAGGTCCAGCAGGCATTAGAAAGATCAATATTGAAGCAAGCCGCTTACTACGACAAAAACGCGCACAACCAACTGAAGCTACAGAAGGGAGACACTTGTCGCGTGAAAGTACGACCGACCGACGACCACTGGAAGAAAGCGGAAGTTACAGACGTCCTTCCACATCGATCGTATCAACTTCGGCTGGACGAAGGCTCAATCAAGCGAAGAGGCTCCCGGCATGTCAGGTTCTCCTTGGAACCCCCTGTCATTTTCCAGGAGGAAAGTGAAGGACAAGGACAACCATCAATACAAGGGGAAGAAGACAGCCGTTCGAGACCACCGTACAAATCAATGGTGCATGAAGATCAACACTCCACCAGCGCTGCGAATGAACCATCATCTGATACAACTGAGGCAATCCCAGCGCCACCTAGGGAACAACAAATAACTACTAGAGGAGCTGAACCATATAAGACTAGATCTGGCCGTACAGTCAGAAAGCCATCTAGATATAAATAGTTAACATTTTAAATTTCTGTTTTAGATGACTGATAAAGTTTTAACAGAACTGCTATAAAATATTTTGCTTAATTAGATAATGAGCCTAATTAATGGGAAGAGATGTGGCGTGATTGGACACTTGCAAGCCACGCCTCAACCAATAGCGTAGCTGCTTAGATTAATTATATATTCTATAGAATAGTTAGTTTCAGTGTCAGTCGCTCTCACACAGTCGAAGACTCTCACTCTCAGTTGCGTCCTGGATACGAACATTAATAATTAATATATGAAGTTATAATACATCTGAATTGATTATAGTTATAGGCGTTAGGAAACGCCACAGCCACTTACTGCTGCTACTACTACTGCTACTACTACTACTACTACTACTACTACTACTACTACTACTACTACTACTACTACTACTACTACATGATCTTCTCTGTAAAAAATGTCCAAGATTCGCAGTGTCCTTAAGTCTTTCACTATTACTCAAACCACCTCTTCTCATTATCCTCCTCCCCCACAACCTCCATGCAATTTATCCAGCTTCACTCCTACAACTGAAGAAGAGGTATCCAAACTTCTACTATCCTTGCCAAACAAACAATGCCACCTAGATCTCATACCTGCCTCTTTACTCAAACAGTGTGCCACCATGCTTACGCCTATCATAGCTAGAATCATCAAGCTCTCTCTTATCTTAGCACTTTCCCATCCTCGTTCAAAAACTCTTTTGTCTCTCCTCTCCTAAAAAAGCCTGGTCTTGACAGAGATCTCAATAACTATTGCCCCATCTCAAATCTTTCTCTTCTATCAAAACTTACTGAGAAAATTGTGCTTTCCAGACCGAATGAACATCTTTCAAGTAACTCACTATATTGTGATAAAGTGCTATATTGAGGCATAGATAGCAAATGATTGGAATATTGGTAGGTTTGAACGTGAAATTTACTATGTTTACTTCTATGTTTATGTGAGCAAATAGGAATTCACGTATTAGAAGGCGTGATGAGACGACGAGCGTCATTGGTCGCAAGAGCCGTTGCTAGAGGCAGTTACTTTTCGAAAGTGCGTCTTTTTCGAAGAAGAGAGTTCGACGGTTGCCGGAGAAGAGGGCGGACGTTCGATCGCAGTGCTTCGTTCCTGCTCTTCGTTGTTTTAGTTTAAATTGCTATTGTTTAAATCTGAACCGAGGTTTCAGTTCGCTAAATACTCGTTAATTCGTATATCGAATTGGTTTTCGTGCAAAGGGCACATTTGTTTCATTTTCATTGATTTTGTGTGGAAGCTGTTATCAGCTGTTATTTACATTAGTAACTAGTTGCCAAGATAGTTGCTGTCGCTGGACGTTTTGAAACATTAATTAGAGTTATATAGCACTGCCTATGATAGCCGCTATGTCGGAAGAGTTGAATGTTTAATTAAGATTAAACCGAGATTTTATAAGAAGAAGAGTTTTGTCAGTTAAAATGTGCGAGTTAGTGCCAAAGTAGTTTCCCCTAGACAAGTAAGTAAGTAAACGAGTCATAGTTAGTTGGCCGCTCGTCACAATATAATGCTCATCAATCTGCCTACACTAAACATCACTCAACTGAAACTGTCCTCGCCTACATTTATGACAGACTCTTAACTGCAATTGGTCTCCGACAAGTTACTGGCCTTTGTCTTCTTGATCTCTCTGCAGCATTTGATACCATAGATCACAAAATTCTGCTCGAGCGACTCTCCCTCTGGTTTGGCATATCTGAAAAAGCTCACAACTGGTTTGCATCTTATCTCAAATCTCGGTCTTTTCAAGTGTCCTGTCTTAGCCAAATTGCTCTTTTTCATAGTATAGATTATGTAGTGCCTCAAGAATCTGTTCTCGGGCCTGTACTGTTCAGCCTTTACACCACACCACTTTCATCTCTAATTAATTCCCTCAAATTAAATCACCAACTCTATGCCGATGACACTCAGTTATTCGAGTCCTTCTCACCTCTTTCATTCAATGCTTCTATTATTGAGCTTGATTTTGCATTCTCATCAATCTCTGCATGGATGTCATCTAATCTCCTCGCTCTCAACCCATCTAAGACAGAGTTTATTTTAATCGGACTACCCCAACAACTCAAAAAAATTGACAATCCTAAACTAGTTTTGGCTTCTGACACCACAATAATCCCTGTTCCAACTGCTAGAAATCTCGGATTCAAATTTGTCTCTTTTCTAAACTTCGAATCACAAATCTCCCAACTTTCAAAAGCCTGCTTTATTCATATTCGTGACCTTCGTCGCCTACGTCCTTGTCTCAATATTAAGACTGCATCCACAATCGCTACCTCTATAGTCCACTCCAAATTATAGATTACTGTAACTCCCTCTACTATAACCTTCCCAAAGCCTCCAACAACAAATTGCAATCAATACAAAATGCTTTAGCTCGTGCTGTTACTATGTCACCTAAATTCTCCCATATTTCACCCACACTAAAATCATTACATTGGCTTAAAATAACAGAACGTATCCAATATAAGATAATAACACTTACACATAGCTCACTTCAGTCATCAAAACCTGTCTACCTTAGGTCACTATTAACCCCTCAGCCTCCTCGAACCAGAGTCGGATTTACATTTTGGAGGCCCGGTGCAAATATTTCAATGGAGGCCCCACGGCGCCATCGTGGTCACTTAAAGACAGTGTTTATTCTAGGCCATTTTGGGGGGATTCCCCAAAATGAAAAAATTCCCTCCCCCCCCAAAAAAAAAATTAGGCCTATATGTTGCATGGGGAGATGAAAATTCTCTCCTGCCCAAAAAAGTGTGGCGACGAGGGATTTTTTATTTTTTTAGAGGGGAAAAAATAAGGAAGCTTGTAACAGAGCGTTTAAGAAGGGAAAACAAACGGGCAGATGACCTTTTTATTTTTTTTGTTTTTTCCTCGTCAAGACTTTTGAGATGTCAAACCTTGTCCCTCCAAACATTTCAAAATCCCCTCCAATGTCAAGGTGGCTAGAACAAACACTGCTTAAAGAAGTAAAAATACAACAAACGTCATTGAAAAATGAAACGATTAAATGCCATTAACTTCAACTCAAATAAACTTGCATTGAATTTGCAGTCGTGCAAGTCAAAGTCAATGTACAAGAACTGGGGCACGGTCGACCTGTCGTCTATTATAATTCACGTGTTATGACGTATAAATTAATTTAATTTATTTAAGTGTTATTTTAAGTTATTTCTTATGAATTTAGTCATACACGAAGATGAGTTTCGGTACCTTTTTTTTAGAAAAAAAGCACAAAGTATAACTAAGATTTGTAATCGTTTGCCAAAAAGGTCACCGTCACGGTGTTAGCCATTTTACGGTAAGACAAATGAGTGATGGCGTTAGTTTGTATGCAACTATGCATTGTCATTCCAAAGGTACGGAGGCATACGAATACACATACCCCTCCCATTTCCTGCGCTTCTTGACCGTTGGTAAGAATAATTAACCGTCGAGGCACACTGTACAGGCACTCAGGTTGAGTCATGCAATACCCTAATCTGCATAACGATGCAAGAGGCCGGGCGTCTACGACCGCCGGTGGCCCGGTGCAACAGCCGGTCAGAGTTCAGCCATTATGAGCCATACCATTAATTGAGGTCAGCTAAACAGGGGTATATGAGATGTAGGCTTTCTTAACACAGACTCATGGAGCATGCATTTCAGTACTAAATTATTACTAATCCATGTCCAAACACTACTAACGTCTAACGATACAACATTCATGTATATCTCCTAAAATAAATTACTTTAAAGAAACTAATAATTAAAAGTCTTAAAAAATTATTATTAGAAAAGGGAGGCCCCTAAATTTGTATTTTGAAGGGAGGCCCGGTACCGATGCACAACCTGGTACCGTGGTAAATCCGCCTCTGCCTCGACCCACTCGTTCGTCATCTCATCTCACTCTGTCACGCCCACTAAATCAATCATCCCTGAAAATTTGCAACCGTGCCTCTCCTCCCTAGCTCGGGATTTGAGATTTTTCCTATGCATTTCCCAGCCTTGGTCGTTACACAGCCATTATCCTTTGCTTATATAGGCAACAATATCGAAAACGGTGCTGCCGCCTATCGAATGGATGGTAACTAAATCAATTGGCGCGTTGGATAGATGTAAAAATCTTATGTCCGGGGTACACACATGCTTATCTGGCGCGCCGTTTATAAACGGCGTTCCCCTGTAAGCTATGATTTTCTGCCGCCGTTTATAAACGGCGAACCCCTGGAAGAGGTTAACAAACTCTGGCATTTTTAAAGTTAATGGCTCTTTAGTCTTTAGTTTTAGTATTTCTTTTAGCCATATTTCACCCATACTAAAATCATTACATTGGCTAAAAATAACTGAACATATCCAATATAAGATAATAACACTTACATATAGCTCACTTCAGTCATCAAGACCTGTCTACCTTAGATCACTATTAACTCCTCAGCCTCCTCGACCCACATGTTCATCATCTTACCTCACTCTGTCACGCCCACTGAATCAGTCATCCCTGAAAATTTGCAACCGTGCCTTCCCATACGCCTCACCTAAACCTTGGAACTCGATCCCAGCTTCCCTCCGCAGACTTGGACACTTTCAAACAATAAAATCTGAATCCTCATTTCCTATAATTCCTGCATTATCTCCTCAAGTCTTCAGGTCTAAGCTTAAATCCTTCCTTTTTCTAAAATCATATCCTCCATAGCTGTAACAACCTAGCCTCACTGCCCTTTGGATGTTGACTATTGCCTGGCTGATAATATACCTTCCCCATGGCTATTTTAAGAGAGGCTGAGCGCCTAAGAATAAGCAGCTACTGTTGTGCTGCTTTCCAAGGCGCTATAGAAATCCACGAGATTTTACTTACTTTACTTACTCTTGCGTGGTCGTGGCAGCAAATTCAGACGCTACGGTAAGACAGAGATCATAGTGGAAAATCCAGGACATTCCGCAAAACAGTCTGAGCAGCGAGATTGAGTAGTTTGTATCGTGGAACGAGTCGGTGAAAGCTTAATAAACAATGGGAGACCAGCCGAAACCAATTCTTCCATTTGCGATAGAATTTAAACAGGTAAATAAAAGTTACGTATAATTTCAACTTAACACTAGATTAGAAGGAAGGAACGGTCAGATTGACCGTTGGTGAACTTTGGACTGTTATGCTATTGATGATATTTCATCTTCTTTATGTGTCGTTATCAGCGGATTGAATAACCGGCTGATGGCCATTTTCCTCCATTTCTCTCTCTGTCTTCTGCTGCTCTTTCTGGAACTCCATAGTTCTTTGTGCCTGTCCAGTAGGGCTGCGCCGAGTAACTCAAGTAACGCGATTACTCGACTCCAATTTGGAGTCGAGTAAATTTTTTGGAGTCGAGTACTCGCATAGTAGGCCTATATCTAAATAAAGAATAATCAAAAATTTTAATTAAAATTGGGCCTACCGTTATTTGTTACAAATTATTATTTAGGGCTAAGTTATTCATAATCGTTATGAATGATTGATTAACCCAGTGTTGGAGTTGTGAAATTTGAGCTGGGGGGTCGAGGTTTTCATTTGTCTGAAATTCACTGAATAACAGAAGCTGCATGTACCCGATATGCAATTGTTGGGAACAGTCGCGTCATTTCGCACTTTTCTTAGGGGCGAGATAATTTTTTGGAAAATTGTAGGTAATTTTTGCAATTTTGGCAAATTTTGAGCAATTTTTGGGTAAATTTGGGCAAATTTTCAATTTTTTACATTTTTGGGCA
The DNA here is from genome assembly GCA_018105865.1 of Metaphire vulgaris. Classification (NCBI taxonomy): domain Eukaryota; kingdom Metazoa; phylum Annelida; class Clitellata; order Crassiclitellata; family Megascolecidae; genus Metaphire; species Metaphire vulgaris. Next base: position 9,891,499 of record CM030842.1, on the reverse strand, counting down.
AATTTTTGGCAATTTTTGCGATATTTTGCACATTAATACATTATAAATTATTTTTTCATTTCCTTGGGTGGCACGGCCCCAGCCCCCCCCCCCAATGACGCCCCTGGTTGGGAATGTGTCTGGATGTCATTATACACTGAACCATTTTGAACGTGGTGCGTATTAAAAATGTCAATAAGTGGTAATTTTAGCAAATCTTTAAAGTCTTAAAAACTACAGCCAACTGCTGGAAGTCAATTTATTATGTGAAAATGTTTGATCTGTGCATTATGTCTTCTGTCTTCTTTGGTGGGCCAGTCGCTTTATCCAATGCTCCTCGTCTGCCTGATTTTAACCAACTAATGACATATTTCTCTGCGTTCCAGAATGTAATAGGGGAACTATGGATCCCAATCATTAATAAGTCATTGACAGATGACACCAACAGCCTGTTTCTTTCACTGGTGTGATAGAGATTCATCTGACTGAATCCTCTCTTGCAATGAAAGTGGCAGAACTTTCAAAACAGATATGAGAATAATGAGATGATTCAAATTTCTTCCCAGTGTAATGCCATCAGTCTTCTTGCACATTGCATACTGTGCAACAGTTTCTGCTGCATCAGTGCAACTTATACCAAACTACTTGCAACTTGCCTCTCCCCTAAAGAGCTGTATCCAATGGGTTTGCTGGCCATGTAGACTTATTCAAACAGGCAGCAGCTTCAATTAATTTTGAAGATGGAAAACGCTGACACAGATTGTCACACAATGACTGAAGAAACTGACCTTTACGTTTCTCAAAGCTAGCAGCATCTGTAGCTTTTATCTCAATTTTAACACCTTTGTAGTGCTGGTCTTTCTGAAAATGTTCCAAAAATTTACTCATTGTTGTAACAATGCCTTTTTTGTCACCATAAACACTGCCTTCCTTATTTTCAACATCTTGACCTGCTTCACAATATTTTACCTCTTTCAATCCTGAAGCTTATTTATGGTGTCATCGATATGACTAGCAGCAGTCAATATAGTGGCTTCCTGGCTCTGCAGATACAACGGCAGCTGTTTAAGGCATCTGTTTAAGGCATCGCAAAGCATCCTTCAGCAAGCAGGTCTCACTTACAAAAAGCCAAGATTTCATTTTTTAGCAGTCCCTGGTATTTGCTCCTTTATTTTGATGTTCGGCCATCACCCTCTGCGCCCTCTGCAGATGAACACTTTGTGAAGTGGGCAACTAAAGCGGCAAAGTCGCGTAATACTGCCTTAACTGTTACAAATGATGAAAAGACCCAACAAACATCAAACACTTTCTGAACTTTCAACAGCCCAACAGACAGCAATTTCGCTTCATCTTGCAGGTCTCGCTGATTTTTGGGAGACATGTACAGACACTTTGTACAGTTCATCTACAAACACTTTAAAGTGCCAGATGGCATTAAGATCGTCAGTTGAGTTCTTCACAGCCAACTCTAATCTGTGAGCCATACATGCATAGTAAGTAAGTAAGTAAGTCGAAACTGAGTGAATTTTTATAATTTTAATCAAGTTCGGGAATTATTATAATTCATTCTGAATTTCAGATGCAGCAAATGTTGGGCCAATAGCTGGGGGCTTGGAGTCGACCCCCCAAACATAATTTTAAGAAAGAGCTGGGGGGTTGGAAAGTTAGCTGGGGGGGTTCAACCCCCCCAACCCCTCCGGCAACTCCAACCCTGGATTAACCCTTTTGGAAGTTCAGTTCTGCTTTTCCGCACATTCCTTGGGTTACATCTCACTGGTCACATGCTACAACAGACTGAACTGACGTCACTGATGATGCGCAACATAGTTACAAAGCAAGCGTGAAATGATTGTATTTGGCTATTTAAGAATTGAGATTTAAAAATGCCTTGTAAAGTAAAGTAAAGTAAAATCTCGTGGATTTCTATAGCGCCTTGGAAAGCAGCACAACAGTAGCTGCTTATTCTTAGGCGCTCAGCCTCTCTTAAAATAGCCATGGGGAAGGTATATTATCAGCCAGGCAATAGTCAACATCCAAAGGGCAGTGAGGCTAGGTTGTTACAGCTATGGAGGATATGATTTTAGAAAAAGGAAGGATTTAAGCTTAGACCTGAAGACTTGAGGAGATAATGCAGGAATTATAGGAAATGAGGATTCAGATTTTATTGTTTGAAAGTGTCCAAGTCTGCGGAGGGAAGCTGGGATCGAGTTCCAAGGTTTAGGTGAGGCGTATGGGAAGGCACGGTTGCAAATTTTCAGGGATGACTGATTCAGTGGGCGTGACAGAGTGAGGTAAGATGATGAACATGTGGGTCGAGGAGGCTGAGGAGTTAATAGTGATCTAAGGTAGACAGGTCTTGATGACTGAAGTGAGCTATATGTAAGTGTTATTATCTTATATTGGATATGTTCAGTTATTTTTAGCCAATGTAATGATTTTAGTATGGGTGAAATATGGCTAAAAGAAATACTAAAACTAAAGACTAAAGAGCCATTAACTTTAAAAATGCCAGAGTTTGTTAACCTCTTCCAGGGGTTCGCCGTTTATAAACGGCGGCAGAAAATCATAGCTTACAGGGGAATGCCGTTTATAAATGGCGTGCTAGATAAGCATGTGTGTACCCCGGACATAAGATTTTTACATCTATCCAACGCGCCAATTGATTTAGTTACCATCCATTCGATAGGCGGCAGCACCGTTTTCGATATTGTTGCCTATATAAGCAAAGGATAATGGCTGTGTAACGACCAAGGCTGGGAAATGCATAGGAAAAATCTCAAATCCGGAGCTAGAAAAATCATAATTACGCCAAATATGGCCCGATCTTCAAAATTTTTGCACTATTCTGTTCCAATTACACTCCTCTAAAACTCTCTCGCTCACAGTTGGGGGGTCACCGCTGAAAATTTTTTTTATTGAGCTTTGAAAATTTTTTGTTTGGGAGGGTCCGATTTTGGGGTGTAGAGTGGACCCTACCTCCCAAATTTTTTTTGCACAAATGGTTCGAAAGACCAATAAAAATGCTCAACAATGGTGCAAACCGCATCTTTCTAGCTTCTATATAGCCTGAAATATACTGAGTTGTTCAGTTTTTCACATTGAAAATCCGTTCGCGTAATTGTCATTTCAGCCAGCAATTGGCACTTGGGTATGAAACTTCATAACTACTGCAAATATGGTCCGATCTTCAAAATTTTTGCACCATTCTGTTCCATTTACACTCCTCTAGAACTCTATCACTCACATTTGGGGGTTTACCGCTGAAGACGTTTTGCTATTGACCTTTGATCAAAATTTGAACAAAATGTTGGGGAGGGGTCCGATTTTGTGGTGTAGAGTGGTCCCTACCCCAACTTTTTTTCTTTTGGCACGGATGGATAGAAAGAGCAATAAAAATGCTCAACAACGGTGCAAACCGCATCTTTCTAGCTTCTATATAGCCTGAAATATAGTAAGTTTATAACGTATATGTTCACGTTTTCATATGAACGCCTTTTCCCAAAATTAATTCCTTCATGGGGGAATGACTTTAAAAATTTAATTCCCCTTTTAAAATGTTAAGGTGCTGCCCATAGTGAACCAAGAAGAATGTGGACCTCACATTTTTTGTCAGTACCGGTAAGATAGTTTTGGTTTTCTTATGCTAAACTTGAATACGTTCGAATATCCGAAAAAATGATTTATATCTGTATTTAGTGTTCTGCTTTGGTTAAGCGAGGGTCATGGGGCAATAAGGGAAAATAATATGCATTATGTGACGTGGAACGTTTGCCAAATCATGTATTTCCGGTTTACGCGAGTACTCGAGTACTCGTTAAGCTACTCGTCAACTACTCGAGTACTCGAGTAATAAACTACTCGGCTAGCGCAGCCCTATTGTCCAGTCAAAGATGTCGTCCATCCAGCTTCGGGTTGGTAGAATCTGCGGGGCGGGGCGGATCAGTGGGGCGGATGAATATTGTGGTGTGAATCGGCGGGGTGGGCGAGATATTTACTACCGGTAGATTCGACAAGGTGAGGCGGATGAAAAGGCTGGCATGGATCGGCGAGGCGGATGAAAAGGCTGGCGTGGATCGGCGAGGCAGGCGGGTTATTTAGTAGAATCGATGGGGCGGATATGCAGGGCGGATGAAAGGCGGTTGTGTTTCGGCGGGGGGCTGGTTATTTAGCAGAATTGGCGGGGCGGATATGCTGGGTGAATGAAAAGGCGGGTGTGTTTCGGCAGGGGCGGGACGGATGAGCTGGACGGATGAAAAAACTGGTGAGTATCGGCAGGGCGATCTGGTTATTTAGTAGAATCGGCAGGGCGGACCAGCTGGATGGATGAAAAAGCGGGTGTGTATTGGTGGGGGGACGGGCCTGATATTTGTTGGATTTGGCAGGGTGGATTAAAATGCTGGTGTGGATTGGCGGGGCGGGCAGGTTATTTAGCAGAATCGGCAGGGTTATGCTTACCAGACGCTTTCATGTGACATGTTGTGGGTGAGGAAGATGGCAGAGTGGGTTATGCGTGGGAGCGATAGGCTGACGGAGCGGATTAAAGCCCCGTTAGCACCCCTAGTGACTTTCACACAGGCAGTAGTGCCTCCTAGCCCACTTTAAATCATGCTAAGTTATAAGGCGAACGTGAGCCTAGACTCTACCAGTAAGTGAACCTAACATCCCCATCTCAAATCCATATTGAAACAGTCAGTGCCCAGAGGCATAGCGAGGGGGCAGGGGGGCCTATGCCCCGGGGCGTTGAGATGAGGGGGCGTCAAAATCGGGTTTTGGGGTTAGTTAATTGTGACAACTGTTTTTCGCTTGTCAGGAGCAGAGGGAGAGGGGCGCAGTAGAGAGTTGAGAGGGGGCGCCGAGTGACCGCAGGTGATGAATTTTTTTTGCTCATCAGCAGTTTGTTGACGGGTGTTGTGTTGTCAGGGGGGAGAGTTGGCGCCAACAGTACACCTTGCTCCGGACGCCGGATACCCTCGCTACGCCTGTCAGCACCGACCCTAGGGTTGCTGGCGCCCGAGATAGCTGAGCTCCTGCGCCATTACAGGTATAATTTTGACCATTTACGTTTGCACTATAAAAGCTTGTTGTTATAAATATTAGCGCTACACAAAGCTCACAATAGCAGATTTATTTTTAGTTTACCGGAAGTAGATAGTATGGCCTACCTTGATTTGATACGTTCATCAATGCTTTCAAACATATAGTGTGCTGCAATAGTGTGCTACTGGGTCTCCCGGACAAGTTGAGTTGCCTGCAGTCTGTACTAAACCTCGCTGCACGGATCGTCTTTGGTTGTCGCTGGACTGACCACATTACACCACTACTCAGAGATCGTCTTCACTGGCTTCGGGTCCCGGAGAAGATAACATACAAGCGATGCTGGTTGACTTTTCGGTGCTACACGACCCGTACTGCCCCGACTATTTGGTCGCACTAGTGCATAGAGCGACGTCAAGCGAGCAGTGATCGCACCTATGATCCAGTAATCAAGTCAGGCTTCTTGTCCCTCCTCCTTCTTGTCCCTCCTCCGTCTAAGACTGCAAAGTTTGGAGAAAGATCTTTCACACATGGGAACACGATTCTGTGGAACTCTCTGCCAGACGATGTAACTAAAACTGAGTCCGTCGGACTTTTCACTAGGAATTTAAAAACTTATTTATTTAGGCTTGGATATGATTGATGTGTGTAAGTGCTCTTGTTGTAGGCATCAGCCTTGCTACTGCACTATAGAAATTGTCTAATAATAATAATAATAATAATAATAATAATAATAATAATAATAATAATAATAATAATATAGAGATTCGATCAAATTTACGTAAATTTTTAAAACTGTAGTTGCTACCAAAGTCATAGGTATTACTAATGCACTAACAGTGGCGTAGCTAGGATTTTTAGGCCCTAATGCAAAAATTATTAATGGACCCCATCAACTTAAAAAGTCACAACATGACGAACAGTGCACTAAGGCTTAAAAATTTTTAACACTTAATAATAACGCATCATCTGTCACCGGATTCCAGAAACTCAAAACTGTAAAACGGCTTTGTTTTTGTAGCGTTGTCATATTTAATATCTACCAAATTTATCTGATTAAGACTGATTTTTAATGTGTTTTTAATTATTTACTTTTGTTATTATTTACTTTCTTTTCTACATTGGTGGTCAAAAAGGGCCCCAATTCTCCTGGGCCCTAATGCCTTGCTTATTCTTGCTATATGGTAGCTACGCCTCTGTGCACTAATAAAGAGCAGTTTCTTACACTTGCTAAATTTCGTCATTAAACTACCGGTATAGTATATTATAATAGCCATCTTTATTCGTGACAAGAGCCATTAGTACAAACCAAGGAAAACACAAATCAACTGAACAAACCAATGTTGATCGCAATAATAATAAAATAAACCTAGTTGGTAAACAAAACGTTATTAAATCTGCCCTCAGACAAATTCTAGTAATGCACTGAGCAAAGTACAGTGGCTATTTAAATGCTGTCGCTTTTCTACAATAGCATGCATACTATCCAAACCCGTCAGGACTAGTATTATCTTATAATTTAAAAATTTTGCACACAACTACTCAATCAGTCTGTCAAGAGCATTAAGAATACTTTTGTTTGGAAATGTGGCTTCCATACCATACAATATAATATAACAATAGCTCTTTACATTAACGCATATATATAAACGTATAATAATGACTTTAGCTTCGAAATAGATAACCCGAAGTGCCTGCCCTTATTATATATATAATAATAACTCTCTATATTATAATAACTCCCTTAGTGTTTGCAGAAGCCAGCTGAGATCCAACAAACAAATCATTGATATAGCATGGTCTAGAACATCATCAATATAAACAAAATAACAAAGGCTTTTTATATCAGTAAAAGATTGTTCCAATAGTGTGCTTGAAATACCAAGGGATTAAAAATTTGTTGTTTTGGTATCAATTAAATAAATTATTGGCATTTAAGTGGAGAAATAGGGCTGAAACCATATTGATCAGTGGATAGCATATTAACATATAACATAGCATATTAAATGCATCTAAGTAGTTTAACATTCTGGTAAGCATTGCCCTTTCAGGAATTTTAGGTTTTGGTAAAAATTAAATAAATTATTGGCTTTAAGGGAGAAATGGAAATGGGTCTATAAATTTATATAACCATTTTAGAGACATTTTTATAAATTGGGGTTATTTTGTTCAATTTTTAGGCCTACTTCTTCTGGGGAGTTATTATAATATAGAGGATGGAGTGAGAAAACCCTGCTATCTTTGTTTAAAGATACAGCGATCAGTAACAGACTCAAGGGATTAAAGCAGCTGGGCTGGGTTAATCACGGCTTCGGTCGAATCTATTGCAGACAGCTTCGGCTTAGCTTCGGCAGAAGCTGTAAATTGCAGCTTCGGTCTGAGTCTAAAAGAGCCCCTAAAAGTGTGCTATTCAAATTTCGGGAACCTGACGTTGAAGAGTGAACGTAGTAGCTCTATACACCTCAGTGGAACAGTCTTGATCCCCTTGCCAGTCCTTAGACGGGGTGCTGGTTTCAAGTCACCAGACAGCGCATTAAGTCCATCTCATCCACCATCAAGTGGTGAGAAACATCAGTATCCATAATGAAATGCTCAATTGAAGGTTGAGAGGAACATTGAAATGAAACGAAAGGGGATGATTGGCACCGATCTGTAATTTTTAAACTGCAGGGAATGCAAGGGAATGCAATGACAAGCCCATCCATTACCCTTACCAAGTATACTCCAATTGACAACATAGCCTAGTATTGAATGAACAAGTGATGCTAACAGGACTCCACAGATGCTTTGGAGTTCCACACCTGGTAATGAAGGGAGTGAGGTCTCTAGGATCATTCAGCAACAACCTTGGAAAATGGATAACCCTGAAAGTGGGAACTTGGAGCATACGAACTATGCTTAGGAAAGTTCACCAACACCATATGAGAAATGAAAAAAGCAAATCTTGATATCTTGGGATCATGTGAAACAAGATAGAAAATGGGAAGAGACTTCAATAATGAGGGAGCTTAAGAAGGGTGATAATCACAGGAGGGTCAGGTCAAGTCAGGTTTTTGTCCTACAGCTGAGTCCAGCTATCGACTTTGACATCACATCTCTCCAAAATTCTCTGCCCTCTGCTATTTCTTTCAAAGTCATTCAGTGTACTGTAATTTTCAGGTTATATTGCACACCGGTGCATAATGTGCATCAATAGTTTTTAGCATCCGGCGAATCTGGCGGTCTGTCGGTCATGATACACGGCAGATTTTGCAAGACGCTGTTGCCATAACAACGAAATTGTTTAATCAAAACTGTATAATATAATCAATGGAGCGTTTAATAAAGCGTCTTAATTGCAGCTCAAATCCCCGTTTCCTCTTCCCTCTCCCCATCCCTCTCCCAATCGCCCCGGCCCCAATCCATTCCGCTCCGGCCCCAATCCATTCCCGCTCCGGCCCCAACCCATCCCCTCCCGCCCCTACCCCACAGGCCCCAAACCCCTGTTCCCCTTCCCTCGCCCCATCCCTCTCCCAATCCCCTTCCCCCTCTCCTCTCATCCATCCCTCCCCAATTGCCCGGCCTCAACACATCCCCGCCCCAGGCCCCAACCCATACCCGCCCGCCCTACCCCACAGGCCCCAAAGCCCCACCCCTTCCCTCTCCCCATCCCTCCCCAATAGCCCCAGGTCCCAACACATACCCGCCCTACCCCACAGGCCCCAAACCCCCGTTCCCCTTCCATCTCTTGTTCTTGGGATGTGTGTCACGTGACTTTTCAGCGCTAGGTCGTCGCTAAAAACAAGGCAGTTTAAATCGGAGATCTATCTTGTTTGAAACTCATTTTAGTAGTTAAATTTAGTACTAGTGAACTCATTGTAACTTACGGAACACGTTGGAACTACTCTTGATAAAATGCTGAACCGCTTCGTCGTCCTAATCGCGGTTGTTGTTTGGTACTTTTCCGTTGAGAGCGTTTTGTTCAATGACACCGTTAATTCAAATATCGCCGATGTAAATAATGTCGAACATTGGATTATTTGCTCGGTTTCGACGGAAAATCCTGGATCAGCATTCAGGCAGCTCACTCCGTCGCCATCACTACTTTGCGTCTGGAAGACACTGCTAATACACGGACGATGTGGGGCGTTTTTCCGGCCAAAGAAGGGACGATCACTGTCTGCGTCTGTCGTCGCCCTGTTGCTACTGCTTGCCAGCGTTGAACAAAATCCAGGTCCGTCGGTCAAATGTGGTTTTATTAACGCTCGGTCGATCGTTCGTAAGGGACCATTGATCCAGGACATCATCAACACCCAGCAAATTCGACTTCTCGCCATCGCGGAGACTTGGATCGTTCAGGACGACCCAAGTGCCATAAAACTGGACTGTCTACCGTCCGGATATCGCGTTGTTCATTCGCCTCGACCGATGGCGACTGTAGCGAATCGCGGGGGCGGACTGTGTGTTATTCACCACGAATCATTGTCTGTTAAACCGTTACAAAAGTATAACGCAGTAACTTTTCACTCTTTCGAGCTACTGTTGCTCAAGGTTAACCATGGCCAGCTCAACAATACGGAAGCCATCACCATTGCCGTCGTATATCGTCCGCCATCTTCTATCAATTTATCAGTTTTTTACGCTGAACTGTCAGATCTGTTTGACAGCCTGAGTGATACTATAGACCGTGACAGATTCCTGTGCTGCGGTGATTTCAACTGTGGTGGCGACCAACCAACGTCAATCGCTCCTGAGCTGCTGACTCTACTGGAGACTCATGGATTGCAACAAAGCGTCACAACGCCAACACACACATCTCGGCACAGCAGTAGTCTCTTGGATCTCGTGATCGTAAACTGTCAAGGCCAGCTCGCCGTAGATGTAGCAGTGCACCCTTCTCACGAGGTGTCTGATCACGACCTCATAACATGGGGACTGATGTCCAAGATAAAGCCTGTTCGCCAGCTGTCTATATACAGTTTTCGGCAGCTGAAGCTGGTCAACTGGAAGAATTTTGAAAGGGACCTCAGTCAGTCGGCCTTGTTCACCAAACCGGAGAAAACCGCCAACTCCTTCGCCGAGCAGCTGGACAATGTCGTATCTGGCATACTAGACATACATTGCCCACTCATCACTCGCAGAAGATATCTGTCTACTCATAAAATAACTCGCTGGCTGTCTCCTTCCGCCATTGAGAGCAAGAGGATGAGACGTCGACTTGAAAGAAGGTGGAAGTCTACAGGAACAACTGAAGACTACATAGCTTACAGGAAAGCATGCCGTACTGCTAACAGAGACATCGTCAAAGCAAAAGGTCAATTCTATAGTGACAGGATTCAAGCTGCAAATGACTCCCGACTTCGCTGGGCTGCCATACGTGATATACTTCACACCACAGAAGACCGAGAAGTTCTGTCACCAGGTGACTGCACTCGGCTCTCAAATGGCTTCTCGCAGTTTTTCATCGACAAGATCAGACAAATAAAACAAGGCATTACGCAGCGCCTCAGTGGCACGACTGTCGACCCATTGCAGTCTGACGTGCGACACTCCGGTCCGAGGCTTGATGATTTGCTGCCACCGACACCTACCGAAGTCCTACGTCTCATCAACGCAATGCCAGCCAAATCATCTCCAGTCGATATTATCCCGACTACCGTCATTAAGTCGTGTCCGGCGTTGTTTGCCTACCTTATTGCTCACCTCGCTTCACTGTCATTCAGCGAAGGAATTTTTCCTGAGGGCTACAAAAGATCTATTGTAACGCTACTCATCAAGAAACAGGGCCTGGATCGATCAGAGTTCTGCAACTACAGGCCAATCTCAAACCTGAACACCATTTCGAAAATAGTCGAAAGGCTCTTTCTGACCAGACTCATTCGCCACACCCAACAATCGCCAAGCTTCAGTAAGTTCCAGTCAGCCTACCGGCGCCATCACTCAACGGAAACGGCATTGCTGAAAATGCTGAATGACCTGTACGGCGCAGCCGATGCTGGCTACCGAACTGCCCTACTACAACTGGACCTGTCAGCTGCCTTCGACACAGTTGATACTAATACTTTGCTGCGCAGGCTTCACTACACGTTTGGCATCTCCGGACGGCCTCTCAACTGGATAGCATCGTACCTCACTTGCCGCACTCAGACAGTACGTGTTGGCAGCAAACAGTCATCGACAGAGAGCTGTGAATTTGGAGTCCCACTAGGTTCAGTACTCGGACCGCTGTTATTCACACTGTATGTTGCGCCAGTGACACAAATTGCTGCTTCATCTGGAGTGAATATAGCACAGTATGCTGATGACACACAATTATACATTGCGCTCACTAACAACAAAGCAATGTCAACACTGGACAATTGTTTTCATGCTGTTCACCTCTGGCTTGATGTCAATGGATTGTCGCTGAATCCAGACAGGACGGAAGCCATCGTCGTCGGAACTTGCTCGCGGCAGCGCACAGACGGCAGGATTTCATCCGTTGTGATAGGCACCCATTGTATTCAAACGAAAAGCAACATCCGCAGTCTGGGTGTAATCATCGACGACACTTTGTCATTTGATGCCCATGTGGACGCAGTTTGCAAGTCAACATACTTTCACATGCGGGCTCTAAGGCACATCTGCAACAGCATCGATTTTGACACAGCCGCCTCAATAGCCTGTTCCGTGGTCAGCAGTAGACTGGACTACTGCAACTCTGTACTTCACAGCACCTCGGGAAAAAACTTACAGAAGTTGCAACGGGTACAGAACTCACTGGCCAGGACTGTTTGTAAAGTGCGCCGAATAGAACATATTACACCGATCCTTGCTCGACTCCATTGGCTACCAATACGATATCGCATTCAGTACAAGATCGCGCTTATCATTTTTAAGACAATAACAACACAGCCCAGCTACTTGGCAGACGTCATTCAATTGCAGGGACAGTCTCGCCTACTTAGATCACGTGGTGCTAATAAACTGACAAAGCGGCGCACTCGCCTTTCTCTCACCGACCGTTCCTTCGCAATCGCTGCTCCGTCTGTTTGGAACAATCTACCTAACTCTGTCACTTCAGACTTAACTGTTTCGTTGATTGTTTTTAAACGCCGACTGAAAACTGCACTCTGCAGTTTGGCCTACACTGTTTAGGTTATGTGACTCACCCCGCACTTATGATTCTTCACTAGTGAATGACTTAATGTGTGTTAACAACCATGTAATAATAATCTCCCCACCCTCTCCCAACCCCCCATTCCCTCTCCCCATCCCTTTCTCAATCGCCCCGGCCCCAACCCATCACCGCTCCGCACTACCCCACCAGCCCCAAACCCTGTTCCCAAACCTACACAACGCTGCTCCGAAAACTCGTACAACCCACTTTCCTCCTGCCAAACTTCCCTTCTCTCTCCCAAATGCCCTGCCCCGCCCCCGTTATTATATATATTTACTCATTCCTAACCTCATACCTATTTTTTTAAATTTAACCCCTCAAGTGGGGATTAAATTTTCAGACGCCGTCACCGTACTGGGGATTTAATTTTTGGAAAAGCGTTCTTCAGAAATGATTGCTGTAACGTTTTAAATTTGCTAAATCTCAGGCTATATAGAAGATAAATGAGGTTTGCACCATTGGTTAGATTTTTTATTCCGCTTTCTAACCGTCTGTGCAAAACAAAATAATTTGGGGGTAGAGTCCACTTTACAGCCTAAATATCACCCTCTCCCCCAAAAAAATTTCAATGCCCTCTAGCAAAAAATTGTCAGTGGTCAGCGGCAAAGTTGTAAAGGGGTGTCAGAGGAACAAAATAAACCAAAAAGTTTTAAAATCAGTTGACATTTGGTAAAAATCTATTAATTCTAACCCAATGACCCCAATGTTTGAACATAAGTATTATCGGTTAATTTCGCGAAAGTTTTGAATTCTGATAAAGTTTCCAAATTTTGTTGAATTTGCTATATCTCAGGCTAAATAAGAGCTAAGAAGATGAGGTTTGCACCATTGTTTAGCTTTTTTATTCCTCTTTCTAACCGTCCGTGCAAAACAAAAAAGTCCAGCGTTCACGAGCTTTCCGACAATCAAGTGAGAATGAGTAGCAGGCTGTTGCTCGGCGTGCAAAAGCAGCACAGCAAACAAGAGAATCAAGCACTGCATGTCGTTCGACACTGCCAAATCAGTACACTTACCTTGACTATCAAGTTACAAAAATTCATGCGAATGGGCGTTAACTCGGTTGAAGGAAAAGGTGGTGAGTTAGGGAAAATTAATTGCGCAAAATGCTATTGCATTTGCGCAAAACAGCCAATCTCCCCCGTCATTTTTGACGGGTAAACACCTAGTATAAAATATCAGCAGAAGTTACTTTCTCACCTGTTAACTTACACTTTGCCTTACTGGCATCAGACTCGATTTAGTATTTAAAAAATCCAAATTGCATTTGTTTGTGACATTTCTACTGTTGAGTATTACCTCTCACGACAACTGCAACTGAAATGTAATGTTATCGTTCAACATGGCCTACGACGGCTATTAGTTAATCAAATGAGGGGTTCTATTTAGGGGGCATCGCGACCCCTTGTTGGTTCTATTGATTCAGACGCTGTTGTTCCTATAGCAAAGCATTGAAGTCATACCTCCTTTGATACATAAAACTGTCATCATCAGTTCGCAAACCCGGTTGTGGCTGTTGCAACCACCCCCACCGTTTTTGATCTTGTGCAGTTTCAAATGCCTATATAAGATGCTAATCCGCAGTCACGAGATATTTGCTTAAGACCATTGAAACTAAATGATTTAAGGCATTGGAATCGGGAATCGGACTCCCTGCCCCTTGATATTTGGATGGCCTCTTCTCTAGATATTTTTAGGCGTCATTTTAAATAAGGTTGTTAAGACCGCTGGATTTGAAAGACCGGTTAACCGTTCAAAAAAAGACCGGTTAACTGGTTAACTGCTCGTTATCGGCATTCTGGTGTTGTGCCAACATCAAAGCGCTTTGATGCCGCCGGCGCCTATGCCGGCGTCCTGCGCGGCTACATCAAAGCACTTTGATGTTACTGACGCTCAAGGAATCGAGAGAGCATCATTTTTAGGCCTATCTGTAACTCAAGTGTCGTTCAGGCTCGTCCACATAGGGCCTTATACGTACGCAAAAATGCATATTTTCAGCCCATCCCCTGTTGTACACCGTTCATTTATGGACCCCCCCTATGTGTACGTACAAATTAGCTACCCCTGATGAAAAATTAGAGATACAAAATACAAATTACAAAACAAAACTGCATAGTTTAGTTTTTATCCATAGTCACAAAGCATTTGTTTTACTGTTAAATTATAGTTTTGTTACTTTGTAATAGGCCTATCATGTTCTATAAAATTTATGTAATAAAGAAATACAATAAAACATTCAAATGTTGTTGTCTTGACTCTTGAACACTGCCAATTATTTAATAACAGTGGGAACAATGAATTAGGTCAATGACTCTACTGTAGTAAGTCTACACATGAACTGCTCCATACTGCAGTGGTCTTTCGCGCAGGACTCGGGAGAGAGATGAATGAATGAATGAATGAGAGGCAGAACTGTTGACCTCTATAGCCTCTACTCATTTACTGCCAGACGCAAGCCACTCACAGAGTGCATACGAATAAATTATATATCCTGTCAGAAATTAGGGGCCCCCTTTAAAGCAGGGCCCGGGCAAATGCCACCTTTGCCCCTCCTCCACCCCGCTACCCACTATCAAGCGGGCCTTACACCCGGCTAATATGTTTACTAAGAGTGGGAGGGAAGGGTATATGTTAATACGGGCTAACATTCTAATTCCGACGAATTGAAGTTACGGTTAACCGGTCAAGGTCAAAAAGACCGGTCCTTGGTTTAGGACCGGTTAACCGTTAACAACCTTAATCTTAAAACATATTTGTTTCCTCCTTAAGTCTTGGTATTGCCCTGACTGATTTCTGGTTTTTGACCTGGACCGAATCGACCCTCAGCTATAGTCTGCTCTGCCGATGAGCACTGCGGTTTGTGGTCTGAGGCGTCCCCGATGAACACCTATGTGTTTGAAACGGACAATAAAATTAATTTGAATTTGAATTTGAAATTGATGAATGAGGGTTATTATAGTCACTTGCTTTGAACCATCTGCTATAAACCCACCCCTTAATCCCCTTATTGCCTCCAATAACATTTATGATCTATGCAAACTCGCAAAGCAACTCTATAATGGCTCTATTGTTCCTTATTTGTTAGGCTACTTAGTCTTCCAACCTTTGGAGCAGGATTCCAGAGAGTATATGTACACATCATAATCAAGATTCATTACTTGATAACAGTGAATGACTTTTGCAGTCATCAATTATATGACAGAAAGTTCGGCTTATGACCGATACTCATACTTAGTTAAGGACAAAGCCGAATCCAAATATTATGAAAGCGATTAGGCCGAAGCCGAATATTGGCCGAATATGGCAGATTCCTTAGATTCGGTGCCGAAGCCGAACTTCGGTCTGACTCTAGGCTCTATAGCTATGTCCGAAGGTTAAATTTAATTGTGCTTCACTTGAAATAGATCATTGCTATATTTTACTATTGACTCTTTTTAGATTTTTATTAACAATGAATATGTCAACTCAGTGAGCGGAAAAACCTTTCCAACTGTCAATCCTGCTACAGAGGAGAAGCTTGCAGATATACAAGAGGGTGACAAGGTTGAGAAATATTGTAAATGTTTTCTGTATCCCTTATGCTTTTGAAGATCATTAATGATTGTCTAAAATATATAGATATCTCATGTCATCTGTATTAGCCAGTGTTTTATAAAAATTGTTTCCAGCTGAGTCATTTCATACAATTCAACCAATGGCTCCTGTCTGCCATGTCAGAATATTATGAAATTTACTAGAAATGTTCCCAAGGCATCCATTTTAAAGTTTGCAAAAGTTTAGCCTGCTCTCAAGAAACTTTACTATTTACCTTTTATAGTACCATGGAAGGGCCTTTTCGGTGTTTCGTGAAATTCGCTTAAATTCTTCGCAACTTCAGATGTCTACAACTTCAGTAATATTGACTAAACTGTCCTCAGTGTGTAGTCACAGTTCCTGATATATATATATATATATATCATAAATAATAATTCTCTTCGTCCGGTAAGTTAAGTTTGTCAGTCACGATACACGGCAGATGTTGGAATACGTTGTTGCCATTGACAACCAAACTGTATAATCGAATCGACGGAGCGTTTGACGGTGTCTTCAGTGCAGCTTAATGATTCGTCCTGATTGAATGCACGTTGTACGGCACCACTGGGGCGCAGTACCCCGTGTGGTGCCGTAGGGCCTGGGGACGCAGTCTCCTGTGTTGGGTCGTAGCCTGTAGACCCTACTGGAAGGGTCAGCCTCCTGGAAGCCTGAGCCTGGAAGGCTCAGCCTCCCGTCGTAAACCAAGCCCCAACCGACGTGGGGGCCATAGGCCCTACTGGGGCGCCATAGGCCCTACTGGGGCGCAGCCTCCCGTCGGAGACCAAGCCCAAGCCCCTGAGGGAGGCCGTAGGCCCCACTGAGGGGCGCATTCCCACGTGTGGGGCCACAGGTCCTAGTGGGAGGTGCAGCCCCCATGTGAGGCCGTAGGCCTTACTGGGGATGCAACCTCTCGTGGGAAACCTACCCTAGCTCCTTGTGTAGGCTTTATCCTCTACTGGGGGCACAGCCCCTCGGGGAGAAACAGCCCTCCGTGGGAAATAAAGCCCCTTTGGGTCCGTAAGCAAAAAAGGAAGCCATATGCCCAAAAAGGGCCATAGGTAACACTGGAGGGCACATCCCCCATGGGAGACCAATGGAATCATAGGCCCAAACCGTAGTCGTAGGTTCCGTTATGGTGTGCAGCCCCCTGTGGTGGGGGGGGTTGGCAAGACCACCCAGTGAGCACATAGAAATTTTTTTAATGATAATCTACACATTCACTTTACATTTTCAAATTTAAAAAATTATGTGTAGTTGTACAAACTTTTGCAATAAATCGGGGAAGGAGATAGCCACTCTCCTCTGTCATTTTTGACGGGTTAACAGCTAGTATGTATATATATGTATATATATATATACACTTATATATATGTGTGTGTATATTATATATATATATATAACACATTATTATTATTATTATTATTATGCAAGACAATTTTTAAGCGCAGTAAACATGTCATCGAGGCAAAGTCAAGAGCGCTTTACAAGAACGAGTTAAACAGGTGCGTTTTCAACTGCTTCGGAACCGCTCAGGGAGTGACTCAGTTGTCACAGTCTTCGAAGCAAGTTCCACGAAGCAGGGCCGCCGAAGGATCTGTCTCCGAGACCCGCTGTCCGAAGGGGAGGAGGGACAACCAGTTGAGCATTGTGTCGGATCGAAGTATGGAACGGCGTTCGGCGCTGTAGTTCTCACGATCAGCTCGGAGAGATATGTCGGGCAATGAGGGTCGTTTAGGGCGCGGATATGTCGCTGGAACGCTACCGCTCGCGGATCCTTAACCAATGCAATCGGTCCTTCAGGAGTGGAGTGATATGTGCTCCCCACCTGGAGCGATAGATGACCAGCACCGCCTGAAGTCGATTGAGTTGACTGTGTGGGGCGCCGTAAGCACACTATTACAGTAGTTTACTCGGCGACCACTATGCCCGGACGAGGTCCGTCGCAGCCGAGTAGGCAGGTAGCGGCGAACTTGTCTGATCCGGCGCAAGTGGTAATAGCTCGATCGGATAATGTTATTCAGATGTTCTTCAAACGTAGCGATTACACCCAGTAGACGCAACTGTCTACTAGGTGCTATGACGACTCCCTCCAACGAAATCGGAGCGATCAATGAGGTTGGAGTGGTCAGCCAGAGGAATTCGGTTTTTGACGGGTTCAAAGATAGTCTATTTTGGTCCGTCCATGCCTTAACTGCTGCAATGCAGGTCTCAGCTCGTGAGCGAAGGACTCGGCTTCCGACGGTTGACATGATGAATATGCCTAAACATCGCCTGCATAAGCATGCATGGTGAATCCTTGTCCTCTATAACACAGCCGATTTTTGTGGGTAGAGGATAAATAGTAATGGTCCCAGAACCGACCCCTGAGGAATATATGTGCACCCGGTTGGATAACCCATCCAGCTGACCGACTATCTGCCCACAAGGTATATCCACTCTAAGGCTGCCCGTTGAGTCCGTAGGACCGCTCGAGACGTTCATAAAGTTCCGTGGTCGATCAAGGAGACAGATGAGTGCCAATCGACCACTGGCCTAACCCGATTCAGTCAGGTCATTCATCCGCAGAACTGCCGTTCTGTTGAATGCCCCCTATATTGGATATATATATATATATATATATATATATATATATATATATATATATATATATATTGGATTGATATATATATATATATATATATATATATATATATGTGTGTGGTGCTTAAACAGAGTAAAAATTAATTTCACAATTTTCAGTTGTCTTACTCCCTCAAACTATCCCTCTTTAGCTAAAATCATTATAAAAAAATTTGAGCCTCTTATGGTAACTATTACTGGTAGCTCAATAACCTGATAGGTAACGATTATGGTCACTATAGCTAATTTATCTAAAAAAACAACTGTATATGATTACTGTTATTTAATTTTATTTGTAGGCCTATAACTGGACTCTGTAATGTGCCCTTGCTCCTGACATTTGGTAATATGGCACACAAGAAATTGTCTGTAATAATAATATTATTATTATTATTGAAATTAGACCTTTGTGCTGATGGTCGGTGGCGGCGTTTGATCGCTCTATCACTGGCGGCGGCACGCCGAACCAATTTTATCGGCGGTTTCGTACAAATGGTTAATACAGTACAATACGTGTGACTACAAAGGATACCATATGATATCGCCGTTTTTGTTCAATTATCATGGTCTTTCTCACCCAGTTCATTTGAAAACAATGTTATGAACTTATGATACACATTAAAAATAAAATTATACAATTTTAAGAAGTATAAAAATAAAAATGGTAAATTTCTTATCAGATTATATTGCTTCATTATATATCTGAAATTGACCATAAATGAAAACTTTTAAAAAGTGTATGTGCCAACTTAGAAAACAAATCACTGCCGACATCAGACTAAGAAGATTTAAACTAAGCTAAGAGGATTGAAACAAAAAACGCTCTCAGTTACGATGCATAGGTTCACTGCTCGTGTAATTAATTGTGCACAGTTAATTTTAGCATATTTTTTGGTCTTTGTGTAATTTTAATCGAAAATGCTTTTCTTTAGCCATTTTGCAGAATGTAAACAATACAGGACGTCATTCGATAGACGAATGAAGCAAAGTAAATAAGTAACGTGTGTTTTGAGTTAGCTAGTGTTGCTAGTGTTGTTATGGTAAAGACATTTTTATCCACATATTACAACAGTGTTGGTGTACTCTGGTTACATATGAGAATCAATTTCACCATAGGGATGCCGGCGTCACGCCGGTATCCTCGCGCGGCGGCACGCCGATCCTGTATCACCGGCGGCGGCGTCTTGCAAAACATCGGCGGCGGCTGCGGCGCACAGGTCTAATTGAAATGGATGATTGGGAATCATTTCCTGTAGATTTCAAAATTTTCTGAGGTGGTCGACTGGGAATTTTCTCAAAAAATTGGTTGAATTGATGTGGAATGACTCAGCTATAGTTAGCAAATTAGTTTTGTAAGTTTGTCAGGTGCTACTTTATTTCTAATATTCATGAGACTACTCCCTTTTGTTTTTGATTAATGGATTCAAATTTTGATTCTATCATTTGATGTAGGCTGACATTGATAAGGCTGTAGCAGCAGCTAAGGCTGCTTTCAAGAGAGGATCAACTTGGCGTCAGCTGGATGCCTCAGCCAGAGGTCTCTTACTGAATAAACTTGCAGACTTAATTGAGCATAACAAAGCTAAGCTTGCAGTAAGTATTTTGAACCTGATTTTGAGGGTGTTATAATTATTGTCATTGTTATTGTGGGTCTCTGATGTCATTTTTTTCTTAAATTTTCTGTGTATTGTTAAATGTTTATTTCTGTAAAATGTAAAAAATCAATGTTGCGCTGTTCAGCTTTGTGATCAACCCATTGTTGGTGTAACTGTAGAGGTGCACCGATTGTGCCTTCGGCCAACTATTGGCCTCATACAATTGGTGATTATCGGCGATTACCAATTATTGATTTTTAAAAGTTCTTTAGGTCATTATTGAATTTAACATACTGTCAAATGACCAGTAGTGGCTCCTATGGGTGGCACTGTGTTTAACCTATGTTGCAAAATGAGTGAGTGTTAACATTAATTTTGTAGTATCAAATATATTTGGTCACAGACATCAGAGCACATTTATTATTATTATTTCTAGATAATTTCTCCAGCACAGTAAACAAGGCTAAGGCCTACGACAAAAGCGCTTTGACATAATTCTATCAGTAAAATCCTATATTAAATAGGTGTGTTTTTAAGTTCCTAAGAAAGGATTCCGCAGAGACAGCTTCCAACGCAACGTCAGGTAACAAGTTCCAAAGTAACGGATTCCCTTTGGAGAATGACCTTTTTCCAAACTTGGAGGTCTTTGACGGAGGAGGGACAAGCAGTAGGACTCGACGACTCGACCGAAGCTTCATTCTCGACTCATTTGACGTCGTTCGATGCACCAGCGCACTCAGATATTCTGGGCAGTGTGGGTCATAAAGGGCTCGGAAAGTGAGCCAACAACGCTTGTAAACAATACGCTGTTGAACGCATAACCAATGGAGGCGATCTCTCAGCAGTGGCGTGATGTGGTAATTCCAGCGACAACCGAAGACCACTCGTGCAGCCAGATTCAGTACGGACTGAAGTCGATTTAGCTTGTTTTCCGGTAGGCCTAGCAGGACACTGTTACAGTAGTCCATTCTTGACAAGACGAAGGCCCGTACAAGCTGAACGGCCGCACTCATCGTTAGGTAGCGCCGTACCAGCTTGACCCTCCGTATCTGGTAATGACAGCATCGGATAACGTTGTTGGTGTGTACATCAAACGATAGCGTTTCATTGCTGCTGGGCTACCTGCATTACAGTGAAAAGTGACAGAACGTTAGCTCCTCTTTACTGATTGCAAGACAGACTGCCTCAGGGCCCTCTCGGGATGCACAACAGCAATAATCCAATCCTTGAGCCTCAGTGGATTGAAGAATGCCGGGGAAGCCTTCTTAATGAGTGACAGGCAGATGACCTCACCTCGGGTGAATGACAGTCTCAGTGATAAGAACAGGTGCATTTCCTCCTAATAGTTACTGGCAACTGGCAGTATACAGCAGATGCCACCAGTACTGGTTGTTACCAGTCTTTTGGCTATAATTATTAAGCATTAAATTAATTAATTAAGATTAAATTAATTAATTAAATTATTATCAGCTTGCCACTTGATCTTAGAAGCCAGGCACTGTAATAATAATAATAATAATAATAATCATGAACTGATTATGGTGGCATATCATACTGCGACGCCTGGCTATTTTATATACACAATATTAAGCCTCCTACATCAGCTAAATTTGCTTCTTTTCTCCCAGGATGGCTCAAATGTATTGCAAATCTAGCATGAATATGTCTGCGGGTAGGCCTGCTCTATGCGAGAGCAGGGATTATAGGTTGCATGGTAATGAAACAACACAAATAATCAACAAGAGATAATGAGAAATGCATATAATATAATCGAAATTATAATGAGATATGAAGAGCACATAAAATGGAGACATTTAGAGCATATGCAGCTTAGAGTCTCTATTCTAGTAATGTCTTGAGGAGTGCTCACTGCATGTATCTAAACGGCAACAACATGCAATACGCCGCATTAACACTAAGTAAGCCTTCCAATTCTAATACAATATTGCATTCATAAAGTTTCTCAACGAATTATGCTTGCATCTTCATAATAAGTAAGTAAGTAAGTAAGAAAACGTCAAGATTATAGTGGTAACTTGTCTAAAAGACTGCGCGAACACTTCAAACAAAATTAAACTAAGTAGCTAGTCTTAAAAAGCCAAGACTTCAGTCGATTCCTGAAAATATCTAGCGACGATGACTCCCGTATGTCAGCAGGAAGCGAGTTCCAAGTACGCACAGCAGCCACTGGGAAGACACGATCTCCGACGGTGACAAGACGCGTTCTTGGAACCATAAGCACCGAAGTCTCGGACGATCTAAGTCGTCTGCGGCCCGCAAGGTCAGAAACGCTACGAAACTCGGATGCAAGATAATTCGGACCCATCCCGTGAAGGCAGCGATATACAAGAGTTGATAACTTGAACATGATGTGCTCAGGCACTGACAGCCAATGAAGATCAACAAGAAGCGGGGTGACATGATCACTTCGGGCCGAACGATAGATAAGACGAGCGGCACAGTTAAAAACAGACTGCAACCGGTCGAAAGAATAGGCAGGTGACCCCGCAAGAACAGCATTGCCATAGTCGAGCCTAGTCAGTACCAGAGCAACAACCAACGCCTTAAGGACAGCTTGAGAAACATACCGACGCAGACTCCTAATCAAACAAAGTGAAGAGAAACAGCTGGCGACATTCTTGGATACATGCAGCTTAAGGGTCGCTGCACTATCAAGGTAGATTCCCAAGTTACGCACTGAGGCAGCCGGGTGGAGCTCGAGATCATGGATCTTGACACAGTCATGCGGCAACAGGTGCTGTTGCCTCTCGGTGGCTAGCCAGAGCACTTCCGACTAATAACACTGGTCTACGTCAATTTTGCTGACTTGAAGACAACATGTGATCTTTATGTATTTTGGTGTGCTGAATCCAAAAATCACACCCATTTCCTCCCATCACGTCCAGTTTTCCCGCAAAACGCTGTTTACTGATTTACTGTTTACAGTAATAACGTGGCATTATGCATTATAATTCTTTAGCTATATTGAATATGCAAAAAGATAAGGATGTGCAAAAAGATATGCTTAATATGCAGTGGACATGACTATTTAATAACACAACAGTTTAATAGGCAGTTTTAAACTGCAGACGTCAGCATTTTATGGATATAGGCCTATATATAAGCAGCGTGAAACCGACGGCAGCATTCAGTCGTTCATGAGGCTTACAAGTCGCAGCAAATGTAACTCTTCTAAATAGCTTTCTGTGGAATATGTCATCCAGCACTGGAACAGTGGACAATGCAGGAATGATCCTGACAAATTTTGCTACATTTGTGGTTGTTTTACAGCACCTAAACAAAGGAGAGAGGTGTTTGAATTTGTGCATAAAGCTTATCATGCATATTTCGCAGTTAAATTGGGTGACCAGGAAAACCTTGGGCACCGCATAAAGTGTGCAGGACATGTGTTAAAAGCCTCAGACAGTTCATAATGTGACTAAAGGTCAGAGTTTTTCTCTGTCTTAGCTTTCTCTGGTCTTAGATTTGGAGTTCCAATGGTGTGGCGAGAGCCTTGAAACCATGCATGTTGATAACTGCTACTTCTGCCTGGTAAATATTTCAGGCATGTCCACAAAGACAAAATCTTCCATCCAGTACCCAAATCACCCCTCTGCTCTGAGACCAGTTGCTCACTGTGACGAAGTTCCTGTACCTATTTGCACTACTTTGGGTGTTTCTGACAACGATGAATTTAGTCAGTCAACAGACACGATTGGTGAAGATTTCGTGGCCTCAGAAGTTGACGCTGGAATGCACCAAACGCTCAACCAAGCTGAGATGAATGACCTTATATGAGATCTAGATCTGCCGAAGTCGTCAGCAGAGTTCAAGACTGAAGAAAAAGAACCTGTTCAGTGTTGGCTCCAGGAACCACGCTTATGTATCATGGCAGAGAGAATGATCTTTTGAAATATTTCCATATGGAGGAGGAGTTTGTATACTGCATCAACATCAAAGGACTTATTGAATCAATGGGATGTTATAGTTGTAGACAAGATGCTTTTTACGACCTGATTACTGACTTACTTGGCAACTTAAGAGTCGAGAATTATGACCTTTCAGTTCAAAATTCGAAGATTGCTTTTCGAAGACTGGGAGCAACATGAGTGTCAAGTTGCATTTCCTTCATAGCTACCTGAACTTCAAATCTTGGAGCTATGAGTGAAGAACAAGGAGAATGCTTCCATCAAGACATCACGACCATGGAACGTACAGATATCAAGGCAGATGGAACTCAAACATTATGGCAGACTACTGCTGGTGTTTACAGCGTGACAACTGTGACCATAACTATACAAGCATCCAAAAGAGAAGGTTCCTTTCTCAAAACTTAAATTTAAGCAACTAGCTATTGCTCTTATTGCTCTCTTGGTTAGAAGACAGACTCATTTTTTGGCTGAATAAAAAATATTACGTGTTATCGGTTCTTCAGAATTTCCTATTTTCCCTTATGTTTGACTTTAACACCTTTAATTAAGCATTCCTCATTTGCCCGTATTGCATAATTTTTGACTTCATATCTGGAATCAGCACCTCTCAATTGGGTAAAATCAGCAAAAATACTTAAGTCAGCAGAAAATTTTTTTAAAATGTAGACCAGTGTAATATACACCAGAGCCATTATTCCTGGTTAATATGGCAACATTATAAAAAGCATACACATAAAGACACAAGCAGTGATTAAACGAAATACAGCAATTTATAAACATAAGCAGAACAACATTATTCTAAGAATAATTCAAATTAACTTTCCTGATGACTGCGTTGAGCTTAGAGCTTACAGTCGATGTTCACGAGTCAAGGTCCTTTTCTGTTACCCTTCGGCTCGCATCATTCACGAATCAAGGTCCTCTTCTGTTACCCTTCGATTCGCATCATTCACGAATCAAGGTCCTCTTCTGTTACCCTTCGATTCACATCATTCACGAAATAAGGTCCTCTACTGTTACCCTTCAATTCGCATTGCACTCCTACATTCCAGGCTTCTCCTCTCCAATTCCTCCTGAGTTCTTCCTCAGTTTCTTTTCCTCGAGCGAGAGCCGCGAAGATTGCTCTCACCCATGTTTATAGCCTTCCGCCGCTCTCCCGGCTTCCTGCCCATGCTCTCCGCACGGCTGGGTCTTAGCGCCCAGAACCTGACTCCTCAGCAGCTACTGTATTATTATTATTATTATTATTATTATTATTATTATACAACGACAAGATTATCGTGACATAATGTCTAACGACTGCAAGGGCACGTAACAATAACAATATTAAACAGTAATGAATTGTACAGAGAGGTGGTCACACTACATCATAGCATCTAATAAATAGCTCGGTTTTGAGGCGCTTCTTGAATGTCTCCAGCGTCGTTGATGACCTCACGTGAGGCGGAAGTCCATTCCAGACGCGAGCAGCAGCGACCGGAAAAGCACGGCCACCGATCGTTGAGCGCCCGTGCTCGAGGCATGAGAACGTCAGTCGTGGACGCCGAGCGCAGGTGGCATCGAGTTTTGACGTCAGACACGCGGCCGGCGTTTGCCAGGTACGACGGCGCCAATCCATGGAGACATTTAAATGCCAACGTAGCGAGTTTGAAATCTATCCTCTCCGGAAAACGGCCCAGTGTAACTCACGTAGAAGAGGGGTCACGTGATCGTATTTCCGAGCTGCAAAAATCAAACGGGCAGCTGCGTTTAGGATTGACTGCAGTTTTGCAATCAAGTGCCCGGAGACGCCAGCAAGCGTCGAGTTGCCGTAGTCTAGACGACTGAGCACCAATGCAACAACGAGTGATTGCATCACCGATGGTGTGACGGACCTACGTATGCTGCGTAGTTGCCTTAGGACTGCGAAGCAACTCGACACAATTCTTGTGACATGCGACCGCATCGACAGGTCGGCGTCAATGTAGATGCCTAGGTCACGGACAAAAGCGGACGGCATGACGACCTCCCTGCCAACGCGTATTCCAGTCACAGGAATCTGGTGCTGGTGCCGGGCAGACGAGCACCACAATGCCTCAGTCTTTGCTGAGTTGAGTTTTGACCTGTTGGATTGCATCCATGCACCAACGTCGTCAACACATTCAGATATATCGCTTTGTAGCTGGGCAGTCTCTGACGGCTTACAGGTGCCATAGATTTGCGTATCATCAGCACACAAGTGTGGTTGAAGTTGGCGTCTCTGGATCAGCCCCTGCAATTCGGCAGTATATAACAGAAAAAGGATCGGCCCGACGACCGATCCCTGTGGAACTCCACATACAGTCAGCGTTGAGGAAGACTTGGAGGAGCTGCATCGTACATATTGAGTGCGGTCCTTGAGGTACGATGAAAACCAGCACAAAACAGTGTCATCAATCCCATAGGTCGTCTGCATGCGTCGCAGCAGAATGCGTGATCAACAGTGTCAAATGCAGCTGACAGGTCGAGCATCGTCAGCAGAGCGAGATTACCTGTGTCGACAGCAAGCAGAATGTCCGATAGTACCTTGAGGACAGCTGTCTCCGTGGAGTGATGTTGACGGTATGCAGATTGCAATGTTGGCAGTAGCCCTGATGATGACAGATATTCAATCAGCTGTTTCGCTACTAGTCGTTCAAGCAGCTTTGACAATACCGACAGGTTGGAGATTGGTCGATATGACTTCGCATCAGCTGAATCAAGATTTGCCTTCTTTAGCAATGGTGTTATGGAGGCAGCTTTGAAAGCGATCGGAACCAATCCAGAGGTGAGCGACTTGTTGAATAGGTCAACCAAAACGGGCGCTAGAACGTCGACATTTTCCTTCAGTAGCCGCGTTGGTATCGGATCCATTGAGCACTGCTTGTCTGGCAGTGCGCGAACTATTTTAGTGACGTCGTCAACGGTGAGTGTCTTAAACTGCTCAAAACGACAAGTGGATGGCGCTGATGAGAACGACGGGGATTAGGCCCCAGCAGTTTCTGCTTGGGCGGCAGCAACTTTGTCGTTGAAAACGCATGTAGCTCGTTCGCTCGATGGCATCAGACGCAGGAGTTATACCGCGACCAAGAAGACCGTCAATTGAGCGCCACAGCTGTGCCGGTGACGGCGTTCAGAGTCAACCTTCCTGATCCAGAACGATTCACGCTTTCGACTACACAGCTCTCTGTATTCTCGCCACGCCGGCATGCCAAGCTGCTGTTGCCGCCATAACAATCGACGGATCAGCCCTTCTAGCTGCGCGCTCAAGCCTCACGGGTAGAACGTTTCATCGCCGACAGTCCTGGTCAAACCACGGGTCTGAAGGGCGGCGGCGGCAGGTAACGGACCGGGTTGGTATGAATCGATCCAGAACTTGCGAAATCTGCTCAACGTACAGTTGCGCCGAGGTCGCCAATTTCGAGTGGCGCCCACACGTCTGGGTTGCAGGCGCCGATGACTGCAGACATCGTCGGCGCGTCCGGGTCAAGCTGACACCATGCACGTCGCGTTGCTGTCGAGTAGACTGGCGATGGCGAATGAACGCAACTTGCCATCGCAGCAGACGATGATCTGATAGACCCACGTCGATTACATCAGCCAGCTGCGCTAGGAAATCATCACGGGTGATGACGGCGTGAATTATACCGTTACAGTCGTGCGTTGGAGTTGTCACATGACAGCGCAAGCCATAGGCATCCAGTAGCTCGGTAAAATGACACGCGTGTCGCGTCATCATTACGCTCCATGTGTATGTTGACATCTCCGACGACGAACAGTGGGTCATTGTAGACGATGGCGTGGTCAGCACGTCAGACAGCTCAGCAATGAATGACGTGAGCGGTTGAGAGCATCTAGGTGGACGATAGATAAGAACGACTACGCATGCCGATATGCCAGACACGATGCGCACACACATATCATCTCGAACGTTTCTACGTCTAAGCTGAGGTTGAGACGCGTGAGACGAATTCCAGGCGTGGCGATGGCGCCACACCCCATGGTTGGTCGATATAGCATCAATGCTGGACGGCGAACGAGGTCGTGGCCGATCGGCGACCAGATAACCTTCGGCGCCGTGGCGACTAATGGATACCGACTCGGCATCATGCCGGGTCTCGCTCAAGAATAGCACGTCGATTGCATGATCACGTCGTACCTCAAGCAGATCGTCAAGTTTTTGTTCAGTGACCGAACGTTGAAACTGCCAAAGACCTGTCGCCCGACCAGAGTGGCGTGGCGGGCGAGACGAATGCGACGAAGTGTTGGTGGCGGACGGTTGTGGGCGGCACGAGCAGGAGGTGGGAGCGATCGTGTCGAGGCGATGACGACAGCACCATTATCGAAAATCGGTAGTGGGAAGTTTACGCACTCGACGACCAGCACGACAGCCACGATAGCGCCTTAGATGAGAACGACGACGTATAAACTGCGAGCAACAGGTAGTCCATAGCCCAAGTCGATCAATATGCGTGGCCGTATCTGGGTCAGGTAGTGCATACGGCGAGTACAACGACATCAGTAGCTGACGGTCATACACTTGCCTGAGTTCAGGTTCCGACCGGGCCTGGGAAGCCAGGGGCCCAATGAGAGCCGTACAACACAGGTCACCGTCACGCATCAATAATCCACAAACTGTACAAACGAATGAAAAAGTGAGATCCGAACGACGCAATTTTCAACTAAATATCACCGAAACACTCAAATGATGGTATAACCGACACCAGTTCAGAATGATCCTTAAACGACGCGTCCTCAAAATCCTCAAAAATCCAGCTGAGAAACGTTGCGGCGGCCATCTTGATCAACCGTGATATTCAAAATGTTAACGGTGTTGATGATATAACAAATCCGATTCATCCAAATTTCACCAAAGTCACTCAAATAATTATAATATCAGTATTATTTCCGGACGGACAGTCGAACAGTACAAATTTTAGTGCATCGTAAGGAGCCGAACGAAGAAATAATCTGACAAAAACAGCATTTAATCACACGATCGCAATTCCTTGGCAGCCACACGCGGCGCCACCTAGCGAACTGTAGCAAGATACAGCGTGAAGCTAAGTACCGGGTAAGTAAGTTAATACAGTGACAGATACATCGACAGTATGTCGCAGAACAATTACTACTTGGACACCTTACAACTAAAAAAAAACTATATCCTACAACGATCAATATTCTGGATAACTACGAACAAAGAGAGCAGTTTTAAGTTCTTGTTCGAATGCTTCTATTGTCTTTGCCATAGTTGTTGATGGTGGCAGGCTATTCCAAACTTTGGCAGCCGCTACCGGAAACATACGGTCACCAATGGTAACGTGGCATGTAGACAGAACAACGAGAGTAAGACTGGACGCAGATCGCAATCGTTGACGAGAGTTGATGTCAGCAGTCTTGCAGAAATCAGCCGACAAATACGATGGCGCCAGACCATGAAGACACCGATAAGCAAGGATCGCCAATTTGTATTCAATCCGCTGTGGAACACGAAGCCAGTGAAGTTCATAAAGAAGCGGTGTCACTTCTGGCTTGATAGACAAGACGTGCTGCTGTATTGAGGACAGCCTGAAGTCTGTCAGTAAGTTGCCTTGGTAGCCCAGCCAAGAGCACATTACAATAGTCCAGGCATGGCATAACCAGAGACAGAACTAAACTCTTTACAACAGAAGGTGGAACTGTAGTTGCTAGGTGCCTGATGATTGTTGATTATAATCTCTCCTGCCACATGGTGCACTATATTACACACTGGTTCCAGCAACATTAGCACACAGAAGGCTCTGCAAGTCCGCATCCTCCCTCCATTCAACATTTTAGCTTTAGGTTTAACTTGTTTCTTTTGGTCTTTTTCTGTAATAATTTCTCTTTTTTACTATAATATCAAGAAAAATTCTAATGGATTGGTAAAGGTTAAGTTGAATATTAAATATTTAAATATTTTTAAAATTTTTAATTAGAAAATAAAGGCTCCTGCAAACAAATTTTTATGGGCAATAAAAATTTTTTTTGGCATGTCTCCCCATTTTTGGGCGCGCTCCCATATGTCCACCTTACGGGGATCATTACCCATGGGCCGAATGTGGCCCACTGGCAGATATTATTTGGCCTGCATGAGCACAACTAACAAACAATTTTTGAAGTAGCCATTAACAATTTACTGTAACTTTTTTGGCTAGTAGCTGCTGCATATTTATCGAAAGAGTAAATTTATTATCAGAGCAATGATAGCCAAGGTGGGGGCTGATGTTAAATTTAACCAGTGTTGTTAACGAGACTTTTGAAAAGGTCTCGAGAGCAAGACCAAAACTTGAAACCTTTGGTCTCGAGACCAAGAGCAAGACTTAACCCCTGTGGTCTCGAGACCAAGACTTTACCCATCTGGTCTCAAGACCAAGACCTTCCAACATTTTGCTCTTGAGTCCCAGACTTAGCGACATATTTATAGATTTATAAATACCGGTAGACATCAATAACATAAATATTATGCGAACTTCTTCAATATGTTTCAATTGATTAACAATGAAGATCATAGCCAAACACCAGCTAGTTATAGAATAGACATTTAGTTAATAGTTAGTTATGATGCATGGTGGCTTCAACTTAACAGCACCTTGGCCTTTAGGATCAGGTATTCCCTTTTCCACCATTAATTGCAGTTGTTTAAATTATAGTTTGACACTGACACTGATTAAAGAAGTATGACAAGTATCATAACAATTACTAAACATAAAAACGGTGAAAAACCTGAATACACAGATAACTTCCAGTCAAAACATAGACATAAATAATTTGACAGAGTTGGCATTTATTACGGAGAACACCTGCCTAGAGTACCAAGTGTAGGCCTACAAGTAATCGCCCTGTAGGCATTCCTTCATATTTAGTAACAAAACAACTGATGTCACACAAATGATGACATACAGATTTGCGATGACTAAAGTTAATGAGAACTCGAGACTTTGCAGCCAGGTCTCGAGTTAATGAGAACTTGAGACTTTGCAACCAGGTCTTGAGTTATGGAAAACTCGAGACTTTTGCAACCAGGTCTCGAGACAGGTTCAAGACTTCAGATGCTAGATCTCGAGACCAAGAGCAAGACTTTACCCCTGTGGTCTCAAGACCAAGACCTGCTGTAGGCAAATTCGAGTGCACCCGAGACCCGAGGCCTTGGTCGCAATACTGAATTTAACGTCAGCTGCGATTATTTTTTACACATTTCAACAAGTAACCTCAAATCTGACTACCAAAATACTTGCCAGAAATGTCTGTCATCTGCAAAAATGTCATTAATGTACTAGTAATAAATGTTGAGAATCTAATGTTGTGCTTGTTTTTATGCCAGTATGTTCTGTTCTAAAATAATGCACTTCAATGTAAAACTTATAAATTTCATGTGTGTATTGGTCTTAAATTTTACATTATTATTATTATTGTTATTATTATTATTATTACTAGAAAGATGCTCGCTCGCTTCGCTCGCGTGCAAGATAATACTAATATATCTATCCACATCGCGCAATGCTCGCTTCGCTCACTTTGCTCGAAAGATGCTCGCTTCGCTCGCGTGTAGGATAATACTAATATCTATCCACATCGCGCAATGCTCGCTTCGCTCACTTCGCTCGCAGTGCAGGCTCGCTTCGCTCGAGGCAACGGATATTCCAGAACGACCAATCAGAACGCTCACCCAGCCAACCAATCAGAACGCTTGAAGGTAACCAATGAGAACATCACACAGCCAACCAATCAGAACACTCACACAGCCAAGCAATCAGAACGCTTGAACGCTTGAAGGTAACCAATCACAACGCTCACACAGCCAACCAATGAGAACGCTTGAAAGTAACAGACATACAGAGGAAGGATTTTAATATTATAGATTATTATTATTATTATTAGAGGGACAACTTATATAGCACTATCTTAAAGCTCAGGCGGCAGTGGACGAGAGCACTTTACAAAAGAGTTCCATAAGAAATACTAAAAGGTGCGTTTTCAGTTTTTGGGCAAATCGGTCGGAGGAAATTTCTGACCTGATTTCTTCCGGAAGGGAATTTCATGCTATGGGGTTACCCCTTGAGAGAGATCTGTCTCCAAACTTTGCAGTCTTAGCTGGGGGAGGCACCACAAGTCTTAATCCCTGATTAGATCTAAGGTTCAGTCGACCTGACCCCGACCCAACCCTGTGCACCAGCTTAACTAAGTAGTCTGGGCAGGTCGAGTTGTGCAAAACCCTAAACGTCAGCCAACAGCGTTTATATAATATCTGTTCCGGAAATTTTAGCCAGTGTAGACGATCACGAAGCAGTGGCATAACATGATCTCTCCGCTTTAGTCCGAAGATGAGCCTGGCTGACACATTGAGGACCGATTGAAGTTTATGCAGCTGATTAGCCGGAAGTAACCAATTATTATTATTATTACCCGGTATTATTATTATTATTATTATTAAATGTACTAGAAAGATGCTCGCTTCGCTCGCGCTCGCTTCGCTTGCAGTGCAGGATTATACTAATCCAATACCTATACCTAATACCCAATCATTGAATTCATACTGAACAACATTTCAATGATCGCCACCTAGCCAAGCTCCGCCACATAATAATTAGGCCTATGTACGTTAAAATCACGCAACTGTGTCCATTTGTGACGCTGTACACGTATTTTTTGTGTACGTTAAAATGTACGTTAAAATTGCGCAACTACCTCAGGCTGCGAACAATTGTTACCAATAGCAATGTCGTCGCACGCCCAGCCCTCTGACGCTGCAATGACTCGACTAAACCGTGTTAAACTACGATTCTACGAACAATTGTTACCAATAGCAACGTCCTCTTCGAACATCGTCCACCAACGCATCGTGACGTAAGGACTAAACGGTCTAAACCGTTTACCAATAGTCAACCAATCAGAACGCTTGAAGGTAACAGACAGAGAGACATACAGATAAGGATCTTAATATGATAGATGTTGTCATAGTGATAGCAATAGCGAAATTGCACAAGAGTAAGCTAGATTTAGACAAAAAAGAGCCACAGAAGACCACATTACAAACCTCAGGATTATAATATTAGAGAAGGCAAGAGAAAGAAATCAACCACCGTATCTCTGCTTAATAGATGTCACCAAACTTTTGACATGATTAGACATGGCCAGCTATGGCTAACAATGCTGGATATGGGCTTTCCTCCACATCTGGTCGAACTACTACAAAACCTATATAAAGGACAACATGCAGCCATTAGGTTCGCAAATATTAATTACGTCAGGCTGGTTCAAAGTAAAAAAAAGGGTATACGGCAAGGATGTAATGTATCACCAAGCCTATTCAACATCGTGGTGGAACAAGTAATGAGGAAAGCTCTGCAAGAATTCCATGGAGGATTCAAGATTGGTGGGAATAAGATAAATATCCTAAGATACGCCGATGACATCGTACTACTTGCCACAACTCCAGTAGAACTGCAAGAAATGATAAACAGAGTACAGACAGCTGCAAAAGAGTTCAACAGGACAATAAATATAGCAAAAACAAAAGTAATGACAAATACCAATAATATAACAGAAATCAAGATGGAAGGCAGAAGGCATAACACTAGAACAAGTAGAATGCTTCACATACCTCAGATGCCAAGTAACAAAAAATGCAGACTGCAAAACTGAAATAAAAAAGAGGCTAGCCTTGGGAACAGCAGTAATGATCAAACTAAAAAAATTATGGAAAAACAAATCTACAAGCACAACCACAAAACTGCGCTTGATGAAAACAGTAGTGTGGCCGGTAGCAACATATGGATGTAAATCTTGGACACTAAGAAAAGAAGAAGAAAAACACATACTGGTTTTTGAGAATAAGTGCATAGGGAAACTACTATGCATACCATGGACAAAAATACTAACAAATGAGCAAGTTTACAACATGGCCAAAACAGAAAAACAACTACTGAATCACATAAAAGCAAAGAAATTGGGTTATTTTGGACACATAATGAGACAACCACAAGACACCCTTGAGTGCAGCTTGATCACAGGACTGGTGGAGGGAAACAGAGGCAGGGGACATCTGAGGATATGTTGGATGGATAATATCAAGACGTGGACTGGTCTTTCTGGAGTCTGCCTAATACGCACCATACAAGACAGATCAAGATGGAGATCGTTAATCCATTCTTGTGGCCAACCACCGCAACGCGACGATGGTGCATTGACATGACATGACATAGTGATATGGCCCACTCTACATATGGCAGAGACTGATGTGGCCCTTTGTGATAAAAGGTTGCCCACCCCTGCACTATATCATTAACTTTGCTCTGCTATGAGAAGTTATTTGTTTATACACATAACTATTCTGAATTTGGTGAACACGAATTCTTTATCTCTGCCACAAATATCTGGAGCAGTTTGCCTGATGGTCTTAGACACTTAACGGACATTATAATATATGTATATATTATAATTTTCTAAAGTCTCTGTGTTTGTCTGTGTATAACCACATTCTCATTGGATGATGGACTGTTATCATTTTATAATTGTTGCTATAGGCAATGTCAATTTCATCATGGGCAGAGCTTGAAGACATACATTCATTCATTCATTCCTAGGTATTTATAGTGTGCCTGTGCCAAATAAATAATGTTAGCAGGTGCATTACAAAAGTCAATCGTGGTAGGCACAGTTAAAGAGGTCATTTATAATTGCTTAGCTGGACGTTGTTTTCATGGGTGCGCGGTGGAACAGGAGCTAGTGCACTGGTATGCTAATCGTGAGGTCCGTGATTCAAGTCCCGGCAGCAGCAGAAACTTTTTGGTTGTTTTTATCCCTTGTGCCCCCAGTCAACTCAATTGTGTATGAGTACGTCGGGCATTAACTCAGTGGAAGGAAAGGCACAGAGTGAAAGGCTGACAAACCGCTCTCATTCAGCCGTTGCCATGTAAAACTGAAAGTAATGACCCTTCGGTTCGTCGATGGGCCCATGCTAGCCTATGGAGTGTACCTTTTTACGTTGCCTATATATGTCATAACCAATATGATTTCCTAATCTGTGCATGTGTATGTCCCTCATTTTCTCAAATCCTCCCTTCTTCATCCCTTTCCTCTCCCTCGCCTTTAATTCCTCTATCTCCTTTCCTACTATCTCTCTTCTCCAGTGTTGGACAACCTTTTTTGGTCCCAGGCACCCTGATAAAAAACTTCCACCATGGCACCCTAGTAACTAGCATAGTTAGTATAGTATAACAACTATAGAATAGTCTAGACCCTAGAGCAGGGTTGGCCAGACCTGTAGTAACCAAGAACCATTTTTGCAAATTTTCCAAATATTGAGAGCCGCATTGACTCACTATAGGTCGCGACCCAAATCGCAATGGGAAAATTATTTTATTCATTTATTTTAAGAAATTATTATCATTCTCAATTAATTATTTAAAGTTTAATATATGAAATTTATTAATTAAATTCAGTCCCATGTAAAATTCATAATGATTGTGAACATTAATTGTTGTGTTTCTGCTGAGAAGCCTTTGAACAGGCAAGTTTCTTTAGATCTGGTTGGTAGCTTGTAGTTGTGGTGCGAAGAAGTTCGGTCAGATGTTGGTTACTAGTTAACAGCTCGATGTTTTGATTTGATGAACTTCATTGTGGAATACAAAGATTCACAGCATGATTTGTTTCATAGTGTCGCTTCAAATTGCTAGCTTTGTAATTTGCAAGCGGTGTCTGGCAAATGAGACAAATTGGTTTACCGCCTTTATTGATAAATGTCAAGTCGTCTTCCCATTCTGGTAGAAAACTCCAATTTTCTTCTTCATACTTCCGTTTCTTGGAACTTGTTGCCATGTTTATTAAATCAAAAATGTTAATTAAAACAGTCTTAGTAACTTTAGGAGGATTTTAAAAGAAAAGCAGTACTGTAATATTCAGTACTTAAACACGCGGATGTTTAACGGATTAGAAAAGAAGCAGGATCAAGAATTTTAAAATCACCAACCAATCAGAGTCACCATATGCGCTTCATTTAAATTTTTAAAATAAAATTATGTCCAAGTTTTTAAAAAAATAAATAAAATCAAGCCAAAAATTATTTTCAGCCCAGGTAGGTCCTGAAAAATTTACAACCATAAAATTATTTTGATTTTAACCCCTTAACTGGGGATCCCGGATATATCCATCCATTTTACATTGAGTTACAGTTAAATACACGGTTAAGGAGTTAAACATTTTTCGAGAGCTGCAATTTGAAAACAGAAGAGCCGCAAGTGGCTCGCGAGCCGCGGTTTGGCCACCATAGCTCTAGAGTCTAGACTATGGTTAGTATAAAATCTATACATTCTATTTTAATTGACAAGGGGCGTATTGCTCCGTCCACAGAAGTGCGCCTTCTAGGATCAGCAATGTATCTTGATCTTGGTGCCACCAGCTCTTGTGGATTAGAGAGATCCGTCGTCACCTTCCTATTTTGACAGTGGTTTTACACATTTGTGCATTCATCCTCACTAAGATCGTTTACTGCAACATCACCTCCCCGCCAGTCAGCTGAGTTGCCTGCAGATGATACTTAATGCCTCTGCTTGCTTGATCTTTCAAGCTAGATGGGGCAAACACGCCATCACCTTACTGAAAGACAAGCTGCATTGGCTACATATCCTAGAGCGAATTGTCTATAAGAGATGTTGGCTTACGTTCCGAGCATTATATGATCCAGGCTTCCTAGAATACTTGCCAAACTGGTGCACAAGCTCCAACCCACTGAATGGTGCATTCAGCTGTGATCCTGTGACTTTGTTAAGCTGGTCGTTCCCCTCCACCCAAGACTGCAAAACTAGGGTAAAGATCTGTAACCCGGGGGAATCCCATGCTCTTGGGACTCGCTACCTAAAACTGTGACTAAAGAGTCTAATCTTGAATTGTTCACTAAGAAACTAAAGGCATGCTTGTTTGACATCTCGTACAAGTGCAACGTGTAAAGTGCTCTTGTCTTAGCCTTTGAATTTGCTTACTGTGCTATATAAATTGTCATATTAACTAACTAGCTAACTAACTAACTAACTATATAGATGAAGAAATTCATATTTATTAGCATTTATCAGTTTTATACCATTTATCAGTTTCTCCTTGCAAAAAATTTTAATATTCTAAAATTTTTCATGGCACCCTTGAAATTTCTTGTGGCACCCCACGTGTCGTGGCAAACCGATTGCCCAACACTGCTTTTCCCTATTTCTTCCTCTCTCCATCCTTCCCCTCCATTCACTCTCTTACAATGCCACAAAAGATGCCTTCCCTTTTCCATCCCTCCCCTCTTCTATCCCTTTCTCCCGCCAATTCCCTCTCTCCACCTTTCCTATCCCTCCCTTTTCTTTGCCATACTCGCTCTCATTCCTCTATTTGCCCCTTCACTCTCTTCCTTTCCAATTCCACCCTCTTCCTGTCTCCATCCCTTCTCTTTCCCGCCTTCCATCCAGTCAGCCATGCTGCTACACACAACTTGGATATCATTGACCGACTTAATTCAGATATTTGATTATTCCCACCTCATTTGTCCCTACATCAAATTACTCAAGCCATGTTCTGGTCAAGGACAAGTCACTGGACAAAATGCTAGAACATTTATAAAAAATATAATATATCGTAAAGTTTTTGGCTGGATAAAATCAGGTAGAATAAATAATCCTAGCTGTCCTGTCATTTTTGATGGACAGACAGCCAGTTTATTAATAAAAAAACTGCTACTAAAGTCATTTTATTTTATCATGCAGCTGGTCAGATGTTGGCATAAGACAGTATGTGCAACAAATCTACCACACTTTCGTAAAACTGTATCATCATCGTCGTCGTCATGATCATTTAGTTGCCTGAACAGTGGTGGTCCATTGTGCCCATCTTCCACAATTAGTGTCTTTGTCTAAGTGCTGTGTTCCATTTGCATGCTATTGCAGAGGAGGATCTGTCACCAATCTACTGAATCCATGTGTATTGCGGTCTCCCAGGGATGATGACGAGCATAGCACAGACAAGGGTGCCATGTGCTTGTTGCTAACGTCCAGCTGGATAATGTGACCGAGTAATGCCATGAGGCAATGTGAGATCACGTTAGGTGTTGATGGCAATCCCATACACATTGAGCTGAAGTAATTTGAGATACGGTGAAACCAGCGGACATGATGCCTAATCTGGGTTGCAACCGTGGCAGACACAGTCACCCCTATGTATTTGCCAAGCACAGTGCTTGCAGCAGGAGCTGCCACAGAAGCAGCTGCAGTTAGAAAGATATCAAAATATCAAACCCTCTCATCCACCCACTTCTTCTTTCCACTGGCATTTTAAACATGTGGCACCATCAATATCGATGCCCTTTGCTTTATCAGTGATCTGGGTCAACTCATTGCCCTACAATCTGGGAACAACAGAGAAGATAGCTATCTGTTTCCAATAATATCTGTCACTATACAATGTTTCAATGCCATTGCATTCCGAGGAACATTTTCTAATCTCCAACTGAATGATAGCTAGCACACGATTATATTATGTCTCCTGACAGTTTTTTATCATGAGTCCCTCGGGAACGAAACACCGAGGGTTTTTAATATATATATATATATATATATATATAATGTTTTATTACCAGTAACAAAATCTCTGTCTCTAGCCCTTGTGTTTCTCATGTTTTCAAATTACAAATAGCTGCTCTATGTAATATATGGAAAGGAGATCATAAAAGTTATCAAAGATCTAAAAGGTGTCAGACTTGGAGGAAGAAATGTAAATAATCTTAGGTTTGCAGATGATGCCACTTTAATTACTGACTCAGAGGAAAAATCTGCAGGAACTTCTAACTAAATTAAAAGGTTCAAAGACTTGGAGGGAAAGGTTTAGGTTTGATTAATATTTAAAGACTTTCTGCATGGTGATTACCGTACCAAGAGCAAAGTAACACCCACATGCAGTATAAGACTAAATGGCAATGAAATCAAACAAGTGGCACAGTTCAAATACTTAGGCAGTATGATAACCAGTGATGGGAAATGTGAAAAAAAAATATCAAGAATAAGAATGGCCAAGGCAGCATCTTTGATCACATTAGCAAATTAGATCACATTACCCCTGTCCTTTGTGAGTTGCATTGGCTCCCCATTGAACAACATATTAATTTCAAAATTGCTACCCTTACTTTTAAGATACTAAGAAATCAGCATCCCACTTATCTTCGAGATATGCTATTGTATCATCAGCCATATATATCCATGAGGTCTGCAAATAAATGCCTTCTTCAAATTCCCTTGCGTCGCACTAAATTTGGGTGTAGAGCTTTTAGTTATGCATCCCCATATTCCCTTCCACTTGATATTTGGATGGCCTCTTCTCAAGATATTTTTAGGCATCATCCTAAAACATATTTGTTTGAAATTGTTTCCTCCTTAAGTCCTGGTGTTGCCCTGACTGATTTTTTTGGTTTTTGACTTGGACCGAATCGACCCTCCTCGGCTACAGTCTGCTCTGTCGATAGGCACTGCGGTTTGTGGTCTGAGGCGTCCCCGATGAACACCTATGTGTTTGAAATGGACGATAAAATTAATTTGAATTTTGAATCTTGGGAACAAAAAACGATACTTACAAATAGGCATATCTCTTACGAGACACGATTAAGAGTGCCCAGAAGCTACTATACGCTTGGTCAGTCCTCTTGTATGGAGTAGAGACATGGACTATAATCCAAGGCCATGCAGAAGAAATTGGAAGCCACAAAAATGTGGTTTTTACGAAGGATGCTGAAGATTTCGTGGATGGAAACGAAAACCAATGAAGAGATCTTAAATGATTTTGGAATAAAAAGAAGTCTGATGGTAACCATCAAAAAAGGCAGCTTTCTTTCTTTGGACACATAATGAGGAAGGAAGGCCTGGTGAATTTGGCAATAACCAGAAAAGTGGAGGGGAAAAGAGCAGGAGGAAGGCAGAGAAACACCTATGTAGATTGCCTACGAGAAGGAATTGAGGGAGTAAAGAACAACATCAAATTAATAAGAGGATGTCAAGATCGAACAAAGTGGAAATCCATGGTCGCTAACATAGAAATACACAGCACCTAAAGAATAAGAAGAAGCACTATGTAATAAAATTAAATGAAAAATAAAGGAAATTCAGAATTTTCAATATGCAAGCTACAGTTGTAATTTGTAATTTCAGTTACATAATTTGATTAGTTTAATTACTTTACTGCCCAGCTTTGATCAGTATGTAGAATATTAACACTTGACATATTAATTGAAATAATTTGTGCTTCTGAAAATTTGTTACATTGTTGTTGTTGAAACTGTTAATCTATTATTGCAGACTTTAGAAACGCTTGACAATGGAAAGCCATTCCGGAATGCATATGGTGATGCAATTGGGTCAACTTATATGTTGAGATACAATGCAGGACTTGCAGACAAGATTGTTGGGCAGACAATTCCAGCAAGTATGTTTTTAAATATTTTGATATATGAGAAGAAACGTTTCCTTGAGCAAAATAGCTGATTAATGCAATAATTCATTATGTTAAGTCTATTTTTACATGTATCAAGATTGTTCTGTAAAGCAAAAAGGCTTAGAAATGTATCCAAAGAGGATGTTCTCATAAGAAAATGCATTCAGCAATTAGACAATTTTCTCCAGCTGATCATTTTCCCATCTTCACCATTCTAATTATCTGCTCACCAACTCCCCCGCCTAGTGGCTTCTACTCATTTTGCCATCGCAAAGTTGATGTAGCCATGTTCTGTGATAACACAATAGAGGGATGGGCAAAGTGCGACCCGTGGACCACATGTGGCCCTCGAAGCCCTTTTGTGCGGCCCCCGACATCGAGAGATATTACATTAACGTGCTTCCCGCTACTAAAACATATCAGACATTTGACAACGCCTTAATGGAAAATTCGGCATTCAAATTGGATTTACACTTTGGCACTTATCGTTAACTAGAAATAATGCTTTTAAAATTTACTAACTTTTCTTTGACTTGACAGTCTTGGCTTATTAAATATTACTAGCAGAACCACTAAATACAGCATTGGGCCATAGGCAGTGAAGCAGATCATTTGTGCTTACTGTGAAGCAGATCATTTGTGCTTACTTCTGAAAATGGTGTTGATTGCTGTTTGTGGCAAAAAAACTGCTAAAAATGCAAATTGATGGAGGAAAAGAGGTTATTTAATGATGAATGGTTGGTTAATTATTTGTTTCTCCAAATGAGACATCGACGGCTCAGGAAATATTTGTTTACCGGTAATCTGCAAAGAAACACTATTGGTGAACAAGGAGTACAATGTTAAGCACCTTATGAGTCGAGACATTTCAAATATGATTAAAAAATATCCTGTGAACTCAGAAGAGCTAAAAATGCGTAGATTTCCTTAGGAGTGAACTATTTAGGCAGCGGACAATTTTCAGTAAGACACATACTTCGTTGTGAAATGCTAATGTTGTATCACTTAAATTTGCATGGACACTGTGTAAACATAAAGAGCCTTTTTCTGATGTTGATGTTATCAGTGAGTGTTTCAATGAAGTTGCTTCTACTTTATTTAATGACAGCAAGAAGGATTTCCCAAACATTTAGGACTGTGGCCCACTTCATCAGTTTTGTAATGTGCTGCGACCCAAATCATAGCACGTGATATCAAAAAAATGCATTAACCATCTGGCAAGTGTTAGTTGAAAAGAATTTTATGGGTTTTGAATAAATGGCAAAAAAAGCTCTGATTCAATTTGAATGAAAATATGACAAATATAAGGCAAGGGAGATTAGAGAGGTAGAGAGGTTGCACCTTTCCCTGATCCCATGGATCAGGACTGGTCCTCATCACTCTCAGGGCCAAGTGATGTGCAATACATAGCCTCTCCTTCTGCCAAGACTGTCCGTTCGTGGTGAAGAATCATGCCCTTCCCAAGGTGCTCCTGACAAGCAGAACACGGTGGATCTAGACTGGGAAGTCAAAACAACATCCATGGCAGTGACAACAGCACTCACCGGTACTATTCTGAGGCTATAGCAGAATGTGTGGCTGTTAGGAGTTGTGTTTATCTTGTGTTGTCTGCATTTGAGAATAAAGATATATATATATATTTTATATTTATATATATTAGGGACCTGCGAAGCTTTGATATTCGATTCGAAAATGAATCGCAAGTATTCGATTCGATTCGGAAGTGAGCCGATCGATTCGAAAGTTTTCGAATCAGTATTTTTGCTAGTTCATTTGTCTGGAGGGCTGAGTCATCAGTATATCCCACGCATCTACAGCTGCCTGTTGCCTCAGGCGATGGGCTGAGCTTAGGCTTAAAGCGTCATTCACAGTCAGCATCGACAGAAGGCCCCATTATGAAATAGCAGACTTGCCTTAATTAAAACAAATCTAGTGCAAGTAGTCTAGTAATATTACAATGATTTTGTTGATTAACATGTGTGCTTCAGTATAGGCTATTCTATTAGACCTATCTGTCAGATTCCATTTCTAATGGCAGCTGAACCTGTATTACACACGCCTATCCCAGCCGGAGAACGGCACTCACTGCTTCGATTCGAATTCGAACCTTAACAGTCAATTCGATTCGTGATTCGATTCGAGTGCAAATTTGTGATACGCAGGTCCATAATATATATATATATATATATATATATATATATATATATATATATATGATTGATGCAGGCACGGCTCAGATAGACATTCACGGGCAAGGATGTAGCATCTAGTCTGGCTGTGAAACTGTAACATAGCCACAAGTGTGGATGATGGAGAAGGAAAACTCCAATTTCACACCCGAACAGGATGGGTCCACTGGGCCCTCGAAGGCAACCATCCTATGAGAGGACAACTCAAAACAAATTATGTCGAGGAAGGCAGGGGATACCACAGCAACTACATTTCCTTGAAAAAGCTCTATGAAATAAAATTCCGACTGATCATGATAACGATGTAAACAGGACACAAAAACTAAAATCGAGGGGTGTCCTGTCCAGCAGTGGGGGCAACAAGGCCTCCTCGGTCATCATCCAGCGAAATCCTTGCACACAGCAGCAAAAACGGAAACAAACAAAATAATGAATAAGAGTAGGTATTTAATATAATATAATATAATATAATATAATATAATATAATATAGAATGACAAGATTAACGTGACATAATGTCAAACGACTGCAAGGGCACGTAACAATAACAATATTAAACAGTAATGAATTGAAATGAAATTGCCTATATGAGTACAGAGAGGTGGTCACACTACATCATAGCATCTAATGAATAGCTCGGTTTTAAGGTCCTTCTTGAATGTCTCCAGCGTCGTTGATGACCTCACGTGAGGCGGAAGTCCATTCCGGACACGAGCAGCAGCGACTGGAAAAGCACGGCCACCGATCGTTGAACGCCGTACTCGAGGCACGAGAACGTCAGTCGTAGACGCCGAGCGCTGGTGGCATCGAGTTTTGGCATCAGACACGCAGCCAAAAACGTTTGCCAGGTATGACGGCGCCAATCCATTGAGATATTTAAATGCCAACGTAGCGAGTTTGAAATCTAACCTCTCCGGGAAACGAAGCCAGTGTAGCTCGTGTAGAAGAGGCGTCGTGTGATCGTATTTCCGAGCTGCAAAAATCAAATGGGCAGCTGCGTTTAGGACTGACTGCAGTTTTGCAATCAGGTGACCGGAGACGCCAGCAAGCGTCGAGTTGCCGTAGTCTAGACGACTGAGCACCAATGCAACAACGAGTGATTGCATCACCGATGGTGTGATGGACCTACGTATGCTGCGTAGTTGCCTTAGGACTGCGAAGCAACTCGACACAATTCTCCTGACATGCGACCGCATCGACAGGTCGGCATCAATGTAGACGCCTAGGTCGCGGACAAAAGTGGACGGCGTGACGACCTCCCTGCCAACACGTATTCCAGTCACAGGAATCTGGTGCTGGCGCCGGGCAGACGAGCACCACAACGCCTCAGTCTTTGCCGAGTTGAGTTTTAGCCTGTTGGATTGCATCCATGCACCAACGTCGTCAACACATTCAGATATTTCGCTTTGTGGATGGACAGTCTCTCACGGCTTACAGGTGCCATAGATTTGCGTATCATCAGCACACAAGTGTGGTTGAAGTTGGCGTCTCTGGATCAGCCCCTGCAATTCGGCAGTATATAACAGAAAAAGGATCGGCCCGACGACCGATCCCTGTGGAACTCCACGTACAGTTAGCGTTGAGGAAGACTTGGAGGAGCTGCATCGTACATATTGAGTGCAGTCCTTGAGGTACGATGAAAACCAACACAAAACAGTGTCATCAATCCCATAGGTCGTCTGCATGCGTCGCAGCAGCGTTGCGTGGTCAACAGTGTCAAATGCAGCTGACAGGTCAAGCATCGTCAGCAGAACGAGATTACCTGTGTCGACATGACTTCGCATCAGCTGAATCAAGATTTGCCTTCTTTAGCAATGGTGTTATGGAGGCAGCTTTGAAAGCGCTCGGAACCAATCCAGAGGTGAGCAACTTGTTGAATAGGTCAACCAAAAACGGCGCTAGAACGTCGACATTTTCCTTCAGTAGCCGCGTTGGTATCGGATCCATTGAGCACTGCTTGTCTGGCAGTGCGCGAACTGTTTTAGTGACGTTGTCGACGGTGAGTGTCTCAAACTGCTCAAAACGACAAGTGGATGGCGCTGATGTGAACGACGGGGGTTGGGCCCCAGCAGTTGCTGCTTGGAC
This sequence comes from Metaphire vulgaris, assembly GCA_018105865.1. NCBI lineage: Eukaryota > Metazoa > Annelida > Clitellata > Crassiclitellata > Megascolecidae > Metaphire > Metaphire vulgaris. Next base: position 9,846,895 of record CM030842.1, on the reverse strand, counting down.
GCTCAATGGCATCAAACACAGGAGTTCTACCGCGACCAAGGAGAGCGTCAATTGAGCGCCACAGCTGTGCCGGTGACGAGCGTTCAGAGTCAACCTTCCTGATCCAGAACGATTCACGCTTTCGACTACACAGCTCTCTGTATTCTCGCTGTGCAGCATGCCAAGCTGCTGTTGCCGCCATAACATTCGACGGATCAGCCCTTCTAGTTGCGCGCTCAAGCCTACAGGTAGAACGTTTCATCGCTCGGCAGTCCTGGTCAAACCACGGGTCTGAAGGACGACGACGGGAGGTAACGGACCGGGTTGGTATGAATCGATCCAGAACTTGCGAGATCTGCTCGACATACAGTTGTGCGAGGTCGTCAATTTCAAGCGGCGCTCACACATCTGGGTTGCAGAGCGCCGATGACTGCAGACATCGTCGAAGCGCGTCGGGGTCAAGCTGACACCATGCACGTCGTGTTGCTGTCAAGTAGACTGGCGATGGCTGAATGAACGCAACTTGCCATCGCAGCAGACGATGATCTGATAGACCGACGTCGATTACATCAACCAGCGGTGCTGGGAAATCATCACGGGTGATGACGACGTCAATTATACCGTGACAGCCTTGCGTTGGAGTTGTCACATGACAGCGCAAGTCATACGCATCCAGTAGCTCGGTAAAACGACACGTGTCTGCGTCATCATTACGCTCCATGTGTGTGTTGACATCTCCGACAGCGAACAGTGGGTCGTTGTAGACGATGACGCGATCTAGCACGTCAGACAGCTCAGCAATGAATGACGTGAGCGGTTGAGAGCATCTAGGTGGACGATAGATAAGAACGACTACGCATGCCGATATGCCAGACACGATGCGCACGCATATCATCTCGAACGTTTCTACGTCTAAGCTGAGGTTGAGACGCGTGAGACAAATTCCAGGCGAAGCGATGGCCGCCACACCCCCGTGGTTGGTCGATATAGCATCAATGCTAGACGGCGAACGAGGTCGTGGCGATCGACGACCCGATATTCTTCGGCGCTTAAGCGATTGATGGATACCAACTCGGCATCATGCCAGGTCTCTCTCAAGAATAGCACGTCGATTGCATGATCACGTCGTACCTCAAGCAGATCGTCAAGTTTTTTGTTCAGTGTCCGAATGTTGAAACTGCCAAAGACGAGCTGTTGCCCGACCGGAGTGGCGTGACGGGCGAGACGAATGCGACGGAGTGTTGGTGGCGGACGGTTGTGGACGGCACGAGCAGGAGGTGGGAGCGATCGTGTCGAGACGATGACGACAGCACCATTATCGAGAAATCGAGTAGTGGGAAGTTTATGCACTCAACGACCAGCACGACAGCCACGATAGCGCCTCAGATGAGAACGATGACGTATAAACTGTGAGCAATAGGTATTCCATAGCCCAAGGTGATGAATATGTGTGGCCGTATCTGGGTCAGGTAGTGCATATGGCAAGTACAACGACATCAGTAGCCGACGGTCGTACACTTGCCTGAGTTCAGGTTTCGACTGGGCCTGGGAAGCCAGGAGCCCAATGAGAGCCGTACAACACAGGTCACCGTCACGCATCATTAATCCACAAACTGTACAAACGAATGTAAAAGTGAGATCTGAACGACATAATTTTCAGGTTCAGAATGATCCTTCGACAGCGCTGCCTCAAAATCCTCAAAAATCCAGCTGAGAAATGTTGCAGCGGCCATCTTGATCAACCGTGATATTCAAAATGGTAACGGTGTTGATGATAACACAAATCTGTTTCATCCAAATTTCACCAAAGTCACTCAAATATTTATAAAATCAGTATTATTTCCGGACGGACAGTCGAACAGTACAAATTTTAGTGCATCGCAAGGAGCCGAACGAAAAAATAATCCGACAAAAACAGCATTTAATCGCAAGTTCGAAATTCTTTGGCAGCCACATGCGGCGCCACCTAGGGTATTTGGAATATAAGAGCATTAAGGAGGCCTGGAAAATTGTGCAATATAATAAGAGAAATGAGGAAGTATAGCATGTCAGTATTGGGTTTAAGCGAGGTAAGGTGGAAAGGAGACTTTATAAACAAAGCTGTATGAATAACACACACACAAGAGCAATAGAAAGACAACGAGGTGCAGCAATTTGCCTGGAAAAAGATGCAGCACAGAGTGTGAAAACTTTAAGATGCTTGAAAACAGAATAATCGCTGTGACTCTAAATGCAGACCTAGCAGGTGTCAACATTATACACGCATACATGCCAACTACGGAGCATGAGGATGAAGAAATAGAAAGAATATATGAACAACTAGACGATATTCTACAAAAAGTAAAAGGAACTGAATACTCAATCATCGTGGGGGACTGGAACACAATAGCGGGAGAAGGAAAGGAAGAAGACTGTTTAGGTAAATATTGGCTAGGAAACAGAAACAACAGAGGTAGCAGATTAGTAGAATTCTGTAAGAACCAAAGACTGATAAAAATGAATACTTGTTTTAAACACCACATGAGGAGAAAATATACTGTATTTTCATGCCAAATCGCCGCTTACGCTTATAGGCCACTCCATGTTTACAGGCTGCAGAAATCCAGTAGCTTGTAAATATTTTAATAAATAAGCCGCACACGAATATAGGCCACGTACCCTGATGTTTCAGTATCGTTATATCTACGTGCAGTTATTCCCACTTAAACATAATTAAATCTTCTATCTTATCAGCATTCGTAAGACAAAAGAAGAGATTTAATTTAGATCAAGTATTTTTATAGCCCAGGGCTGTGAGAAATACGCTAAATGAATGATCTGAATTATTTACTGTCTAATCTTTCTTAATAGCTGGCGTGTGGATTAAACCGTCAGAGAGGCCATTTCACAACCCTCCCTCAATGGCTCGAGTGCCCACAACCTGTAGTAGGGCCAGCAAAGTGGGTGGAGGTAGAAGAGGGTCGCCCCAGTGAAAGCATGAACACACTGGGCTAACCGCCTGTTGTCTTTCCCCCTCCCTTCGTCTCTCTCTCTCTCTCCGTTCCCTCTCTCTCTCCATCTCTCTCCCTGTCTCTGTACATCCCCTCTCTCTCCATCTCTCTCTCTCTCCGTCCCCTCTATCTCCGTCTCTCTCCATCCCTTCTCTCTCTCTCTCTCCCCTCCCCTCTCTCTCCGCCCACTCTCTCGCTCCGTCCCTCTCTGCCCGTTTCTCTCTCCATCTCTCTCTCTCTCTCTCTCTCTCTCTCTCTCTCTCTCTCGTTTCCCAGCCCGAGAGTCTTTTGGGACAAGTTTGTGGGGCTCAGGATGACTCGTTGACTCCTAAGTCCGATAACCTTTGGGTGGTTTTTGGGCTACTTTCTCGTTCAATGGTTGCAAGTTTTGAGAAGAGTATATGGTAACACCGCGAAACACGGGTAAAATGCTAGTAATAAAGTAAAACAAACTTCTTTTTTTACTCTATTTCTAATTTAGATTATTTTTACAAGCCTCATGACACACTAATTTAGCAGTTATGGTGTTGCTGGATTCATAATTACCTGTAGAATTATTTTATGTTAGGGGCCTCCTGCTATTTGTAAAAATGTTTTTGTATAAACCGCTTCCTATTATAGGCCGCATCAAAAGGCCTCTTCTTGTAAAATCACATAGAAGCCACGACGATTTGACATGAAAATACGGTACATGGACGATGCCTGGAAGGGGGTAAAGATACCAACTGGATTGCATTATGGTTAAACAAGGATAATGTCAAGAATGCCCATACCCTACCAGGAGCAGATGCAGATGCCGATCATAACTTGGTGATAATGAAAATAGATCTCAGACTGAAGGTAATAAGAAAGAGAATGATGAAGAAAAAACAATGTAATAGGGAAGACTTGAAGAAAAAGGGAACAGCTGGCTATAAGAGCGGACAAAAAGTATAAGAACAGAGCACTTTGAGACCAACAGAAACAAGATGGGAGAAGCTTAAAGAAATAATAAAAGAGGCGATGGAAATAATAGAACACAAAACAGATGAAGACCCTAGAAAGCCTTTGATCACAAAAGAAATGATCGAGAAAATGGATGAGAACAGAAACATAAAAACTTATGTTTGTGCCTAGTAGTGTTCCCTCTAGCGATTGCTGGCTTGTGTGCAAAATCAAAAACTCATGAGCAGAGTTTTACAACAAAATTGTCTGTGAGTGCGAAATTTTGAAACCAACACAAAATAGCGTTAGAAATATTCTAATTTATTTACCGCCTTCTTTTGCCTGTTTTCATTGTAAAATCATTGTCAATATTGAAATTTTTAGCAGAAATAAAATAACTGTAAATGACATAATAGTTCAACAAAACTAAGTAAACCTAGCTTTATTAAAACTTGAGGAAATGGCCACCACCGCCTGACTGTGCAATAATATATATTATGACATATACCGGGTAGGCATGGTTAAATTACTTTTTCAAAGGTACGGTATCTCCTTATTTTTCCTCCGGTCACAAAATTTCTTCACTACTCTTTAATTCATATTTATTGTAACAGTACTATAACCGAGAATTTGACGATTAATTAATCGATTATTCATTAAAATTGTTAAGTGATTAACATTCATTTGATAGATTATTTTGTTTAATCGAAAAGAAAATGTCATCATCATATAGCTGTAGCCTGTAGCAGTACTGCTGTATTGCGTAATTTCTGTTGCACATCAGTTACAGCCAGTGGCGTAGCCAAGGTTTGTGTTTGAGGGTTAAACCCCCCTATTGGCTGCCGACCCGAGTTTCTATGCATTTTTTATTAAAATTAGGGACACGATTTTGGGGGTCAAACCCCCCTTGGCTGCTGACCCAAAAGTTGCAAGAGGTGACGACCTTTTTTGCTTGTCAGCACCTGGAAGGAAAAATAGAAGAAGGAAAGATGAGGATGAACTTTTTTTGATTGTCAAGACTTTTTCTAAGTTGGTCACGGTCAACACGGTCAAAACCAAACCCCTCTTCCGAAAATCCTGGCTACGCCACTGGCTACAGCAAAAATCGTATCTGATCTTCAAAAGTATGATGAAGAGATCAGAGATCCGGCAAGATCCGACTCAATTTAATCCCTGCATATAGGCCTCTAAACAGCACAGTAACGTCTTTGCATGTTAACCAAAATTAAACGAGATAAGCTGAAATTGCATAAGTAAGTCGGTTTTCTAATTTGGAAGTTCGAAAGTAGGCAAATGAATGAATGTTTAGTTCTAGCGCTTCGAAAACATGTCTTTGTATCAGATCGTTAACATTGAATAAGAATTTTAAAAATTGCTTTGACTCATTAGATTTCAGCTTCTCTCGCTTAATAGGTTAGCTTTTATATCGTACGATTTTACTGTAATTTCATTGTGCATTTAGGTCGCAATACTTTCCATTGCAATGATGATGGTGATGATGATGATGGGAATTTTATGCTAAATTTCGTATCTTGGAACTTCTCACTATAGCAAATCATTCATATCTTGTCGTGTCATTTCTTGTCTTCCCACTCAGTTGAGAGCGTCCAAAGCAAAAATTTCCAAATATTTTTGAATAAATGAGAAAACAAGATTATTTGCTCTTCGATTATTCTAAGTTTTTTTATTTACTATTCAACAACACTTCGACATTGCGCATCAATCACTCGTTGACATTGTCCGTTTAAAGACATTTAATGATCTTTAAGTACAGGAAACTAATCTGTTTTTAAAAATCTACACCAACGTGACGTTGATTAATTAGTAACAGATGTGCACAGATGTGCAACCGGTGGGTATATATTCAGACTGCACTGCTGATGTTGAGCCAACCATAAGTTTCAGTCTTAACCCCTTAACCGGGTGTGACTCGTCCACCATTATCCTTTGTTATTCGGGCACACCAAGCATCACTCGGCATGCATGTTTCGTAGTGTTTCCTAGTGCACTACGAGTCAGACTCGTCTTATGCTATAAATCACTTTAGTAGCTATCCATTCGCTAGATGACACCTGTTTTTAGCTAAATCGGCTCTGTTTGCAAAGAAATAGATAGTCTTTGGACCGAGAGGTCAAACCTTGAGCTGCGCTGTATAGGAAATTGCTTTGAGAAAACTACTTGTTCGGGTTAGAATTGACATATCGTTACCAAATGTTGACAGATTTTCAAACTTATTGATTTATTTTGTTCCACTGACATCCCCCTACAACTTTCCGCCTACCCAATTGGGGTTACCACTGAAAAATTTTCGCTACGGAGCTTCAACAAATTTTTTGGGAGGGGGTTCTATTTTAGGCCGTAGAGTGGACCCTACCTCCAAATTTCTTTGTTTGGCATGGATGGTTAGAAAGAGGAGTAAAAAGGCTAAACAATGGCTCTTATATAGCCTGAGATATAGCAAATTCAAAAAAATTAGTTTTCATTTTTGGAGAACGTTTTTCCAAAAAATAATTTCCTGGTACAGTGACGGCGTCCAAAAATTGCATCCCCGTTAAAGGGGTTAAGGAGTACTAGAAGCTATATTTTAGCAATGTTATAATAATTAATCAAAACAAGTGTAACTTTCAAGTTAGATATTAGAAAAGTTCACTCAGTTGTATACATGTGCGTTAAGTTACGACCAGCATCGTAGTTTCGACCCGTCAACCAACCCCTCTTGAATTGAAATGATTACTTTACATCATGATTGCCGCCTATGATAACGAGATAACATCACTGCATGCTAAGAAACAGAACGAAAGAAACTAAGTTAACTAATTGACTAAAGCGGTAGGGCTGCGCTTAAAGTTACCGCATGTTCTGCAATGGCGCTGCTTGATTGTCTACATTTTCTATTATTTTAATAGTCAACTAGAAAGATGCTCGATTCGCTCCGCTCGCGGTGCAGGATAATACTAAAACCCAATCATTGAATTCATGCTGAACAACGTTTCAATGATGTACATACGCCACCTAGCCAAGCTTTGCGCCACGTAACAATTAGGCCTATGTACGTTAAAATCACGCAACTGTGACCATTTGTGACGCTGTACACGTATTTTTTGTGTACGTTAAAATTGCGCAACTTCCTCAAGCTACGCCCACCAACGCATCGCGACGTTGTACACATTATGATGATGCAATGAACAATTGAACGTATGCTTCGTCAAACGCTTCTTCGAAGTTTCCAATAGCAACGTCGTCTTCGATTCGCCCACCAACGCATAGCGACGTTGTACACATTATGACGCTGCAACGTTAAGCGCTTCGTGGCTGTTCGCCGTCGCTGTTAAGCCGCGTGATGCTGTTAAACCGCCGGAAGCCGCCATTCGCCGCTGGCCGTTAAGCTTAAATGCGAACTCGCCTAAGGTTCCAGAACGACCAATCAGAACGCTCACACAGCCAGCCAATCAGAACGCTTGAAGGTAACAGACATACAGAGCAAGGATCTTAATATTATAGATAGCACAAATGTTTTCATATTGCCTGATTATGTGCTAAGGCAAAAATCTGCGTGCTATGAGCTAGAAATCTGTGCGCCAGCACACGGTAACACAGCTTAGAGGGAACATTGGTGCCTAGTCATAGTCATAAACCGGTTCGTTTAATCTGCGGATTTTGCGTGGTTCTGTGGCAAGTTGCTATAATCTGGAATTCTGGATCAACACTACATGACCGCACAGTCAGACACAAATGCTCAATATCTGGTCTGCTCGGAGTTTTAAAAAAGGCTTCTTAATTAAGAAAATAACTTTGTTGCGCTTATGACTTTGTGCCCAGACATAGATAAAACTGGCATATGAAATTCAGTACAACTGATTATGGAGAACAATTATAATTGTGAATGAATTAGATTAACAGCTGTTTCCGAAACTGATTAAAAATTATTGTTAAGTGAACATTTGAATTTGAATTGAAAATGACTGCATTTATAGTTTTTGAATATTGGTTTCTGAAAGTTAAAAATTGTATTATTATTATTATTATTATTATTATTATTATCCAAGACGACTTCTATAGCGCCTTAACAAAGCCAAGGCTGGTCAAAGGTGCTTTGACATCATTGGCATGTCAATGACGAATGTAGGATTACGATCTTGAAAGTCTGTTTTGATGGAATGAAGGAATTCGCCACCTTGACGAATACGGTGGCAAATCCTATAGAAAACAGTCTTTCCCTCAAGAAACATTCACAGCATACAAGTCAACAAAACATGGAAGATTTTGAAATTCCACAGAATGTTGTAAGGAACTCTCCGCACGGCAAGGTCAGGTGATGAATTCATGAGATGCGGTCTTCTGTGAGCATAATCCATCGCCAAACTTCCCAGATCTGATCTGAGATGGAACTCTGGGCGAAGACGAGGACTGCAGTCGTTCGATCTGGCCTGGAAGACAGTGTCATAACACTCAAGCGTGCATCTAGTCCAGAGTTCTACCGGCCATATCGATGGACTAGCTGCCGGTACAAGACCAAGACGGCCGCCCACACACTCGACGACAAACGACCAAAAATGTCCAAATCCTCCTGGAGAAAGTGCAGAGGACCGTCCAAAAATGACGAGGTCACTGTCTGCACATTTAGCGCTAAAAACAAGAGCAAGGTGCTGGCAAACTGCCAAGGATGGCGATTTTTCGAGGCATGCGCATGCATGCGTGTGCAGGGCAGCTGGAAGGCACCAAACTGAAAATGAGACATATTTTATAATTTTATTAACATTTAGATTCTCTGTGTATCAAATCGATTTTTCATTATAAGAACCTGCATCAGAATCATCTTCTATGGGGATGGCCACCTTTGATATATGGCATAGTCTAATATTCTCTAAATATAAGAATTTTTTAAATGTTGTGACCCGCTTAGGACCGAAAATAGTAGATAAGTAAGTAAACACAAAATTTCTATAGCGCTGCCCGAAAGCTTGGCGCAGTGCACCAGCTTATTCACGAGCGCTCAATCTACATGTAGGTAAATCCATAGTCTGTAATCCGTAGTACGTGGTGGTTGAGCTTGTAGATCCAGGTAGGCATTCGCAGCAAAGTATTTTTATGGAGGATGATAACGAGATTTGCGGCAGGTGGAGTGCAGGCCTGTATTAAAGATTTTTCCATAGGATTTCTTGAAGAGAATAGTTTTGAGTTGTTTTCGGAAAGTTTGTGGAGTGATGACCAATGGTGACTGATTTATGGACTGAAGAGGACCCGAGTTATTGATCTTTCATATCTCTGATGGAAGATCATTCCAGAGACGAGGCACAGTGTACGAGATCGACCGATCTGAGAATTTTAGGGACGTGGCTGTTGGTCAAATGAGTGTCAGGCTGACAGATGAACGAGTTGACCGCTGCGCTTGAACTGTAAAGAGATTACGGAGGTACATGGGTTTTGAGAAATGGATGGCGTTGTAGGTCAGACATAGAATCTTGAAATGTATCCGTTCTGGAACTTTGAGCCAGTGAAGCGATTTCAAAACCGGAGTGATGTGGTGAGCTTTTGGCGTTCGTGTGACAGCTCTAGCCAAAGCATTTTGTATTGCTTGAAGGCATGCTATTTGTTTTTTGTGAACATTAAGGTAGAGGGAGTTGCAGTAATCCATTTTTGAATGAACAATAGAGGTGGCAATCGTGCAAGCTGTGCGGAAGTTTAGGAATGGACGTAAGCCTCGTAAGTCCTGTATGTATGTGAAACATGAGCGACTGAGATTAGATATGTGTGTTGAAAATGAGAGATCTGGATCAAATATCACAGCAAAATTTCTTACTGGGGAATTAGTTTTGAATGAGTGGTCAGGCGAGGGTCCCTCGTTGAATTTGATTATTGTGTCTGATATCTTGGCGATTTGTGTGGGTGGTCCGATAAGTATGAAATCTGTCTTTGAAGAATTTAGGCAGAGTAAATTTGATGACTTCCAAGTTGAAATGGAAGTGAATGCATTAAGTAAGAGTTTGATGGATTCTTGGTATTGATTTGGAGAGAATGATATGAACAGCTGCGTGTCATCGGCGTAGAGATGGTGATCAATTGACGATGAGTTGAGAAGAGTGCTAAGGGGAGTGGTATAAAGGATGAAGAGGAGAGGCCCGAGAACTGAGCCCTGAGGAACACCGTAGGGTGATGGAAGTGGTTGAGACAAGTCACCAGCTGCCTTAACTGAGCAGGTTCGAGATGACAGATATGATCGGAACCAAGATAAAGCTGTATTTGAAATTCCAAACCATGTCGATAGGCGTTTTATCAGACTCAATCATATCGAATGCAGCCAAAATATCGAGCAGACAGAGACAAGTGATTTTCTGATGACTGATGGCAGTTACCAACTTGTTGTATAAAGCGACCAGAAGGGTTTCGGTAAAGTGGTGCTTAGTAAAGCCAGATTGATTTGGGTTGGGAAGTGAGGTAGAAGTAAGGTATTCTCTGAGTCGACAAAGAACAACACGTTCAGTGAGTTTTGAAATGATCGACAAGATAAGGCAATGATTGACAAGATAAGGCCCTCCACGTGAAAAGCGTGGGAACAACTGCATTAGAACATCTAAAGATTTCTTAGGCATCGCGATGATAACCTCTTTGAGTTGACTTTGTGACTCCAGAAAGCCTCTCTTTTGTGATGTACAAGTAATAGGAGGCACAAGAAAATTTTATAGCTGAAAATATCTTAGCTAGATAATGTCACTATGTGTAGCAAGCAGCCTTTCTAAATCTGACCTTCTGTATGCTGTTTAGTATAGAATGCAAATGGTTGTTGTCCATCTGCACAGTCAACCACTGAGCAATGACAGCATGTGACACATCATGAGAATTACCACAATCAGAGGGAATGTATTTATAATTGAATATTGGTTTTGATGGTTTTATTAGATGGAAATGTCTTCTGCTATACAAGACATGAACCAGTTGGAGTTGTTGGAGCTATTATCCCAGTAAGTTTACTCTTTAGATGTGTTTGAAGCCCGTTTATTGCTTTTAGCCCTTAAACCTCCAGAACCAGGTATGCTTGGTTACACTGCATATAGTTACAAAGTATCTGATGGTTTAAAGGTTAAAATCCAGTTAACCCGTTCCCGGTTAATGCCATTTATAAACGGTGCTCAAAAATCTTAACGAAACGGTGATCGCCGTCTTAAAACGGCGCGCCACACAAGCATGTGTGTACCGCGGACATTGAAGTTTTAAATCGCCCCGGAGTAACTTTTCGATTTAGTTACTATCCATTCGATAGATGGCAGCACTTTCTTCACTGTTGTTGACTATATAAGCAAGAAAACTTGCCGTTGATCATCCAAATGCTGGGATTTTGCATTGAAATGCCTCGAAAAAGACTCAAGTCTGGGGTTTGAAAAATCATAACTCTGCCAATTTTGGCCCGATCTTCAAAATTTTTGCGCCATTCTGTTCCGATTACGCCCCCTTTACAACTTTCTCGCTCACAGTTGGGGGTCACCGCTGAAAAATTTTTGCTATTGCGGTTTAAAATTTTTTAAGGGGGGTTCCGATTTTGGGCCGTAGGGTGGACCCTACCCCCCAAATTTTCTTTTTTGGCATGCATGGTTCGAAAGAGCAATAAAAATGCTAAACAACGGTGCAAACCGCATCTTTCTAGTTTTTATATAGCCTGAAATAAACTGAGTTGTTCGGTTTTTCAGATTGAAAATCTGTTAGCAAAATTGTCATTTCTTCGAGCAATGAGTAGTAGGGTTTTAAAAATCATAACTACCCCAAATTTTGTCCAATCTTCAAAATTTTTGCACCATTCTGTTCCAATTACACCCCTTTACAACTTTCTCACTCACAGTTGGGGGGTCACTGCTGAAAATTTTTTGCTATTGCGGTTTGAAATTTTTTTAGGGGGGTTCCGATTTTGGGCCGTAGGGTGGACCCTACCCCCGAAATTTTCTTTTTGGCACGGATGGTTCGAAAGAGCAATAAAAATGCTAAACAACGGTGCAAACCGCATCTTTCTAGCTTCTATATAGCCTGAAATATAGTAAGTTTAAAACTTGTATGTTCACATTTTCACATGAACGCCTTTCCCCCAAATTATTTACCCAGATTGGGGACGACTTGAAAAAATTAAATCCCCCTGGAACGGGTTAATTGCATGGCTCATAAGTCTGTTATTCATAATTCATCCTGAGCTTCTGGTCAATTATACATAGACCCTGCGTTTGACAATAATTGGCCACCTATGACTGTTCTTCTAATGGTTAATTTAAAATACTGGTTTTGTTTTAAATATTTATGTAAAATTTTGTACTCATATTGCATGTTAGTAAAATATTTTCTACTGATTTATTGAATGCTTTGTTTTCTAGTGGAATTTTCCATTGTTTCTGGCAATTGCAAAGATTTCTCCTGCCATTGCAGCTGGCTGTACACTTGTTCTGAAACCTGCTGAGCAAACACCATTGACTGCTATCTATCTTGGTTCTCTTATTAAAGAGGTTAGTGTTAATTGACATGCATCATCCCAATGTATCTTGGTTTCTTATTAAAGAGGTTTGTTATTAAAATGTGCTAAAGGTTAATGTTACCATTCTGTGAAGCAATTTGATAACATCATCCCAATAACATCAAAATTCAGTGCTAAAGGAAAATTTAATCATATCAGACGACACTTCATTAAACAAAATATGGAAAAGTCATTCTGTGAACAAAAGTCCGGATAATGAGATCAATGGTGTGGCCAGTCGCCAATGGCTGTGAAAGCTGGACAATAATGAAGGAAGATTAGCAATAATTACTTTAATGGATAAAGCAGGAGTTCAAAGAACCCTACTGGAAACAGTGAAAGAAAAGAAAACTGAAATAGATTTCTTCAAAAATGCCTGGAAGTGATGATTTTTCAAAGTCCCTCCATTTGAATGCATCTTCACCTATATAAACTGTGTGTGTGTGTGTGTGTGTGTGTCCCTCCATTTGATATATATTCACCTATATATATATATATATATATATATACTAGAAAGATGCTCGCTGCTCGCTCAAGCAATTGCCTCGCAGTGCAGGATAATACTAATCCAATACCTATACCTAATACCCAATCATTGAATTCATGCTGAACAACATTTCAATGATCGCCACCTAGCCAAGCTCTGCGCCACGTAATAATTAGGCCTATATACGTTAAAATCACACAACTGTGGCCATTTGTGACGCTGTACACGTATTTTTGTGTATGCGTTAAAATGCACGTTAAAATTGCGCAACTTCCTCAAGCTGCGAACAATTTGTTACCAATAGCAACGTCGTCACACGCCCACCCTCTGACGCTGCAATGACTCGACTAAACCGTGTTAAACTACGATTCTCACGAACAATTGTTACCAACAGCAACGTCGTCTTGCCCAGCCCTCTGACGCCTGCAATGACCAACGCCGCTCACGAACAATTGTTACCAAACCGTCTACCAATAGTCCACCAACGCATCGCGACCTAAACCGTCAACCAATAGTCAACGCTGCCACCAACGGACTAAACGGGTCTAAACCGTCTACCAATAGTCAACCAATCAGAACGCTTGAAGGTAACAGACAGACATACAGATAAGGATCTTAATATTATAGATATTTAATGCCCTCTATACTTCATTCCTGAAGGTCTTATGAGGAAAATATTGTCCGGAGACAAAAATTAACATGTGTTAACTCCATCAGGTTCCTCGAGGTCGGCCATGGAAAAAGTTCCTCGAAATGATATTGCGTTGAAGTGTTGTATGGCCATGGACAAACGCTGGAATAGAAAGCTTTCTTCCTTTTGTCTCCGGAAGACTTTAAAATACGACAAACTAATTGTCTGATGAAAAGTTGTGCATTGAGACTTATTGGGCCAAAGGACTCAAAGGCCAATGGCAAGAAAATGTAATCTGTTGTAAGATCTGCGTATTTGGTGTTTTTGCAAACTGCTGCTGCCTCAGCAGCCGCGCTTGCCAACAAAGACGTAATGGATAGATGGGTGGCAGCAACTGTGTCTGCTATGGTTACATTTCAAATCAAACTACAGCCAGCATGCCATGGGATCAAGGTGAGGCCGTCCGGTCTTCTGCCGTCAGAACGCGAGAGATCGGGTGGTTCTTTGACAGATGCCTGCTCAAAGTAGCACCTGGTAGACCACGTCATTTAACATTGTGTGACATGGAATGCGACCTGGGCCAAGTGAGCAAGACAGACCATGAGAACCGACTTCCAGCACCTGTTCCCCACACGGGCAGATGTGCCGTTCACAGATGTTGGCACCGAGGCGGAGACCGACAACGATTCTGACTGCTTCGTCGTCCATGCGCAGACCGCAGGAAGCGATGGGCAGCGTATAAAGCCAGTGCCCAGTGTGTTCTGCTGAAATGGCCCTAAGACGTGCCTGATGGCACTGCCGTTGGTCAGGTTGGAGCAGGTGGTTAAACTCCGTGAGAATCAGAGGGCGATCCCAAGTGGACTGCTTGTGGAGAGGGCCTGACCCTGGATTATCCATTTGGCTCATTACCCTCCATTTGGCGATGACATCAGCCTCACTTTTTATGTTGCTCTGTTTTTAATTTAATCACTTAATGATGCTAACATATTGCTTATTTGCATAACTTTTAGGCTGGTTTTCCACCAGGTGTTATTAATATTGTACCTGGATATGGTCCAACAGCTGGTGCTGCTCTTGTAAATCATCCAGATGTAAACAAGCTGAGTTTTACAGGGTCAACAGAGGTAGAGGACTCAACTATTCTGTTAAATAGATGTATTAAATTATAATTTTTCTCTTTATTTGCTGATTAGTATTCCTTGTTATATCCTTTGCAGGTTAAATTTAAATTGTGGACAGTTGAAACATTTCATTAATAACCTGTTACTTGAAATTGAATATTTCCTGAATTTAATTTAAATATTTGCTGGCAACTGTTTTAGACTTATTTGTATTGAAAATGCCTTTGATGATCTAATTTTTTTTTGTCAGGTTGGCCAGTTCATCATCCAAGGTTCTGGCAAATCAAATCTTAAACGTGTAACTCTTGAGCTTGGAGGAAAAAGCCCTAATATAATTTTTCCCGATGCTGATTGTAAGACTTACCACAAATTCTTTGAATTATGATGACTATATACATGTGTAAATTATTTGGTGCTATATAAATATTCGATGGTAAAATTTATTGCATTGTTTTGAGGTTGTATTGCTTTTCTGGTTTTAGAGTAAAATTAAAATTTGATGAAAAATCCTGGTAGGCTATTGGCCAGTATCAGACAGAATCCTGGTAATAAAAGTATGATCAGTTCCATTTGACATGGTCATAATCCAGGTCTATGCTCCAACAACTAAAAACAGGAAAGATTAAATAGAAGTATTCTATGCCAATTTGGATGGCACTGGAAAAATATCAAAATCTCAGGATGTGGTGCTGGTGATGGGAGATCTAAGTGCAATAGTGGGCAAAGGTTGAGAGAGTCAGGTAGTAGGATCAAATGGACTAGGAAGTAGAAATGAAAGAGAGGCGATAAGTGGGTCGAGTGGTGTGAAGAAAATATACTCATCATCTCTTATACTTGATTTTGCAACCATCCTAAAAGACTTTCAACATGGAAGAACCCAGGCGAAAAAGTTCAGAACCAGATTGGCTACATAGCCATAAACAACAGGTTTAGAAATGCAATGTGCATGGCAAAAGGATATCCTAGAGCAGATTTTTAAAAATCACAAATGCCCGCATATGAATTTTAGCACATTTTAGACACATAAAAGACACTTTGGATGTACCACTTTCTTCTCTGCGATTGTGAACGTTAAAAATTCCAGGTTCACTTCTCGAGTAGTGAAGTTTTTATCCTAATGTACAACACATACTATAGGCCTACACAGTTCCAGACATCACTGTCTCATTACGTTTTGCTTTTGAAGTGAAATTCGCAATTATCGCAATACATGTTTCAATTGTTGAGTACCGTAATTATTTAGAGTATTGTCGACTTACAGTACCTGCTATCTGCATCAGTTTCACGGCCTGCTATACGGCTGGCATCGTAGCTATCAAATTGTGGGCACTGACACATTTTTATACAAGGTACATTTAGTAATTGGAGCCATCATCAACTTGACTTCGGACAAGTACTCAATACGAATGTCAGAAGAATGAAGATATTTTGCTCTATTTGAACGATCGGCTGTGACACGTCGGAAAACCATCCCTCCACAACTGAAACACCAAAACTACGCCGATCCTGAAGTAGGAAAATGTAGCTATTGTGTGTGTGTGTGTGTGTGTGTGTGTGTGTGTGTGCCATCGTAGTAGACACAGCGGGAATCTTCTGCTCGGACCCCGATATAGTAGAGGTGGCAGCCTTCTTTATCAGCACAGTCCTTTGAATCGTGCTAGATTCTATGCGATACATTGATAACAAAGAAAATAATGGACTCAACATCAAGAAAAGTAAAAGAGGATTTAAGGAAACAATGGGAAGAGATGCAAAAGGTAACCGCAAAACACCACACAGATGAAATTGCGAAGGAAGAACTAGTAATGTCTGCAGAAAGTTGTAATGAAGAGGAAGAAGAAAATGAAGAATATGGCGATGACATAAAAGAAGAAAATGAAGAATATGGCGATGACATATGGAAGAAAGCAATAGTGATACAAATAAGAGAGAGGAAGAAGGAGAGAGATATAGGCGAATGGAAAACATAAAGAAGTCAAGGAAAGAGGGAAGAAGGGGAATGTTCTTGGAATAGCCAAGCGGTGATCTGATGAAGTCAAGATTCGATGACTCGGTGAGTGCTAGACGGACGCCATTTGTCCTCAACGAGAACAAAATGAACAAAATTTTTTGTTTGAAACACGATGTATGTGTGTACAGATGAGTACATTATGTTAGTTCTGAAATCATGGTAATGATACAATAATTATAATATAAAAGTCGCAGTTTTCCGGTCTTTGTGGTTCATAACTCAGAAACACAAATGTTCCTATAGGTGTCCAGAATGAGTAACACAAAATAACATTAGGACTATAGGAAGCATAAATGTTCAGGGTTGAAGTATCTCTGAAGATGAAGAAAATGATTGATTTATTTCAGAATTTCCTGGTGGTTTGGGGAATTGATTTTTGTGGCTTTGTTGTTTTTTATTTTTTCGCATAGATTTCGCCGCGATATGTTCATGTGGCCTCGATCGTACGTTCTTTGAGGAGTAGTTGTGCTCTGTAGTAGATTTCTGAGATTTGCTTTGTCAAATGGTAATTGTAGTATATTCCTGGGGGCTGCTTTGATTGTTTCTTTAGATTTTCCCCAAATGTAGGATCTCATTACATTTAGAACTGCTGAAGAAACTCACCAAAATAGGCTTGGGCATTATTGAGGAGGTTTGACGAATACGGTATGCAAACTTTATATCATTTGTATCAACTTCAATCCAGCAGCCTGACTCTGTTGATCATCCCTCCGCCTTCAAAGACTGCAGTGATCGGTGATCGATCAGTTACACGGGGTAACTCAGCCCTGTGGAACTCGTTGCCGGACGATGTAACTAATGCAGATTCCATTGGCTGTTTTGAAAAGCTCCTAAAGACACACTTATTTAACATATCTTATAAGTGACTCCTTTGTGAAGTGCTCTTGACTTGACCAATTACGTTACTGCACTATATAAATCATCTTTAATAATAATAATAATAATAATAATAATGGGAGTACCTAATTTCTTTTTGATATGCTTCAATACTTCTCAAGTAGTAGCATGTCGGCTGGCTGATGGTTTTTCTGACACAAGGGTATTTGAATCATTTGATGATTCTTCTGGTACATCATGAATTATCAGTTTACTTTGATTTTCACATGTTTCCAGTTGATTTAGCCGATTTCTTAACCCGTTGCCGGGCAACACCGTCTTAAGACGGCGGCCGAAAATCATTACGAAACGGGTAACACCGTCTTAAAACGGTGCGCCACATAACCATCGGACATTGCAGTTTTAAACCACTCCGGGACTCCTGGAGTAACTTTTCGATTTAGTTTACTATCCATTCGATAGATGGCAGCACTTTCTTTGCTGTTGTTGACTATTATAAGCAAGAAAACGTCCCATTGATCGTCCAAATACTGGGATTTTGCGTTGAAATGCCTAGAAAAATCTCAAGTCTGAGGTTTGAAAAATCATAACTCCGCCAATTTTGGCCCGATCTTCAAAATGTTTGCACTATTATGTTCCAATTACACCGCCCAAAAACTTTCGCGCTCACAGTTGGGGGGTCACTGCTGAAAATTTTTTGCTATTGCGCTTTGAAATTTTTTTGGGGGGAGGGTTCCGATTTTCGGCTGTAGAGTGGACCTACCCCCAAAATTGTCTTTTTTGGCACGCATGGTTCGAAAGAGCAATAAAAATGCTAAACAACGGTGCAAACCGCATCTTTCTAGCTTCTATATAGCCTGAAATATACTGAGTTGTTCGGTTTTTCAGATTGAAAATCTGTTCGCAAAATTGTCATTTCTTCGAGCAATGAGTAATATTGTTTGAAAAAGCATAAATACTCCAAATTTTGTCCAATCTTCAAAATTTTTGCATTATTCTGTTAAAATTACACCCCTTTACAATGTTCTCGCTCACAATTTGGGGGTTACCGCGGAAAAATTTTTGCTATTGGGCTTGGAACAAAATTTGACCAAAATGTTGGTGAGGGGTCCTATTTTGGGCTTTAGGGTGGACCCTACTCCCAAAATTTTCTTCTTTGGCATGGATGGTTCGAAAGAGCAATAAAAATGCTAAACAATGGTGCAAACCGCATCTTTCTAGCTTCTATATAGCCTGAAATATAGTAAGTTTAAAACTTGTATGTTCACATTTTCACATGAACGCCTTTCCCCCAAATTAAATACCCCGATTGGGGATGACTTGAAAAAATTAAATCCCCCTGCAACGGGTTAATGCATCCATTTCATGTTTGATGGGATTGAGTTGGTCACTGATGATGCCAGTTATCTGCTGCATAATAGTTGACTTCATTTCATCTTTTGTTGATAGGAAGTACTCATTCAATTTAGATTCAATAAAAGCAATTAATCCAGTCATGATCTTTTCTTGTAGTTTGTTAAAGAAATGAGTGATGACTCTTATCACAGATAGCTTCAATTAAATCCTCTGGTTTTATTGATTTCCTTGACATCTCCTTTATATCACAAGTTGCTGCCTTCAAATTGTCTAATTATGAACAATTTTTTGCCATTTGATGTTATTGTTAACTGTTTATGTATATATAAAGTAAATTTTTAACTTACCGTATATACTTGCGGATAAGTCGAGAAATTTATGCCTTAAAATTCACAAAAAATGCCAAGTCGACTTATCTGCAAGTCAATGCAATTTTCCAAAGAATTTTTGTGAAGAAACACAATTCCTAATGCATTATATTGTCAAGCCATGCTGTGTCTATTTAAGGATGCGTCTGTCAAAAGGGGCGGGCGTCTGGCTCCTTTCTCAACTGAGCACCATTAAGCAGTGATAGATTGGACCAATCAGATTTCGTTCAGAGTATAACAGACATTGTGAACAACAGATACCTCAAGCCAATGACCGTTGGCCTGTAAACAGATTGGAGACGTTGGGAGGGAGAGGAGAGGGGAACGGCGGTCTGCTTGACCACGCGTATGACCTTGTCATCTGTTTACCACAAATACTTTTGACCTGTAAACAGCATGGAGACGTTGGGAGGGGGAGGTGAGGAGAGCGGTTGTCTGTTTGATCACGCAGTTGACCTCTGTGTACCGTAAATAGGCCTACTTTTGACCTGTCCCGTCGACTATTGACTCAATTTCAGTGCAGATTGGCTATTATTAGGCAATTCAACACAATCTGTAAGCTCTTAAATTTCCTTGTCGACTTATACACGAGTCATAGCAAATTACATAATTTTTTACCAAAAAACAGGGTCAACCTATCTGTGAGGTCGACTTTACCGCCAGTACCTACGGTAACTAAATAATAAAATAATTCCACCATCTTCCATAGAATCGTCTTCCATCAAAATTATGTATGTACTTTCCTGTTTTATGTTTTCTTCAGAAGACCTGAATAATATTCAGAAGACCTGAATAATATTATGACAATTTGTTGGTGCTTCACAGATTTCAGTTAATATGGTATATTATGACCCTAACAGGCTGAAACTGCTTTGTCTCAAAGTTGCAATATATAAAAATTATAATGGAGGAACAATTTTCATTAATGTTATTGCAATTATCTGCAGTCTATTATGTAATAATCTACACTGATACAAAGATCCACGGTGAATGAACGACGATCGCAGCTACGGTCTGGTAGACAGGTCTAGCGCTGCTTTTCCCTCCTCCATCCAAAACTTCTAAGTTTGGCGTAAGATCAGTCATGCGAGGCAATCCGCTCCTATGGAACTCTTTGCCTGATTGTGTGACTAATGCTGACTCTGTCGGGACTTTTAGAAGGAATCTATAAACACACTTATTTAACATCTGATATAAGCAGGGCTTTTTTTCAGTGGGAACACATGGGAACTGCGTTCCCACACCTTTTTTGCCAGATTGTATATATAATTATTATGGATAAGTTATAATGCGTTTAGGAACGTACAGGTACGGCGTTCCCACACCTTTTTTGTTGATGAGCAAAATGGATGAGTTCCCAAACCTTTTTTCCTAGAAAAAAAGCCCTGGATATAAGTGACATGTGTTAAAGCACTCTTGTCTTTAGCCTAAGCTATGTTTACTGCACTATAGAAATCATCTAATTAATAATAATATATTTGTTTCTGTTTTATAGTGGACTATGCTGTTGAGGTATCTCATCAAGCTGTGATGGCTAACATGGGTCAGGTTTGCTGTGCTGGGTCTCGAACTTATGTTCATGAGGATATCTACGATGAGTTTGTTAAACGAAGTGTAGAAAGAGCCAAAAGACGTACTGTTGGTGATCCTTTTGATCCATCTAATGAAAATGGGCCACAGGTTGGAAGTTAATCCAATGAATTTATCTAGATTCTAGAGATGCACTGATTATCAGCCAATAATTAGTTTTGGTCTATTATTGGCCAATTTACCAATTAGGGATCAGCCGGAAATCGCCCTGGACATTCGCCTCGGCCACCGAGTATCACGTTTTTCGCAATTCAATTTTTTCGCAAGTTTTTCGCAAGTATTCACCTCAGCAAATGTTGACCTCCAAGGCAATTATTGACATGCAAATAGTTGCCTAGAGCAATAAGCTATTCAGGACCTACCCTGGTTAGCAGCAGTAAGAATCTTTGTTTAAGGTCCAATTTGAAGCAATATTGGACAAATGGTTGTGTTTGCCAAGGTTACTGAATAGAGAATTGGTTTCCGATGCGTACTTAAACAATTGATATAGGCCTATTCTAGCAATATGTCGGTGAAGAGAAATCCAATTCAAGTCAATCTCTGTTTATCTGTCTGTCTCTGCCAGCAGCCACATTTAAATGAATGAGGATTGTGATTAATTAGGTTTCTGAGTAGAGATTCTGTAATTGATTGTTAAGCAACTTATGTATAGACATTATATGATGGTGGGTGGACAGCGGTGGAGGAAAGCCCTTCCAATTGAAGGCGCGCTCTCTCTCTCTCTCCCTCTCTCTCTCTCTCTCTCTCTCTCTCTCTATATATATATATATATATATATATATATATATATATATATTCTTTATGTGTCATCTTCATTTTGAAGGCTGACAGTTAAGAATTGTCTCCATCGATTCCTGTCTTCGGCGCATTTTTTCATTTTTCCATAGTTTTCTATTTTTGTTTGTTCTTTAGCCTCCTCTAGCCATTCTTTACGTGGCCTTCCTTTGGTTGGATTTCCCTCGTTTTTGCCCTCCAAGAATATTTTGGCCTGTTCTGTGCATGAACTTCGCATGATGTGTCCGCCGCTGTCCGGCATATTGTATTTTCCTCTTTATTATTTCTGCTAATGAATTTCTTTCTTCTCCTATTCTCTTTAGTATTTCCTCGTTTGTTGTTTTTTCCTGCCAACTTATTTTGAGTATTCTTTTAAAGCACCACATCTCGAATGCCATTATTTTTTATTTCATCTGTTTCCCAAGTGTCCATACATGAATGTTGTATGTACATAGCATTTTAGTATTCGTAGTTTCAGTTTAAGATTGAGGTTCCTTCTTAATAAATCCTGTTGTCTCCAAAATATGTTATATATATTATTATTTTTATTATTATTATTACATAGATAATTTATGAAATGCTATAGCATAGCTAAGGCTAAAGTCGAGATTGTTTTACATCAACAATTCATCGGTTTGTACAGAAAGATGGTCCTAAATTTTCCGGTAACTGTTCATAGGAAACTTGGAAAAGATGTGTCTTAACCCTGATTGATATAACGTTTAAATTTGGCAGGAAGTGGTAATGAAATATAGCGAGCTTAAAACGATAAGGCCACTTCAAATTATTCAGATTGTTTATTCCTCGTCTATAAACGTTCTTCAATGGAAAAAAAAATTTGGTAGAGTCCATTATCCATTCGCAAAATGGCAGCTCTCTTTTAGCTTGTTAAAGCCTCTATAAGCAAAAATATATTTTAAGTGACCGACTTTGGATTTTGACCAGCATTCATTTTGTCCTTGGTCAAGGTGAAGATGGAACAAAATAAACCAAAAAGTCTTGAAAATCGCGCCGCCTTTGGGAAAGTCGGACGATTCAGACGTCTATGACCCCAGTTGAACATGGATGACTCGGAGGCTGAAGCTGAAGATCTGGTAAGTTTCAAATCGCCGAAATTGCGACATCTCAGGCTATATAAGAGCTAAGAAGATGGTACAGTTTCCTCTGATACTAGTAATTTTTTATTTGTTTTTGTAACACATATGCAATATGTATGTCCAGCATTATGTATGTATGTATTTATGTAAGTTTATGTCATGTTTATGACTATGCTTGGTTTTATTTGTCAGATTTCCAGATTTTTGAGAAATTCTCACTTCTGCAAAGGATGCACGCCAAATCAGTCACTTCTACCGTAAGAAACCTAATAAATCCACCAAATTGGGTCCGATCTTCAAAATTTTTGAAGCTATCTGTTCCCAAGACACCCACCACCAACTTTGCCACTGAACATATGAGGGTCATCTCTGAAAAAAGATTTTTATTGACCATTGAAAAATTTTTTGGGTTTGCATAAATTGGCCCGTAAAACAGCCAACCCCGAAATTTCTTTTTCGGCACGAATGGATGGTAAGTGCAATAAAAATGCTAAAGAATGATGTAAACCACATCTTTCTAGCTTCTATATAAAATTACCTTGTGTGTTTCAGATTTCCAAATTGTCGCTAAAAAATGCAATCTCCCCGATCAACTGGAGCTTGGTGTAAAAACCTAATAAATCCACCAAATTCTTTTATGTCCGATCTTCAAACTTTTTGAAGCTATCTGTTCCCAAGACACCCACCTCCAACTTTGCCACTGAACATATGAGGGTCATCTTTGAAAAATTTTTTATTGACCATTGAAGTAAATTTTTAGGGTTTCATATTTTTTAGGTGGCCCAACCCCGAAATTTCTTTTTTGCCCGAATGGATTTGGCCTGTACAATAAAAATGCTAAAGAATGATGTAAACCACATCTTTCTTTTCTTCTATATAGCCTGTTACCTTGTGTGTTTTCAGATTTCCAAATTGTATTTCTAAAAAATGCAATTTTTTCGATCAACTGGAGCTTTGTGTAAAAACCTAATAAATCCACCAAATTGGGTCCGATCTTCAAAATTTTTTATTATCTGTTCCCAAGACACCCACCTCCAACTTTGCCGTATGAACCTAGAGGGGTCATCACTGAAAAATTTTTGCTATTGCCCCAGAACAAATTTTTTCTTAATAAATCCAATTTTGGGCTGTAAATATGTTACCCCAAAATTTTTTTTTTTACGGATGGATGGAAAGTGCAAAGAAAATGCTAAACAATGCTAAACCATATCTTTGTAGCTTCTATATAACCAGAATTATTGTTTTAAAACAACAATGTTCATCAGTTCATATGAAAGATTTTCCTAAAATTAATTACCCCGATTGGTAACGTCTTGTAAAATTTAATTACCCCTGCAAAGGGTTAAGAGCGGTCAAGAACGAGTTGACCGATGTAATCGACGTCACAGTCGCAGGAAGTAGAGCCCTGCACGGGCCGGGCCAGGCTCAAAAGATTGTCAAATAAAACGGGCCGGGCCTAATGAATGACGGGCCGGGCTGGGCCATTGTATTATCTTCTGTTCAACTCATTAAGAAACCCTCGATCAATGGAACTTGCCAATTCTTTCCGGTTTAACATTACGGATGGTTCATTGTTGTCCTATGAATCACATATAGTTGACTCTTGTCAGATAACAAGACTCTAGGATGGCGGTATTCAGACATTACACTCAGCAAATGATGTCGCAGTCAAATGGCTGATTTCTTTCAGCACTTGAAGCATACGATGATAATAATAATAATTGTTGTCCTTTATTCCCTAGTCCCTAATCACTACCCCTCCACTCGTAGGTAGTACTAAGCAAGCAAGCTGATTGTTAGTCGGCTTACTCGGCTATATACAGTATTTAGTGTGACTTTAATAGCTCCGTCCAGTGATTCTGGTCTATCCTGTAAGGCGTCAAATTTGGATATGTGCTGGGGCAACCATTTCACAGCATCGCACTGCCATTGGACACTGATACCATTGAGAACATACTATTTTTGCATTCTAATTCTTAAACTGTATCGATCGGCTGCATTTTTGTTGGATTATGAGTTTTTGCAGTACACACTAAATTGTTGTAAAAAGACTGGTATTAAAACGTCGACTGATTTTCCAAAAATTATGGTTGCAAATTTTACTCGCAAATGAGCAGGTTGGGCTGGGCCGAGCCTGAAATTTGGCGGGCCGAAACAGGCCGGGCCCTAAAGGGAAAACAATGAAACGGGCCGGACCAAAAGAGTGACGGGCCGGGCCGGGCTGCCATAAGTCAGCCCGTGCAGGGGTCTAGCAGGAAGCGCATTCCAAAGTAGAGGGTTTCCGCGGGTTACAGATCTCTCCCCCAGCATCACTGTCTTAGACAGAGGGGGGACGTAAAGACGGAGTCGCATGTTTGATCGTAGATGTTCCCGATAACCTGATGTCGTCGGCTGCTTGATGAGCGAGGTCACGTATTCAGGACAGAGAGGATTGCTCAGAGCACGGAATGTCAGTACGCAAACGTTTGTAGACGATCCGCTCTGAAATCCTGAGCCAATGTAACCTATCCCTTAGCATCGGCATTACATGCTCCCTCCACTTCGCGTTGAAAATCAAATGGACCGCAGCGTTCATCACCGACTGAAGGCGATCGAGTTGGTAGTCCGGAAGCCCCAGGAGGATACTGTTGTAGTAATCCAACCTGGATAATATTTCTTTAAAACTTTGCTGTGACTGAGCTAATATAACCTCAATATATGGAGTATATGTAACTCAAGAACCCCACAAATGGTATTTCTCCCAGGGGTCACACACACACACACACACACACACACACATATATATATATATATATATATATATATATATATATATATATATATATATACTTGCACATATATATATGTGCTTATATATATGTCTTATATATATGTCTTATATATATATATATATATATATATATCCCGGGAGAAAAGGTACCATTTGTGGGGTTCTTGAGTTACATATACTATATATATACATATACTATATTATTCATGTACTTTGTAATGTGTTCAAGTAGTCCTTCTAGGATGATTCACCACATAAATCCTAACTTTCAATAAATAAATAAATATACTGCATATATTGAGGTTATATTAGCTCAGTCACAGCAAAGTTTTAAAGAAATATACCTGGTCATTTCAGAGATACCAGCATTCAAACATCATGCCTATCAAATTCAAGTGAAAGATTAACCAGGTTACTAAATAGAGATAGAGATTTGGTATTAGATGTTTAAAAGATTGATGTAGGCCTATATTAGCATATGGGACAAGTGGTACCCGGTTCGATTGTACTTGGAACCGCAAATATTTTCATCAAAATACTCGGATTTGGTACTCGGTGAAAAATGTCTACTCGGTTGATCCCTATTACTAATAATCGGTATTGATCATTTCATAATTTGTGTCATCTCATAATAATCTTATGAATGTTAAATATGTACAGCGCCCTTGACTTTGGTAGACGCCGTGCGTACGGTGCTATATAAATTGTCTAAATAATAATAATAATCTGCCAACAGTTGCCCAGCAAGTGTGAATTGCAATTCTATGTAGTTATCTTGGTTCTATATCTATATGTGTGGAAATATTACAAATGTTAACAAATTACTAATAATGAAATATTTAACTTTTTAAACTTCTAACTTTTTTACATTTTCTCAATTTTTTCGACTCATGCTGTGGACCACCACTTTGGGAAGTGCAGACCAGCACCAGCCCATGAACCACCACTTTGGAAGCACTGCTCTGTTGGATGCATTTTTCTTAGTTTTCAAAGCAGGTGTAGGTTTTGAGGGCCCTTTCTATGCTTCTTTCTACCAGTGCCCCGATGATTCCAATTGCATCCCTGGTATCTTTGCCTTTCCAGAATCTATGCTGCTCTTTACTGACACGATTCAATCTGCTTGTGACTTCACTACTATTTGCCTCGTGAGGATTTTCAAAGGTATCTTGTAAGCATGGCATAGTAGGATTATCATTTGGAAGTCTCCATCCACTGTTCAGTAAAAGCTAGTGTGTCATAATTCAGACATTCAACGACAGCTTATCCTTGTTGGGAATGACTTTAATTAACCTTGTAGAACCAGTTATTTCCTTTGCCTGCTTTTTTGAGTTGTATATAATCCCAAAGTTTGTATATTAAATTGGACTTTGGATACTTATTTATAGGTTGATGATGAGCAGTTGAAAAAGATATTGGAACTCATTGACTCTGGAAAAAGTCAAGGAGCTAAGTTGCTTTGTGGTGGAAAACGTCATGGAAACAAGGGCTACTTCATAGAACCAACAGTATTTGCAGATGTCACTGGAGAGATGCGCATTGCCAAGGAAGAGGTTCTTATTAAATGATTTACCGTATTTTCGTGCATATAAGACGCGGCTTATACGATTTTTACACAATTAGCCCCTTGGTGCGTCTTATACTCGGGTGCGTCTTATCTAAATTTTTCGGAACACGAATAACTGCCATCTAAGTCATCATCAATAAATAAATCCAAGACTGCAGTAGATGCAAGTAGAATTGGTGGAGGGAAATCCTTCTAATTCAAGGCAATCTCTGTGTCTGTTAGTATCTCTCTGTCTGTCTCTCTCACTTCTCTCTCTCTCTCTCTCTCTCTCTCTCTCTCTCTCTCTCTCTCGCTCTCTCTCTGCTGGCAGTGACATTTAAGTGAATGAGGATTGTGATTAATCAGAATTCTGAATAAATTCCAAAATAGACAATTAAGCAACTTATGTGTAGACATTATATGACGGTCGACGACAGTGGAAGGAAGCCCTTCCAATTCAAGGTTATCTCTGTCTGTCTGTGTTTGTGTCTCTCTCTTCAATTAGCAGCTAATATCACTTGCAAATTGACGTTGCAAACAACGTTTGGTACGTTGGAATCACGTTGGGTACATTGAGAACAACGGTCTTTATGTTGGGAAAAATGTTGGGACCACGTTGGGTACGTGTCTCTCATTTCAATTAGCAGCTAATATCACTTGCAATTGACATTGGGAACACGTTGGGAGCAACGTTGGGTACGTTGGAATCATGCTGGGTGGGTTGGGTACGTTGTTTCCATCTGTCTGTGTTTGTGTCTCTCCCTCTGTCTGTCTGTTTCTCAGCCGGCTGCAACATGGAAATGAAAGATGATTGTAATTGGTCAGATTACTGAATAAAGATTTAGTGTTGGATGATTAAATTATTGATGTAGGTCTATTTTAACATGATGACAGTTGACGGAACCCCTTCCAATTCAAGGCAATCTCTTCTACCCTCCCCTCTTTCTCTCTCTCTCTCCTCTCTCCTATCTCGTGCTCTCTATGGACAGCCACATTCAGGTGAGATGGATTGTAATTAATCAGGTAACTGAATAGAGACTCAGTATTTGACTCTTTTGGTGTGTCTTATATATGGGTGCGTCTTATCCATAATTTTTTTAACACAAATCATCAAAACCCACGTCTTATACCTGAGTGTGTCTTATACACAGGTGTGTCTTATATGCGCGAAAATACAGTAGTTAGTTTGTACTGAAGAATATTAAGTGAACCTATTCAGAATTAAAATAGATTACCATATTATCTAGGCTATAATATACACTTTTCCCCCTAAAATCTGTGCAAAGTCTAGGTGTGAATTACACATAGGAATTAATTTTTTGCTCTTTTCAGCCAAATGCCACTCATTTACCAGTATTGGCTAACCAGAATAGGCTAACTTAGCACAAAACATAAGTCTAACATGGTAGATAGTCACTTTAGAGTCATGGCTCCTGGTTGACCATTCCAGAAAATTATGAAATTTACAAAAAAATTTCACCAACCATCCATATGAAGGTTTGCAAAATTTTAGCATGCTATTTTGAGTGTTATTTTACAAATTCAACTTTTATAGTATTAAGGGAGGGCCTGTTTTTGGTGTTTCACAAGAACCGCTTAAATTCTCATAACTTCAGACCTCTATGACTTGTATCTTGGTATCTAGGTGCGTACTGTACCCAAGATAATATGGTAAAACTGTCATGTGTATTATAAATAGTAAAAAGGTCCAGTTCGAAAAAACTGTCTTCGTCATGCATCAAGGCAGCTTCAAGAGCTTCTGTTGCTGTGAAATGCCTTTTCATAGTTAGTTTTTGTATGTTTTGGTTAGTAAAATAAAAACTGGAGACAATAACTAGCTAATAGCATGACAAATAAGGATATCTAGGGTTTGGTATTGCTAGGGTTAGAATTAGAGCAGGCAGTGCTAAATGCTTACTGCTCTGGATTGAACTGAACCTTGCCAGTGTTAATCATCTATAGCCTCTGCCCTGTACTCGGTAATGCTACTGTTCATACCCAGGACTTTTATAGCTAGTCAAGTCTAGATCCACAGTGTCACCTCATGTAGGTTGTGATTCTTCATCACACACTGATGTTTTTGACAACGGGAAAGAACACTTTTGCCCTGGGAGTGAGTGGTGAGAACCAGTACCTGTACTTCCATAGTGAAAGTCTGAAAGGTGCTCTCTCCCTTGCCAGTTTGCCATCCATAAGGCACCAATTAAAAGTTTACTAAAAACTAGAGGGACACTGATTGTGCCTCTGGCTGTTTATTGGCTGGCCGATTTTTGGCCTCAAGATCAATAAGCCAATTACAGATTATTGATTTTTAAAGTTTCTTGTTCATTAGTGAGTTGGACATATTGTCAAATAAACTGGATAAATGCTATCACTTCATTTCGTCCCTAGTTTGCACTCACCAGCCGACTGTACAAGATAGGAAGAAAAATTAAATAGCAGTGAAAAAACTAAATTGAAATATATCCAAAATCATAGCCACAAATTTCCCTCCATTACTGAACACCTAAAATGGAGACTAGTGTAATTTACAAAATAGGTGACTAATAAATTGTTTCTGCAATGGTCTTTGGGTGGTAGAGACTGAAAATGATTAGCCTAGGGGATTGAGTACCTGGATAGAAGTGAGCTTGGCTGGTTGGCTAAGAACCACAACCAAAGACCAGACACAGAGCAGCAGCTGTGCCTAACTATTACGCCTCAGGGTTAGGTCTGCACTACTGCACTTCTCGCTAGCCCCGCCCCTCCCCTACCCCCGACCCAAGGAGACAAAGTATCTAAGGTCATTGCTTCAAATACCATGGATATTAACTCAAACAGCTCCACTGTTAAAACCTCTTATCAAGCATGATTGAACCTCCACTGACTAGCTCCCCTGCTTGAGCGCATGACGGATGGTACCCAAAGTCCTCTCCAGGATGGTGTCATGCAAGCTCAGTCGGCAAGGAGGTCTACCCTACCCAATCTGTGGAACAGTCTCTGAATTGCCACATGGAATTTTTTTCACATTGTCTGGCACCGTCTGTTAGACCGCCATATGCCATGAACTCTAGTGACTCCAAATCTCCAATGCTGGTCTCTACAAAGCCCAAATTCCTGGCTCAGGTAGTTAACACGTCAATCACTCTCTTCCTTTGCACTCAGGAGGTACACAACGACTGTACGATGCGGTTTTGGTCATCAGCCCTCCTTTCACAAAAACTTCAGTCCTGGACACTGATCTCTGACCATATTCTACAGGCCAGGTTCTCTTATCGGCATGTTTACTTGACAGTCTTCGTTGTCTATGCTTCAACCGAGCCCACTGACGATGCTGACAAGGGCATGTTCTCCAATCAACTGTCCGTCGCTCTCTCTTCTGTTTCCAGTCACGGCCAAATAACTATTCTAGGAGACCTGAATGCTGTTTTTGGATGTGCCACTGATGACAGCAGCATGGTTGGCCCGTTTAGCTCTGGCATCCTGAATGACAACTCTGAATGCCTCCTGTCTTTCTGCGCCATCCAATGACCTCACCATACTGGGCTCCTAGTTCCAGTGTCTCGACATCCATCGCTGGTTATGGATATTGCATCACGGCCACACCAAATAGGAGATAGATCACATGCTGACATGCCAGCAGTGTTCTGTTCCGCAGACTGTGAGGCGCTCTATAAGGCGCTCCATTCAAAAGGTGTGCTTGGCATAATACTTTGACTGCTTATCGATCTCTATCAACACACAGGTGCCTCCATCCATGTTGGTCAAAACCTCTCCGCAAAATTTAAGACATCATCCGCCGTCTGACAGGGCTGTATCCTCGCTCCTGGTGTGTTCTGCATCACCATCGATTGGATCCTGAACCATATGTCATCTGCTCCAGGAATTAACGTTGGCCCCATTACTTTTCGGACCTGATCTATGCCAATGGCACCACCATATTTCTTCCTCCTAAAGCTGATGTCGCAAAAATCTTTCCAACTTTAGTGGTGCTGCCGTAACTTTCAGTCTGAAGGCCTCCTGGAAGAAGACATGGTTACAGAACCTGGGATGCGGCCCTCCACCTTCACCAGTGTCCATCAGCAACGAAACCATAGAACCAAAAGATAGCTTCATATATCTCGGCAGTACCCAGTTGTCAAATGGGCACTGTAGTGAGGACCTCAAAGTGATGCATCTCCCTGGCCTAATCAGCCATGTTCTCCCTCAACAATATCTGGAGGGACCAACGTATTTCTCTCAGTCTAAAGATTCGTCTGTACAAGGTCCTTGTGATGTCAGTGCTGTTTTATGCTGCAGACACATGGATGCTAATTTCTGTAGACCTTCACAAGATAGAGACTTTCCACACAATATGTCTCTGCTCCATCATGGGAATTTGATGGTATGACTTTATTACTAACCAAGAAGTCCTTACCCAAGCTGCAATGCCTCCACTCGCCGAGCTACTAATCAAACCCCGACTGGCCTTGTTCGGCCACATCACCCGTCTCGACGAGAATGTCCTGGCTCATTGGATCCTTAGCACCCATCTTAACGTGTCATCTAATCATCGTCACAATGCTTTCTGGGATTGCAATTGTGATTGCCCATGGATCCGATGGATTGATCAACTCTGCCGGGACAGCAATAACACTCCTCCCATGATGCTGTGGTGTCGTGCCATCCTTTGTGGCCATGGTTCTGTGGCAAAGCAGAACTGCCTTTGCTGGCTATACGAGGAAGAAGAAGGAGATGATGATGATGATGATGATGATGATGATGATGATGATGATGATGATGATGATGATGATGATGATGATGAGACAAATGTATTTAATATTAAGAACAGATGATGACCAATTCTCCGCCCACCTAATGAACTAATGGCTAATGGCTCTTTCACAGCGATACACGTTGGGTCCAAGAGATACTTAGGCAAGCAGGCTCCACCTTATCTCAGAGTTAGTGGCAGTGTTCTGCAGCTGCCATCAGTAGCAATCGTTGACAATCTCTCTCCTAACACTGGCTAACAGCGGTTGCAGCGAAGTTAGTCAACTGTGAGCTACACAACCTACCTCCATTCAACATTCAGCCTTAGCTTTTACTTGTTTCCTTTGCTGTTTTTACTTAATAATTTCTATGTTCTACTATAGTTAACAATTAATCGCCTGGTTATCAGCTTATGCCGATTGTTAAATGGCCAATACCGATTATCGATTAATTATCGGCTACTGGGGTGATTATCAGTGCACCTCTAATAAAAACTAAATATTACACTTGATCAAGCTCTGCACCTTCAGGAAAGCTTAGGGTTGCAGGTGAAGGCAGGATATCAGATGTGCTCAAAGTGTAGGATAAAGTGCCAAGAAATCTCATGTGAATTGGTTGATGAGTTTATTCTAGTTTTGTCTTCTGCCAGAACACGTGCAAGCCAAGGTGCAAGGCCAGTGTTTATTCTAGCCACCTTGACATTGGGGGGGGGGAGTTTGAAATGTTTGGGGGGGCAAGATTTGTCTCTCCATGCTTTTGGGGGAAATTTCCATCCCCCAAGCCAACATATACAAATTTGGGGGGAATTTTAAAACTTTGGGGTAATTCCCCCCCCCAAAAAAAAACAGGCCTAGAATAAACACTGGTGCAAGGCTGTCTTGTTGAGTGCTACTAGGGATGGCTTCAGGTGGCCACTTGATTATTTAGGAGGGTGGCTTCGGTAGTGTAATCCAACTTGGTGAAGACATCATTGCTTATATGTATTCCAGCTTTCATACATATTATCATCACTATCATCATAAAAAGCCATGAGACATGAGATTAGTGCTTGCTCATGCCTAATACCATCCATTGAGTTTACTCCCATTTTTGCCTGTTTGTATCTGTTTGCTTATAGACTGCTTTGACATCATTTACTTATACTATAAAACCATTCTCTATGTGGTCTTTCTTTCTTGTTGAAGCTATATATTATTCTAGGATTAGAATCTTAATCTTTCTGTTTTCTTTCATCTGGAATATATGAAGAATGAGATTTGAGTTTCCTGTTTCACCTTTTGCATCAAATTTCTTATGACTGGATTCTCTTTCACAGTTTTTCTCGTTACTGACCATTTCAACTCATGCAAGGCAGAACAGTTTTCCTGAAATTTATAAGCCTTTTCTTGCTTTTCTTGTATCCCATTGTTATTATTACTATTTATATAGCACTGTAACATGGCCAACAGGTCAAAGTCAAAAGCGCTTTTGACAACATCGATATATCAATGATGAAGATCTGCAGATGATGACCCTAAAAATCCACTCAGATGACACAAAGGAGTTTGTTGCCATGATGAAATCTGGCACTAAATCATTGAGGGAGCAGTCTTTGAAGAGATATTGCTTAAACAACATAGATCTGTCAGCAAAGAGCAGCAGAAGAGAGTGTTGAGAGTCTGCAAGGTAATTGGAATTCTCCATGTGATAAAATACCGCAGTGAAAGCCCAAGAAGTGGTCTTGCACTAGGGAATAATCCATCACTAAACTTGGCAGATCCAGCAGAGATGGAAATTCCAGTGAACAGTCGATAGAAGTCAACTGACTAGGCATGCTGTGATGCTGTATCAGACAAGATGGCAGATTAGACCAATCCCAAACTGTGGGTCACGACCCGAAAGAGGGTTGCAGGGCTTGGTCTAGTGGGGTGTGGGGTAGTGCAAAATTATATTCAAAAGTGTCATTTTCTAACCAATATCATAATGTCACATGCCTTGAAAGTTGCAAGTAGGCTTAGGTTTCAAGATACTTAACCCGTTGAAGGGGGAATTAATTTTTACAAGACGTTACCAATTTTGGTAACTAATTTTGGGGGAAAGCATTTGTTTGAACTGTGAACATACACTTTTTAAACTTACTATATTTCAGGCTATATAGAAGCTACAAAGATGTGGTTTGCATCATTGTTTAGCATTTTTTATTGTACTTACCATCCATCCGTGCCAAAAAAGAATTTCGGGGGTTGGGCCCACCCTACAGACCAAAATATGACCCCTTTCCAAAAAATACGTTCAAAGGTCAATAAAAAAAATTTTCAGCGGTGACCCCCCTAGGTTCAGCGGCAAAGTTGTAGATGGGTGTCTTTGGAACAGATTAGTTCAAAAATTTTGAAGATGGGACCCAATTTGGGGGAGTTATGGTGTTTCTACACCAGGCACACGTTGCTCGGAGAAGTGAAATTTTTTTTGCGAGAATCTTGAAATCTGAAACACCTTACCTTGCAGACTATATAGAAGCTACAAAGACGTGGTTTGCATCATTGTTTAGCATTTTTATTGTACTTACCATCCATCCGTGCCAAAAAAGAAATTTCGGGGGTTGGGTCCACCCTACAGACCAAAATATGACCCCTTCCAAGAAATACGTTCAAAGGTCAATAAAAATTTTTTTTCAGTGGTGACCCCCCTAGGTTCAGCGGCAAAGTTGTAGGTGGGTGTCTTTGGAACAGATTAGTTCAAAAATTTTGAAGATGGGACCCAATTTGGGGGAGTTATGGTGTTTCTACACCAGGCACCCGTTGCTCGGAGAAGTGAAATTTTTTGTGAGAATCTTGAAATCTGCAGGCTATATAGAAGCTACAAAGATGTGGTTTGCATCATTGTTTAGCATTTTTATTGTACTTACCATCCATCCGTGCCAAAAAGGAAATCAAATCACATCAAGAAAACGTTTTTAAACGGTGAACACCGTGGTGGAAGAGCAAAACAGTTGCGCGACGTTTTAAAACGTCGGACCCCGTTCACATATGATTTCCGGGCGACGTTTTAAGACGTCGAACCCCTGTAACGGGTTAATATTACATTAGGTTGGCTGTAAGTTAGTAGAGTAGTAACAGCGTTGGACAATGGAGCAGAAGGTCGCTGGTTCAACTCCCGCGGGAGCCCTAAGGTCGACTCAGCCTTCTTTCGCCAGATGGCGATGGCAAATGAGTAGTGGATTAATCCACGAAGTAAACAGGCGCGTTGCATGAGAACACTGGCCCCGTATCATGTAACCTTGCACCAGTCGCCTGGCTGAGGGCCTCGGTAACGGAGATCAGCGCCGCCCTATGAGCCTTGAGGCTAGCCTTGAGTGCTCGGGAAGGACTTTACTTTTACTTTTTAGGTGGGCTGGACATACAAAAATCTAAAATGTTTACAGGTTCAAGTGAGATACAAGTTCAAGTGAGAAAAAACGAAGAATTTTAAGTATATTACCAGAATCCATTATTGCAATGCTGTAAATGATGCAATAACTGCGATGACCTTTTCTGCTTGTCAAGACATATTGGGGAGAAGTTGGGGGACAATCATTTTGCCCCAGAAGCTGCCAACCCTTTCTAAGATTTTAAAATAAAGAGTCATTTGTTCAGAAAATAATTTCAATTTATCTCACTTTCAGCTGCTCACATTTATATTTCTAAATGATCTCACGGCCCTGTGGAATCCGGTGGGTGCATGCGGTTCACGGGCCATAGTTTTCCCACCCCAATATATATATATATATCACCAGCAAAGTAGCTAGGAAGGAACATTTCAGAGGTATTTCTTTTCTTAATTACTTTTATTTTCTATAATTTTCATCTTTTATCATTGTTTATTTGCTGGCATTAAATGTACCGTAGATGAAAAATATATGCATGCGCGAAACTATATTTTTTAGTTCTATTTGGTATTATTTGACTTAATTTCTTGATTGTATTTAAATTCATAGATTTTTGGTCCTGTTCAGTCAATTTTCAAGTTCAAAGACATTGATGAGGTTTTGGACAAAGCAAATGACACACACTATGGACTAGCAGCAGCTGTCTTTACAAAGAATGTTGAAACTGCCCTCATTGTCTCCAGTGGCCTAGAAGCTGGGACTGTATGGTCAGAAGACACATTTATATAAATATTTTCTTGTTTACTGTATATAAACTATTGTTTTAAAATTTTAAATTTATAGTGCAATAGAGCAGTAATAAAATGATAACACCAATGGATTGATGATCCTTGATCATATCTTACAAGGAAATATTTGCAGAGAGCAACTTCAAAAAGGGCAACTTAATTAGACAACCTTAATCTGTTGCTCTATTTCTCACTACTCCTTATTATGAAATTAATGGCATAAAATATTTCTAGTAGAGGTGCTCCAATTATGCCTTTGTCCAATTAGTAGCTAGTTGATTTTTGGCTTTGAACAATAGCTGATAATTATTGTCCTATTATTGAGTTTTTAATGTTTCTTTGATCTTTACTGAGATTAATGTATTGCCATATGAATTAGATAAATGATATCGCATCATTCCATCCATTATTTGTACTCGACAGACTACTGTACACATACTGTACACAAATTGATGATAGGGTAAACAGTAGTCAAACAAATTGAATAAAAATGTACCAAAAACATAGCTAGAAAAACACGTCCACTTTACACTTTACGGATAACTGAAATTAGAAAATTATTGACTATTATATTGTTTCTGTGGTGAGGCAAATGTATTTAATGCTTTGAGCCAGGGCTTTTTTGTGACGGTACGCGCCGGTACGGCGTACTGGAACCTTTTTCAAGGTGTGAAAAAAATTTTTCTTGTGACTTTGCAGTTGTGATTTAGCTAAAAATTTTAAATACTTAATAAATGATATGCATCATTATACTTCCAAAATCGCTTCTATGTTAAATTCTAGCCACAGACCACATAATCGTAATGGAAAAGTTAGGCAATCCACCGTGAGTACCGGCACCTATTTTTTTACAAAAAAAGCACTGCTTTGAGCCCACACCAAAAATCCCATCATCACCAAAGGAAAGACACAATAAAACTGATAAATGTACTTTGATGAATTTTTGTTCCTAATGTTCTATAAAGTAAAATTATGCATGAAATAAATAAAATGTGTTGTATTGAAAATATATAACACCTATTATATAGTCCATGTTTCTACATTTCTGAAGTTCCATGGTTCAGATGTGTTATATCATGTTCCATTGTTTACAATAATTGTGAACTATAGAACATGACATATTTATTTATTTATTTAAAGTTAAGATTTATTTGGTAAATCATCCTAGAAGGACTACTTGAACACATTACATAGTACATGAATAATATAGGTCAGGATTTAACAGAATAGCTGATCTCGAACAGCCAAGTCTTCAGAATCTAATTCTTAAATATGTCCAGAGAAGGTGATGTTTGAATACAGATGGGAAGACGATTCCAACTGCTTTCGCTGTTGCAAGGTAACTGGGAATTGTCATTCTTGACAAAGGAACTTTACGAAAACACTGGGGCAGTGGCAAGGCATGTAACAAAATCTCCGTCATGCAAAGGCCGTGATGACCTTGCAATTACGGGCCATTTTGTGCTTAAATGGAACCAGATCGCAGACGCCTTCTGCTGTCTATGTCTGCTGATCTCTGGAGGTCGCACCGGAGATAGGAGGGACCGATGTTGTGCAGGCGCCGATAGACGATGGTTGCCAGCTTATAAGTTATTCGCTCGGGGACTGAGAGCCGGTGTAGGTCGATCAACAGTGGCGTGATGTGATCATGCTTCCTTGATCGATGGATCATGCATGCAGCTGCATGAAGTACGCTCTGGAGTCTGTCGAGGAGGTGTTTCGGGAGCCCTGCTAAGGTGGTGTTACCGTAATTGAGTTTAGTGATAACTAAGGCACTGATCAAAGTCTTCAGGGCATTAAGAGAGACATATTTTCGTATGCTGCGGATGAACCGCAGTGCTGCAAAGCAGCTGGCGACAGTGCGTGTCACGTGTTGCCTCGTCGTGGCGGTATTATCAATATAGATGCCGAGATTTCTGACGTAGGGGCTTGGATGGATATCTTAACCATTAATCCGGACCGAGGTGGATTGGAGCAGGTGCTGCTGTCTTCCGGTTGCCATCCATATAGCATAGCATATTACTCTTAATTGCAATAATTATTGGAAGTCCTCAGTGTAATAAATGATTATAATTGTCATCTAACACATTATACGAAACTCCTTCTGCACTAAATTTATGTTTTCCACCATTTTACACGCTGTGTATGCCAATGCCAATGACCAGTCAGCATACCGAAAGGGGCACTCCACCGAGACGGCCATACTAAGAATCTACAACGACATCGTAAATGCCATTGCCAATGGTCGTGTAGCTGTTCTTTGCCTTCTCAACCTTTCCGCGACCTTTGATATTGTCGATCATGCTACCCTCATTCGACGTCTTGAAATATCTTACGGCCTCAAGGGGCAGGTCTTATCCTGGCTCCGTGACTACGTAACGGGCAGAATGCAGTCGGTTCGCTGTAACGGCCGAACGTCATCATACAGCAATGTCCTGAGTAGTGTTCCCCAGGGGTCTGTGTTGGGCCCTCTTTTGTTCATATTGTATGTTGCTGATGTTGGCCGAATCATTAAAGCCTTTGGACTAGACTCGCGCAGTTATGCTGATGATAGCCAAATATATTCCTCCTGTCTACCGGCAGACTCGGACAGATTGCGGTCAAGGAGCATAGAATGCATAGCTGAGGTCAAATCATGGATGGCATCTAACTGCCTGTCACTTAACTCAGGGAAGACTGAGTCCCTTTGGCTAAGCTCCCCGAGAAGGAGATCCCAAATAAACAGGACACCGTTTGAAATAGAGGACGCTGTCATTGCTCCGTCTACCACTGTACGACTGCTCGGCATTATTCTTGATGAGACACTGTCGTTCACGGATCATAAAAACGTGACACGTGTCTGTTATTATCAGTTGCGCAGAATCAGAAGTATCAGGCGATTTATACCAACGGATGCTGCAATACAACTGATTCGGGCGCTTGTTCTATCTAGGGTTGACCAATGCAATGAAGTCCTCCTCGGCCTTCCCGAGAGCCAGCTAAGCCGCCTCCAGTCGGTGCTCAATGCATCCTCTCGCTTGATCTTTGGAGCCTGCTGGAATGATCACGTGACACCATTGCTTAGAGACAAGCTTCACTGGCTTGGGGTTCGAGAACGCATCACCTACAAGCGATGCCTGATTACATATCGGGCCCTGAACAACACCACCTGTCCTGATTACATATCAACACTCGTATGTAGGGCAACGACGAACGACAGATGCGCGAAACTTCGATCCAGTAGTCGGACATTGTTGATCGTCCCTCCGCCTTCAAAGACTGCCGTGTTCAGTGACAGATCAGTCACGCGGGGAAATCCAGCCCTGTGGAACTCGTTGCCGAGCGATGTTATTACCGGTAATGCGAAGTCCATCGGCTGTTTTGAGAAGCTCCTAAAGACACACTTATTTAACATCTCTTATAAGTGACTCCTTTGTAAAGCGCTCTTGACTTTAGCTCCAGTTATGTTACTGCGCTATATAAATTGTCATAGATAATAATAATAATAATAATGATGATGTCTATATTCACTATATTTTACTAAACTTAATTTCTTGTGCTTGTGGTCAGAAGTCAGCAATGTGGCCCCTGCCTAAAATCTTTGGAGACTGCTAGTCTAGGACATGTTGTCTTAGAACTCATCCTCTACTTTGTTGTCGGATGCATTTGTTGGTGCATATGCCTGGATCACAGCCATTTTCACATGTTGAACTTGTGCTGATTTTTATGATTCTGTCACCTATTGGTTCCCATGACATGACTGAGTTCGCTAGTTGGTTGTCAAATAGTATACCAACACCTCTCGTGTTTGGTACCACTGGAGGAGTAGACTGTTGCGCCATCTGTTTTGGTGCTGCCACTATCTGTCCAGCGCATTTCACTTATTGCAAGGATTCCACTTTGTATTTTTTTGGTATTTCTCTTTCAACTTGTGCTAGATCATCTAGATGTCCAGCAGAGTACATTTTGCAGAAATTCCAACATCATGTACATAGGCTGTTCTAGTCATGACGAATGGGGTACTCTGAGTCTTGGCTTCCGGCTGGCTTTGACCAAGAATCTTCATGAACTGGCCAGACGGGGCGAGCACGTCACCCCTTACTGAAAGACAAGCTGCACTGACTGCGCATCCCCGAGCGCATCATATACAAGAGATGCTGCCTGGCATTCCAGGTCCTCAATGATCCTGCCTGCCCAGCATACTTAGCAGAACTTGTGCACAGGCCCCTGCTTACTGATTGTCGGTGGCAGCTTCGTTCCTGTCCAATTGGTTGTACCCCTCCATCTAAGACAGTGAAATTTGGGGAGAGGTATTTCACCCGGGGGAATCCCCTCCTCTGGAATTCGCTGCCCGACATTGTGACCAACGCAACTAGTCTTGAAATGTTCGCTACCAGACTAAAGACGCACTTGTTCAATATCTCATTTAAGTGCAATGTGTAAAGTGCTCTTGATCTTGGCCTGCTATGACTATAGTGCTATATAAATGGGCTTAATAACTAGCTAACTAACTAACTAACTATCACCTTGTCTTTCTCAAAACGTGTTGTAGGACAACATGCAGGCTCTCTGCCTTTCCCTTGACCTTTGTGTTGTAGTTGGTACATGAGTGGGTTTCAAGCCCGTTTGCAGAACCAATTTCTGGACTTGAGTTTTATGGCTGAGCCAATCCTCCTCCTTCATCCGGGCTTGAGAGTGGCACACAGGATGACAAGTAGGCCTATTTCCCTCTGAGGCGGAGTTATTTATTGATTTTGTTGCAAACACAGAGGCAGGCACTGATCATAAGGAAGTTGATAAAGTGATCCAATTTGGACAGCACCATAGATTTCATATTTTGTCTGAGTTGGCAAAAGAATGCGTTTTCCGATCATGCTAAAGTAGTTTATAAATTTATGATTGGTTGTAATTTTTGTAGGATTAACACTTACAATGTGTTTGCTCCTCAGCTTCCATTTGGTGGATACAAGATGTCTGGACAAGGCAGGGAATTGTAAGTGGGTTTTTATTTGCATCTGTTGGTGACTGAAATTGAAAATATTTTATTCCTTTATTAACCCAATTACTGTCCATAAAAAAATTCAAGCCGACATCCTGGCAGCTATCTATTTTTTGAAAACAATTTTGAGAATATTCAAAATCTTCATAACTTTATAAAAGTAAAAGAATGAATTACCTTAATTTGTCTAAGTTGGTAGAAACAAGCATGATAGAGTATCAAAATGCTCTTTTAAGGTCAAATTACTGTCTGTCGATATAAATGCCTAAATTCTTATTATTATTATTATTATTATTAAACGACAAGATTAACGTGACATAATGTCTAACGACTGCAAGGGCATGTAACAATAACAACATGAAACAGAAATGAAATTGCCTATATAAGTACAGAGAGGTGGTCACAATACATCATAGCATCTAATGAATAGCTCAGTTTTAGGGTGCTTCTTGAATGTCTCCAGCATCGTTGATGACCTCACGTGAGGCGGAAGTCCATTCCAGATGCGAGCAGCAGTGACCGGAAAAGCACGGCCACCGATCGTTGAACGCCGTACTCGAGGCACGAGAACGTCAGTCGTAGACGCCGAGCGCAGGTGCTGAGTTTTGACATCAGATACGCGGCTGAAAACGTTTGCCAGATATGACGGCGCCAATCCATTGAGACATTTAAATGCCAACGTAGCAAGTTTGAAATCTATCCTCTCTGGGAAACGAAGCCAGTGTAGCTCGCGTGACGACCTCCCTGCCAACACGTATTCCAGTCACAGGAATCTGGTGCTGGCGCCGGGCAGACGAGCACCACAATGCCTCAGTCTTTGCTGAGTTGAGTTTTAGCCTATTGGATTGCATCCATGCACTGACGTCATCAAGACATTCAGATATATCTCTTTGTAGCTGGGCAGTCTCTGACGGCTTACAGGTGCCATAGATTTGCGTATCATCAGCATACAAGTGTGGTTGAAGTTGGCGTCTCTGGATCAGCCCCTGCAATTCTGCAGTATATAACAGAAAAAGGATCGGCCCAAGGACCGATCCCTGTGGAACTCCGCATACAGTTAGCGTTGAGGAAGACTTGGAGGAGCTGCATCGTACATATTGAGTGCGGTCCTTGAGGTACGATGAAAACCAGCACAAAACAGTGTCATCAATCCCATAGGTCGTCTGCATGCGTCGCAGCAGAATTACGTGATCAACAGTGTCAAATGCAGCTGACAGGTCAAGCATCGTCAGCAGAATGAGATTACCTGTGTCGACAGCAAGCAGAATGTCCGATAATACCTTGA
The DNA here is from genome assembly GCA_018105865.1 of Metaphire vulgaris. NCBI lineage: Eukaryota > Metazoa > Annelida > Clitellata > Crassiclitellata > Megascolecidae > Metaphire > Metaphire vulgaris. The sequence goes on along the minus strand of CM030842.1, from coordinate 9,804,804 downwards.
GGACAGCTGTCTCCGTGGAGTGATGGTGACGGTATGCAGATTGCAATGTTGGCAGTAGCCCTGATGATGACAGATATTCAATCAGCTGTTTCGCTACTAGTCGTTCAAGCAGCTTTGACAATACCGACAGGTTGGAGATTGGTCGATATGACTTCGCATCAGCTGAATCAAGATTCACCTTCTTCAACAATGGTGTTATGGAGGCAGCTTTGAAAGCGCGCGGAACCAATCCAGAGGTGAGCGACTTGTTGAATAGGTCAACCAAAAACGGCGCTAGAACGTCGACATTTTCCTTCAGTAGCCGCGTTGGTATCGGATCCATTGAGCACTGCTTGTCTGGCAGTGCGCGCGAACTATTTTAGTGACGTCGTCAACGGTGAGTGTCTTAAACTGCTCAAAACGACAAGTGGATGGCGCTGATGAGAACGACGGGTTTAGGCCCCAGCAGTTTCTGCTTGGGCGGCAGCAACTTTGTCGTTGAAAAACGCATGTAGCTCATTCGCTCCGATGGCATCAGACGCAGGAGTTCTACCGCGACCAAGAAGAGCATCAATTGAGCACCACAGCTGTGCCGGTGACGAGCGTTCAGAGCCAATCTTCCTGATCCAGAACGATTCACGCTTTCGACTACACATCTCTCTGTATTCTCGCCACGCGGCATGCCAAGCTGCTGTCGCCGCCATGACATTCGACGCATCAGCCCTTCTAGCTGCGCGCTCAAGCCTACGGGTAGAACGTTTCATCGCTCGACAGTCCTGGTCAAACCACGGGTCTGAAGGACAACGACGGCAGGTAACGGACCGGGTTGGTATGAATCGATCCAGAACTTGCGAGATCTGCTCAACGTACATTTGCGCGAGGTCGTCAATTTCGAGTGGCGCCCACACGTCTGGGTTGCAGAGCGCCGATGACTGCAGACATCGTCGAAGCGCGTCTGGGTCAAGTTGACACCATGCGTGTCGTGTTGCTGTCGAGTAGACTGGCGATGGCCGAATGAACGCAACTTGCCATCACAGCAGAAGATGATCTGATAGACCGTCGATTACATCATCCAGCGGCGCTGGGAAATCATCGCGAGTGATGACGACGTCAATTATACCGTGACAGTCGTGCGTTGGAGTTGTCACATGACAGCGCAAGCCATAGGCATCCAGTAGCTCGGTAAAACGACACGTGTCTGCGTCATCATTACGCTCCATGTGTATGTTGACATCACCGACGACGAACAGTGGGTCGTTGTAAACGATGACGCGGTCCAGCACGTCAGACAGCTCAGCAATGAATGACATGAGCGGTTGAGAGCATCTAGGCGGACGATAGATAAGAACGACTACGCATGCCGATATGCCAAACACGATGCGCACGCATATCATCTCGAACGTTTCTACGTCTAAGCTGAGGTTGAGACGCGTGAGACGAATTCCAGGCGAAGCGATGGCCGCCACACCCCCGTGGTTGGTCGATATAGCATCAATGCTAGACGGCGAACGAGGTCGTGGCCGATGGACGACCAGATAACCTTCGGCGCGTAAGCGATTGATGGATACTGACTCGGCATCATGCCAGGTCTTGCTCAAGAATAGCACGTCGGTTTCATGATCATGTTGTACCTCAAGCAGATCGTCAAGTTTTTGTTCAGTGACCGAACGTTGAAACTGCCAAAGACAACCTGTCGCCCGACCGGAGTGGCGTGCCGGGCGAGACGAATGCGACGGAGTGTTGGTGGCGGACAGTTGTGGACGGTACGGGCAGGAGGTGGGAGCGATCGTGTCGAGACGATGACGACAGCACCATTATCGAGAAATCGAGTAGTGGGAAGTTTATGCACTCGACGACCAGCACGACAGCCACGATAGCGCCTCAGATGAGAACGACGACGTATAAACTGCGAGCCAGACCATAGCCCAAGTCGATGAATATGCGTGGCCGTATCTGGGTCAGGTAGTGCATACGGCGAGTACAACGACATCAGTAGCCGACGGTCGTACACTTGCCTGAGTTCAGGTTTCGACCGGGCCTGGGAAGCCAGGGGCCCAATGAGAGCCGAACAACACAGGTCACCGTCACGCATCAATAATCCACAAACTGTACAAACGAATATAAAAGTGAGATCCGAACAACACAATTTTCAGCTAAATATCACCGAAACACTCAAATGATGGTACAACCGACACCAGTTCAGAATGATCCTTCGACGGCGCGGCCTCAAAAATCCAGCTGAGAAACGTTGCGGCGGCCATCTTGATCAACCATGATATTCAAAATGTTAACGGTGTTGACGATAACACAAATCCGTTTCATCCAAATTTCACAAAAGTCACTCAAATAAATATAAAATCGATATTTATTTCCGGACGGACAGTCGAACAGTACAAATTTTAGTGCATCATAAGGAGCCGAACGAAAAAATAATCCGACAAAAACGGCATTTAATCGCACGTTCGAAATTCTTTGGCAGCCACACGCAGCGCCACCTAGCTTAAAACTTAGCAAAGTTTGAGAAAGTTAAGATAGGAAAGAGAGGCTTTTGTGAGTCAAAATCAACTATAGAATGCAGATGCTTATTTCCCAGCCAGATTAGTTGAGTTTTGTCGGTACCCAGGCAAAACGGTGTATGACAAAGCGGCGCAGACAATATGGCGCAAAGAAAATACCTCAAAATACCAACAAAAGGGTGCAAAATTCCCGATGAAACAGTGCAGACAAAATGGCATAGACAAAACGGCATCAATGATCGAGACATATCAATCACAGATGTTCATATGCCCTTTTATAGCGTTAAAGCACAGCTAGGCTGCATTATATGGTGGTTATGGATAATGAATCTACCACTAAAGTTGTTTTATTGAGTAGTTTGATATCCGCTGACAATTGAGTGTGAAAAGCAGTATAACTAGGAATTTGATTGGGGGGGGGATGTTATAAATCTTATCTAGGCATTGATATTTCAAAAGTAAGTAAACGAAACAAGACAACTTAAATTTATCCTCAGTCAAGGTTGAAAAACTGTTGCGTTATTGACTCTTCGTGAATGAATGAATTTAGATATATTCCACATTGCCTAATAGATTCACAGCAGTGCCTGTGCGGACCTAGGCATTAGTCACAGCTGTCTGCTCTTTTGCCTGCTAGACAGCCCAGCATATGAATAGGTAGTCCTAGGTTACTTAAGATTTTCTGTAAACATGGAATGCAGCATCCAGTGATATAATCCTTGTCCTGGTCCTTGTCCTTAAGGACTCCTTAAAGGCCAAGTTGGAAGTCCTCATCCTTATCCTTGTTCTTGGGGAGTCAGTCCTCGTCCTTATCCTGGAACTTTCTGCAGCCTTCGACACCGTCGATCATGCTATCCTTGTGCGTCGGCTCGAATTATCCTACGGGATCAATGGGTGAGCACTGTCCTGGATCTCTGACTACCTCGCAGGGAGATCGCAGGTCGTCAACTGGAAAGGCTCCAGATCCGGCTCACGCCCTGTTCGATGTGGGGTGCCCCAAGGTTCGGTCCTTGGCCCGCTCCTGTTTGTCCTCTATGTAGCAGACGTTGGAAGAATTGTCAATTCCTTCGGCTTGGCCTCACACGCCTACGCGGACGACGTTCAGATCTTCTCCTCCTGCAAACCCGGAAAGTCGGACGACCTGCGGCTGCGCGTTCAAGACTGCATTCTAGTGATTATGAACTGAACTGTGACTAACCGCCTTGCTCTCAATCCGGGCAAGATAGGTTCTGGTTCTCTGGTTCAGCACACCGAGGAGGAGTCACTTGATCAGTCGCACTCCGTTCCTGATCGGTGACACGGTCATTATTAGGTGACAGAAGCACGCCTCCTTGGGGTCCTGCTGGACTCTTCGCTGGGCACATCAGCAACGTGATCCGGATGTGCTATGTCCAACTGAGGCACATCTGCGAGATCCGCCGTTACATATCAACGGGGGCCGCTGTCCATCTAGTGCGCTCCTTCATCCTATCATGACTGGACTACTCAAACAGTATCCTGCTAGGTCTTCCGGCATACCAGCTGAGCCAGCTGCAATCAGTTTTGAATGCATCGGCTCGTTTGATCTTTGGTGCCAGGTGGCACGACCACGTTACCCCATTATTAAGGGATAAACTACACTGGCTCAAGGTGCCTGAGCAAATCATATACAAACGTTGCTGGCTGACATTCCGAGCCCTGCACGACACCTCCTGCCCGGAGTACTTGTCGACTCTGGTGCAAAGACTGGATCAGACAGACCGACTCCTGCAGCTTTGATCAAGCAGTCGGTCCCTACTGCACGTTCCTCCTCCGTTGAGGACAGTTAAGCTCGGAGAGAGATCCGTGTTGCACGGGAACTCCCTCCTGTGGAATGCGTTTCCAGACGACATGACCAAGGCCACCTCGGCTGAAACTTTTGCATGCATGCTTAAGACGTACTTATTCAAGACCTCGTACAATTTAGCTAGTTGACTGTAAAGTGCTTTTGTTTTTGGCCTTCGTCATGTCTACGGCGCTCTATGAATTATCATGTATAGATAGATAGATCCTCGTCCTTGGGGGTCGGCCCTCATCCTGATCTTCGTCCTTGTAGGTCGGTCCTTCCCTTGTCACGTAGTCCTTGAAAAATCTGTATAATGACCAAATTGGCTGTGTGCCATTTTCAATTGTACTGATAATTATGTTAATGTAAATATTTGACTTTGGTCAATGGCCTGTGGAAATCTTTATATGGCCGATTATTGTCTCCTCTGCTCTAAACTATGCAGCCAGGGCCAGCAAGACATCTATCAGGCCCATAGGGTCGAGCTCTCTCCCCACTTTGGGAAGGTAGGGAGGGGAATGGCACTGGGGCAGTTTTAACCCAAGTTTACACCTATGGCTAAATAAGCAGGCCATCAAATAGTCAAAGCCGGTGGAGGGGTTTTGCTCTTTCCCCCTCAAAACTTCTGCTCTTGGAAACTTGGAAACTTTAATTACTGTAGCTTACTTCATCCACAAGGTCAATCTGTCTGCTTGGTCGGCCAGCCTGACCTTCTTTACTGCCACCAATAAACAAATACATTGGGATTTTAAGTGATTTTCATAATTTAAAGCTTTGGTTATACTTTTTAAAATTTGATTTCTTTATGTAGTTAATGATAGACCTTATTATTTTTAACATTTGTTGATATAGATCTTAATATTTAGACATAAAATCGATATTTTAGACAGTGTAATAGCAGGACGTGCACTTTGTCCAAAATTAAATTTTGGCTTTATATGACCTGGAATTGGATATATCGAAATACGGATATGTTGAAGTATTTATCATGGTTTCTTGAACTTAGATATAACGGGATTCTACTGTAGATTGCATTTTACAACATTCTCTTTTTTTGCTTTTTAAATTTTGTGATTCGAATTGAAATCATTTTTAGTTTTTTCCTTTCTGCCTTTTTTCTGTCTTACAGAGGTTGGTCTTTGTCCTTGATCCTTGTCCTTAGAGATCAGTCCTTGTGCTTGGGGGTTGGTCCTTATCCTTGTACTTGGGAGGTCAGTCCTCGTCCTTATCCTTGTCCTTGGGGGGGTTGGTCCTCATCCTTATCCTCATCTTTGGGGGTCAGTCCTTGTTAACATCACTGATTCACAGCACATTAACCATTATTTTTCTTCAAAAGCAATCCTAAAATTAGTTCTTCTTACACACGGACATAATGACGTATCCTCTATGGAACATTCATGGGTTCAAATTAAGCACAATTGCTCTTACATAATCAAGTCTATTAACATTAGTAGCAGAACTTTGAACTTTGTCAAAAGCTCGTGCCGTTTTGTCTGCGCTGTTTTGTCTACACCAGGGTTTCCCAAAGTGTGTTCCATGGTTCCATGACACGGATAGAAGGGTTCCGCGACGAGGATACAAAAACTAAAAATTATTATTAGTCTTCAACCAATAATGATGAAATATAATTTTATAAAGATAGAACGGCAATAGAAATTGCAGCAATCATTGATTCTGTAAATAAACCTAACTGGTGATATAAATATAGTTGGTACTTATTATTATTATGTTCAAACTGTAAACTGTAGGCCCATGTGTTTTGAAATTTGGACTAGTGACTATGTTATTAATACGTTTGCATTAAAACATTTTCACCTAAAATAACTTTATGTATCTGTTATGTACTCATTATTGTTTTGCGAAACAGTCATGTATTTTCTCGCATTTTCCAATCCATATTACGAGTGGAGTTCTGCTGACAATGTTCAAGAATTCAAAGGGTTCCACGGCACGAAAAGTTTGGGAACCTCTGGTCTTAACCATTTTATCTGTGCCATTTTGTGAGGGTGCCGAGTTTTGTCAGCATTTAATCTAAGTCTATTGGAGAACATCTAATCCTGAAGAGTGGGATAATAGATAACAATTTGCCTCACTTTCTCTCTATAGAATGTAGATGTATGGTTTGAACAAGAGTGAATCTTGGTGCTGAAGACTAGCAAGGGATTGTTTTAAGTCATGTTTTGAGAATATTCTGTGAAGTGGCACTTCCTGTGCATATTTTTTTTTGATGTGCTTTTTGGGTCTTGTGATTTCATATAATATTTCATACTGGTTAGTACACACCGAGGATAGAAGCAGGGCCGCCGAAAGGGGGGCAGGGAAGCAAATGCACAGGGGTCCAGCGACTTGGAGTGGGTCCAGGCCAACGATGAGGATGTATAATTAACAATAATACCAATAAAAACACCAAAAAAACACCAAAAGGTAACGATGTTATGAAGCTTATAGGGGCCCGGTGAGTAGAATGGGGGGTCCGGGTGCGCTGAGGACATTATTAGGTTATTTTTTCTTTTCTGCCTTTTTTCTGTCTTACAGAGGTTGGTCCTTGTCCTTGATCCTTGTCCTTAGAGGTCAGTTCTTGTGGTCTTTGTGCTTGGGGGTTGGAACAGCGTGAAAAGAGTGACAAGCAAAAAAAGGTCATCACCAGTTTTCGAGAGTTGCGACACTATGGTGTTGTTGAAATTAATGATGAGCAAAAAAAGGTTGTCAGGAAATTTTAAAACTTGTCAGGGGGCAGCCAGTCCTTCTGCACAGGGGCCCGGAATTTATCCCGGCGAGCCTGGATAGAAGATGGTTAGATATTTAGCCAATATTTAATATATATATCTGTGTGTGTGTGTGCAAAAAAGCGACATTTGAGGTGTATAACATTTCATGATGTCTGTAAATTGCAGTTTGTTTTCTATTTGTTTTTGTGGTCTTTTTCAGTGGATTGTATGGAGTGGAGCCATATCTGGAGATTAAGACAGTCAGTGATTTATGCAGGCTTTTCTTATGCATTAAATCTTGCACCATTAAGGGTGTGGTTGCTACCCCACTTACCGTATTTGCACCATTATTACCAGCGGGTAATACACGAAATTACAAACCGCCGCCCCCTCTTGCGGGGTATATTCGTATGTGGGTTATACTGAAAGCTTGAAACAAAGGATGCCGCCATAGGCACCGTCAACATCAAAGCGCTTTGATGTATAACCCACAGGACGCCGCCATGGGCACCGTCAACGTCAAAGCGCTTTGATGTATGACCCACAGGACACCACCATGGACACCATCAACATCAAAGTGCTTTGATGTATGACCCACAGGACGCCGCCATAGGCACCATCAACACGCTTTGATGTATAGCCCACAGGACCCGCCATAGGCACCGTCCAATCAACGCGCTTTGATGTAGCCGCGCCGGACGCCGGCTCCAATGCCGGCAACTACAAAGCGCTTTGAAGTATCCGCGGAGAACGCCGGCCCCATCGAAAACTTCAAATACCTGAAGACTAGCATATGCGGGTTATATTTGTGTGCTGCTTATGCTGGGACGTCGGAACATAATTCATAATTTTCCGCGGGTTATACACGTATGTGGGTTATATACGTGTGCGGGTAATAATCGTGCAAACATGGTAGTTTTGCTAAAATTTTCCAGATAGGTGCCATCCATATAGTATATACGCCAAAAGGCATATTTGTACCTCCTTCCCCCCTGTTGCACGCTGTACATTTTTACCACCCCTCCTATGCGTACGTACAATTAGCAACCAACCCACACAGTGAAAATTAATTTTTTGCCATGGTCAAAAAGCATTTGTTTACTATTAAATTTAAGTTTTTGAATATCATATTTAAATTACAGTGGGAACAATACTCGGGACCCTTTGTTTGACCGTGAGAAAGTTATTGTGTTGAAATCAAATGTTTGTGTGAATATACCTATTTATAAATTTGAAACTTGTGAGTATGTACATTTTCAGTCCTGAACGCTTCCGTATGCAAAATCGCCTAAATCTCAAACCCTCCCCTCGGTGCATACGTACTATGTGGACGGACCCATACCAAATTAGATACACTGAAGCACTTTTACCTACCTTATAGGAGTCAGAGATGTGCGCAAGTCTCTAACCTTGAGTCTCAAGCAAGTCTCAAGCAAGTCTCAAGTCTTTACCCTCAAGTCTCCAGTCAAGTCGCAAATCACAGGCCTCGAGTCGCAAGCGTCAAGTCTTTACCCCCAAAGACTAGAGTCAAGTCGCAAGTCACATGCCTCGAGTCGCAATCAAGTCGATAATCGCCCAACCGTCCAAACGTGTCTATTTTAAGCAATAAACAATGGTAGTTAATTACTATTATTATGAAGTAATAGTAATCAATAATAGAGTACATCTGTTATGTGAGTAATTATTTACTTTAATTCATTACAATTGATGCCAAGTAATCAGTAACTAATCCTCAATTAACTACCGGTAGATTAGAAAAATAACTGAACAACACTGGTGAAATTCATGACACATTACTTGTGCAGATTATTGCACTTAAGAAAAACTAAGTTGCCCAGCATCTTGTCACCTAGGCGTGAACGGTGTGGCCTCATTATTATTCCTCCGTGGCTAAAGACACAATCTATTGGAGCACTGGAAGCAGGAACAGACAGAACTTGCATAGCAAGTGGGAAGATCTTTCCCAGACGTGACCTGTGCATGGACCAGAAGCTGAAAGCATTGGTACATTCAATGTCTTCATCACACAGTGCCAGGTAGGTTCAAGTTGCAAAAAAGTCGCAAGTCACAGGCATCGAGTCTCAAGCAAGTCTCAAGTCTTTACCCCGAAGTCTCAAGTCAAGTCGCAAGTCACAGGCCTTGAGAGTCGCAAGCCAGTGTCAAAGTCTGAAAATGTGTGACTCGAGTCGGTCTCGATTCTCGAGTTGCTGACTCGAGTCTCCAAGTCTGATAGGGGTCCGTTTACACACACATGTTGTAATGACACATATACTGTATATTGTAATGCACAAGAATAATTCAGAAATGTCCCCCACAGTGGGATCTAAGAATGCAGCTGAGTGGCGCTAAAGCAAATTGACCCGCACAAGTCCTTAACTGGCTTCCCTTGGACCCTCTGCTCCCTAACCACCTGCTGCTGTCAAAAAGACAATCAACTGTCACAATCAAACCCCAGGAGCCCACACAGCACAGATTCATTCATTAGTTCACATGGACGACAGAGATCCGTTGTGCCAATCTCGTGTTGCGCGAGTTGTGACCACGACCGATGGCTGAGTGCCATTCATGAAAAATTGTGGAAGGAAGACCATCACCGATCTGCTGGGGCCATGTACGGCGTGGTCTGCCAGGAGGTCTTCTCCAGCTCGGAGGAGGACGCATCTCGGTGCGTCGAGCAATAGCGCAGGCGAGAGCGCGGTGGGCCGGAATGTTGTTGTCCTGGCGAGCCACATGACCGAAGAGAGACAGACGATGTCGTGTGATAATTTCTGTCACTGGCAGGAGGGCAGTCTGTTTGGAGACTGCTTCATTGGTCACGAAGTCAAACCAGCGAATGCAGAGAAGCTGTCTCTGGCAGCGCATATGGAAAGCCTGTAGTCTTTGAGAGTCTCGTGTAAGCAGAGTCCAAGTCTCAGAACCATATAGGAGAATAGGCAGGACGCAGGACTGATAAATACGGATCTTGGTACCGGGCTGTATCTGTCTTTGGCGCCATAGATTTTGAAGAGATCTCATGGCAGATGCAGCTATGCCGGTTCTGCGAGTAATGTCCCGCTGACACCTGCCCTCAGAACTCTGGACACTACCCAGGTAAGTGAATTCTGACACATTTTCCACCTGGTGTCCATTAACGTATATGTCTCCTGCGTCTCCTCCAGAACCCAGATTCTGCAGCTTGGTTTTTGTCCAGGACACATGTAGCCCTAGTTTGGAGGCTATCAACTCAATCTGATTGAGTGATGTTTCTAGGTTCATAACGGATGTTTCCAAAAGAGCAACGTCATCAGCACAGATTAAAACGAGTTAATATAGCGCTACCTAAAGCAAGAGCTCATTTCATACATATGGTGTGTTTATTTCATAATTTATACTGACTGTTGATCAAGACTGTTTCAATACATGTGTATATGGTGTGCTTTGCACACAACAACATATAACCTGGCAGTCAGTGGATGCTGCTGCAGTATGCCCACAATGAGCTGCTGGACAACAACCCACCTATGGAGCAGTCCTTAAGGGGTCATTGACTCATTGCATAATTATGCAGGCCTAACCTGGAAATATCTTTTTTACCCACCCACTTTATAACGATTAGTTACATTTCAGTAGTAGGTAGGCTAACAAATGCTTTTGCAAATTACTTAATTTTTCTAGTTTAAAGTGCAGTTACATTTACACTGTATATTGTGGGATTGTCACGCGTCAGCGTGTGGTTGAATATCGGTTGCGTTGAAGTTGTTTTTTGTAAATTTTGAGCAAATAATGTCGTCGGTTTTTCAACGCGAACAGGGAGTTTACTTGTTTCGTCTTCAGGATTAACAAAGTGGAGTAAATTCATCGATTTCTGTTCTGGTTTGCTGGTTCTTGGTTGGTTTTTGAGTCGAGATCTCCAATGGGCCAATGTAAGTACACGAGAGATTCACTGTACATGCTCAATCATGTACGACCACCACACCGAAATGTAAGACGTACACTGATATTGATGAATCTTTGGAGGCCCAGGTGGCTGAGAGCACGTGATTTATCTCGTTCGAAAGTTGTATTGGAAGCGAAGGTGAGCGCGAATTCTGGTGTACACCTTAAGGAGTCCCGGTGTACAAAGGCTGTCTTTAAAGTCGGTTGGCTCAATGTCAGATCACTAACAAATAAGGTGCTCGCCGTCCGGGAACTGATAGATGAACGTCAATACGACTTGTTTGCGGTTTCAAAACCTGGCATCGGGAGCTCGATGACGCCAACATTAGAATCTTGTGTGGAAGCGACCTAGCAGTGATCGGTAAAGCACGGGAGGGGCGTAGGGGTGGTGGAGTTGCACTATTTTTTCGCTCTCATCACAGGATTTCTCAAATCGATCTATCGGACGTAAAGTCATTCGAGGCCGTATGTGCACTCGTAAAAAAACCAAGAACAGCTGACGAAGAGTTGATTCTTCTACTCATATACAGGCCTGGGTCTGAAAGCCCTACGCAGATTTTCTTCGAAGAATTATCGACAGTTCTAGCTGACCTAGTTCTTAAATCGAAACTGTTGGTGATTGGTGGAGATTTTAACATCCATATGCTAAATCAGCTGGATCCTTCGGTGCACAGACTGTGTGAGTTGTTTGCCACTTTTGATCTCATCCAATGGGTGCAGGAACCCACACATACGGCCCAGGAAATCCTCGACCTGGTAGCTACCTCGAAACATGGTATGACAGTCGCGATTGAGGTTGACCCGTCTGGTATCATCTCTGACCATGCCTGTATTACCTCATGTATTAACATACAAATGCTACCACCGCAAGTTAAGGAACGACAAGTTAGATCATGGAGAAATGTCGATCGCCTTAGGTTCTTCCAGGTGATTGCGGACAGTGACCTCTGCAATTTCAGACCAGACATGAACGTCGATGAGATGGCAGAGCTGTATGATCGAACTCTAAGATCTCTGGCTGATCAATTTGCACCCTACACACTGTCAAGTCTGACCGGGTTAAACGAGAGCCGTGGGTCGATGAGGAATGTGTTAGGGTGCGACGTGCATGTCGGAAGCTTGAACGTAGATTCAAATCCACGCGGTTTCATGAGGACAGAGAACGATGGTCGAGGGCATGGATGGCAAAGATTGAACTGTTTCAAACGAAAAAGAATAATTATTGGACAAATAAGATCCATGATCAGGGAAAATCCCCGACTAAACTTTGGCGATCTTTGTCTCACCTCTTTAGAACGGGTGGGGATGTCAACTGTGGGCACCAATCATCCACATGCTCTGCGGACAAGTTTGCTGACTTTTTTCAAGAAAAGATTGCACGAGTGAGGAGGGAAACTGACCAAGGAGGAAATCCCCCTGATCTTGATGAACAAATGCAGCCGCTAGGGACACTCTATCAATTTAAGATGGTCTCCGAGGAGGAAGTCAAAAGAATGATTATGAGCTCTCCATCGAAATCGTCACAGCTTGATCCAGTCCCGACATTTATGATTAAGGAAGCGATTGAAGTTCTTATTAGACCTATCACAATGATCATAAATGCATCGCTTGCCCAGGAAACAGTTCCATGCAATTTCAAAAGGGCGATCATCTTTCCTAAACTCAAGAAGCAGACATTAGATTCAAATGAACTAGCAAACTTCCGGCCCATATCTAACCTTTCATGCCTTTCAAAGATACTCGAAAAGATGGTTGCAGCTCAGCTTGCACAGTATATAGAGGAACATCAGTACCTACCGGAAGAACAATCTTCATATCGCCCCTATCATTCTACGGAAACTGCGCTACTTAACATCCTGTCTGAAGTTTTTGATGCGGCTGATCAAGGTCAGGTAACTGCATTAGCACTTCTAGATCTTTCTTCTGCATTCGACTGTGTAGACCATGACATTCTACTTAAAAGACTTCAGTGTCACTATGGAATTGGCGGTTCTGCTTTACGCTGGATTACTTCCTATCTTTCAGATAGAGTGGTACAAGTGTTTTACGAAGGTGAACTGTCTAGCCCAAGACCGATGTTCATTTGCGTCCCGCAGGGTTCCATTCTCGGGCCACTGTTTTTTATCCTGTTTATTAGTAAGCTTCGGGAAGTCATTTGCAAATATCACCTTCGTTTCCACTTCTATGCTGATGATACTCAGCTTTATCGCAGTTGTCGTCCTGCCGATTTGCCGGAGGTTCTACAGATACTTGCGAGCTGATTTCAGGAAATTGATTCTTGGCTGAGAAGCAGCCGGCTAAAGCTTAATCCGGGAAAAACAGAATTTATCATTCTTGGTAATCGTAAACAAACGGCCAAGGCAGATTCAGTAGCAATTAAACTTTGGAATAATGTTATCAAAAGATCCGAGCAAGGTAAAGATCTTGGAGTTATTCTCGATGAAAATCTTACGATGGCTAACCACATTAGTAAAATAGTGTCAGGATGTTTCTACCAGCTTCGACAATTACGGGTAGTAATTGACTCTCTGTCGCAGGAATCAGTGCAAGTCCTGTTCCATGCATTCATAGCATCTCATCTCGATTACTGTAATAGCCTACTTGCATGTACGGCCAGAAACCAAATATATAGACTTCAACTTGTTCAGAATGCCGCGGGCACGACTCATTACGCGGACATCAAGGCGGCAACACATCACCCCTATTCTGCAACAACTCCACTGGTTGCCGGTACATAAGCGAATATCGTACAAGCTGCTTCTGCTAGTAGACATATGTCTCAGAAAAGAAGCTCCACAGTATCTTATTCGAGACTGTAAACTGTTGTCTGATACAGCTCTCACTCGAACGATGGTCACATGTTCCAATTCCACCAGGACATTATCCGTGCCACGCACTCGTACCAGAATGGGAGAGCGTGCATTCAGGGTGATTGGTCCATCACTCTGGAATCAACTTCCGCCTCCTCTCAGAGATGGAATTTTAAACCGTGACATTTTTCTCGCTCGACTTAAAACATATATGTTTGACCTGGCAACCGAGGCGCATTTGTAATAATTGCGCCTAGTAAATGAACTTTATGTATGTATGTATGTATGTATTATTGTTGTTCTTTTCCACCATATTAGGCCTAAAAGGAATCAAATTACTAATATTGAGGAATCAAAAAACATTAACGTAATGTAGTATAATACTTGCCTCTGCATCCAAATCTCTAGCAACCTAATTGTTGCTCGTTCTTCTATCTTTCCTTCCATTTGGGTTGTATGATGGGTCTGAACGAGTTCCTTCCACTTCTATCTGTCTCTTGCTGCCCTGATCATTTTGGATGTTCATTTGCATTTCTTCTGCATCCTCTTTTAAGTTATACGAACTATTTATATTGATTAAAACTATTTCAGTACGTGTACATATGGTGTGCTTTGCACACAACTACTGTTAAAACATGGCAGTCAGCGGATGCTGCTCGCCGTATGTCCACGAGCTCTTGGATTAGCAACTCACCTACAAAGCAGTCCTAAGTATTGACAGCACTTAGCCATCAATGTTGCTGATAGTGTTTTAATGAAGGTATCAGAAAGGCATAAATAATTAACATTAACAGCCATTTTATGCTGATGTGTTCATGCAAAAAATTATGTGAAGTAAATTCGTGTAAAGATGATTTTGAAAAGTACATAGACAATATTTTGTGCATTAACTGCTAATTTATCCCTTTGGTGGGGGTGGGGATAAAAATGTGGTGGACAGTGTAGGGAGTACAATATGTCAACTTATATAGCGCTTATTTAAAGTCAGGCTTAGCGAAGCGCTTTACACATTACACTTATAAGAGATCTTAAATAAGTGTGTCTTTAGTCTCGTTGCAAATGAATCAGGCTTTGTTTCTTTAGTTACTTCGTCAGGTAACAAGTTCCATAAAATAGGATTCCCGTGAGTGACGGATCTTTCTCCAAATTTGGCCGTCTTTGACGGGGAGGAACAGCCAGCTGGACCCGAGTACTTGATCTCAGCTGAATGCGACACTCTGTTAGTATGGTCCTATGAACAAGTTCAGTTAAATAGTCCGGGCAAGTATGGTCGTTAAGTACGCGAAATGTCAGCCAACATCGTTTGTAGGTGATTCGCTCTGTAACATGTAACCAGTGAAGCTTGTCTTTTAACAAGGGGGTGGCCTGTAGACTACCCCGGTACGTCGACGGGCTGGTGGTTTAGATAAAATGGCAGGCCAACCACGCCGACACGGGCGACATAAGTCCGATCCATTCAGCGCCGAGAAAATGCAAAGACAATCGCCGACCGCTTCGAAAACGACAGCTAGGCGACAGTCCACGTGATTAGCACAAAGAAATAAGCGCAAGACGTTGCTAAAACCGCCAAGAACAGCGATATTCCGAAGCACGTACAGACACGTGTGAACAGCCAAAATGGCGCTATTGGAAATTATTAACATGATAAACACATTATGTGGCAACCCCGTCTCGTGGTCCTGTCACACGGCTGGTAGTCGGGCGGCCCCCTTCGCCCGCTCGGTTTCCCGATCGCCTTCCGCCGCCGACTCTGCCTGATCGATGGCATTTGTTTTACTTTCCACTTCACGATGGCGTTTGTTTCACTTTCCACTTCACGATGGCATTTGTTTCACTTTCCACTTCACAGCCACAAAACGAGGTGTCCGCAGCTGCTGGGCAGGCCGCATACTGAGGATGGGTTCGATTTTTCCCGTATGACGTCTCCCTGTCCATCCTGGCTCTGGCCTCTTCCGAGAGAAATTCATACTAACTGGTTCATCTTGTCGCTGGCCACTGTTTGGTTTCGGCACCTTAAGCGATTTCTGTACATGTTTTGGGTCACTGGCTTTAACATTGTATTACGCCTCTTCATTCTTGGTAACGCACTCGTCTTCCGCTGCCTTAAATTATTATTATTAGCGTTTGCATTGCGTGTGAAGCCAGCAGACAGCCTCCTCATCAGCAGCATTAAGACCAGGAAGACCTCCGTTAAAACGTGTAAGTGGACAGTCGTTCACTATGTGTGCCATTGTCTCCGGCTCTCCGCATACACAGTTTGGATCGGAAGCCTGACCCCAGCGGACAAGGTTGGCCGCACAGCGGCCTTGGCCTGTCCTGAAGCGGTTCAACAGTGACTACTGTCGACGTGGCAAGTCGAAGCCAGGCGGGCAAGCCGATGGCTCAGGTACGAGGGAGTGATTGACATTCCATGCAGCATTTGCTGTCATGTCCTCTGGCGGAGGGTCCAGCCAGATTGGATTCCATGCAGCATTTGGGTGTCATATAATATCCTCTGAAGAGGAGCCTGGTCCAGCCAGATTGGATGAGGAGGTTGGATGTTGCTGAAGGCCAGGGTAGAGGAGTAGAACGAGCTCTTGGGTTTAGGTCTGGTGTGCGAATTTATAAGATTGGGGCACAGTCTCAGCTGTGGAAGAGCACAGAGCAAGCCTGTCATTCAGTGTCGAGCACTGGCCCCCAGCTTGTGCCTGCCAACAAGATTTGTAGTATTGGCTTTTGCTGCCGTCTTTTCCAAATGCTGCCTAATAGTTCTGTCTAGCATGACCCCTAAATAGACAGGGTTTGGGTCATTTCTAACACGATGACCTTTAAGGAAAATGTTGAGTTCTTGGTTAGCCTTTGCATTATGAAGATGGAAAATAATAGATACTGTTTTATTAATGCTAGGCTGCAGTCGCCATTTCGTAAAGTACTCCTCCAGCAAGTGTATGTCTTTGTTTAGCACATTTTCCACCTCCGAGCTCGAGTTGCTTTCAGAGCCTAGACATATATCATCAGCATAGGTGAATTTGCGACAGTTTGTCATCGGCATGTCGTTAATGTATATATTGAACAGGCTTGGTGAGAGAACTGAGCCTTGTGGTAGGCCATTTATTTGGATTCTCCAAGAACTGCATTTGTCACCCATGACCACGCGAAACCTCCTATCATGCAAAAACACCTCAATTGCTTCAACTGCCCAGCGCGGCAGCACCCTGGACATTTTTAGCAGCAGGTCCAAATGCCAGACTGTGTCATATGCTGCTGTCAGGTCAATAAAATCAATAAAAACAGCTCCTGTTTTTAGCTTTTCCTGGAAACCGTTTTTGTTATATGTTCTCAGAGCCAGGGCTTGGTCACAAGTACCGGTACTGCATCCTTGTCTGAAGCCTACCATCGAATTCCCATGATGGAGCGGAGACATTTCGTATGTAAGGCTTCTAGCTTATGAAGGTCAACAGAAAGTAGTGTCCATGTGTCTGCGGCATAAAGCACCACTGGCATCACGAGGACCTTGTGCAGACGAATCTTTAGACTGAGAGAAATACGATGTTCCCTCCAGATATTGTTGAGGGAGAACAGCTGAAGAAGCGAGATAGATGGTCGTTTGAGATCTTAATTACAGTGCCCATTTGACAACTGGTACTGCCAAGATATATGAAGCCCTCTGTTGGCTCTATGCTTTCACTGCCGATGGATACTGCTGAAGGTGGTGGGCCACAGCCCAGGTTCTGTAACCCTGTCTTTTTCCAGGAGGCCTTCAGACCGAATGCTGCAGCAGCGGCACTTAAGTCAGAGAGATAATTGGCGGCGTCAGCTTTAGGAGGCAGAAAGCAGGTGGTATCGTTGGCGTAGACCAGATCCGAGAAGCAATGAGGACCGACGCTAATTCCTGGAGCAGATAACATATGACTCAGGATCCAATCGATGGCAATGCTGAACAGACCAGGAGCGAGGATACACCCCTCTCTGACGCCGGATGACATCTTCAATATTTCGGAGAGGTTATGACCAGCACTGATGGTCGTGATGGAGGCGCCTGTGTGTTGATGGAGATCAATAATCAGTCGAAGTATGATGTCAGGCTTACCCTTTGAATGGAGTGCCTTATAGAGCGCCTCACGGTCAACTGAATTTGATGTTGAGGTAAGAGACGTTCAGGGGACGGTCAAATTCGTGATTCAGTTCGGAAAGATGTCTCAGGGCAAGAATAGCATCGATGGTGAACACATGCTCGTACGGAGAAGTGATGTTCGTCTGGACTTCATCGTAGGAGTGAAGCCTGATTGCTGAGGTCGGCGGGTTTTCATCAGAAGTGGCTGGATGCGGACCAGAAGCACGTGGGCAAATACCTTTCTAGGTTCCAACAGGAGGGTTATGGGTCGGTAGTTCCCACAGTCAGCATTGGAGCCTTTTCCTTTGTATAATGTGACTATAATTCCATCTTTCCCGTCAGCAGGTACATGTCTCCATACCTCAATAAGCATTGAGTGGAGGGCAGAGCTCATTGGTTCTATAGCATATTTCAAGAGTTCTGGAGGGTTGCCATCTAGGCCCGCGGCACTGCCGTTTTTGAGTTTCTTGATGGCATGGACCACCTCTTCTAGGGATGGTTCGACAGAAACCTTAGGGGCCGTCCATATAGTACGTACGCACTGAGGGGAGAGGGGTTTGAGATTTAGGCGATTTTGCATACAGAAGCGTACGGGGGAGGGGGGTCACGACTGAATTTGTACGTAAGCACATTAAAATTTATAAATAGATAGAAGGCTGGTACGGTCAAACAAAGGGTCCTGACTATTGTTCCCACGGTTATTTAAATATTAAAAACCTTTAATTTAATAGCAAACAAATGCTTTTTGGCTATGGCTAAAAATTAATATTCACCGTGCGGGGGAGTTTGCTAATTTGTACGTGCGCATAGGGGGGGTTAACCAAAATGTACCAGAGCCGTAACTAGGGTTTTCGGCGCCCGGGACAAGATTTCCATTTTGCACCCCTAAATTTCGGTGATGACCTTTTTTTTAGTTGTCACAGTTTTTTTATTCCTTTCCTATAGATAAAACACTCTTTTTTTGGGTGATGACCTTTTTTAGCCGTCGCGGCTTTTCTTTTATTTGTACCCAGTAAATTTTTTTATTCACACTAAAAAATCCCCACGCCCCCCCACCCCCGGTCGGCACCCTAGTTACGGCTCTGAAATGTACGGTGTGCAACAGGGGGAGGGGTTGAAAATGTGACATTTTTTGCGTACGTACTATATGGACGGCCCCTTAGCATCAGACTCCGGCTCAGACACGCCAGAATCAAGGACACTAGACGGAGTGCCGGAAAGAAAGTTCAGTCATTGAGAAATGCTTTCTCCAGCAGGAAAACTTCGTCGGTGGAGGAGCAGATGGAACCATCTAATTTGTTGATGGAATGAATGGATGAGGAGTGTCGATGGCCTGCCAGAGTCCGGATAGTCATGAAGAGTGAACGAGTTTTGTTGTGATAGAAGTCATTCTCTACTTCCTCTGCTATGAGCGTTAAATAAATGGTTAGGCCCTGTTTGGCTCTAGCTTTGAAATTCCCATGAAGTCTCTTCCTTTCGATGTTATCGTTCCTGAGCCTATCATCAGATTTGAGCTTGAGAAGATTAAAGGTATCTGCAGGCAGCCATGGTTGACGTATGTTGCGCCTACGCCTGACCACCTCATTAGCAGACTCAATGATGGCTGAACAAAATGTTGACCATTATGATTCATCGTCACCTGGCATATCTCCTAGGGCCTGAAATCTGTTCATGACATCCACTTTATACTGACTTTGAAGAGTGGCATCTTCGCTGAACCCTGAAACGCTGAACGTCATAAGGACGGGTAAAATGCCTGCTCTTCTTTGGTTTCACAAGTTTGACTGCTAAAGATGATGTGACTGGCAGGTGGTCAGAGGGTGCAGGACATTCCAGGCTCCAATAGACATGGAGGGACTTGAAGAGATGCCTTCTTGCTGGCATGTGAAGATGTGATCTATCTCCTTATACTGTATATATACACTGTATTAGTAACATAATTATTATTTTACATTCGCTCAGAGCAAGGAAGAAAGTGAGTGATAATTTTACACACAAATCCTTTATATGATTAATTGATGATTAAGTTTTCTTTGTGAATGGGACAGTAGGGCAGGGGATCAACATTGGACCAAGAAAATAGAGCCAAAACGAAATCTTGAACTAGGGAGCAAAAACATTGTGCGCGTAAGTTTGGTAGACCTGATAAAGGTAATGCTTCCACCACTGCACATAAAATTGAACCTCGTGAAGCAATTTGTCAAAGCACTCACAAAATCTGAAACTTGCTTTCAGTACCTATGCAAAAAAATCCCTCACTTATGAGAAGCAAAGTTAAAAGAAGGTGTCTTTGTTGGTCCTGACATACGAAAACTTCTGCAGGGCCATAAGTTTGAAACGATGATGACGGATGCTTGTATTGCATTTAAACAAGTAGTTTTGAAGTTTCTTGGAAATGAGAAAGACCCTGATTACAAAAATATAGTTGACAACATGCTAAAGAAACTTGAAGGACTTGTGTAATATGAGTCTGAAGCTACACTTTATACATTCTCACCTGAATTTTTCCCCAGAAAATCTTGGATCAGTAAGTGAAGAGCAACGTGAGCGATTTCACCAAGATATTAAAGAGATAGAAAAACGATACCAAGGCCATTAGGATGTAAACAGGATGGGAGATTACTGCTGGTCTCCCATTGAGAAACTCGGGGTACATCGCATAAGAGGAAGAGCCATTTGCAGGCCTTTCCTGAGAAAAGCAACCACTGTGTTTTTAGAAAGAAGTACTGTACCTGCCTTAACTTTCACTGTCACATTGTTAACAGAAATAAAATTTGGTAACTATATTTTCACTTTTTTATTTTACACCTTTCACTTAATTGTCCAACATTGTAGCTGTATAATAGAATTCAATTTATCGAAATTGCCAAAAACAGTATGTGATGGGAGAAATCTGATAGCATATTTGGGCTCAGCACCCCCAAAACTACAAGAATCGCCAAGTTTTATGAAAAAAGCTTTTAAAAATTTTAAATAAATTTAAAATTTTGCTTTCTTAGGCCGGTGTAATGAATGTAGTGAATGAAATTGTGCATAACGGTAATCAATAATCATGGTAAAATCACGGTCCGTGACACAAAATCACGGCACTCACGGTAACTGTGATTTTCTTGCAGTTGTCCTAATTATGAGTGGCTTTCAATAAAACGTATCAAACTGGCCACAGAGGGCCTGATTGGTCTAAGCCGTAGGGAAGGCATTGTGCCATGGCACTGTGCCATACATTTATAAATTATACTGCTGTCATGTCATATCACACGCCATGGCCACCCTTGCTTACTAATGGCATCGGCATTACTTTATAAAATGTTTCTATGCTTGTTTTCAGGTTGTCATACATACACCAGTGAAAATCTAATGGAAGACCACACTCCCTGATTGATTGTTGAATTCAATCTTTAATTTTTTAAACACTATTCTTATATTTTGCTTTTTTTGAATATTGATCACTTTTGGTTTGCCTAGAATATTCTTAATGTATTGCTAAAACAACATTTGCCTTCTATCCTCAGTTATAAGCTTTCTGTTATATGATGCAAAGTGCATCTCTATAAAGAGTTTCTATTATTGTATCATTTACCGATATCATTTACTAACTTTTTAGCAGTTGAAAGAAGAATATATTAAGTTGAGAAACGTGTTGTTATGAATGTCATAATTGTCCTACTTGCACATAGACCTCGCAACCATTTGATTAATGATTATTACTGTGGCAAACCGGGTGATCGAGCCTCGAAGTGCATTGGCCTCAAACTCAAGGATGGTTTTTGACGTGTCACTGCTGCGCGCTCAAATTGAAGGATGGTCCTGTATTTCTACGGGCATTTGTAATTTTAAAAAATTTCCCGGGGTGACTGTTAAAAGAGGGAGGGAGGAGGGAAAGAGGAAAAGGTTAGGAGGGGAGGGAGAAGCAAATGTTTTGCTCTGGTCACCATTTTTCCTAGCTACGCCAAAGTTCATAGCCGATTATGTAGGCCTAGTAAAGGAAGATTTGGAAGAGGTCCCTGGTGGAAGTCTGGAGGGGTGACACCACAATTTTACCGCGCTAGGTGACACCAACCCTAGCTAAAGTCTTATTATTTCATCATGTGTCTCCAATGCCAGGAGCACCTCTGAGTAGAGCTGTTACGGTTTCGATTCGGTTTTAACCGAAATACTGTGGTTTCGGTTCGGGTTTCTGAACATCACTAGAATGCAAATGCGGCTTTTTTGGGAGCAACAGCTTTTAAGCGTTAAAAATAGAGAAACGTTTTTGTATCATGTCTATGATGAGTCAGCACGGCTGCACAACTCGGCAGCACTGCCTATAAGAAAGTGATGTAAATTGTATATATATTTACTTTTATGTAGCAATTAATGGCTATTGCATTAACTGAGAAGAGGTGACTTAAAGTCATGCATAATCATGCATTGTATTTGCTATTCTCTACAAAAAAATAACCGTCCAAATTTGCATGGTCAAAACCGCGGTTTCGGTTCGGTTAACCCTAACAGCACTATCTCTGAGTAGAACTATAAGAGGCACTATGCAAATGCTACAATACATTACAATGTAAATGTCAAAGCCTATAGCAATATTAAATATTCAAATCATGGATAAAATTTCAACAAGCTGAAATTTAATTTAAAAGCCTATCGCAATATTCCTATTTTAATTTTGATGGTCATATATATGTATAGTCATTGTCACAATATCATCAAACTTTTCCAATGTTTGGACACAGTGTCTTGGCTGATTTATTATAGTATTTATTTGTATAACAGAGTTCATGCACTTCATATTTTATGTTGGTATGTCTTACTACCTGCATTGGCAATTTGGAAAAGTTTTACTTAGACTGTTCTGGGTTTCATTCAGAATCAACTGAAACTGTTCTGCCAGATTTTTGAACTGACTATGCAACTTGAAAAAATCCTCAGCCAGATGAACAAGATGAAAGTCTCTTGTATTAAGTTCTTCTTTTAAAACTAAGTTCTCATTTTGCGTGCTCTCAAGCTCAGTTTGTAGCTTTACATTGATGCACTGGCACTTGGCAAGCTCTTGCTGTGCTTGTTGAAACTGAAGCTCCAAATCTGCAACGCAATCATTAGACAGAGAATTTGTTGATTTCTTCCAATGCAAATCTTGAATTTCAGTTACATAATCAAATTTAGTTAAAGAACTTGCAGTTTGTGGAACATAGACCTCAACAACTCTACTACTGAAATTCTGCCCATTTTTTGACCCATTACTCTGAACATCTTCAGAAACTATACAGTCTGGGTCATTTACTGCTGAAGAACAAGATGAGGCAGAATCTATACAGTTAACATTAATCATTGATGTTATAGGCTCGATATTCAGTTTTGCATCTTCATTTGGAATTGGAACTTCTGTATTTATTGAAAGATACTGCGAGCCATCTGCTGGTGAAGAAAGAAACCATTCACCATCTGTAGTTGATGACGGCCGAAAAACCATCTTGTGGACAATGTTTTCTCTACTTAAACTTTGAAGCATTTTTTCAAAGTCCATGTTATTATCATTGCTTTCTTCCTGATGATCATTACAACCTGCAGTTAAGCAAGCACGCTTTGAGATATGTGTGTTAAAAGTCCTTCTTGAAGGTATTTGCACATGAGATTCCTGTAAATAAAAACAATTGCTTCATATAAACCAATAAACCAGCAGGATAAATAGAACTGGAAAAGTAAGGCAACATTTGAAGTTCATGTGATTTAAAGAGCTATACCACAATATTAAAAACAGCTGAGCTCAGTTTAAATAAATAAATAAAGCAGTTAATCAGGCTATTTTCGATCTTTCCCAATGTATTTAAATGAAATTCTAACTTAGGTAACTACTGCATACTCTGTATTATTGAAGTGAAGAATTGTAGCTGACAAGGAAACCATGTTACATTTCATATCAATTAAAATAATTCACAAAACTAAAGGAGCAATTTAAGAAACATAAAAGACAAAGCAGGGAAATTGCTTACAGAAGAAGATCAAATATTCAAAAGATGGGTTGAATACATCAGAGAACTCTACACATACACCAATGAGTATGAGAGCAACATCTTGGATGACTTAAAGTCAAGAGATGGCAGACCATCAGAATGTGATAATAAAGATGGAATCTTGAAGGCTGAAGTAGAAAGAGCAATAAAAAGACTAAGAAATAACAAAAGTTGTGGCATTGATGAAATTCCAGCAGAACTGATAAAAGCAGGTGGACCCCGAATTATTGAAGAAGTGTGGAAAATCTGCAGCACAATTTGGGAAACCGGGAAATGACCAAGAGAATGGTGCAAATCCATCGTGATAGCATTATCGAAAAAAGGAGACTTAAGGAAATGTGAAAATTACAGAACAATAGCCCTCATCCCCACCTATGCAAAATAACGTTGAATATCATACAGAAGAGGTCCCCACCTATGCAAAATAACGTTGAATATCATACAGAAGAGGTTAAGAGGTGCAATCGATGAGAACTTGAGTGAAGAACAGGGAGGTTTCAGGAAAGATCAATTCAACAGATACTAACCATCAGTGATTTTATCGTTAACTGTAATTAAAATAGGAACAAAAATTAACGATTTTCGTTAACTGAAATAGTAATTGAAATTAGAAATTATTTTAATAACTGAAACTGAAATAGAAATAGGAATTCAGTCTTGAAAACGATATTAGAAATTGAAATAGAAATTATTTTTGAACTTTATTATTGTAATTTACAAATTTACCATACAGAATCATCATCCTTTCAAGTTTCAGCACTGCCACACCAACTTGCCAAGTGCCGGAGTCCGCTATTACTGGCTACAGCAGTTTAACTTTTACCCACTGACTACACTACCATTGGGATTCACATATTTGCCGGCCGGCCATCCAGGTTGGACCATCGGTCCTACTATTGTCCATTGCAACACTTCATTTCATTATGTTCTGTCAGTGCACTACACTTACTCAAACAGACAGCAACTCTTAATGTCTCTATATTTATTCAATAAACAAAAAGATATTAACCTTTATTTTCCCAGACCCATTCAACATTGACACTCACTCAAGAAAACTTATATTTAGACACTTTCTGATGTAACACAAAAAGTTGAAATCATAAAAAAATTATTCAAGATCACGGAACCATACCCATGTTCCCAAATGGGAACGTTGGGTCATTATGACTATCGAAAATCCTGGAAATACCAAAGGCAGTAATTTTATAACATTAGAGCTGTACAGTATGTAATTTTTTTAACATGCCTCAAATAGGCATAGTATGTGGGAAATACTGTTTTTAAGTATCATCTTAAGGTCATTAATTTAATTAATTCATTAATTATTAAATAATTCATTAATCATTGGTGTGGTAGACCCCAAAACACTTGGTGTGAAAGTGCCTCTCAGTTCTCACGCTTCGAGCATTTCATTCTTTCATTTGTCTGACAATAAGCATGTCACCTCTGGGAAGTAGATAGACTCCAGGTAATGTTTGACTTCATCATGTCGTAAAAGATTTGGAACAGAGGCAATGGGTTTTCCATAATGTTATCGAGGCATGTCTTTCAACAGCCAAGCAACCACTTCACTTCGAAATTCAGGATGATTGAGGCGATCGCTGGAAGAAACCACCTTGCATGTAGCTTCCATGCTGCAACCACTGCAATATTGAATGCATTGACAAGCGAGTTCCACCACTCTTTCTTGGATTTGATCTTGGGTCCATATGTCGAAAACAGACGATCAAGAAGATCAACAGTGTCTATTTCCATTGCGTAATTGCTGAACATTCGTGGCTACGAAATTTTTATTTCCTTCAAACTCCATTCACACGACATTTTATCATGGCTACAGGGTTGACATAGTTATGACTCAACTCAGAGCTACTAGGCTTACAATCACGGGTCTTGTCATCCTCACAGGGTCCTGTTGAGGCCTGGATCCCTTCATCTGCAACACGAGGAAACACATGAAGCTCACACCAACATATGATGATTCATCTGGACCTAAAATATCTTCATCTACTGCTTCAACTTCATAATCTGCCCCATCGTTTGGAGGTAGTATACAAATGTCTGGAATACTAGCATTATCATCGTCATCACTGAAGGACTCTTCAAACACTGCTTCAACTGCTAGAGAGGTGGCGAACCATCGCTTTGTTACAGGCAGTTTAGCTACTGTCCAACAATAGCTACACAATTGTGTGCAACAGAACAAGTCATTATACTCATGAAAAGTATCAGCAGAACATACACATAAATTTGTCCTACATATTTGCCAGATTGGAACACCAATGGCCAATGCCAGTGAAATATTAACAACTGTCAGCCTATTAGCCACATTGACCCAACGTTCCCAATTGGGAACATGGCTGTTCAATCTTGTAATTTAGATCCCTTGGTCTTGTAATTTAGCGTTTGGTCACACATGTCAATCGAACTCAAAATCATGTATAGGCCATAGTTGAATAAAATGAGCCCTTATGGTAAAATAAATGTTGATATTTAGATTTTATTTTTATTTTATTTTAAAATGTATCCGCTATACCTATGATTTTGGCAATTTTTCAGAATTTTAATGCAAATTGTACAAAAAGTCAGTGATGTTAATCCTTGTCCTGGTCCTTGTCCTTAAGGACTCCTTAAGGACCAATTTGAAGTCCTTGTCCTCGTCCTTGGGGAGTCAGTCCTCGTCCTTATCCTCGTCCTTGGGGGTTCGGTCCTCGTCCTTATCCTCGTCCTTGCAGATCGGTCCTTGTCCTGGTCCTTGTAACTTAGTCCTTGAAAAGTCCTTATAAGGACCAAATTACTTGTATACCATTTTCAATTGTACTGATAATTATGTTCCAAGGTAAGAGTAGTATGTGGATTTATATTTGGCTACATACTTGCTTTGAGTTACTCTAAATGTTTAGTCATTGTTTCCTTTATAATACGGTATTATCAAAACCAGTTGATTCTTTAGCAAAATTCTTTGTTTCCTGTGACGTCGGCTCCAGTTGAACGAGTGTTTTCGCAAAGTGGTCTCATAATTAGACCTCACCGTGTGTGCATGACTGATCAGCTGCTGGAAACACTTGTTCATTTATTATTATTATTATTATTATTAAACTTGACAATTTCTTAAGCGCAGTAACATAGCTATAGCTGGCTAAAGTCAAAGGCGCATTTGAAATGCAGCATTGCTGTTGACTACATTATGCTTAAAATTTTGTTTGCTTGTCTAATTTTGTGATTCGAAATGAAATTGTGTTTGGTTTTTCCTTTCTGACTTTTTGTCTGACAGAGGTTGGTCCTTGTCCTTGAACCTTGTCCTTGGGGGTCAGTCCTTGTGGTCCTTGTGCTTGCGGGGTAAGTCCTCGTCCTTGTCCTCGTCCTTGGAGGGTCGGTCCTCGTCCTTATCCTCGTCCTTGGGGGTTCGGTTCTTGTCCTTATCCTCGTCCTTGGGGGGTCGGTCCTTGTCCTTATCCTCGTCCTTGGGGGGTCGGTCCTTGTTAACATCACTGCAAAAAGTACAAAAAATTAGCAGATATATTTTATGCAAAAATCAAAGATAGACATGTGCTCTAAACCAGGGGTTCCCAACCTTTTTTAAATTGTACCCCAGGCAAAAAAAATTTCCCCGCTTGTACCCCCAACCCAGGGCCGACCAAAAACAACACTTTTTGCAGTTATTTCTTTCAAAAAATATATTCATCAACTTCCGAAATTTGATATGTTTAATGTAGAATTGTAGATATTAGGTACTTTTTAAAAAAGTTTATTAGTTCACTTAACACATGCCATCAGAAATGGAAGTCATTAATTGTGCATGTGATCATTAATGTGCATCAGGACATGCATATTATTATAGCGCTTTCATTTGTAGCCTCATATCTGTTATTCAGCCGGCCGTTATATTGAGCTGCCGTAGATTTGGCAATATTTAACATTTTTTAAATGAAATTCCAAAAAATTATTTACTATTTTAGCAATTTTAGTGTACCCCCTGACAACAGCTGATGTACCCCTAGGGGTACATGTACCACCGGTTAAGAACCGCTGCTCTAAACAAAAGCTAAGAAAAACCAGGATGCTATAGCTTGGTTAACTGCCTGCACTGCCTTCAAATCAATGTTCCCATTTGGGAACGTTGGGAAAATAAAGGTTAAGAGCTTTATTGTTAACGAATGTGAGGTTAAACAGATGGAATACATTTCTTGATGTGCAGTACATTGATAGTTTGTATGTCTGCTATCCAGAAGCGTCATTTGGGGGGGTTGGGGGAGCCGTGCCCCTCAAGGAAATGAAAATATTAATTTATAATGTATTAATGTGCAAAAAATTGCAAAAAATTGCAAATTTTCCAACATTGGCCCTAAAATTTGCCAAAATCGCTCAAAATTTGCAACAAATTTGCAAAAAATTTGCAAAAATGCCTAAAATTTGTCAAAAATTTGCAGAAAAATTTTCTTCCCCCCCCCAAGAAAAGTGTGAAATGACGCCACTGTTGCTATCTGCTGGTGGAAGAAACCGTATGCACCGTTCACTGGAAATGCAAGCATTCTTTAAGCTCAATGCATCAATTATTGACTAGCTATGTCGCTATTGCAATGACTGCACTGTTTGCAAGATGCAAACTAAAACATCATCGACGAGTACGAACTGAAATTAGCAACATGTTACTGAACTGAATGTGAAACTGAAATTGGATTTATTGTTGAACTTTAATTAGAAATTGAACTGAAATTAAAGCAACAAAAATAATTGAAATTGAATTAGATATTGCCCCTTCATAACTGAAATAGAAATTGAATTATGACTTTATTTTCATAAATTAAATATCACTGCTAACCATTAGATTGATAGCTGAAGAAACGTTAGGCAAATCAAAGAGTCTGCATCATTGTTTCATCGATTTTAAAAAGGCATTTGATTCGATATGGCATGAAGGTCTCTGGGGATCACTGGCATGTTTAGGAACACCAGAAAAACTTATTAGAACCATACAAAGTTTATATGATATGTCAGAAATGACGGTAAAAACAAGGACTGAGTGAATGGGTGAAGGCAACTAATGGTAGTCAACAAGGAGATCCAATCTCACCTTTGTTATTCATCGCCATCTAAGAAATCATTATGAAGAAAATGGAGGCCAAAACACAAGGAGGTGTAATGATTCAGGGGCAGCAAATCAAAGATCTACGATTTGCTGATGACATTGGCTGAGAGTGAGGAAAACTTGCAAAGCAACTCACAGAGGTATACTAAACCAGCAAAGAATATGGATTACACATTAACAGAAGCAAAACAAAAGTGATGGTGATGGGAAACAACAATGGAATTCAAATACCGGTACATGTTGATGGTCAAAAGTTGGAATGTGTTGATCAGTTTATTTACTTAGGAAGTCTAATAACCAAGATAATGGCTGCAGTAAGGAGATAAGAAGACAGATTAGAATTGCAAGCAGTAATTTTGCCAATTTGAACACAATCTGGAAAAGTAAAAACATCAGCAGAGACACTAAATTGCAAATTATGGACACGTGTGTGATATCCACCTTACTGTATGCATGTGAGACATGGACCATGAAGAAACAAGACATATTAAAACTGAATGCATTTGAAATGAATTTTATAGAAATTGATAAAAATAATTTATAAAGATATGATTAAAAATGATACCATTCGCAAAGACCAGACCTGAGATGAACAAAGACTGTTATGGAGAAGATCAAAGACAGAAAATTATCAATATTTGGACACATCTGCAGAATGAGGGTTGGACACATCTGCAGAATGAGGGATGAAAGACTAATAAAGGCAGTGATGATGAGAAGATCAGATGGTATGCAAAAAAGAGGAAGACCAAAGAGAAAATGGATTGATGCTATTCTTGAATGGACTTGACACCCAAAATGCGATACACATGGCCAAAGAAAGGAAAGGTCTATGGACAAGCACTTCTACACCGTTGGCTCCAACGGTCCTTATCTATCATATTAAGATCCTTATCTGTATGTCTCTCTGTTACCTTCAAGCGTTCTGATTGGTTGACTATTGGTAGATGGTTTAGTCCTTACGTCGCGATGCGTTGGTGGACGATGTTCGAAGACGACGTTGCTATTGGTAACAATTGTTCGTAGAATCATAGTTTAACATGGTTTAGTCGAGTCATTGCAGCGTCAGAGGGGTGGGCGTGCGACAACGTTGCTATTGGTAACAATTGTTCCTAGCTTGAGGAAGTTGCGCAATTTTAACGTACATTTTAACGTACACAGAAAATACATGTACAGCGTCACAAATGGCCACAGTCAGTTGCGTGATTTTAACGTACATAGGCCTAATTATTACGTGGCGCAGAACTTGGCTAGGTGGCGATCATTGAAATGTTGTTCAGCATGAATTCAATGATTGGGTATTAGGTATAGGTATTGGATTAGTATTATCCTGCACTGCGAGCGCGAGCGAAGCGAGCATCTTTCTAGTGGACTATGAAGTGTGATGATGATGATGATGATGATGATGATGATGATGATGAAAGGAGCAAACAGAAAAAGAGAACCTTTCTCTCAACAAGGCCTGCTTTCCAAATGATTATAATTATTGCAGACTGTTTATTGCAGCATCCACCATTACTTTTCTTCATTGGTACTGAACTTATCCTTCTTGCAAGCCTGACACAATTATGCATTAACCCCTTCGGTACCGAGTATTTTTCCTATATTAGACCTCCCGAGCCCGTGTTATTTTTAGTAACGTGGGGTTAATTTTCCAATATGGTTCCAGCTTGCTATAATACAAAAAAATAAAACTTTTTCTGAATTTATTTGACAGAACATATCTACTAGTGACACAATGATATAAAGAAAGAGGCGATCTGTCAACATTTTGGGCACATTACCGGACCCAGAGGGTCGGCCACCCATAGACTGGTTATAACCTGGGGTGGGGCCCAGCCCGAGGCCCGAGCTTTGAGGCCCGCCCGGCCCGTACCTTGCCGCCCGGCCCGAGGTACGGGCGGGGCTGCAAGGTAATTCCATAAAAGCTAACACGATATTAAATACAATATTCATTTGTAAACTCAAAATCAAATAAATTTCATTAATTATATTTTAAAAATTATTTTCTTAGCTGTTCCCTAATTAAAATTTTTATTACAGCTTAGTTGTAGCTATTGTATAATTGTCAATAGAACATTAATATTTTGTTGCTGTTAGGAAAAAAGGAGGAAAAAGGCAAGACTAAACAAATATAAACTTGGATTTATTAAAGAAATATTGTTAGCGCCCGGCCGTATAAGGCCCGTAGTCGTACATTTGCCCCGTAGCCCGTACCTCGAGGCCCGTAGCCTGTGGCGAGGCCCGGCCCGCCCATGTGGTTAATTTTCCTATATGGTTCCAGCAAGCTATAATACATACAAGCAACTTTTTTCTGAATTTTTTTGACAGAACATATACTAGTGACACAATGTTATAGGGAAAGAGGCAATCTGTCAACATTTTGGGCACATCACCGGAGCCAGAGGGTCGGCCACCCATAGACTGATTATAACCGACGTGTGGTTAATTTTCCTACATGGTTCCAGCAAGCTACTGTATTATCTAATATCTTTTATCTTTTATCTTTTATCTAATATTTATTTATCTAATCTATACAGACAACTTTCTTCTGAATTTTTTTGACAGAACATATCTACTAGTGACACAATGATATAGGGAAAGAGGCAACCTGTCAACCTTTTGGGCACATCACCGGACCCAGAGGGTCGGCCACTGTGGCGTGATTGGACACTTGCAAGCCACGCCTCAACCAATAGCGTAGCTGCTATAGTCTTAGATTATAATACAATATTGAAGGAAGAGGAAACCAACTCACTGGTCAGAAAGCGCAAGGTGGCAATATTCCGAGAGCAGAATAAGATTGTTAAAGCGATCAAAGATCGCTTTAACAATCTTATTCTATAGAGTAGTTAGTTTCAGCATCAGTCGCTCTCACACAGTCGAAGACTCTCACTCTCAGTTGCGTCCTGGATACGAACATTAATAATTAACCCCTTTAGTGTCAAGCCCGAGTATAGTCGGGCGCGGGAAATCGCAGCGTAGGTGTCAAGCCCGAGTATAGTCGTGGAAACCATAGCTTATTCTAAAGTCGTCATTTTCTTTGCCAATTGCTCAGTGTCAAGCCCGAAATTTGTCAGGGCTGCGTAATATAAATATCTAATCTCTGATTGGTTGATTTTCAACCAATGTCAGGGCGAAAAAAGACGTATCTGCAGAACTAGCAGAGGGTTATATATATCATCAAGGCTAGTGAACAAAAGCGGTCTCGGCGTCGGCGGTATTTTTTATAACTTTATAATCTACACAAAATAACATGTTTGGACGCAAAAGACGCGTATTATCTGCAGCAGAAATAAAACTTTTGCTTGAAGAAAGCGATAGTTCTTCGGATTTCGACAGTGATGTCGAAAGTAGCTCTGATTCTGATGTCCAGGGCAATGAGGACGGCGCCGATAGTGATGACAGTCAAGAGACCATCGACTATGACGTCAATTCCACATTTGCATGGACAGAACATGACGCATTTGACCGTGCACGCCTGCCATTTACCGGAACTAATGGTTTTCAGGTGCCAATAAGTGACACAGAGGATGTATTGGCCTACTTCAACTTGTATTTCACTGAAGATATTATTACCCATATGGTAGAAGAAACCAATAGACGTGCTCAACAACTTGGTCAGGATCCAGCTCTAAAACGTAGATCTCGGCAGCATGACTGGGTCGATACAACACCTGATGAGTTACGAGTGTTTATGGCACTCTTATTATATCAAGGAATACTGCACAAACCAGAGATAAAAATGTACTGGACAACAAAACCTCTCTTTGAAACTCCGTATGTCAGGCAGATCATGGCTCAGAACAGGTTTCTTTTACTATGGAAATGCTTGCACTTTACCGACAATACAACAATAACTACTTATCTCACTCCTGCCCACAAATCATTTGCAAAAATACAATGGTTATATGAGAAGCTAGTAGAAAGATTTTCAACTGTTTACATCCCTGAGCAGAATGTGGCTATTGATGAGTCTTTGATGTTGTGGAAGGGAAGACTTGCTATGAAACAATATATACCCTTGAAGAGGGCACAATTTGGGCTGAAGTCTTATGAATTGTGTGAATCTTCATCAGGATACATTTGGAAGTCTTTTGTTCACCTGGGTAGAGGGATGGAGTTGCAAGATTCATCAGATGGTCTAACATCTTCCCAGATTGTCCTGACACTCGCAAATGATCTTTTCGGTAAGGGATATTGTATATTCATGGATAACTGGTATTCCTCGCCAAAACTGTATCGACAGCTTCACGCACGACAGACAGATGCCGTAGGAACAGTACGGCTCAATAGAAAACATATGCCTGTTCAGCTCCAGCAGAAAGTTGCCCGTGGTCAAGCAACTGCTCGTTTCACGAATGACATGATGGCAATGAAGTGGATGGACAAGAAGGAGGTTTCTGTCCTTTCTACCTTCCACACTTCTACATTTGATACTGTTCGGTCACATCGTGGTCCGAAACGTAAGCCTGTTGCTGTCGTGGAATACACTAAAAACATGGGGGCCGTTGATGTGTCAGATCAGATGCTTGTCGCCTATCCAACAGAACGAAAACGTCATAAGGTTTGGTACAAAAAAATGTTCTGCCATATGTTGAATCAAGCAACACTAAACTGCTATCTACTTTATTCCAAAAACAATCCAACTGCTAAAATGAACCATCTGCAGTTTAGAACAAAGCTGATTGAACGTTTACTGGAAATTTCACACGATCCATTGCGAGTCCAAATCAAACGAGGACGCCCTTCATCGGAGCAATCAAATCCAATACGGCTGACAGGAAGGCACTTTCCTAAAAGAAATCCACCTACTGCTGGTAAGCAAGCACCAACACGTTGCTGTAAGGTGTGTTGTTCACACACTCGTCCTGATGGAAAGAAGGTCCACAAGGAGACCACTTTTATGTGTGTCGAATGTGATGTTCCGCTATGCGTGGAGCCATGTTTCGAGATTTACCATACCAAACTTTCTTACTAACATTGGACAGAACTTCTTTCCTTAAGTTTTTATCAACATTTTATAAACATTTTCTATATTGTGAGTAGTATAGGTCAGCAGACGCACATTTCAACTCAGACCCATTTTTGATAATTTTTGTTTACATTTTTAATTTTAAAAAAACATGTTAGAGTCATAAAGGACTGAAATCATAAAGTTTCCTAAGCTTCTAATCATCCTAGGAATGCAAAAAAGGCTTTTGCTCAAAAAAAATTTTTTGAAAATAATTCCACATTTGGGGAGAGTTTTCGAAAATTTTATTTGACACTAAAGGGGTTAATATATGAAGTTATAATACATCTGAGTTGATTATAGTTATAGGCGTTAGGAAAACGCCACATGGTGTCATCAGCGGAAACGAACTCACAGCTTTGCGTTTAATTAGAAAAAAGTGAACATTAGTTACTATGGCAACCAGATCGAACATTCCTCTGCCGGAGAAACTGGATCTGAATGCGGTGAACTTATGTGTGGAGTTCCGTCGATTCCAAGGCCAATGGAAAAATTACTGTATCGCTGCGAAAGTGTCTGGAGAAACTGCAGAAGTTCAGGCTGCGACTCTCCTAGCCTGCATTGGATCCGACGCATACGTCACTTTTCAGTCGATGACGTTGACTGCGGAGCAACGGAAGAGTACGACTGACATTCTAGAGGCCTTCGAACGATACTGCGTTGGCGAGTTGAATGAGGTCTACGAGAGATACTTGTTCAACACCAGGAAACAGATTCCTGGTGAATCGTTTGATGTATTCGCTGCAGATTTGCGACGCCTCGTCCACTCGTGTGGATTCGGTGCAGCGGAGTCTTCCACGATTCACGACCGTATTGTCCTTGGAATCCACGATGACGTAACCCGCCGGAAACTGCTTGGGACGCAAGGACTCGACCTTCAAAAGGCCATCGACGTCTGCAAGGCACATCACTTTTATGGGCCATGACTTAGCGAAAGACGGATTAAAGCCTTCCGCCTCGAAAATCGAAGCCATTGAAAACTTCGCGCAACCAGAAGATAAAGCAGCACATCAGCGTCTTCTCGGGATGGCCAACTATCTTGCGAGATACTGCCCTCACTACAGTGATGTCATGTCGGTGCTTCGTGAGCTTTTGAAGTCCGACTCACACTTCAGATGGGATGAACGTCACACTGAAGCCATCGAGAAATTGAAAATTATGTTAAAATCTGCGCCTGTTTTAGCCTATTTTAATGACAAGAAGGACTTGCTTATTCACTGTGATAGTTTGCAGAAAGGCGTGGAAGCTCTGCTTCTTCAGGAAGTCGTGTAGTAGAGTATGCTAACCGTGCATTAACAGACACAGAACAGGGATGGAGCCAACTGGAAAGGGAATGTCTATCTATATGCTTTGCTATGGAGAAATTTCATTACTACATATATGCAAGAAAGGTAAAAGTTCAAAATGACCATAAACCTTTATTGGCTATATTCAAAAAGTCTCTCTCTTCTGCGCCAAAAAGGCTCCAGCGCCTGTTGTTAAAGTTACAAAGATATGATTTTGAAATGGAATACTTTGCTGGCCGAGATTTAATTTTGGCAGATGCCCTCAGCCGAGCTTACATTGCCCGAAGCACTTAGCAGGAGTTCAGTGAGGAAATTGCTTTCCTAGAGACAACAGATGCGGAGCAAGAAGCATAAACTCGATTAATAACATCTGCATCTACTCTGAAACTCATCACAGACGCGACATCCGATCCAAGCTACATCCGCCTGAAAGAGCATTTTTATCGAGGCTGGCCCGACTCGCCGAAGGGGTTGACAGCCAACGTTCGACCTCTTGCGGCCTTTGGAGATGAATTATCGGTCTGTCGAGGTCTCGTCTACAAAGGACATCATCTTGTCATACCAGCACCGGCGAGACAGGAAATTCTAAACCGTCAACACTCGTCTCATAATGGACTAAACAGTTTTCTACGTCGAAGCGAGGGAGGTGGTATTCTGGCCAAATTTGACCTGTGAACTCCGAGAGAAAGTTCTGAAATGTCACATCTGCAATACATTCAGAGACCTGCTTCCAAAAGAACCACTGGCACCCATCCCCCCACCGTCTCGACAGTGGGTAAGAGTAGCAGTTGACATCTTCACATTTCAGCAACGAGAATATTTAATTTCAACGGACTTCCTCAGTGGATTTTCAAAATAGACAGACTATCGTCGAAGTCGGTGAGCAACATAATTTACTGTTTGAAACAACATTTTGCAAGATATGGTATCTCTCATCATTCTTGCATAGTGATAACAGTCCATTTAGCTCAATGGAATTTAAGAAATTCGCAGACAAATACGAGTTTCAGCATGTCTTAAGTTCACCAATGCATAGCCAGAGAAATGGCAAAGCAGAGTCAGCAGTTAAAATGGCTAAGAAGCTGATGAAGAAAGCTTTAGAGGAAAATTTTGACCCCTACATTTCCTTAATGGAGTGGAGAAATTGTCCTTCCGTGAGATTGGGTCTAAGCCCCGCGCAAATCATGTTTGGACGTCGAACGCGCACAAAATTGCCTATCAGCAGTCAACTACTGGATACTCCTTCTGCTGCCAAGGTCCAGCAGGCATTAGAAAGATCAAAGTTGAAGCAAGCCGCTCACAACGACAAAAACGCACACAACCGACGGAAGCTATAGAAGGGAGACACTTGTCGCGTGAAAGTACGACCGACCGACGACCACTGGAAGAAAGCGGAAATTACAGATGTCCTTCCACATCGATCGTATCAACTTCGGCTGGACGACGGCTCGATGAAGTGAAGAAGCTCCCGTCATGTCAGATTCTCCTTGGAACCCCCTGTCATTTTCCAGGAGGAAAGTGAAGGACAAGGACAACCATCAATACAAGGGGAAGAAGACAGCCGTTCGAGACCACCGTACAAATCAATGGTGCATGAAGATCAACACTCCACCAGCGCTGCGAATGAACCATCATCTGATACAACTGAGGCAACCCCAGCTCCACCTAGTGAACAACAAATAACTACTAAAGGAGTTGAACCATATAAGACTAGATCTGGCCATACAGTCAGAAAGCCATCTAGATATAAATAGTTACATTTTAAATTTCTGTTTAGATGACTGATGAAGTTTTAACAGAACTGCTATAAAATATTATTTTGCTTAATTAGATAATGAGCCTAATTAATGGGAAGAGATATTGGACACTTGCAAGCCACGCCTCAACCAATAGCGTAGCTGCTATAGTCTTAGATTATATATTCTATAGAGTAGTTAGTTTCAGTGGCAGTCGCTCTCACACAGTCGAAGACTCTCTCAGTTGCGTCCTGGATACGAACATTAATAATTAATATATGAAGTTATAATACATCTGAGTTGATTATAGTTATAGGCGTTAGGAAAATGCCACAGCCACCCATAGACTGGTGATAACCGACGTGATGCTTAGTTATGATGCTATCAATCAAATCTTTCTGAATTCTAGGAGGCAATGTTTTGCACTTGGATTCTTCAATTTGTTGTCTTTATTCTGATAGAGTTCATCTATAACGTCTTTTGCGGTATAAAGCCGTTCTACTTGTGTCGTCATGTTTGACTGGCTGGCTCTAGCCAAAAATTTACCCTGCCTAAGGTTAGCCCGTAATGACCTGTAGGTGTGCTATTTATAGATTTGACCTCACCTGCATAGATAAAAAACATTTCAGATATCATAGAAAACAAGCAAGTAAGTCATAACTGGTATACAAGGGGTTGGGATTTAGATGCAGGCAACAGCACTTTCAATTACTTGTATACAAGGGGTTGGGACGTCATAGCCGACATTAGAACACTGGTATACTGGGGGTTGGTACCGAAGAGGTTAAATCTCTGCCCATACCAAATGTTTGGTACAGGCAAGGATGATGGCTGTTTATCAAGAACTATTCCTGCTGGCTGCTGTGCTATGCTAGAGTAAGGGTTGTGCAGAGGAACAGCCTGATCACTTCAGAGTGACAAAAATATAACTACAATTGATGCTGACAAACTGTTAAAAGGAGAAATTGTTGTCTTACTGCTTTCTGGTTACAGCAAGCAACAATGCAAGTGGCTGTGGCTTACACCATTAAACTAGTTGCCTATGCTTTATCCAGACCCACATTTACCTTTGCAATTTCTGGCTATCATTCATTTATCTATGCCTTGAAAATGAACACTGGGGTTGGCCACAGGCATCATGACTTGATTCCAGGACTGTCGCCAATCCAAACATCAAAGCATGCTGAACAGCTTAACGTTGGTGTTCTATTGGCAACCAGTTACACAATGCCAAGTAGGCCACTTGGCCAAGTATAAGCCTAAGTCAGAGATGGTTATTAGAATAAGACAACCACTTCCAGGGCAGCCGAGATGAAGGCAGGGGGTAAATGCACAGGGGCTCGGAGACAGTGGCAGGGTTCTGGGCTGGTGACGTATAACGTATATTAACATCACGTCTTGTCTTGTCTTGTCTTGTCTTCAGCCGTCTTCGCTCCGAAGATTGGTTGCATTATGAACTGTCATCTTCCAGATGTTACGATCTTCTGCTCTTCTTATCGCGTGCTCGATAGTGAGTCCTGTCCACTCTTTGATGTTGTCTTCCCACTTTTTTCTTGGCCTGCCTCTTTTTCGTGATCCAGGCATTGTGCCCTGCATTATGTCCTTCTCCAGACATTCCTGCTTTGTTCGCATAATATGTCCCCAGTATTTCAGTTTTCTTTTCTTTACTGTTTCCAGTAGGGTTCTTTGAACTCCTGCTTTATCCATTACCCACTCATTCGTCTTCTTTGCTTTCCAGGAAACTCTCATTATTTGTCTTAAACCTTTCATTTTGAATGCCTGTATGCGCCGTTCATCTTCCTTTATTATTGTCCAGCTTTCACAGCCATACGTGGCGACTGGCCACACCATTGATCTCATTAACCGGACTTTTGTTCTCACAGGAATGTTGTGACTTTTCCATATTTTGTTTAATGATGTTCCCGCTCCACGTCCTTTATTCAGTCTGCTTCTTATGTCGGCTTTGCTTGAAGTGTCGTCTGATATGATGGACCCTAAATACGGGAAGGTGTTGACCTGTTCCAATACTGTACTCTGAATTTTGATGTTGCAGCTCTTGCCTTTTGTTGCCATTACCTTGGTTTTATCAATATTAATCATCATGTTGTATTTTTTTCCTATTTTATCCACCCTGGTTACCAGATCTTGTAGTTCTTTGTTTGAGCCACCGAATAGTATGATATCGCTCTGCGTATCTTAAGTTTGAAATCTTCTTTCCTCCTATTCTAATGCCCCCGTGAAACCGTCCAGTGCTTCTCTCATTACCTTTTCTGCCATGATGTTAAACAGATACGGCGATATAACACAGCCCTGTCTTACTCCTTTCTTTATTTTTAGCCAATTTGACAGTGTTCCGCCACCTTGACTTTTGCTTTCTGTTTGTTATACAATTTGATCAAAATTTCTATTAGATGCGGTGGATATCCCATCTCTATCATGCTTAACCACAGTTCCTCATGTTTTACTGAGTCAAATGCTTTCTTGAAATCCACAAAACACATGTAGACTGGCACCTGTTGTTCGTTTGCTTTTTCTAGAAGTACCCTGAGATTTGTTATTTGGTCGCGTGTGCCTCCCTTTTCGGAATCCTGCTTGTTCTATAGCCATCTCACTTTCTGTTTTTGCTCGTATTCTTTCGTATGATTCTCAGAATTATCTTACTTGCCTGCGACACCAATGCAATTGTTCTATAGTTACTGCAGTTTCTCACGGTCTCCCTTTTTGGTAGCGGGAGGAAGTATGAGTGTGCCCAGTCTTCAGGCCACTCGCCACTTTCCCACAATGCTATGCAAATCTCATGCATTCTGTTTATCACTGCCTCTCCTCCTTCCTTAAGCAATTCAATTGGTATTCCATCCGGTCCTGGCGCCTTATTGTTTGCTGTATCCTTCATTGCTCTCGCTATTTCAGATCTAAGTGGCGGTTTCTCTTGGTGTGTCATGAACAGTATGTTTAATTTTCATTATGCTGTCTTTTTCATCATCATCATAAAGTTCTTCACAATACTCTTTCCATCGCTCTGCAATTTTGTCTGTTTCTGTTAGTAGTTCGTTGTCCGATGATAAGATGCCATTGTAGTTTGGACTAAACTTTCTTGTAATGGACCGAGTGATTTGGAAAAACTTATGCATGTTTCCTTTCTTTGTGATTCTTCTACCTCCTTGCACATTTCCTCTAGATGTTTTACTTTGTCTTGCCTTAGTTTCCTTTGTACTTCTCCTTTTAGTTTTTTGTACTGGTCATGATCTTTATTCTTCACCTTTCTTTTTTCCGCTATTAGCTTTTGTGTTTCCTCTGTTACCCATTCTTTTGATCTTTTGTTCTTTATGAATCCAATTGTGTTTTCTGCCGTTTCCATCACTATTGCTTTAAGTTCTTGCCAAAGAGACTCGGGTGTTTTCTCTTCTTGTATCTTATTTAATGCCTCGAACCTGTTGTTAACCTCTGCTGCGTATTCCACCACCTTTTCCCCCTTTAGCTCATCCACATTAAGTCTTCTCATTATGATTGGTCTCTGTTGTCTCTTTAGTTTGATCTTCATTGAGGCTACCAGTAGCTGATGATCAGTGTCACAATCTGCACCTGGATAAGTAGTGCAGTCTATGAACATCATAAACTCTGAAAAAGATTGAGAAGCAAAAAAAACATCACCAGCAGTTTTGCGGGTACACAGGGGCCCAGGCCGGTCACATATTGCATTGTGTCCTGGATGTCCTAGAAAAGACTGACAAGCAAGAAAGGTCATCACCAACTTTTCACACTTTGTTTAGGGGCCTGTAGCTGACCTTCTGCACAGGGGCCCAGAATTTCTCCCGGGGGGGACCTGACCACTTCATATACACCTTGGCAGCTTAATAATCTCATATAACTGCAGTACAGAGCTTCAAAGCAATCAAAAATGCATCTGCCAATCTTGCATCAACATGGAAAAGTAAAAACAAACAAAACAACCAAGTACTCTAACATTCGTGTCTACTATAAACACAGTTAAAGCCTTCATATTAAAAATTGTATAAAATATGTACTACAAGCAAGCAGTAAATGTAGTAACTAGTAAAAAAGTCTTGTTACAATTGTGCAAGTACAATCACTTACAGCTAATTTAGGTACAAGTCCTTTGTAGAAGGTTTCTCCATCATGAACAATTTTCGGACAACAAGGATAGACAAAAGCTATCAGCTGACCAAGAGTTCTTTTTCTAACATCTGGGAATGTTTTCTGCACCTCGTTTAACAAACTTCTTGCAGATATCAGACAATTATGAAACTGAGAAAGGTACTCAAAATTTGAAAGAATCCTGTAGAAACAATTTTGGTGATAATTTCAGTAAGTTGAAGAAAAATATTGTATGCCTCTTGAATAACATTAAGTAAAAAACATAAGTAATAAACTCTAATAGGCAAAAAGCAATTAACCCGTTACAGGGGTTCGACGTCTTAAAATGTCGCCCGGAAATCATATGCGAACGGGGTCCGACGTTTTAAAACGTCGCGCAACTGTTTTGCTCTTCCACCACGGTGTTCGCCGTTTAAAAACGTTTTTTTGATTTGATTTGATTTCCTTTTTGGCACGGATGGATAGTAAGTACAATAAAAATGCTAAACAATGATGCAAACCACATCTTTGTAGCTTCTATATAGCCTGCAGATTTCAAGATTCTCACAAAAAATTTCACTTCTCTGAGCAACGGGTGCCTGGTGTAGAAACACCATAACTCCCCCAAATTGGGTCCCATCTTCAAAATTTTTGAACTAATCTGTTCCAAAGACACCCACCTACAACTTTGCCGCTGAACCTAGGGGGTCACTGCTGAAAAATTTTTTATTGACCTTTGAACGTATTTTTTGGAAGAGGGTCATATTTTGGTCTGTAGGGTGGACCCAACCCCCGAAATTTCTTTTTTGGCATGGATGGATGGTAAGTACAATAAAAATGTTAAACAATGATGCAAACCACATCTTTGTAGCTTCTATATAGCCTGAAATATAGTAAGTTTAAAAAGTACATGTTCACAGTTCAAACAAACGCTTTCCCCCAAAATTAGTTACCAAAATTGGTAACGTCTTGTAAAAATTAATTCCCCCTTCAACGGGTTAATACATGAATATGAACAAGACAATTTCTACTTTTACTAAATTAAGGCATCTAGAATTTCTAGAACTTATAACTTATGATTAGGGATACACAACCTTCAGCCTCTGCATCTTTCTGGATTCAAACATCTACATGTATGGGTGACACATTATAAGAGTTTGACTTAAAATCACATTTTAATATCCATTTCTCTATTGAGGTAGTTTATATATGTTTTAAAATGTAAGCTTGCAGCCACTGATGTTTCAGGGATCTCTAGAACTAAGGTCTTTGTTTAACCACTTTACCGTTTAACCTAAGCCCGATTCGGGTTACGTTACTGACACTTCACCATTTGCCCAGAGTCCCACTCGTGCAGTACTTTGCAAGCTAACAGCTAACCATTTCACCCATGTCTGGCTCGTTATAATATATACCGTATTTTCACGCATATAAGACGGAGAAAGAGAGAGACGGGGAGAGAGAGAGACGAGAGAGGTAGACGGAGAAAAAGAGAATCTAAATATTTTCTGTTATGAATGCACTTTTTACAACTCACTAATTAACCAAAACATAAGAGACTTCCTGCAAGTACATGTAAAGTTTTAACATCTTTATCAAATGACCTACCAGTACATACAACTATAGCAGCCCACTAATGCAAACACTTACCACTGATGAACATCTGTGTGCTTTGACAACGCATACCTCATCCCTCCAAGTTCACAGTTTTCAGAGAGTACAACAGGAGTGTCCTTGCTAGCTTTAGTATCATTTATTTCTTCAAATTCTTGCTTTATTATATTATCTTTATCTCCATTATCTCCATATGATTCGGAATCAACCATATCTTTCAAACATTGATTGGTCTCTACATCAGAAGTCATTGCTAATTTTTGGTGCTTTTCATAAAATCGCTTCTTAACAAGACCATCAGTAGTAGTGCCATCATCATTTGGCCTGAATATTCTTTTCAGATTCCCTATTAAAGGTGGCACTGAAATCATGTCAACATTGCCTTGATTTCCATTGAGGAAGGCATAGCACATATTTTGGGTTCCAGATGATCTGCAGTTTTTGGATGTACATCTGACAACTGACTTGATCCCAACATGAACTCATGAAATGGATTTCGTAACACATAGTTTTGCAGGAAAGGGCCAAGATCCATAGGATCATCACATGATTTTGCAGCCATTAAAGCCTAATAACAACAATGCAAACAAATATGAAATTGTAATCACCTGCCATGATTAGAAGTGTCTAATTTCTCAACCCCTCTGCAAACCAAAAATCTAGGTAGATGGCATAGCTGGAACTAAATACATACATACATACATACATAGCTATTTATATTGTGCCTGTTCAATTAATATTTACAAGACAGTAGATAATAAATACAGTAGATAGCAAATACAGTAGAACCCCGCTATATCGAAGCTCAAGGGACCATGATAAATACTTCGATATATCTGAGGTTCAATATATCCAATTCCGGAAGTCATCTGAAGCCAAAATTTAGGTTTTGGCAAATATGCATGTCTGGCTATTATACCATCTAAAATTTTGATTTTATGAATGAACGAATGTCAACAATAATAAAGTCTCACTACATAAACAAATCAAATGAAATTTTAAAAATATAAACCAATTGATTAATATGATTATATGGTTGGTAAGAGAACATAAAAAGTAATATCAATCATACACTCTTTTTATACTGTTTTATGCATTAAATGCCATCAATTGTTTGCCTCTGTTATGCTGGCAGCATGAATATTTTTTTGTGGCTGGTAGAGATATGTATTTTC
The DNA here is from genome assembly GCA_018105865.1 of Metaphire vulgaris. Classification (NCBI taxonomy): domain Eukaryota; kingdom Metazoa; phylum Annelida; class Clitellata; order Crassiclitellata; family Megascolecidae; genus Metaphire; species Metaphire vulgaris. The sequence continues at coordinate 9,760,971 of CM030842.1, read as the reverse complement.
TGTATGATCATGTAGAAGATCGTCTACAAGTGTAGGTGAATCACCGTGTAGGTGTGAATATCAAACTGATCTATTTATCGCTGAGAATATCCAATGGATGAGGCAGTTAGCAGGGCAAGACCTGCAGAATAAGCATGCAAAAAATTTTAGTTGTGGAGATAATAACGACTCCAGTGTTGCCAGACCCGCAGTTATTCCGCACAATTGGGCTACTTTTGAAAGTAATTGCAAAAAATTTTGAGCTGTTGTGGGTTGGGGTTTTTTGGGCTGGTTTGTGACTTGTGCTGCGGGAATTTGGGCTGCATCAGGTTGAGCCTGTAGGAATAACTTTTGGGCGGATTTTGGACAACTTTCTCGACCAACGGTTGTGGGTTTACTGAATTTCCTCTCTAATCGTGCTTAATAGCTGGTGTGTGGATCAATTAAATGGTCGGAGAGGCCGTTTCACCAGCACTTCCCAAATTCCCTAGTCTTTTGGGACAAGCTTGTCGAGCTCAGGATGACTCATTGACTCCAAAGTTTTAATCAGTGCGATTGGCTGAGATCATAATCAATTCATTCTCGATTTGATTCAACTTACCGACAGAATACTTCTTCTTCTACTTTAGGTACTGTGTATTTCTATGTTAGCAACCATGGATTTCCACTTTGTTCTATCTTGACATCCTCTTATTAGTTCGATGTTATTCATTATTCCCTCAATTCCTTCTCATAGGCAGTCTACGTATGTGTTTCTCTGCCTTCCTCTGGCTCTTTTTCCCCCCACTTTTCCGGTTATTGCCAAATGCTCCAGTCCTTCCTTCCTCATTACATGTCCGAAGAAGGAAAGCTGCCTTTTTTTGATGGTTGCCATCAGACTTCTTTCTATTCCAATTTCATTCAAAATCTCTTCATTGGTTTTCTTTTCCGTCCATGAAATCTTCAGCATCCTTCACAGAAACCACATTTCTGTGGCTTCCAATTTCTTCTCCATGGCCTTGGGTATAGTCCATGTCTCTGCTCCATACAAGAGTACTGACCAAATATAGCTTTTGAGCACTCTTAATCGTGTCTCGTAAGAGATGTGCCTATTTGTAAGTATCGTTTTAAGTTCCCAGAATGCTGCCTTGGCCAATCCTATTCTTGATGTTATGTCTTTCTCACATTTCCCATCGCTGGTTATCATACTGCCTAAGTATTTGAAGTGTGTCACTTGTTTGATTTCATTGCCGTTTAGTCTTATTTTGCATTTGGGTGTTACTTTGTTCTTGGTAATCACCATGCAGAAGGTCTTTTTTATATTGATCTTTAAACCTTTCCTTTTGCCTTCTATTGCTAATTTATTTATAAGTTCCTGCAGTTTCTCCTCTGAATCAGCTATTAGAGTTGCATCGTCTGCAAATCTAAGATTAATTATTTATGTTTCTTCCTCCAAGTTTGACCCCTTCTAGATCTTCAATTGCTTTTATGACTTCCTCTCCATATAAGTTGAAAAAGTCTGGCGACATTCCACATCCCTGTCTTGCCCCTTTCCGTATCTTTATCCATTTTCCTATAGTTCCGTTAATCCTGATTGCAGCTTCCTGTTTCCAATACAAATCCTGCAGCAGTCTTAAGTCCTTCCCATCAATTCCTGAATTCTCCAAGACTGTAAATAGAGTTTCATGCACCACGCTATCAAATGCTTTTTTATAATCAATAAAACATAGATACAAATCTTTTTGCATCTCAATGCATCTTTCCCCAAGCATTCTTAGTACAAAAATTGCATTTCGGCATCCACAGTCTTTTTTGAAGCCATATTGTTCTTCTGCTATTGCATTTCTAGTCCTGCTCCTTGCTCTTTAAAGCAGTACTCTTAGAACTATCTTCATTATATGACTTATAAGACTTATCGTTCTGTGATCTCCACACTCTGTTGCTTCTGGTTTTTTGGGTATTGCAATGAATATTGACTGGCACATTTCCAGCGGCAAGTACCCTATTTCATACATGATGTTAGCCATTTCTGTCAATTTCTTTGTTCCTATCTTCCCGGCTGTAATGGTACAAGTACCATCTCAGTTACTATGTTGTCTGGGCCCGCTGACTTGTTTTTCTTCATCTTCTTCAAAGCCCCTACAACTTCTTCTTCTAATATTGGAGGCAGTGTGGTTTCAGTTAACTGTAACTGAAACTGAAATATCAGTTAACTGAAAAATAACCAATCAGTTAACTGGAACTTAAACTGAAAAATAAAAATAACTGGAACTGGAACTTAAAAATAAAGAACTGAAATAGTTAAAATAACTAAAAAATAAATGACAAACTTAAGAAGTCAAACATCCAAAGAAAAGATCTTCTAGTGAACACATTGAAGCTCTCGATCTTCCGAAATTAGGGGTAATCTGCACAGTTTAACTAGGGATATGGGATATTTGCAATGTTGTAGCGATAACACCATGCAAAGAGAGCTTTTGTCTTCCTGCTTCTGTCGCTAAATTAGGAATTTTTACATGTTACTTTAAAATCGTTTTAAGCTGAGTTGATCTTTTTTCACTATATGTGGAGGAGAATACAGTGTCCTATCTTTATTTATTTATCAAACTAATAAAGAAAATAATAATTAGTAATAATAATAATACAGTTTTGAATAGAGAAAATAATAACGGGATTGTATTTGTAAGTGGATAATTAGGATTAATTAATGATTTCCGACTCGGCGGTCAGCGGATAGGGGCCGCCCGGCCGCCATTGATTCTAATCAGGTAGCGATTGTAGTGGCAAGCATAAAACGAGAGGGACGAAAGAGAAGTAGTAGTAGTTAACTCAATTTGGAATGGTGCGCCATCAGCTGATGCCCTGGACATTATGATAGTGGAGTCAAATAAGAAAAAAACATCGAAATTTCATTAATGTATACAATGGCAATTAACTGAAAATAACTGAAAAAGAACTGAAACTGAAAAATTACAAGAACTTGAACTGAAACTATAACTGAATAATAATTCAAATAACTTTAACTGTTACTGAAACTGAAAAATAATCAAGAACTGAAACCACACTGATTGGAGGTCCATCTACCTCTTTGGTAATAGGATTGTCCCCTCTCTTTTCATTGTACAGTTCTGTAATATATTCATGCCATCTGTCTAATATCTGGTTTTCCTCCATCACTATTTCTCCAGTATTTGTCTTGATGCATTGATTGCTATTAGGTTTCCTTTTGCCCGATAGTTCCCGTATTTTATCATGTATCTTTCCTGTGTTTCTTTGTTCTTCGATTTCTTTGCATTTTTCATTCAACCACTCCTCCTTTGCCTCGTTACATTTCTTTTTTATATTTCTATTCAAGTTGCAGTACTTATCTTTGTCAATGTTTTTTACCTTCCTTCTTTCTTCCTTCATGTCTAGTATTTCCTTTTTCATCCAGGGTTGTTTCCTATTCTTCTCTTTCTTAGGTATGATTTCTTCTGTAGAATTGATTAGCACCTCCCTAAACTCTTCCCATATTTTTTCCACTTCTTGTGTCTCACTCAGTACCTGCAATCTATTTTGAATCTTTAATTCATACTCTTTCATTAGGTTTTGATTTTGTTCCACTTCTTTCCAGTCGTACCTGTCTACTTTTCCTTTCTTTTTAACTTTTTCAGCTTTATTTTACTATCTGCTATAACTGGCACATGATCACTATCAGCATCTGCCCCTGGAAAAGTTTTGGTTTGAGTTAGCGCATTTCTGAATCTCTGGCTCACTGCAATATAATCTATTTGATTCTTATATCTGTCACCTGGGCTCTTCCAGGTCCATAGTCTTCTGTTGTGGTTGGCAAACCATGTCTTGGCTATGATGAGTTTTTTTCTCTGTGCACCAATCCACCCACCTATCTCCTCGATCATTTCGATCCCCTAACCCATGTGGTCCAACCACAGTGCCCTCCCTTCCTTTACCAACCTTAGCGTTTAAGTCCCCCATAACAATTTTCACTTCATATGATTTACACATTTCCATTGCTTTATCTAGTTAGCTCTTCGTAAAACTGTTTGACTTGGTCTTCGTTGTGGTCTGTTGTCGGTGCATATACTTGGATAATATTTATATTAAACAGTTTTGCATGCAATTTTAGTATTATTGCCCTTTCTGATATTGTCCTGTATCCTATGATGTATTTCGATACTTTTTCGTCTAATATGATCGCCACACCTGCTTCACGCTTTTCCCCACCTGAGTAAATAAGCGTCATGCCATCTGAGTTCAACTTCCCCGATCCTGTCCACCATGTTTCTGCCACTACCAAGATGTTCACTTTCAGTCTGTTCATTTCTTTCACCACATTTGCTAGTTTCCCTGTCTGAAAAAGTGTTCTGACATTCCATGTTCCAATTCTCAAACTTCGTTTCCACACACCTTTGCTTGTATTGCATACAGTCGCTGGTTAACGGTCGGGTTTCACCTGCTGCCCATGACATCCCCTACCGGGCGAGAGTCTCTGAGTTTTCCTCAGGCCCTCCTTTACGCCGTTAGCTTTCTTTTGTAAAGTGTCGTCCATGGTTTACTTGGCATATACAGCAGTGGTTTGCCGTTGCCTTCTGCCGGATTTTCTGTTTGGGTTTACTCCCATTTCGCAGTTCTAAGGCCATTAAAGGTGCTACACCCATGCCCCTAGATGTCTGTGACAGAACCTTACTGATGCCAGTCATCCATAGCCTTTGTCCAGTACTGGGTAGTGCTGCTGCCCACACCCAGGACCTTTTTATCGACTGGTCAAGTCTAGATCTGCCATGTTTTGTTATCGACGGTGGCGCCTCGAGTAGGATGTGATTCTTCATCACGCACGGATGGTCATTGACAAGAGAATATGCTATGGATCCAATAATGGATCCATATTGCACATCCTCTTGCCCTGGGAGTGGTGAGGACCAGTGTCTGTACTTCTGTACAGTGAAAGGTACAGCACTTGTGAAGAAGTCACACGCACTTAATATTCAACTATATAGTACTTTAATCTACACCTAACAAAATGTGCCATATTACAAAACCCCCACACAAGGGGAAATGTGAAAAAATTGCATTTTAAATCCTTATTTTATGTCACTCTCTTAATTGAATTCACTCACTTACTTAATAAATCTTCAAAGCGGCAATTGGTCAGGAAACGATTTGCTTTTGAATTTCAAAAACATAACTCTTCATTGGTCAAAATTATTTCGCGATTAGAAACGCATTAGGTTTGTCGTTCAACTGCATTAATCTTTTGTGACAAAATGGCTGTTTTGTTAATGATTTAACCTTTTTGATTTAAGTTCAAAACATAACATCAACAGTTAATTTTGGTCAAAATTATTTCGACGATTAGTAAACAGATGACATTTGATATTATTGGCAGGGTTTGTCGCTCAACTGCATTTCTAATGTTTTCCGTGATATGCAAAATTGATATAGAAAAATGCTTTTAATTTTAATGATTTTGTAACACATTTTTTGATTTAAAACCTCGTTCAAAGACACGCTCGGATACGCCAACAGTTAATTTTTTGCTAGATGTGTGGGCTTGTTGGTCTGAAATGTTGTAGATGGTGTCGGAGACAGATGACATTTGATATTATTGCTAAACAGCAGGGGTACTTACTCCTTACCTTACACTCAACCATCCTTTAGGGCATTGGGTTTGGTCCTATGTAATTTGACCTCGTTAATCTCGCCATGTTTGCATTTCACTGTCAAAGCATCGCTTTTCGTTATATGCTGTACAGGGTACTGTTAAGTACAGTATAACGAAAGCCATGTTTTCTCCTCCCCGCAACTTGCCAGTGGGAACAATTGCCAATGGAAACAATGATGTTCAAATCAGTGTGGCTGGGGGTCGGACAGAGTCAATTCAGTGACAAGGTAGAGAGATTCGTGCAATTGTTTACGTTGTAATGCGGCCGTCAAAAGATATGGCAAGAGCAGTTGATATAGAAAATGCAATTTTTTGCACATTTCCCACAAAGACAGGCTGTGTGAGGGAATTTTTGTAATGCTGGTCCAAACGGTGCATTTGCTTATGGCTACACATTTTGTTAGGTGATAGATTAAAGTACTATATAGTTGAATATTATATATATATATATATATATATAATATGGAGAAGAAAGAGGGAGGAGTGAGAGACAGGGAAGAAAGTAAGGATATATATATATATATATATATATATATATATATATATATATATATATATATAGTGTATACAACAATACTTTGTAATGCCAAAGGTACTACCCCCTGCCCCTCTCCCACTTAACCTGTAGCCACTTCTTGAATACTTCACTGAAATAAATAAATAATATTTTAAAAACCGCTGAACCTTTGGATTTAATGTTAGATGGCGATATACTGCACTTTTCCTTCGTATGTTGATCTTTTTCTGTTTCACGTTGCCCTCCTTTAGTGTCTATTATTTTCCTGTTATAAAAATAATTTCAGTTCTTATGATTTGGATTGCCATGCATATTTCAATTAAAGATATTACTTACTTACTTACTTACTTATACAATTGTATTGTACTAACAACCTTTGGGTGAGTTTTTGGCTACTTTCTTGACCAAGGTTTTAGTTCTAATGTTTGGGGTTGTCAATTTGTCATGCTTATTTCAATTAAAGTTATTACTTACTCACTTACTTATACAATTTTTTTGTACTAACCTTTGGGCAGATTTTGGGCTACTTCCTCGACCAGCGGTTGCGGGTTTTGAACATTGAACGACTCAGTCAGAAAAAGATTCAGTATCATTCTCAATCAACATGCCAGCTATATGATGTGAGGAATACCACTCAACACCAAGACATCCACTTTTGAACAGCTAACTTCCTACAATTCACACATGATCATTGTTGGTAGCTTTCATATCCACCTCAAAGTTCCGGGGCCGGAGCGACCACTCTGTGAGCTCCGTGAGGCAGGGGGTACAAGCTTTTGAGGAGCACCAAATTTCCAAAGTAATCAATAATTGAGATGACACTCTATTCTTTAGCCCTACCGGTAATTATCAGCTACTTCAACCTACTATACTGTTCTTTGCATAGAATTGAGTTATAATACATATATTATTCAAACTAGACGATCAGAAGGCCTATTAATATTGATGAACTGGCGCCTAGTTATTTGTCACATGTGACCTGACTGCTGTTAAGAATATTCTAGGGTTGGTAACAATTAAAATTTTCTTGTTCGATTAATCGGAAATTTGTTTAATCGATTAATCGATTAATTTTTATTAAAATAATTAAATATCGCTTTTAGCTTATTTCCTTGCATTGCAACTCTGCATATTGTCTACTATGCCGTTTGCAGTTAGCTTAAAAACAAAACAAAAGTGCTTGTTCATCTCTCTCATTAAATTTTTAACTGCAGCATTGCTTTCATTACTCGCCATTGTTGTCTGAACGAAATAGAAATATATTAAGCTAAGTAGGCATTCAAGTAAATAAATTACAAAAATATTAAAATTTAATAAAAAAATTAATTGATTAATGAAAATTTAATCGATTAATAATTTTAACGATTAATCGATTAATTAATTGTTAATATCCTCAGCCCTAGAATATTAATTTCTACACGCGATAGCATGGGTAAGTCTTTATTAACGAAGTTAGAATATTGTGTTCAAATTTACATAATCCCCGATTACTTGATATAGTAAATTGAGACAAACACATCGCAATTGTGCTCCTTTTGTTTTGACTGTTTTGTCATCCGGAAACTGCCGTCACACCATGCCCAGGACATTTAAGTTAACTTAAATAAAGACGAAGGCAAGATTTTGACCGTTCACTCAAATGCAGAAGATATATCGATATAGTGTATTAATTTAATACATTGGCAAATCAGGTCAAGATGATTGCTTTGATTCAATTTGATCGCCCGATAGGAGAGAGATATTAATCTCAGTAGTAATTGCTAATGGCATGAATTTACTGTGATTAAGTACCGTAAACGAATTCAACTAAATTATGTAATACAATTACGTAAATTTCTTTTCTAAACATATAAAGAAATATTAAAAGAGTATTAGAGTACCGGTAATCATTTCTAAATTGTGATTATAAATATGGATTCCAAAAAGAAACTCCAGCACAGCAAATAGAAAGCGAAAAGAAATTGTTGAAATTGCTTGGATCTGGAGGTACCTTTAGCAGACAATAACAAAAGATGCAACGGGATTATAATTATTTGAGGAAATTTCATCATTTAGAGTTTTATTTAAATCAGACTTGAATCAATTTTCTAATCCATATGGAACTCTTACGTTTATTCATTTAAACCATCTCACTTTCCCTAACATGACCATTGCTTTACAGATCTTGCTTACACTTCCTGTCAGTGTGGCCAGTGGAGAATGATCATTTTCCAGATTAAAATTAATAAATACTTATTTGTGATCAACTATTGCCCAAGAAAGACTTGTGAGCCTGACCCTAATTGCAATAGAAAATGATGTATGTTCTAATTTGGACATAGCTGAACTAAAAGAGAAATTTGCTAACATGAAAGCCCATAAAACACAGTTGTAGTAGCTGCGTTTTTCTCTGCAAAATAAAGGTATTGTTTATAACGAAGAAGTCCGTTTTGTGTGCACATCGTTTCAAAAGTTGTTTATATTGAGTTCATATTGCCAAAAGATTTATGTAGTTAAGGTGTATCTGCGAGGAAACAGTCTGCCACTGCCAGGGGGCGCCAAATACAAAGTTGCAGGGGGGCGCCAGAATGGCTCGCTCCGGCCCTGCAAAGTTCCTTAGTTGTAGAGAATCCCAGCAACTGAATGAACTCCTGTTTCAAGTATTCTGATTCAAGCAAGTCACTCCCGGTGGCATATGCAACCTGGTCAACATTCATGATGAATTCAACAAACTTACTTTGTCTGGCCCAATATCCTGGATTTCACCTAGCTCAAGTGTGATTTTGATTTGGTGTTTGATTTAATTTTTGATGTTGTGATTTCGATTTGGTGTATCATCAGCTGACACTTTAATGCATTATGATGTGGTGTTATTATATAGAGGTTTACATTTCTGACATCATCTTGCCAGCCAGGCATGTGGGGATTTGCAAAACTTTACTTCCACTTCAGTGCTGGACAAGGTCAACATTTACACTTAAATGATGGAGCAGGCACTCAGCTCTGTGCCTCCAATTCACATGCCAAGATCAGATGCAAACTGCTATCCCCCTGGTTTGATTATGATTGCAGATCATTTCAGAGTACCATCACAAATAACATGAGAGACATGAGATTGAGAATCATGAAGAAGACCTAGTGGGAGAACCGAAAACCAGATATCTAAAAACTCTTCCATCTGTGTAATGAGGTTGTTTAACATGACATGACAATACTGCAAACAACATAATCCATTATTATTATTTTATCTTCTTTGAACCATTCCAGTATATAAAATGATCACACCTAGGTGCATATCATAAAATCTTGAGTATAATGCAAACTTTTTACTCAGAATTTTCCATAAAGTTAGGGGTGCATATTATATTCATATACCCTGTAATACCGACACTAGATAAATTATTCCTCATTTTCCCCAAAGACCTAATTTTACTGGCACTTTCCTTAGTGCTTAGCATAATATTTGAATGGCAAACATGTGACATTAATGAGAGAGAAAGAGAGAGCCAATTTGTAGAGAGAGAGAGAGGGGAGAGGAAGAGGGAGACAGAGATAGAGACAGACAGTGCTGAAAGTCTGCAAAAAAAGGTGCAGGAACTCTCTTGGTGCAACCCTAACCCTAACGAACTATGGGTAGCCATCATTCACATTTCTATAGCGCTTTTTAAATCTTAGCTTAATAGTTTTGCAACAAGTACACGGTGCTTTTACAATATTGGAACAAATATTCAAAAATTATGGAAAATTCAATTTTTGATGGTCCTCTTTCAAATGGTGGAGTTTCCTTTGTTTTACTCTTTCCAGCATGGTTTGTTTGGGCTGAATTCTCCTGTATAATTTGTGATTTTTTCTCAGTTCCATTTTCTTTCAAAGGCTCAAAGGTCTTTGGTGATGGTCCATTTTTTCCATATAAAAAGTCTGACTTTTGTTTCAGTGCTTCCATTTGCTTTTCCAGATCACTGGAGACAGCTAGGAACCACAATGCGGGTGGTATAATGACTTTACTGATGGTTCCTAGCTCAGTTAAACAAAGCTAGATGTTATTGCAGCTTAACAATATCATCAGCAAACCCTATGATTAATGACAGTCTAACAGGTCTGTGAAAAACCATCTCTGTTTAACATGATCTTGAGTTATTGCATGTTTCTCCCATTCATTACAGTAAATATTGGAACAAATAGGCAATTTTCATGAAACTTCCAGCGCGTTCGGCTGACTTTCAGTAAATCCACAATGCTTGACTTTACTGACATTTGCAAAATTCAGTTTGTCAACAAAAATCTCTGTTTAATTATAACAAACTTAGAGGCTTAGAAACTTCTACGGTGATTTGCAAAATTCACAGTTTGTCAACAATAATTATAACAAACTTAAGCGGTGATTAAGTAAAATGTTACCGAGTGTGGAGATTTAAGGGTGTGCAACATATTTATTAAAATTTATTTTACCTTTTGATCTGCATCCTGGTAAGCAGTGTACATTATAATTATGTGCACATTATAATCAAGATTTATGGTAATCACTAAAAAGAGTATTTGATATTTTCATAGTTTATATTTAGAAAGTGATTATTCGCGCTCGGAGCGCGAATAACTATTCAGAGCAATTCACACTCCGAGCGCGAATATCACCGACCGCTTGCATTACAGTATCCTAGGGTTAGTGTTAGGCTTAGGTTTTTGCTGAGAGTAATGACTGACCCATTGTCCATTGACAGCGCGGCTATCCGTTGGTAGCGGATAACCGATAAGTATCTTGATCGCTTCCTCTTTGTTTCCGAGCACGAATAACTATTCAGAGCAATTCGCGCTCCGAGCGCGAATAACACCAGCCTTATATTTATACAACAGCACATGTACCGTATTTTCACGCATATACCGTCGTGCACACGTGTATACCACACACACACGTATAACGCTCACTTTTGGGCAGTTTATGTTTTAAAAAATTTGTATAGCGCTCATTGTACATGTGATGTCGTCCATGGGCAGAGTTTATGCATGTCTTATTACCGTATAAGTTGTCGTTGTAGCACCAAGGTAAAGAAAAAGGTAAAGGTAGGTCTCGTACTCGAGTCTGAGCATTGGGTTCAAGCGCTTATCTCTGGCCTGGGCAATCAGCGTAATAGGTGGCATAAGCCATTAATCTGGGGTAGGTTGCCATTACTTTCCCCAGACCCACGTTTTACCTCAGCTTAACGCTGCTCCTCAGTTTACCACCACCCTCTAGCAAGTAAGGCTGAGTCGACCCTATGGCTCCTGCGGGAATTGAACCCGCGACCTTCTGCTCCATCGTCCCGCATTGTTACCACTCTTCTAACTTCCCGCCCCCTCTAACTTCCCGCCCCTAAGGTACTAAAAATTGCAACAATTTATGTTAATTCTATTTATAATAATAATAATAATAATAATAATAATAATAATAATAGTAGTAATAATAATAATAAAATAATAATAATAATAATGAACTGATTATGGTGGCATATCGTACAAGTACTACTAGAACACCTTACAACTAAAATAAAACAGTATATCCTACAACAATCAATGTTCTGGATAACTACAAACAAAGAGAGCAGTTTTAAGTTATCGTTTGAATGCTTCTATTGTCTTTGCCATAGTTGTTGATGGTGGCAGGCTATTCCAAACTTTGGCAGCCGCTACCGAAAACATGCGGTCACCAATGGTAATGTGGCATGTAGACGGAACAACGAGAGTAAGACTGGACACAGATCGCAATCGTTGACGAGAGTTGATGTCAGAAGTCTTGCAGAAACCAGCCGACAGATACGATGGCGCCAGACCATGAAGACACCGATAAGCAAGAATTGCCAATTTGAATTCAATCCGCTGTGGAATACGAAGCCAGTGAAGTTCATAAAGAAGCGGTGTCACATGATCTGATCTTCTGGCTTGATAGACAAAACGTGCTGCTGTATTGAGGACAGCCTGAAGTCTGTCAGTAAGTTGCCCTGGTAGCCCAGGCATGGCATAACCAGAGACACCACTAAACTCTTTACAACAGAAGGTGGAATTGAGTTCTGAATGCTTCGAATTCTTCTCAGGATTGAGAAGCAGCAGGCTGCCGTTTTCTGAACATGTGTTGTCATGGAGATGTTACAATCGATGTACACGCCGAGGTTACAGACACAAGCATCCCTAGCAATGTCTTCCGAACCAACATGGATGGTGGTGGGTGGGACCTGATATTGACGATGTGTGGTCGAGCACCATAGTATCTCCGTTTTATTGACATTAAGTTGCAGATGATTTGATTTAGTCCAATCAGCTATCTCACTGATGCAGCAACTCATCTGATTAGTTAGAAGATTCGTATCAGCTGGCTTGCAGACATCATACACCTGTGTGTCGTCTGCATACAAATGGGGCGACAGACCATGCTGTTAAATAAGTCGCTGTAAGTCTGCCGTATACAGGAGCAAGAGGATCAGTCCCAGAACTGAGCCTTGAGATACAGCATAATGCACCTCACCTGGAGTGGAGGAAGATGTTGCACAACGGACGAATTGCGTACGTTGACTCAAGTATGAACGAAACCAGCTGAGAACTACACCGCCCAGCCCATATGACGTCTCCAGACACCTTAGTAGAATTTCATGATCTACTGTATCGAACACAGCTGATAAATCCAGGAGTGTCAGCAGTGCTAAATTACCAGTATCCAGTGCTTGAAGAATTGACCACAGTGATGTGGTCCATGCTATCCATCAACTGCCACACAAGCAATGTGCTACAGATCCACTGCCAACGACTCTACTAAAGACGGAGGCTGACACGTTTGCGCCATACATTACAAAGCTATAATTATAAGTTATAAGTTGCTGCAGAGTATAAGTCGTGGACTCAACCAGAAATCACAGATAACCAGGGCTCAATTTGTAGGGGGGAAGGAGGAATCTCCCCCCACTACCCAACTGCATCCCCCCTACTGCTACATCTCCCACCACTACATCCCCCACTGCTACATTTCCCAACAACTACATCCCCCCAAGCTCGACATATCCCCCCCACTGTTCCAGGTCACAAATCGCACCCTGGTAACCTCTTAGTAATATGGTCATAACTATTGATTGCGCTAAAAATGTTGTTGAATGCATATAATGCATAACAAATTGTGCAATAAAAGGAATACAAACATCTGGCGTTTGGTGTTGTTCATTTTATATTGCATATAGCACTTTCGTTAGCAAATTCTAGTTATCTAGTGCTCTTTTATTGGTGAATTCTTGTTTAGTGCTCCTTCATTAGCGAATTCAAGTTATTTAGTGCTCCTTCATTAGCGAATTCTAATTCTGTTAGCAAATTCTAGTTATTTAGCACTTTTGTTAGCAAATTTTAGTCATTTAGCGCTTTCGTTAGCGAATTCCAGCTAGTACTTTCTTTAGCAAATACTAGTATCGTTAGCGAATTCTAGTTATTTAGCACTTTCGTTATTTAGTGCTCTTCCGTTAGCGAACTCTATTATAATTATTTAGCGCTTTTGTTAGCAAATCCTAGTTATTTAGTGCTTTTGTTTGCGAATACTAGTTGTTTAGAGCTTTAGTTTGCAAATTCTACTTAGTGCTCTTTCATTACCAAATTCTAGATATTTAAGGCTTTCGTTAGCAACTTCTAGTTATCTAGTGCTTTCGTTAGTTAACACTTGACAGATCAAATGGCAGTAAATAATACAATATTTACAAATGGCTGGCCTGCGATCTTGGTGAAAATTTAATAGTCTGAAAGACAGCATCGTAGCATTGTCGAGCGTGTATCTAGTCTAGAGTTCTACCGGCCACGCCGACCAGTCCACGATAGCAGTCCAGACACTTGATGGTGAACAATAAAAAAACGTCAAAATCTACCCAGAGAAAGTGCAAAGGACCACCCAAAATGACGAGAAGTCCACACATTTTGCACTAAGATCAAGCGCAAGAAGCCGTCAAACTGCCGAGAACAATGATTTTTCGAGGCATGCAAATGCATGTGGAAGGCAGTTGGAAAGCGTCATAACAAAATATTAACTTAATTAAGAAACAATAGGAACAACAAATCTTATTCTTTTATTTCAACAATTTATTACAAAAAATTATTATTAAAAATCATTTAATAAATCATTATTTTAATGGTGGTTATACAATTCTTATTTTAATATTAAGATTTCCCAGAAGATTGAATTTCATTTGTAGCTCTTTGTGTATTCATAGTCTTTGGTTGGCTTAGCTTTGCGTTATATACCGTATATACTTGCGGATAAGTCGAGAAATTTATGCTTAAAAATTCGCTTGAAAACGCAGTCGACTTATCTGCGAGTCAATGCAATTTTCCAAAGAATTTTGGTAGAGAAAAGCATTTCTAAAGAATTACAACATTAAGCCATGTTGCGTCTACCAATATTTAAAGACGCTTCCATCAAAAGACGCTGGATGTCTGGCTCTTTTCTTAAGTAGGCACTGTCACTCTACGCATGTTAGCTTTAGTTTATCGATTAATTAGGGACCAACCAGGCAAACAATTTCCACTGAGTACCGAATCCAAGATGTGCCATTTGCCGGAACTGGGTACGAACCGAGTAGTACTAGTAGCGGCATCTCCGAGTCCAGAGAGAAATTAAAATTTTCCAAATCTTGCTACTTAATTTCGGATTAGACATTCTAGGATGAGTATTAATATTTATTAACTTTATTTTCCACAAATTCAAATGACAGCCGCATTCGCAAACGGAAACGGCGTGAGGTCGGCGGAAACCATAGACCATAATATTTAGATGAAATGGAATTATGTAGACCTATACAAGTTTGATTTAATTTCTCCACTTATAACTAATTGTGTTTGTATTATTTGCCGAGGTAAATACTTAAAAAAAAATAATATTCAGCCGTGGCAAATGTCTGAGGCAATTCCAATTGGTCCCTACAATTAATGACATGCCAGCAAAACTATTGCTAACTAATGCTTTTGCCCTTAAGGCATTACAAGCTTTAACTGGGACCATTTCTATTCTATTCTATTCCCTAGATCAGGGTTGTCCAACTGGCGGCCCGTGGGCCGGATCCGGCCCGCGGACCAGTTTCATCCGGCCCGCCACCGAGTTTGGGAAAATAACAATTTTTGCTATAAGACCAGTTATTACCGTTATTTTATAGGACTATACTTGGACTAGGAGGTTACCAAATTGCTTAATTATCCACACCACAGGTGACGGCGGTAATTAAACTTGTGTATTTGCTACTTATTACTAACTTGCTTACATATGTCATCTCGCTGCAAGTCTCGTTCTCTCTCAGTTAAAATTTGACACCGTTTTCAGCAGTTTGCTAATGTAAAAACACCCTCATTTCTTGTATACGACTTGGTGCCACAAGCATTGATATTGATATTGCTGGAATTGTTAGAGAAAACCCTTTTTCGCATTGATCACACTAGATTAGAAAGTCTTCATTCAATAAAATAGAATGGATCATTAGATTGAAATTGAACAGAATCAATCGAATGACTGTCACTAGTCTTACTAAATCCAACTTAGACACTAAGCCGGTAGAATGCTAGTACACTGTACTTACTTGCTACTTAATTTTAACTGGAAAACTATGTTAAAATGAATATTGTAGCAAAATGGCTGTTTATAGCAGTTACCACCGAAGTGTTTTTTATTTCTTGGTTAACACTTAGGCCTAGTCTACACTTGTCGTATATAGTCTTATTTTCAGTGGCGTAATTTCACACTTTTCTTAGGGGCGGGGCAAGACATTTTTGGCAAATTTTTAACAATTTTTGGCCAATTTTTTTCACATTTATTTATTTATTTAATACATTATTTCTTCATTTCCTTGGGGCCACAGCACCTTCCCTGCCCCACCCCTAAATGACGCCTCTGCTTATTTTATAACAGTTTTATATGGCATGCCATACATATATCATAATTATGCAATATTAAGTGCTACAACTTGCTTTGCCCGCCAAGGGTCTAAACATTTTTGTGCGGCCCGCAAGAGCATGAAGGTTGGACACCGCTGCCCTAGATCATTTATTAAACACTATAACATAGCTAGAGCTAAAATCAAGAGCAATTTACAAATGTTCAAAAGATGCGCGAAATAACTGCATCTTGAGGCAATTCCAAGTGGCCCCTTCAATTAATGACATGCCAGCAAAACTATTGCTAACTAATGCTTTTGCCCTTAAGGCAGGGATGGGAAAAGTGCAGCCCGCGGGCCACATGCGGCCCTCAAAGCTCTTTTGTGCGGCCCCCGACAGCGAGAGATACTACATTAATGTGCGGCCCTCTAAATACCAATATACCAATACCAAAATCAATATCAATACCAGAAACCTCGTCTTTGGACAGTCATGGGGCAACGAGCCTTCTCGTACGCCAGACCCCATGCCTGGAACGCCCTTCCACCAGCGCTACGGAACATAAAGTCGCCCGTCGCTTTCCGTAAACATTTGAAAACACATCTGTTTAATTGTGCTTATAATAATTGACATAATTGACATTAATTGTAATGCTCTTGCTAACATTGATTGATTAGGCGCAATATAAATAGCTAATTACATTACATTACATTACATTACATTACATTACATCTAAAACATAAGAAATATTTGGCAACAGCTTAATGGAAAATTCAGCATTATAATATGATTTACACTTTGGCACTTGATCGTTAACTAGAAATGATGATTTTAATATTTACTAACTTTTCTTCGACTTGATAGTCTTGGCTTATTGATAAATACTTAACATTGCACAGTATATAATACATTAAGTTAAAATCGTTTTGGAAACTACTTAAAACTTTAATTCTAAATGCCGAAAAAATTGTGCGAACCTCGGCTTTCATCGCAGACACTTTTGCGGCCCTCGGATAAAAATGTGTGCCCATCACTGCCTTAAGGCATTACAAGCATTACAAGACCACACAGGTTGTTTTAGAAAAGACCCGCTTTGACCCAGTTTTACGGTCGGCCCAGCTCTAGGCAACAATCACTACGTGCAATGCATTCTGGTCTAGTAAACAATGTGCTGGTGGTCCAGATGAATCATGACGCCCATTGTCCTCACAATGCATTATGGGATATAGTATTGCTGAAGATCTTATTGGGATTGGAAACAGCATAACGACGCTCAATCATCATGCCTGGTGCTCCTCAATCTATTTGCATACCAAAATTCGCTTATACAAAGGATACATTTTGCCACTGCTTATCTGTGGATGCAAGACGTGTACTACAAGGAAACAGTACTACAAGGAAACAAGGAAATGCCTTCAACTAGTGGTGTTGTTATGAGATGCTCTCTTGGTTTTGGATTTTACTGATTTACTTACTTACTTGGTTATGTGGATTTGTAGTCTTTGATTGTTATCTTCCTCTTCTAGTTTCACGTTGAGCTTAATGGACGTTATGAAATTATATTTTATATTAAACCAATGAAAATCTTGCCTTTAATACAACATCGCGCTGCGAGTCCTCAACAGTGTTTACGGAAAATCATACTTTTCCCAGGACAACCTATTCATAAGCTGCACTGTCTAGCATGCCATAGTTCAGACAGCTGTGACTAACGCCAATTCAAGAAGTCTTTAGGCTCCTAAAATTCTGTTGTCGATTTACACGCCTGTCATAGCAAATCTCCTTAATTTTTTACCTAAAAACAGGGTCGACTTATTTGCAAGATCGACTTAACCGCAAGTATATACGGTACCTTTGCATTCTATACCAGTATATCTTACCTTTATGGTTTTATTCATTTCGTTCTACATCCGGTGACGCTCTTTATACTAATATTGGCAAGGAACTGTACATGTTAAATAATTTTATATACCGCACACTCAAATATACCACGCGGCCTCCATCGTGGTTTGCAAAATCGAGTATACCATGCACGGTATATGCGTGAAAATACGGTACTTAGAATTTTTAAACTATGGCCAAAAAAACAGATTTTGGTTCGAGCTGTACCAAATTTCAATTTAGGCCAGTGCCAGAACCGGAGTTACAAAGTAAAATCCAGCCGGAGCCAGATTTACAAATAAACAGTGTTAAACTGCAGAACTTGACTGATACCATAGTGGTATATATAGTTAAATTGACTGTTCAACTAAGCACTACCTCCACTAATAAATTAAATAATGTTGGCTATTTGACTTGTTTTAATCAGAAAAATTATTCATTACTCATTAACTAATATAATTACATGTTAAAACGTACAACTGCACTTAGGTCATAGGGTGAAACTGTACAGAAAATTCTCATGTGTAGGTAGTACAAATCTGGCCAAAATCTAGCCAGAATTAGGCTGGAATCGGAGCTGGATTTGTGAAAATGGCCGGAATTTGGCTTTGCTGGAAAAAAAATATAAAAAATAAATAAATAAAATTTTAATGTAAAAAATTAAAAAATTAAAATTAAAATAAAAAAGAGAAATAAATAAACTGAGTGCAGGATCCTTCAGATCAATGCCATTGAGGCAAGCTATCTGGATGTCATGGTCAACAGTATCAAAAGTTGCTGCCAGATCATGCAGAACAAGACCATGGCAGTGATCACTGTCACAACTATCAATAATATCAGAGAATACTTTGAGCAGGGTTGTCTTAGTGTAATGGAAGCATCTGTATGCAGACTGATTAATTACCAGGAAGGAGACCATGGTAATCAAAGGCAAGTGGTTAATTGCACTTTGACAATTTATTCCAGAAGTATAGGCCCAATCAGCCAAGCCATATACACCAAAATGACATGCAGCTTCAATTTGCAATGCTGCTCATCACTGGCACACTTAACCTACTCCTCTCCTCAAAGGCATACTTGTCCAATAGCAATTCCATAATTACGGCTGGTCCGAATAGGGGTTTTGAGCTATTCGGACGAATACGAATAGTCGGCTTCACTATTTGATGAATAGCGAATACGAATAGCATATACGATACCCTTTCCGATGCAAGTCGCCATAATGCGGTCAGCAATAACGTTGTGTCCCACTATAATACTATTATTACTTATAAGAATCCTCGTATAACTCAGTGTTATTTAAGTTATGGTTTTTCAGTTTCAGTTGTTTTTCAGTTTAAGTTACAGTTACAGTTAACTTTTTAAAGTTACAGTTAATAGTTAATGATTTTTCCATTATAGTTACAGTTAAAGTTCTCTTAGTCTCATATCCCATTTCATATTATTTAATAAAAATAAAAGCAATATACTTGTGGCATTTTGCAAATCAGTCAGATATCAGTGTGAAGTTGTGAACTGTGAACAATGAAATGTAGACCACTTAGTGCACTTGCCCATTCAGCAGCCTGGCGTGACCTTGTCCAGTTCACCGGGTGCAATTTGGCTCAATAACAACCCTGTTTATATGAGGTCTGAACTTTAGTCCTGAATCATGACCCACAAGTACAGCTGACACAGAATACTGTATTACTGATAATAATCATATTTACTTATAACATTATTTTTCAGTTTCAATAACTTTTCTATTTCTTAACCTTTCAACTTTATTCTATTACAGTTACAACATAAGTTATTAATCACTTTTCAGTTAGAGTTACAGTTACAGTTAACTGACCTTTTTCCAGTTATTCTGTGTTTTCAGTTAATGTTATAGTTAACTTGAAGAACACTGGTATAACTTATATATATGTATAGTTTAGCAACATAGAATGTGGGCAAAAGACAAATTTAACACGCAAAGTAAAGTAAAGACTTTAAGACTATCTGTTCGTACTTGTCCGGGTGTTTATACGACATATGATTATTATGCATCGCAGTTGTTGTGAACGACCTCGAGGAACCACCACCGCAAAAAATGACGGTACTGCACAACGTGCACATTGCTTTAATTTTATCTTCACAAATCATAAACAACTTCCAAATCGAGCTTCGCCTATCCATCGCTAGCTGAAGCAACAATATTCAATTTTAATTTTTAATCGAAGAAATTTAATTCAAATACATTTTGCTGACGTTACCTTATGGTTTAACTAATAGATTGACATATTCTACACGGAAATGGGCATAATTATTCTTTCAGCACAAGTTCGGAATAATACATTTGTACAGCGCTATTTCATGCTGGCCAATAGAACAAAATGTTATCTCCAGCACTTGAATTTACTAAACTGAAGTATTAAACTATATGCAGAATTTTTAATGTCATGTGACCACTATTCGTATTCATTTAGACCAGCACTATTCGAACGAATACGAATACACTATTCATCACACTATTCGGCGCCAAAGCGAATATTCTGACCAGCCCTAGCCATAATTAAAAATCAATCCTGAACTATGAGATAATATTGGAGGATAACAAGTTAACCCTCACTCAGACCTGTCCAATCTCTGCTGCATATCCAGGGCAAAAAATAATCAAGAGGAGGTGAACATATGCAATACACAGCAGAGACTGGTCAATTTGGACCTGTCAGTTGCTGAGATAATGACTTGGACTTGCTGAGACAGCGACTTGGCCTTGTTAACAACAGCAGTGCATATAGTTGCAGCAAAAATTTCCACTGCCCCTTTGCGAATAAATCAAATGCATGGGCCCCAAACAACAAAAATATTTTTCTAGTAACCAGTCATAAGAGTTTGTGAATGAAATGTATCAAACCTAAACTATAGCAAAATAATTCTGCATCTTGAGCAGGAATCCTGCAACTGTGATTGACAGGCCCCTGCGGTCAACAATTTGTTGGCCCCCTGAGGTCAACAATTTTCAGAGTCAATTGTTAAGCCCTGTCTGCCACTTCCTCTTCTAAGATTGGCAGTAATCTCAGACAATACACTATCCGGACCTCAGACATAAAGAAGCTGTCAATCTTGTCATTAAAATTGGTGTAAACAGAACATATCTTAGTGTAAACATTACACACCTGTCATTAAAATTGGTGTAAAATTGATGTAAGCAGTGCATACCTTAACTGAGTACCTGTCAAAAAACTCCTTATACAACACTCATCAATCCACTTATACAAAACACCATTCAACAGAAACCGCCCTCACATTTATGACAAACTCCTCACTGCCATTGGATCTCAACGAGTTACTGGTCTCTGTCTCCTTGATCTTTCTGCTGCCTTTGATACAATAGATCACAAAATCTTACTGAAATGCCTTTCCCTCTGGTTTGGAATATCTTCTATAGCTCACCTATGGTTCCAATCTTATCTCCAGTCTAGATCCTTTCAAATTTCTTGCCTGAATCAAACTTCATCACCTCCAACCTATACTATGGAGTACCACAGGGATCTGTCCTTGGACCGGTATTGTTCAGTCTCTACACTAACCCACTGTCATCCTTAATCAACTATATCAAATTAAATCATCAACTTTATGCAGACGACACTCAATTATTTCTTTCGTTTATTCCTTCTTCCTTTAAAGCATCAATATCTGAACTCGAATCAGCATTTTCGTCAATCTCGTCATGGATGTCAACTAATCTCCTTGCCCTCAATCCCTCCAAAACAGAATTTCTCTTAATTGGACTGCCATAACAACTGAAAAAAATTGAAAATCCCACACTGAATTTAGCCCCAGACACAACAATAACCCCTGTTCCAACTGCAAAAATCTTGGATTTGCTTTTGACTCCTCCCTAAATTTTGAAGCTCACATATCTCAACTATCAAAAACCTGTTATGCTCACATTCACGATCTACGTCGCCTTCATCCCGATCTTGATATTAAAACTGCTTCCACTATTGCCACTTCAATAATTCATTCTAAGTTAGGCTACTGCAACTCACTGTTTCACAATCTTCCAAAGGCTTCCATATGTTAACTCCAATTGATTCAAAATGCCTTAGCTCGTGCAGTAATTATATCACCTAAATTCAGCCACATTACGCCATTACTCAAATCTCTCCACTGGCTCAAAATAGCAGAACGCATTGAATATAAAATAATATCAATGACTTATAACTCACTTCATACATCAAAACCAGTCTACCTAAGAAATCTGATAATTCCACAACAACCTCGCTCTACTAGATCTTCTTCTCATGTAACTCTCCTCCGACCTCTGAATCAATCATCTCTCAAAATTTGCAATCAGAGCTCTGGAACTCAATTCCAATATCCCGCTGCTGTCTGCATAAAAGCCAAATAACAAACTCTGAGTCACAATTTTCTCCCCTTCTTGCAAATGAGGAAAATGAGGAGATCCTCATGCTTTTCATTCTAAACTAAAATCATTTTTCATTCTAAACTAAAATCATTTTTCTTCAAAAAATCATTTCCTCCATAGCTGCAACGTCCCACCCACTCGCCCTTTTGATTAAATGACCCAGCATGAATGACCCAACCTTTGGCTATAGCTGCTTCATTTCGAGATTAAGATCATAGGAATAAGGAGCTACTTCAGTGCTTCTCTTGAAAGTGCTATAAAAGTTATCGAGATTTTACTTACTTACTCGGTGTAAACAGTACACACCTAGAGTACCAAATTTTGGGTAGACTGAGACGGGCACCTCCTAAAGCAGTCCATAAAAAGCGTCACGTGCATGGAGGCACCCAACTGCATTTGATTAAAAATCAGTTAAATGAGAGGCTTTAAAGGTTTTAAAAAGCACCACGTTAGAGGTGTGCACGGGGACTGACTGTTGTCCCCATCCCCTCCCGTCCCCGCAAAGCTTTTCTCCATCCCCACCCGTCCCCATTGACTTAAAATCCATCCCCACCCCATCCCTAATCTCTGTCCCCATCCCCATTCCCGTCCCCGCATTTGAACCCATCCCCGTCTCCGTACCCGCATTTTGGTCTCCGTCCCGTCCATGGTGTTTTATATCAACTATTCATTTATTAGTACCCAGTGTGCGATTTTATGACCTGGTGCAGTGGGAGGAGGGGATTTGTCGAGCTTGGGGCGTGGTTGTTGGGGAAATGCAGCAGTGGGGATGTAGTTGTGGGAGATGCAGCAGTAGGGGATGCAGTTGGGCAGTGGGGAGGAATCCCCTTCCCCTACAAATCGCGCCCTGTTAGTACCCAACACGAGAAGTCGCTTTTCAAAAAAGTTTTTCAAAAGTTTCTTCTAAACTATACAATAATCATATATGAAAATGGGACACTATTACTAACCTGATATCTTTAGCGCACATCATAACCATAGTCAGCCAATTCATTTTTTCAACTTGTATACCGAAAACTAACCAAAAGATAACGGACATTCCGGTTTTACTACCAATGCCATTCTGCCAGCAGTGAGCAACACGTTGAAAAATGAATTGGCTCTCTTTCTTGTCCATTTTTCTGTAACTTTATAAAATGTTTAATTTATATAGTAGACCTAAGCTAAGTGGAGTTTTTTAATGCACCTCCGAATCGATGGTGATTGAGTCAGGGGCACTAAGGTAAATAGTGATGGTGGTTGGTGGGCACGGGAGAGACTGGGCAATTGGCAGTGGGCACTGGGCGTTCAAATTACAAAGCTGTGCAAAGTGCTCTGCAATCCGCCCCACCTCTAAATTATATTATCTTTTGTTGTCCTGTACATCTATAGGCTCCCCCAACAATCTGAAACCGGCTCTGATGATTCTCCCCTGGTGTGTTTATCAATTACCCTCAAGTTCTCAAATGGCTTTATGGTCTCTACCAACTGCGAACTAACAATGGTGTCGAGTGATCAAAAGATTCAAAACCAATCTTGCCTGGCCTAACAGTTAAATTTAATGGCCTTTTAATTCGAAACTGAAAGGCGTAGGCCTATATGGTTAGTAGCCATGCTAAAATCGGCCGAACGCATGATTATTGAATTGCGAGATTAATCGTCCCCATTCCCGCGGTATTTACGGCATTTTTGAAACCGCATCCGCGTTAATACCGTCAGCCTGGATCCCGCTACCACGGTACTACCGTCATAACTTATCCGTCCCCATTAATATTTCGGCAAAATTACAGATTTCAATACCGCTACCGCGGTAAATCCGCGGATTACCGCTGTGAAACCGCGGTAGCCATTACCGTGCACTCCTCTACACCACGTGCATGGAGGCACCCTACTGCACTTGATTAAAATTAAGTGTTAAATGAGAAGGTGGTACTTGTCAGTTAATTCACCGCCAATAGTTTATTCACTGCCAATAACCCTAACCCTTAAATGTTCATATGTAGAAATCTGAGAGTGCACAATTTTGCAATGAAAGCTCTAGGTACTTGTTGTTTAATTTTGTAATGGTTAGGGTTAGGGTTATTGGCGGTGCATAAACTATTGGCGGCAAATTAACCGACAAGTACCTAGACTGTTTAAAGCAGCGGTTCTCAACCTGTGGGTCGCGAGTCTCGCGACCCCGACGGGGGTCGAATGACGATTTGCCAGGGTCGCCTGAAACCTTCGGAAATATGGGATTGTCTCTTTTTTGATGCGCAAAACTTGTAATTGTACAAAATATTCCCATTTGTAGTTACTAGTTTTTAAAACTATAATTGCCATTCGAGGATAGGCATTGCAGACAATTGAATC
Source organism: Metaphire vulgaris (assembly GCA_018105865.1). NCBI lineage: Eukaryota > Metazoa > Annelida > Clitellata > Crassiclitellata > Megascolecidae > Metaphire > Metaphire vulgaris. Next base: position 9,736,386 of record CM030842.1, on the reverse strand, counting down.
AGAATGATTTCAAGCATTTTAATTGTTGTAGCATTATTAGTGTTAACAGTTTGCATTATGAACGAAAGTGATTTTACAGTTGGGGGTCGCCACATCATGCGGAATTGAATTGAAAAGGTCACGGCACTATAAAGGTTGAGAACCGCTGGTTTAAAGGTTTCAAAAGGCAATTTTCAAGTAGCTTACGAACTTATAAACATCTCATTCAATTTATTCAAATGTAGGAGGCCACTCCAAAAAATGTGTGCTATGTAAGTGAGTGTTTGGGTATGGGCAGACGACATATATCTGTGGCTCAATATCTATTTTAATAGCTCTGGGAATGCACGGATTGATACATTGTTTACATTGGAGGCGCCCGTTTCAGAGTCTACCAAACTTCCTTGTTTAAACAACTGATTCGAGAAATGTGGCCTATCAGATAGCCACTGCGGAGAGTTTAAATAGAGTCACTGTCAATCTGTGCCCATTAACGATGCTGGAAGTTAGCCTCCAATGTCTACAATCGGCTGGCGATGCCTCAAAATGGCGTTTGACGTAGCGCGCTTAATAACAGTGAAAATCACTAATGAACCCTGCTATCGCTTGCCCTCAAAGACATGGTTCACTCTATCTCACAAACTTCGATTGCATGCTACGGATTCACAATGAAACGTTTAAAACATAGTTTGTGGGTCATCATCGCCCATGACAACATCTGTTGCTAAGCATCACAAATGTGCATCAATCCTATATAACGCACTAACAATTACCTAAATACAGTCAGTGGTTTTCGTAACAGTTTATAATAACTTACGTTATCAACAACATCTTCTCTTCTCATATTCATTTACAAAAGAAATCAAACAAAGCAATATAAATCAACATTTTTACATTTTATTTCCGCCATTAGATTACTGATTCACACGAATCATCGCTAACAAGTTAAAATCCCATTAATAAGCGGAGACTACTCGATTTTCACATAGAGCACAAAACCAGTGCGCATCACCAAAAACTCAACTCAAAAGTCCAAAATAACAAAGTAACCAATCCGTTTCTAACAAAAAATAGTGATATCGTTATTCTCATGAAACCAAGCTAGGCAAAGATAGACTCCATGATTATAAAACAAATTAGCATTGCAAAATCCATTCACGAACCGTTGAATCTTGATTGCACTTAATCGAAGTTATCAAAAAAACGTCATATCCTGTCAGAACTAGGAAAAGCCTAGGTACGTTTTATAAATGAAATGTAAGCTTTTAGGTTTTTATTATTTTCAGGCTTCAACATTTGGCATGTCAACACTCATAGACTCTCTCTTTCTTGTAAAACGTCAACGCCCATAGACCCTTCTCCAGGGATATTTTTACACCCCTAACACACCTCAATTTGAGACCGACACACCCCCAACAAACCAACGCACATCAATTTCAGCTATGCGATTACCTTTATTGCTTGTCAGACTTTTTGGCAGGCCCTGCCGGGAAAGTTATTACGAGTTCGTAAAAAAATGTAACGAGCCGATAACGAGCCTCCCATTGCCTCGTAACGAGGGCCTCGTAACGAGGCGTAGACGCTTTTCGTTATAAAAAGTAACGAGCCCTCGTTACCGAGTTTTAGTTACGACTTCGTTACGAGTTCTTAACGAGAAACTCGCCCGTATAACGAGTTCATAACGAGAACGTGCAAAAAAACTCGTTAGGACCTCGTTATAAAGCCCGTTCTTTGCGAATTCGTAACGAAGATTATAATATTCGTAATGGAACTCGTAACGTTAATAACTCATTATAAAGGCAGTTCGTTACGAGTTCGTAAAGTAAGTTTATACTATTCGTAATGAATTATATAGTTGATTGGTAACGAGTTCGTTACGAGTTCTTAACGGATGTACAGGCATACCCCCACGCCTCATCGGTCCCTCCGCCCCCCAACCTTTGTATGATATAAACGAAATGCGACTGAAATCAATTAAATAAATTTGTATTTCAATGCAAATCAATCAATCATACAGAAAAATAAAGTACAGCAGTGAGCCAAATTACATTGTAACAAGGAATAACACATTATTAAAAGATTAATGAAAATATCATAATTAAATTCCTATGTGTGACTAATTATTAAACAGGAAACATTTCAATATGTCTAAATCATGTTTACTCTAAAACGAATCATTGCTTTGATATTCAATATTTAATAATATAGCTATACCAACAAGAGCAACATGTTACTGGAAGTACAATTCACAATTGCTCTAACAAACAATTATAATGAAATCACAATTTTTTTCCGTACCTGGCATAATAATCTAAATAATAATAAAAGAATCAAAGAAGCTTGCTACTTATGTATAATTGTATTTACATAAAAGTTCTGAAATTCATGCATAAAGAAACGAGCAATGTTGAGGGTGAGAAAAAAAAAAACATGTAGGCCTTTGTGCAATGCAACGATGTGCATTAGAAGAGAGCAGAATAGATAAAACATGACATCAACCTCTTATCCCAACAGTTTAAGGTGCGTAGACCAGTTGGTACACGAGACGAAGGTGATACGATGACATGCATTAACTATATGCCCATTCATCTTAAATTCCTCATCGAGTATAATATTGTTCTCTACATTTGTGGAAAAACATGCCAAATGTCGTTTGCATGAAAAAAACCACAACAGGCTACATACTAAAATCTTCAAAAGACCTGACATTGGGATGAAAACAAAACTAAGAATTCTTAACACTTGTGTGATACCAATAATGATATATGAATGTGAATCTTGGACCATTAAAAAAGAATTGGAGAAAAAAGTAATAGCAGCAGAAAATGAACTTTTAAGAAATAGCAAAAGACAGAGAACTTTGAAGATATGTCATGGAGAAGTCGATAGCTGGACACAGCGAAAGGAAGAAACCCTGACCTGACACCCCTATATACACTTCTGCATCACTACTAGACTTCATGATTCAAAATCACACACATGTGGGCATTGAAAACATGCATGTAAGAAAACATAGCAATAGCATGTTTCGATCTAGTCACTCTCATTCGGTTCGGCGTTGTTATCGTACTCTATATTGTGATCA